>OZ024688.1:14269200-15469200 GCA_964016905.1 Perithous albicinctus
ATGCAGACGCTCGTTATAGCGACAAAAGCTCTGTTACGTAACGCTGCTTATAAACTTATTCAAATAATCTGACTGAGAATTATACAGTTTAACATAAATTCGAGACGAAAATACGTGACTGTCCAATGTATATTCAAAAAGAATAAAGTTTGTTAAAAACTAAAATTTTGCATAAGTTCGCTGACTGAAAAATTGTAACCAAAATAATTTAATAATTTTACTAACTGGGGATAAAGTGTCGGCGATAGATGGGAGACTCGAAGACAGGAAACATACTTTTTTTCACATTTTCTAAATTATTTAATTATTTTAGTAAAAGTAACCATTTTTAAGTGGGAATTTCTTATTTTATCTCTTTTTTGTTGCTATTTATTGGATATTTACCTTTTTCGACCCGAATTTATGTTAAACTTTGTTCTCATTCAACCTAAGGACTGTCACTGACGTAACATAATGCAACTGACGTGTCATGACAATTGAACGCGAATATGTTGGGGGTTTGGTATTTTTTTTTTTTTTTTTTTTTTTGGTTACCTGGAATTACAGCTAAATTTTATGTAGGAACGACTAAACAAACCGACGAACAACTAGGCTAAGATTACTCAGCGAAAGATTCTGAGTATTTTATCTGTGGGATATATTATATTATTTTTATCAGGACGCACACAACAAACTGATAACTTTGCACCGAAGTCAAACGCATAACACTCTTCCTTTTTCAATCAGGTGGTAAAAATATAATACAGACGACGAATTTTAATCGTATTGCAGTTCTTTCGCCTATCTTTAAGGTGATGCGTCATATATTCGAAAACTGTAATCCAATCTATAAAAAACGATTCATGTTTAAAAAGAAAGAATCATTTTTTTATAGATCGAATGGATAGTCAAATTGAGAACGAGATTTCTTTTGCCTAAAATATCAAGCGACTCTGAGCGAATTCGAATATAGTTTCTGAAGGTCTGTTACAAACCCTTTAAACCCCTTAAATAAAGTTCTATTAAAAAGTGCTTTTATAAAAAGGTTCAGTCTAATTATACTCGGAAACGGTACACAAATCTCGACTGGAATATAAGTATGGAGAATTGAAAGGACTTAAACGTTTAGTCTATAAGCACAAACGTTTCTGCTTGGGACTTGTTCGAACCTTTTTGCCTATGAGCCAGTCTTTATTAATTAGGCCCACTATAACTTTTACAAATATTTTTTTTTATTCATGCAAATAGATTTTTTCCAGTCTGCTAATTTTTCTACAAACTTTCAATATACCACTGTAGATTATATAAAATTAAGAGTAAAACAAAAAGGTGGAGGTTGGTGAAAAAAAATTTAGTTAGTAAAAAAAAAAGTCGCTTAGTTGATAAAGAATGCCTTCTACGTAGTTTTATATACTCTGCCGAGTTTGTATTAGTTTGCTTAATAATTGTAGTAACCAGATGACAAAATGTTTATAGCATTTTATCCGAGGTGGGCTGTTTTGGTTTTAAAACAAGAATGCCGATTCTGTGAACTTTTCGAAACTTCTATTAAAGTCATGAAGTTAAGATCAATTTCATACAAAAGGAAATATTTTTTGTATTCCATGTCGAGAGAGCAGCAATTGATTCGAGTAGGATGAACGAAAAGATAAGTAAGCCTGTTAGTTACATTCTCATTCTCCTTAAACAAGAGCCGCTTGTTTCGAATAAAATACTATAAATATTGCATCCACATTACTACAATCTATTTTCTACTGTAAAGGAATCTACACGCTCCAAAAATAAGTTATTAATTTATTAAATGAACCGTTAGGGAGACTTTAATATTTGCACAATATTCAATTTTATTTAGATTCAAAATAAATTGTCAATAGATTATGATTTGCTTGCTTTCAGTAATTTCATTTTATAAACCGAATTTCCTTTGTGGCAAATCAATTTTTCTTAATGTGAAGAGATGCTTTTGTTGTAAAAGTCTTTCTTTAAACATGAACTATCATCATAGAGTTATTCTATTTAAAGAAATGTTTTCAGTGTATGTCTTTCCTAATAGCCAGCGTTTTCTACAGGATGCACTCGCTGTACATTCATCCTTCACTCACTCAAGTGAGCGTAAGAGAGTCGGGGAGTAAATAGTGAATTGAAAAACAGCGTAATTCAGCAATACAACTTGTGGCATTTTCCTTAAGCCTGTATATTCGGTATAAATTAAATTGATAGCAAGTTTTGTGTTACTCACGATTTCCAGTACCGATGTTTCCCCGATGCGACGATCATGATTCCCACGTTGATTCCAGGACCTTTTAGCGAAAAGTACACGCGCTTCCACACGCCCTTCAACGCAGCAATAGCACCTCCTGTTTGCTTTCCTGATAGCTTCACAGAACACTGTCCACGTCGAATTATCAACAACAACAACAACAACAAAAAACGTCTCTTATCTATATAGTGTTTATACGAACTGGATCACTGAATAGTATTATCACGACTGTCGAGAAAAAAAAAACAATTTCAAATTTTGCCCAGCCGTTTCAAAGTCCTTGGTTACGACCTCGACCTTTTCTCGCAGCTTTCACGCGACCTTGAATCGAAGATCCTCAAGTCTTCTTGGTCACGGTATTAAAAATCAATGAAACGGAAGTCGCGGTTTGTGAATTTCTTTTAAAAAACAGAAAAAAAACGTGTAGAACTTGGTGAAGTGCTGCTTTTGGGGCAATGGGAAACGTTCGTGTAAGGAGCAGCTACGGAGCTCGTTGTAAGTACAGATAGAAACGATGAGACCGCGCGTGCTGGTAGCGCGACGTAGCCACGAGAGTAGTGCACTCCAAGAGGAGAAGAGTTGCGGTAGTCGAGTAGAAGAGCGTCTTCTTGCCGGTGAGTCTTGCTCGTGAAAGAGTGGGCGGACTATTCCCTCCAAGAGGATTGTACGACTCGTGTTACTTGGTTTACCACGTTCAACTGCAACGACGAGGACGTAACGTATGCCAGAGTTCGGAGGACTACACCGAGGTAGAACGTATGACGATGGCGTGTGAAGACGGCACAGAGCCAGGACGAAGCTCGACGAGCACGACGATGACGACGAGGAGTCTTCGTAGGGGAGAAGTGATGGTGATGGAAGAGAAGAGAAGGAGAGGTACCTCGCAGAGTGGAGCACAACGCCGTAATGACATGGTCTAGGAGATGCCGGTCAGTTTTGTAATAGGTCCCGGTAAAAAGTGAATTTTCCAAGGTGGGGAAACGGCCCCCGAGCCAATCGTACCTCTTCGCTCGAGAATCGAGAGAACCGTCAGGGCCAATCAGAGCGCAACATTCCGTAGCTTCTCTTCACCGGATATCCTTCGTGAAGGTACCATAGATTCTGCCTTTGCAACTCTATCTTGCAAGGATATCGATGATTTAAAGAGTTTTTCAATTGGGGAAATTATTTTGTAAGATTTGTTTTTACTATATTTAACGAGGCAGTAAGGTCACTTGATTTCGTCAGGAACTTGACGTTGAGTCAAGGGTTTTCTTCTTGTTTATCTTTTGGCTTACGCAACCTTGTAAAGTGATGACATACTCGATAGTCTTTACTGATTTGTAAAAATTATCACGTTTTGTTTCCATCATATTTCACGTGCACTCGAGGTGAGATCGAAATTATCCGGGACGATTGAAGCCATATGTGAGAGGCGTTCTCCACCAACTGGGTCACTTTTTTTGGTTTGGACTCTCTAGGATCTGTTCCATAATTGGCCATATCGTAGTACTAATTAAAGAACTTTGTGATTTTTTTCAGATATATTAGATTTGAGAATTTTTTTGTATTCTGTTTGAATTTTTTTCGATTTCAGAGATTTTGGAGATTTTTTTCGTTGTCTTTTTTAGAATTTTTAATTCACTCGATTCGGAGATGGGTCTTTTTTTTGAAACTCGTATAACGTAGAAGAGAATTATGTTTTTTCATTAACTATTTAATGCAATATATGGTATATATTGCTTTGGTGCCATCAAAAATATTGTTGATGGCCTGTATTTTCAGGATTTCTTAAAAAGAAAAATATACAATATTTTACTTTTTACAAAATTCCAAGATACGCCTTATTTATACAGCGTTGAATTAACAACGTTGAAGTCGCTCTGAGTAACGAGAAAACAAGGTTGTAATTATGTTGTCCACAGTTTCATCAGTTGCAACTGCAGATGCTCTTACCGAATTTCCACATTTTTGAAGGCACGATATATAATTTTATAGAGAGTATTCATAGTTTACTTTAATATACTCATTACACAATTTTCTAAAAGTGACTAAAGCGCTACAAAATATCAGGAGGGATCACAAAAAAAAACGAAAAAAAAATCTGCCTAGAAAAAAAATTAATATGCACGAACAGATGAAACGGTACAACTGACCATCAGCAATAAAAGAAAGAAAATGACTGCCAATTTTCAAACATCATCAAAAAAACAAACTAAAAATAGGTGCCATTAGATAATCGCAAAATGCAAAACTTTGCCTTGGGAAAAATTTATTGACCGCAGGATTGCATAGTAAAGGCTGGCCAAAGTGTGAAATTTGCAGATGCAGAAATCTTCAGGATCATAAAAAGACGCGAAATATGGAATCATAAAAACATTACAGAACCGGTTATGAGCGATAATCAAATCTACAATCATCATCGTAAGACCGACATATCACAATTATCTCAGAATCATATCGGACATGTTTGATCGCCGAAAGCCGACTTACTGTGACAAATAACCCTAAAGAAAAAATAAAATTCTTTGTCATCATCAACGAATGAATGATGGTACGCGTCAACGGTTGCGGTCACACGGAAAATTTATTCCATGTAATTGTGGCACCAAACTGATTTTCCTTCTATTCGTGGTGTAAATCATCAGAATCGTTGGTCCGTGAGTTCGTCGCGTTAGTCGATGGACAGGTATCCATTACATCAGGAGCATGGGTGTTGTAGCAGTACACGACATTGGGTACCTCGAGTGTACCTCAAAGGTATAAGAATAGACTATAAAGCCCCGGATAGGCACGCGCATACAGACACGAAGCCTTGGGATACCGCATTGGGCTGTATGTTGATGTCGGTGGTGGTATAAACGGGCGTTTTGTGATGCGCCGTTGAGGTCGGTACACGCCCCGAGGATTTCCGGGTCTGCACGCGTCTAACGGTGCAATCCAAAGAAATTGGCTAGAAAGGGTTCCGGGGGTCTTCGACGGGATTCCGGTCTTTCTTCTCTGGATCCCGCCAACCGCGCGAGAGCTAACTCACTCCTTAGCTATAGCTCATCGTTGCCACTCGATGCCTTCAAGCTGCCTGGAGGATGATACCGCGTTCGATTCCCAGGCCTCGCGCCTTTATTCCCCCGTGGGCTGATCTGCTATCCTCTCTTTCCTACGTTTTGCTGACTATCGAGCAACGGAGGATTCCACCCAGAGGGTCACACAGATCGCGAGGTGCCAAAGGATGTGAATCGTGTGATCTGCAAGGGGGGAAGAAAAATGAGCTGATACAAAGAAAAAATACCTTGAGACAACCCAATGAACCAATTGATTGATTATGCTATAATACTATAATTGCTATTGTTCTCTTTCAATTCTGCTTAGCTATGAAAGCAAATAATTGGTTGCATGAAATACGGTATATGAATCGCACCGACATAGCGCAATATATGGCAAAAATATTGCAAACATTTTTTTTTCAATATTTCATTACAATTGATATACTGTTGCAACTTTGTGCTCGTGTATTGTCGAATATTTTGTTGGAAAGTTACAATTTTTGGTCTGTGAAATCGCGAAAATTAAACCAGATGAGAAATATTTAAAAATCATTGTGTTATAAGGCACGTAATTTTAGTTTCTATTTTAATGATATTTCAAAAGGTTTCATATGAATGATTTTAGTTTAACATTTCTAAAGATTTCTTACACCATGCGAAATTACGTTTCAAAAATGACATTTATCGGAAATCGCATTTTAACCATGGTAACTCGGAAACTGCATCGATTTTCTGTTTCATGCTTTTCTTTTTTAATTTCCAGTAAACAAGGAAATCGTATAACGAATATCAATAGGATGATTTATACCTTGGCAATTTCATCTCGTTTTTTTTCTTAAGTTGTAAAGCAACTGAACGGATTCCGAAGGGTATTGACTCCAAAAGCGTTGAACCCAGCAATAACAGAGCAATCTCGAAATTACATCGTAACTGTTGGAATCCAAGATAACAACGCTGATAGTAT
This sequence comes from Perithous albicinctus, assembly GCA_964016905.1. Taxonomy (NCBI): domain Eukaryota; kingdom Metazoa; phylum Arthropoda; class Insecta; order Hymenoptera; family Ichneumonidae; genus Perithous; species Perithous albicinctus. The sequence continues at coordinate 14,275,427 of OZ024688.1, forward strand.
TGTTATCTTGGATTCGAAGTGTTGAACTTAAAATCAGGAACCTTAATAGCACTCGAATATTAATTTTTGCAGGATGCATTTTTTAGACTTTTTTTTTCATCGTATAATACAATAATAACACAATTTGGATTAATATGATTTATATTTTAATTGATGGTAAAGTCAAGTGGAAGAAATCATATTTATTTATTTGAAAAGATTTTGCAACATTTCGCAAGTACATTGTTTGCAATGTTATTCTGTAATGTTGTTAAAATATTATACACGTAATTTTTTTAAGCTGACTTTAAAAGAACCCTGCAATATTTTAACGATATTGTTAATAGATTTCAAAATATACCTTAAAAATTGCTATATTTTAATGTAATATTTATATAATATTTTCTAAATATTTCTGTGTTATGTGGTTATGATTACAACTTAAAACCTTACCTAATCGACTGGATGATACCATTTGTGTAGACGAGAGAATCAATTCGTTGCTACAGCATGACCAATTTTATCGCGAATTACAGATTCTCTGTATTTTCCAGATTTCCCAAAATGCGATAACTAATCGTACATGAAAGTTACTATTCGAAGTGGTTTTGTCAATAAATTTCTCAAATGACACAACTCATTTTTGGGATGTTCGATATAAGGAATTTAAATCACAGTTGTCACGTAATTTAATTAATTACTATTAAACTAATCAATTTTTAAGTGAATTAAATATCTAAGGTGGCGATTTCAGCGAAGGCCAGCGTAATGCAAGAAAAAAAGAGAGACAAATAAATGGAGGTGTTAGCGTTGCAATATCATCGTTGCGTTTGATCTACGCGAAAAAAAAAGGACGAGGATGACTGGAAGTACCGGCATCAATTCCAAGTCATTGGATCGGATTGAACTGCACGAGCGCGCTTGGCCAATCGCGTAAAGGCTGAGGAAGAACTGAGACGCTGAGAGCCTTAATAGCAACGAGAGATAGAGTCGCAATGTCGACTCAACAATGGATTATCCATCTTCCTTATAGCCAGGATTTATCAAGATGGTGATGAGCAGAAAAGTACTTGAGCCAACGGCAGCAACAGCGGCGACGATGATGACCATCAATGTTCTCTCACTGGTGGACATCATGGCGTCGTCTCTATGTCGTACCTCAACACGTCATGATAAATTATCATCGTATAACTCGAGCACACGTGGTATTCTACTGTGGTATCGAGAAAAAAAAAATTAAATCTCAGGATGAAATCTTGTTTTCCTGCCTGTTGGACCAGTGGGAATATAACAAAAGTATAGAGTCGCGTAAAAAATGGAAAACGAGGCGCTAGGAATGCCACTGACACCTGCAGAGTACGAATTGCAGCGACTGGTATATATATATATATATATGGGGCAATCCATACCAATTTGACCTGGGACAGACATACGATCTCTCGGATTTGGTCCATGATTTTTTAATATTATTGATCAACCTCTAAAAAGCACTCAACATTTTTTTTTTAGATTTTTCATCCTACATTTGACTTAGTGATTTTTTAAAACTAACATATCCTTAGCCAGAACTGAAAAATCGGAAAAAATTCTCAAAAATTCTATGCAAAATGTCAACATTTTTAAGCTTGCTGGAAAAATCATTGACAAAAATTAAAAGATATCGCCAGTCCTCTGTGGATTATTGCTCGAACAATTTTATATATAACACTAAATTTTTCAGAAGTTCTTTACAGAATTTTCACAAATGATTTTGTCAAAAAAGAAAAAAGCAATCGCTTCTGAAAATAATGAAAAAATTCTCAAATATTTCGTGTCATATATACAAATGTTCGAGCAACTGTCCACAGTAGACTGACCTTATCTACTAATTTTTTTTTATTTTTTTTTTCGCTAAAAGCTTGGAAAAAAAATAGAAGCGAATAGTCCATGAATGCCTTTTAGAGTTCGAACAACAATATTAAATATTATGGACCAAATCCGAGAGGTCGAGGGTCTGTTCCAGGTTGAAATGGTATGGATTGCCCCATATATATATATCAAGAGACGCGGTAGGTTCTCGACCGAGTAGAGTTGGGTTTTTAGAAAATTGCGACTTTTGTAGTTGAGATGCAAGGATGCCGAGTACATCTGAGATATCGGCCTCCTAGGGTGCTGGACGTTTGCCAAGACACCCTGCCAAGAGAAGCACGAAATGCTTCTACCGAGCTCTGCACACAAGAGTCTTAAAGGTATACTCGAGCCTTCTTAGTGGCAATATGAACAAATATATATATATATATAAATATATATGAGACGATAAAAACTGAGCATCAAGAGTCTAACTTGTGGTAAAATAGTGTTTATACGTCGAAGCCATAGACTATTTGTATCTAGGGACTAATTAAAATATGTCGTCGTCGCCGCAACCATCACCGTATCAAGAAGCGTCAATAATAGGGCCAGGGATGATTCTATTATTTACACCCCCTGCCCGTCCTGGTCCCATTATTGTAGTCTTGCCCATCTAGACCATCGCAAACCCCCCCAGCAGACCCTGATTTTTCTAATTCCCCTAAGTGACTTCCCGTCAGGCTATGCATTTTTTAAAATCCTCTATGAGATCCTCAGTAGTTAAAGGTATTTACAGGTGCGTAATTGGCATATATATACATATTTCTAAATACGTGCTTTTCTCTATGTAAGGCATATAATGTTTTAAACAAAAAGAGCTTCAACGGCTTACACTCCCCTAGTACAGAAGATGAAGATCACAACTTTGTGTTGCAACTACTAGCGACTCTGGTAGAAAAAACAAACCCATCAGCCTCTAACAAAAGTTAGTTCGTCAGCAGTCCGATAAGCTTCTGAGAGGTCAAGGTGCACAGAGCAGCATTTATCTCATATTCGCGAGGCAAAGGGAAGCGGAAGAAGTCGGGTGGAAGTATACGAAGGGTTGGTAAGGACGATAAGGCAAGAGAGCTCAAACTCGATGCCCCTATCTTTCTCTCTCCTAACAGGAGTTGGAAGCGAATGCAGATAAAAATAAGCGTCGAGCGTGGCGCACGGAATCACGTTCGGCGTGCAGGCTCACTCGACAATAAATAGTAAATGCCTACCAATCGCTGTCAGATGAGTGGAGATTCCATTGGCCTATGCTCTCCTTCCATTAAGTCGAAGGATATCTTCTCGCTTTCCTCGCCCATAACAGCAGCTATTTCTTTGCTACTACTATATAGCATGCGGCAGCAGTAGTAGTATGTATAGGTAAAGGTATCTAGTATATATGGAATGAGCATAGAGATGGGCGCGCTGCCCTTTCTATTCCTTTGTTTCCCGTCTTCGTCGATGCACACTGCGGCTGAGAGAGCCGCGACTAGAGCTACCAACTACCTAAGTTCCTCGCTGTATCCGCTTCCGCACAGCTTTGGCGCGAGCCTGAGCGCAACATCGTCCGCGTTTTGGCGAGGAGCGGTGGCAGGAGCGCAGCAGCCGCGGCAGCAGTCCATCGGTCCGGCAAGAGCCTCCTCTCCTTGGCTTGTCGGAGAGATGCTGCAACGATGCGCCAGCAGCCGATGCGATACGATGCCCCGTCGATTCGCTGGACTATCCGTGGGAGAACCCGACCAATTTCATGGCCGTTTACTGTCACGGTTCGAACAACCTTCTTTGTTATTTTCTTCTTCGTGGCACCGTACTAATTGCATTAGTACACCGGGATGCCAGGGGTATGTACGAGGACTCCTCAGGCCACCGTGGATAATGGATATAGCAGTGAGCTATGCCAGAAGGGGATGTTCTTCTTCCTTTGCAACGAGAGGATTCTCTAGGAAAGTCTAGGAGCGAGTGCGAGGTGCTCGCACACACACTCCTTTCCCACTATTCCGGCTCAATTCCACGCGACTGTTACTGTAAGGCTTCTACGGGTAGGATGGCAGGCTTATAGCGGCTTCGGCAATATGCGATGTTTTTCTGTCACTGAACCGAGCCTACTTTTTGCCCGATATGTTTTAATACCCATTCAGACATCGGCCTGTGAGTTCAATTTCCAACTCGGTCCCGGTCTGGATTCCTTCGGATTTGCCTAAATAGAGTATCCTACTTAGAATCCGAATGGATCCCGAATTCTAATCCGGTTACACACTGGTTGACAGTTTTTTATCGGTCGGGTTATGCTAGCGATTCCGTAAAAGATAGGGATTTCGCACTCGAAATCTAAATGAATTCCAAATCGCGTCCCAGTCTTCAACGGCGAGCAGTATTACCGTTCAGTGGAATTTGTTAGGGGTACCCTAAGAGCTGTGTTCAGCTTGGAATCCGGATCGATTCCGAATTGTTTCCCGGTTGCCGGTTGAACTTTGGTGGGAAACTAATTTTGGCAGCCCGATCGAATACCGTTTGAATTCTAGATGGTTTTTACAATATATTTGCAATTTTCTTACAAAATATTTAACATTTTTTGTGATTGATTTTTTATTCACCGGCAAACTTTATATGGTATATATTACGCAAATATTTAATAAAGATAGATTTTCGTAAGTAATTCTCGCGCGTTGATTTATTATAAAATATATATTATGGTGGATGTTGCAGTTATCAAACTGTGCAACAGTAATTGATAGTTGTTTTTATAACAGCGGAGTTCAGATGTAGATTTTTCCACAAGCAAAGCTCACACACACTGTCAAATACTGTGGTATGCAGGATTACTTGGATAATTCACATTATTGGTGGAATCGGACAGATCTTATTTTAGATCACATCGTAGATTCCGACTAGAATCCAGCTGGACCCTGCTCGGATCCCAGTCCAAGGTTCCAATCGGAATCTACTTGAAAATCGTTTTCAACTAGAAAATTATTTGTTTCCTTACGTATTTGTTCAATTTGTAGAACATCTTGAGTATATTAAATAATCATAGTAGAAAATGAATAATATGTAAAGAGTCGTATGAAATTGTTTAATTGGAATATCATATATCGTAAAAAAAAGTTGATATAATCAATTTCCATGTTTTTGGTAAAAATATACGTGTTAAGTTTTTATTTACTTTTTAAACGTCTTTTTCAACGGATTTTTTTTCTGGAAAGGGCGGATTTATTCTTCTCGCAGGACTGTGTAATCGGAATTAAAAATTGTAGAGTCCAAAATCCGATCTCAGCATGTCAACAAAAGGTTGTAGAGACACCGACGAAAAATATTTATTAATATCAAATTATTTGTTCCAAACATGAGCAAATAGAGTAGATTCGAAAGTAATGGGTGGTTGCAACTTCGGCTCTTGCCTAATAGTGCAATCTGGCTGTGATAAATTATGAGGAATATCCAATATATACACGCCTGCAAAGTAGTACCTTGCGAATTACTTCTTCACAATTTTCTATCTTTGACAAATCTTTTTTTTACAAAGCTACCTCTATTGATCAATTTTGGCTTCCTCATAGAGGAAGCTTTGTAAAAAAAAAAGCTTTGTCAAAGAAAGAAAATTGTGATGAAGCAATATGCAAGGTTCTACTTTGCAGACTTGTTTGAGCTCGAAAATTATTTTTCAAAAAAATGCAAAATGTCATAACATTTGAACCGCTCTACCGATTTACATCAAATTTTTACTCAAACCCTGTTCCATGATAGTTTATATGTGAACAAAGTTTAAAGCCGATATCTCGTAACCTCTGCAAGCTAGTGCGCGAACGAAATTTTTGAAAAAATTCAAAATGCTATAAAATTCGAACCGCTTGACCGATTTGCGTCAAATTTTGACTCAAACCTTGTTCAACGGTAGTCCAAATGTGAACTATATTTAAACTAGATCTGCAAAAAAATTCGAAAATTTTGTTTTTTCGTCACACCATTTTTTTTCTTTTTTATTAACCAAAAGCGAAATTTACCGACATATCGACAGTTCCTTTGACTAAATTCATCATTGATAATCGATAATCGTGAAATCATGTCGAAAATTGCCGCCGGATTTTTCAGAATTTACAGGAGTTGATGTCTTTGCAGAAATTTAAAAGAAAATTGAAATTTTAATAAAATTAGAACCAATCTATAGATTCTCGTCAAATTTGGTATACATCATGGTTTGATGGTAGTCCATTTACGTACAAAATTTCAGTCCAATATCTCGCAATTAGCGAAAGTTATAGCGTGAAAACGATTTTTTCAAAATTTTCACAATGCTGTAAAATTTGAATTTTTCATTCGATTCGCGTCAACTGCAATCCAAAAAGTTGTTGTATGATAGCCCACTTGCGTACCAAATTTGAGGAAAATACATAAAAAATTGCGGCAGTCATCGTGCTAGCAAGTCAATTTGCACATACAGACATTTCGTATAAATCACTTTTCTCGACGTTTTGGACCATTCTGAGTATGCTGACATGAAAATCTCGAAAAAAAAATTTTTCACTCAAAGCTTTTTTAAACAAAGCTTCTATGAGGAAGCAAAAAATATGCCTAAATTTACAGAAAAAGCCTCCCATCGAAACAATAAGACTGCGCCAAAAGTATTATTCTTACCGCGGAACCAACCCTTTGTATAACGATAACATCAGTCACTTGTGTTCAAAAAAAAAAAAAAAAAAACAACAACTATGGTCATCTCATCCCGAGCCACCCGAGACGCGCAGCGCAACATCGATCGCCGATCGAAGGGCAATAACTCTCTCGTCTCTCCGCGAAGAGGAAGAATCGCGCCGCGCGCGAAACTCGATGCGAGAGCGCTAATCGATCTGGGAAAACAAAAGCAAGAGTCTCGAAGCAGGCATGGCTCTCTCTTGCTGTGTATATACCGATCCAGCGTATGTACGGAAAGTAGATATAGGCATAGACAGGCAGCCGGGAGCATACACCCCGTAGCTATAGGTTTTACAGGCACTCCAGATGCAGACATATCTGTATTAGAAGGCTCACGGCTATGGCCCAACGGTGCAACGCCGGTGTGCACCTATCCTATATATAGTCATGTCGATGATGTACGCTCCAATGGCGTGGAGATCGATAACGTGCGCTACTCGTGCTAAGAACCCTTTTTCTCATAAATTGTAATTATTGGTATCGTTACCGAGAATGCCTTTCGTATAACGTGATGATGGTATCGTTATATTCACAGGTTTTTTACATTTTTTTTTTTTATTAGAAATAGCCCACTTCCTGGATGGCATAATAATGTTCCATTGGCGAAGGCAATCCCTTTAGGTACTCCGTTTGCAACTATACTATTCCAAGTCATCGTGATTCTATATCATTTTTAAATGTAAGCCTTAAAAAAGGATTGCAAAGTAGAACCTTGTACGTTGCTTCCTCATTTTTTTTGCCAGCCATCCACAAAGCATCCTCTATAAGGAAGAACGTTGGTGAATTTTGACTTCCTCATAGAGGAAGCTCTGTGTCGACCATTTGTTTATCATATACTTTTATAAATAAGACAAGAATACATCGTAGAACTTTGCACATTGATTCCTCATTATTTTTGAATTTTTACAACGATACACCTCTGTGAGAAAGTACTGTTTATCTGTTAAGATTTTCTTGATTTGTAAAAATAAAAATGTAGAATCTAAATTTACACAAAACTAATAAAAATAAATAAACGTTTGCCTGAAAGTCGTAGAACAATTCTTTTAATGATTTAATATTATTGTAAATTCATTATTATTGCAATTAATGTTTCCCTGAAATACGACCACATATATTAATGCAAATTACTCACCGATTAAATCTACAAATCGTTGTAAAAACGAAACAAAAAAAAATTATGTGAAGCGATCTAACTTGATAAACAAATGAAGATCGACAGTCTCGCTCAATTAACTTTTTCCTAACTCTCACTGCTTAATTCCTCTTGCCAAAATTCAACCTGTACAACGCAAAAGATCGGCACGAATGTTTTTATCGTGACATAGCGGATGCGACTATTGTGAAGGGATTCATTGAGAAACTCATTGTTCGACGTTCTGTGTTGGATACGCCGAGTGACGCTCAATGCTTGATAGCTCAATGTCGCATCGCGGCCTCAAGATCGGATAGTCACGCGAGTGCTTCGAGGCTTTCAAGGCCGAAGGGAAAGAGACGTTGTGCGTATCCAGGCTCGGGAGGGCTGTGAACGAGATGTACACATAAGCGTGATGTCATGTTACGTCGGCGGGTCGTCGGGTCATAAATGCGTTGCGTATGTACGTTTTCATCTTCAATTAACCTTATGCCTCGCATCGATGCCCCCAGTTCGCGATAGCGACCCATCGAAACGCATGGATTCGCGCCCACCGTCGGAGAACAATACCTCTTACTCTTCATCTTCTTATTCCCGTGTGTCCTCCTCTTCGTCTCGTCGTGTTCTTCATTTTTCTTCATCGTCGATATTACCACGACTTAAGGAGGTTAAACTGGTACTTTAGCAATCGAATAAATGCTAAATAAAATCACGAAATTCAATAAAATATTTTAGACAGAATAATAATATTATTGGAAAATATAAAAATTGACAAAATTATAGATTTTCTAAAAGATCGCTCAGCAATTTTTCAAATTTTCTTTCTTTTTTTAGCAACACAACATTGTCGCACAACAGCAATCTAACAATTCTGGAATTTACACAGATTTAAAAATAAACAAAAGTTGAAATAAGTACTGGGCAATGTTTTTTTTTGCAAATATCTCAGGAGTCGAAAAAAGTAGAAATATTTCTACAGTGTTAGATTAATATCTGATAAATAAAAAAAAAGCTTGATAGCAATTTACTAAAATTCTGAAAATGCGAATTTCTACCTGAACTGGTTTATCGATTTCGCCCAAATTCAATACCAAAGGTCGCGTCACTCCAATAAAGTTTTATGCCAAGTTCTGGTCCGATAGTTGGAAATAAGTAAAGCATCTTTCAATAAAGGAAATAAATTATTACTTGACATAATTGGAATAATATTATTATGGCTACTTTAAACAAAAATAAACTGGATTTCGAAAACATCTCATCGAACATTTTCATAAATCAGTGTACTTTCTTTTCAAACTGTGGCTATGGATGTATTTGAGGTATTCCTGGCAAAATCGGTGAACGCTTGACCCTAATCATCTTCAATTTGTCTCATTATTTTTTATGTTATTGTACCTGGTACAAGACACACTCTGATTATTATTTTACATTTTTGTTTTACTTGCCAACATTTTTTAATGAATTTTTTTGAAATTCAATATTTCAAAGTTTATTTATTTATTTATTTAATTATTAGACGGGACGGGTGCCCTTGAAAAGAACAACAAAAAAAAGTCACTGGACCTTGTTCATTCAGTGGTCGGCTTAACCCTAGCACATCGCAGAGCGACAACCTTAATCTCTAAGTTCAGTTGAAACAATTACTTTTTACTGAATAACTTATTATTTGACTGGCAAAGTACAGCTCTCCGACCCTCTTAAACTCGAGAGCGTACCGCCCTCTCATCGATGGAGACCGCAACGTGGCATGATCGCGCTTAACAGCGACGTTCTCTAAGAAATCCTCTAGCTTGACTTGCAATAAAAGGGTTCCATGACATTTTTTAATCCAAACGAAATATAATGATCTCTGGTACTTGCGTTTTGCCCTCAGGTGCTACGAGCTCGGGTGTCTCACCTGTCCACCCGCCACCACTTACTCGGTGGTCCGGCGTGTCGCATTTCCGACGCCAATTAAGCTTCGAGCAGCCACGGAGCCATCCACGTTAGCCATTTGTCGCTCGAGGGCGTCTGTCAACCGGGACGACTACCGTCGGCATTATTTTCGACACCTCGTCACGGCGTCAAACGCATCCGGAGAAATGTCGAGTGGAACACGGTCAGTAGTTTTCTTAGGGCGACATTGCCGAGGTGTCAAAGAAATTTCTAAAAGGCACCGACCACTAATGTTTTACGGTGTAGTAGTATTGCTTCGAGTTATCGATTACGGTAGACTCATTGCTGGTGCATTAAAAAGGGTGAACGAAAAAAATTCACTACTGGACCTTCGATCTGAGGTGGAAGCTGGTAATTGGATTTTTTATTTTTACTTTGACTTGAAAAGTATCTTTATTTATTGATAAAAATTGTTTTTTTTTTTAATGTAGTACAAAATTTGGCGGTTTTTTTAAAATTAACTCTACCTGTTCACTTAGAACATAACTGTGGTATTATTGTTTTTTTTTCTTTAAGTAATTCTGACATATCTATTTGCTATCACAGCATTGGATTCTGGTTTTGATTTGGACAAAATTTGAAAAAAATTTTATATGGACAAATTAGTATAAAAGATCCTTTCCATGTACCCGATTTTACCTCATAGTATTAGCTACTATGTTAAGCTGTCACGACTTTATTTTGTGAGTACACAGATAATTTTTTTTATATTAAAATGAATTTCTGTCTGGAGTACCATTTTTGTAAACAGAATTGAATTTATTTGTTTAACGTTTGGTAAATTGTCTAAATGATGAGAAACCAAAAACGTGAAATTTTGTAAACAAAAAAAACTTTCGTAATATTTCCCTGATTTACCTTGTAAATTATTGCAAAAACTTTTCAAATAAATAGACAACGTTTTTGTAGTTAATCTTTATCATTAATTAAAATGTAATAATAAAGCAAAATGTATTATTATTTAATTGTATGATGAAGAGAAAAATAAATAAAAAACAAAGAATCTGCAGAATTTTGCACATCCAAATGCTTTTAAGGTCACGCAATTTATTTTATTGATAGTGATGTTGTCTTCGATTTGGGATTTTGGGATTTTTGGAAGTGTCATTTGGAGATTGCTTTGTTATTTTTGGGTTCAACACTTTTCGAGTCAGCACCTTTTAGAATTCTATTTAAGAGAAAACAGGATGAAACTGACAAGATATTTACCATTCTATGATAACTCGTTTTAACATTTCCTAATCTGTTGAGGATTTAAACAGCAAGAAACGAAAAATCTCATCGATACGGTTTCTCAATTACTTTTAGGCAAAAAGGCAACTTTTCTTGAAAGTTAACTTTAAGATGTAAAGTGTTCGAATGTCATAAGAAATCTTTTAGAAATATAAAACTAACGATCATTCACACGAAATCTTCGAAAACATTATTGAAATTGTGTAAAAAAACGCAATGATTCTTTCAACCTAATGGTTCTAAAATATTTCTGAAGGATGATTTAATTCTTTTTAACAACAATTTTTCACAAAATTACAATTGCAGCTTTTTGATTGTTAAACATTTTGTAATATTTTATCCCAAAGTTGTGATCATATTCCAATTGTCATTAAATATTAGATCCATTTTCACAATAATACATCCAGACATTTTAAATCACTTTTCACGATTTTTTGAACCATTTTAAGTATCCCGACACGAAAAATCTCGATTTTTTTTTCTTTTTACGAAAACGAAGCTTCCTCTATTACAGGAAGCAAAATAAATATTTTCGTGACACCCTGTATAGTCACGTAATAGTTTGAGCCCTTGAAGAAGGAATGGTCTCATGGGCGGTCGGAGAGCGAGAGGCATCAATATAGTAGACTAAGCGATATAATTCACCGAGAGAGCGTGCCGCCGTAGTCTCTTTGAATGATTATTCTTTCTCCGCAGATGGAAGTGCCAAGCCGTAAAACAGTACGAAGCAGCAAACAGTGCATTCCAGGAGAAGCTGAACGCCGAAGCCGGTGAGTCGATCTATGCGCGAAGGTCATCGCCGTCAACGTTTGCGAGCTTCACTCAGTTAATACTCGGCCAGGAGCTGCTTCTCCTAGTCTCTTTCTCTTTCTCTCTCTCTCGCGTTCTAGACGAATGAATTTCGATTTCACGTAGCGTTTAACGCGGCTCGAGCTGGCAGTTTTGCCGATGGTATCCGTATCGTTGCGGATCTCATCAATCACCGATACAGAAGTGCCTCGCTGATGGTCGCGTCTGCAGTCAATGACATCAAGAGTCAGTGGATGAACACAGGTCACTGTGCTCGTCACGATATATAAGTCAAGCCATTGAGCAATTCGTCGAATTTCCAATAAACTCAGTATCATTTTCATTGCAGAGCAGAAGGCACATATTTCCATCGAGCCAAAGTGGTGAACAAATTGATGGCATATTATATCGTATCACTGGCGATTTACATAATCGAGATATGTTTCTGGACGAATGGAATGATGATACGAATGATGGGCAGTCTAGTTCTGGAGCCACGAGAGTCAGTAGCTAAGTAGTGGATATCGGGGCTTGTTGGCTCGGGGGCAAGTTGAATCAATTCAACTTGGAAAATTTTACGTAACCGGTGTTCCGATCATGTAAAATACAGATCGCCGGATTGGAAATCGGAATGTAGCAATTTGTGGAGGGAGTTTTGGTCAATGAAACATTAAAAAATATTTTCTAGTTTCTTTGAGTAATATTCTACTCCTATACTTATTTTATTTTTTTATTTATTCGTATTTTTATTCGAACCTCAGGATTTTTGAATCCTGAGCACCATTATGAACAAACGCATCAGATTTTATGTATGATTTTTTTCTTCTCAAAAAAAAATATTGATATATTCAAATATTGAAGTAATTATTTTCGGAGTTATATTGCACGGGTTTGAAAATCTGGGTTGTTGGAGCACAGTGGAATGTTTCATAAATATTTAAAAAGTCTGAGACCACGTTTATATATGGGGTATTTTATGGTAATTCACACTAGATGACCCACTTCAAATTTCCTAGGGTTTTTTTTTTATTTTGCTGTCGTCACTGAAAAGAACGCCTGTGATTTTTATTGGATATTTATTTTGAGCCGTAGTTGATTAAAAAAAAGTCACCGATATCTACATTGAAACCCCGAAATTCTAACAATAGTTCCATTATGAAAATATTAATCTTTCATAGGTAAACAAAAATTATATATATATTTTTTTTCGTAATCATTTTCTGTTAGCTTAAAATTCGTCTTCAATTTTCCTAATAATTTTTTTATATTATTGTTATTACTAAAGAGAACATCTGATTTTTATCCGATTTCTATTTAGGGTCGTTTTTGATTTATAAAAAAAAAGTAAAATTTCAAAAATTCTAACTTAAATCAAAAACATGATTTCGACGCAAATAATAAATTCAGTTTTTTTTTTCATCATGTAATGCAGTTTAATATGAAAATAGTATAGTAAATAAATAGTATAGTAATATTGATAAACATTATATCGAGCATGTTTAATCTAGATCAAAGTAAAAAAAATGTTAAGTTTCCTTAAGTACCTTTTTTCTTATTAGAAAAATTTGCCAAAATGCAATAAAAATCCAAAATTTGAACAGATAGAAATATCGATAGAAATATCAATCTTTCATATTTAAATCAAAATAGTTTCGTTTTATTCTATGCAATATTACAATATGAATTTTCTATTATTTTTAAATCATATTTTTTGTTGCCAATCACGTCTAAAAAAAATACATAAAATATATTTTTTCAATTGGCAATTTAATTTTCTTTTAAATCAAGAATGATGCAAAACAAAAATGTAATATTTAATACAAAAATGTAATATTTAAAAAAATAATGAGGAACTTGTTGAAAAGGATCGTGTTTCATTCTGTGTGAATTACCATTTTTATTTAACACTTGCATTTTTGCCTAAATCGGATTCTCGTCCGAAGAAACAAAATTCTCGATAAGCAGCTCAACTAAAAATTAAACCTTTTTTTTAACGACCATAAAAATCACTTCCAGTCTCCTCTTAAAGAGAATACAGCAAAATTGACAGTCAAATGACAGTATCGAGATAAAAGAAAAATATCCTTCCATCTATCAAATAAAAGTTTCTCCAATCTCATAGTACACGAATACAAACTTAACCGCAGAAAACTAGACAAACAGAAATACCCCACGTTTGCTCAATTCATTTGAAAATAAAAATGAGCAATTTTTACATGTACAAAAAATATATTTCCAAGCTTGTTAAGATTAACGGAGCATCGAGAAAATGAAAATTGATTCAACTGGCCCCGGTCTCTTACTAGAGTTCATGCAAGTTCATGAGCTGACGTAATAGCCGGTATAAATCGTGGGGCACGTGGAAAGGGCCTCGACCCTTTCAGCGTAAGGCCGCCTGTATATATCGAGAAGTGCTCGGTCATCGAGACCACCCTTTTCCTCAATACGAGTGCAACACTCTGCGTGATCTGTTACCCCATACAAGAATCAGTGAAAACACTTGCGGGTTCAACGAAAGGGGGGCAAAAGAAAACTAAAAAAAGTAAAAAAAAAAAAGAAATAAAAAAGAAAAAATCGGCGGAAAGATGAGAAATAGTTGGTCCGCGAGAGAGGGCCAGGTTTCACGCTCGACGCGCACCCTCATTATCCAGTGCAGCCTTCCTCGCCGCCACTGCGTCGTATATGTTGTATATACGTACTCCATTGCTCGGGCTATCTTTCTCTCCGTACGCTCATATATTTTCTTTATCCCCGCATATATCTTTTTATTTCCCTTTCCACACGCTTCCGCGAACAATAATGACTGCTATCCTGTCCTCGTCGAGTGGCATTCTCGCTTCTCTCAAAGTCTCTATCTATAGCGTTAGACATATATATAGACATATATATATATTCGTGCAAGAGTACCTGAGTAACGTAAGTGTCCCAGTTCCTGGCTCATTAACGTAATATGAAAAGCCTCATCCTACTATATTACCAGCTGTTTCATTTTTTAATTAATCGGTGAGAATCTCTTACGAATCGATAAGGAAATTCATTATTACTGGTTTAAAAATATGGGTGCACATTAGGGCGATTAAAGAAATTGTTATATTTTTTTTGCCTCGATTAACTAAGTTGAGAAACATTAGTTTGGTGCGAAAAAAGAAAGAAAGCTCACCAAAGATGAGCTGTAAACAACTGTGCAACTTCTTAGCGACTCTAAGTATTAATATCAAGATTTGATTATTAGAAATCTGATGTTTGTGTCGATGAAAATTTAAAATGAAAGTAATAGAATAACGATTAATGGATTTTTTAAATTTTTAGTTTGTACCGAAATCGACAATTTCAGTCGCTTTGAGCGAACTCTAGACTTGTCTCCTTTTTTGCTTCCTCATAGACGAAGCATTGTTTTCATGAAAACATTTTTTTTCGAAATTTTTATGTCAGGATAGTTAGAATTGTCCAAAACGTCCAGAAAAAAATCTAGAAAAAAATGTCCGTATGTATGTATGTGAGTGTGTGTGTGCGTGTGTGTGTGTATGTATACAACTCCGAAAATTCGAACGCCGATAACTCAAGAACGGTTTTGTATATCGCGCTCAAATTTGGCACACAAGTGTAGCAGCAGACCCTATTCAACTGTAGCAATTTTCTACAAAATCTGTGCAAAAATTTCGATTTTATGCCGTTTTGAATTTTTTGAAAAAAGGAGATGGTCGCTCTAACTTTCGTAAGATTTAGTCTATTTTGCTAAATAGTTGGTTATGAGAGCAGGTGCACTCAATATAGTTTGGTATTGAATTTGGCTCGAATCGGTAAAGTTGTTCAGATTTGATAGAATTTTGAATTTTTCGAAAAATTTACATTATCGATCTATTGTCACTATTGCAAAACTTGAGATAGCGAGCTCAAATTTTGTATATAAATGAAACAATATTCAGCCATTATATACATATAATTTAGTGACAAACGGTATGAAATTTGCGATTTTAGGGGAATGTTGAATTATTTTAAAAAGTATACGTTATCACATTTACTTTTGGAAACGCTCTAATAATAACGAAATAACGGAATAACGAAATAGAAAAAGCGAATTCACAACATGTTTATTTATCTAATTTAAACAAGGATGCAAAGTAGAACCTTGCACATTGCTTCCTCATTATTTTTCGCTTTTTACAGAGCTTCCTCTATGAGGAAACCAAAATTGGATAACATACTTCCTCATAAAGGTAGCTTTGTAAAAAGCGAAAAATAATGAGGAAGCAATATGTAAGGTTCTACTTTTTTTGCTTCAGGATCGCTATTTTAGTCCTATGTGAACCCAATTCCTGACGAAGAGAGCAGTAATGAAAATCATTGAGTTATTTCGCGTCAACCTAACGTGGATTTAAATGAAAAAATGATGCAAAATTCAACTTTGCATCATTTTTTAATTTTGTGAGTTATGGACGATTGAATTTTCTGTCCCCGGAGCATACATACATATACCCACATACAGACATTTTTTCTAGACCATTTTTCTCAACGTTTTGGACCATTCTGAGTATGCTGACTACTTAAATACGAAATTAATGATTTTGTTATTGGGTTCAATGTGGAAATGATTGTTTGCTCAAAAACATGCTGAACAATGTAAATGATTCAACACAATTTTGACTTTTGACAATGAACTTGGTGGAATAATGTCACAGGCCATGGAAATTCTCTTTATGCAAAAAAAACTGAAAGACTTTTTTTTTCATCTCAAAATGCTGTTTCAAGTTAGGCTAATAATTTTGCAGGATAACTGGTAACTTGGGCAAGCTACAAATATGAAGATGATCAACATGAGCCGGAAAATTATTGTATAGTATGTTGAGCCTAAAAAGTCAACGACAACGATGAAAAAAGTTCTTCAGAAGTTTTTTTTGCATAGTAATTATTGCACGAGCTGGATATAAAAATAAAATATTGCAGAATCTGTACAAATAGTCAATCACTCCGTAAAATTGAAAGTAAAATTAAAAGTGAGTTTTTCGTTGAATATTGTTTTTTCATTCCTTAGTGATAAAAAAAAAGAAATAAATTTTTTTGCTTGTTTTCCATGGACAGTAAAATGATGTCTACAGGACACTCTTGATAAATACGTACTCGTTAAGACCGAGCTTGCCCTCTGCACGCACTCCTGTCAGTTCCCACTACCGCCCAACTAATGATCACTAATACCGCCTATGATTCATATCAAGCTAAAAATAAGAAATGGATCTTCTTATTTTCTTTTTCATGTCATGTCAATCAGACAAGACATAAAAAAGAAACGATGTTATCATACACTCTTCTACATATATAAATAACCATAAGCGTGTAATAATAGACACATAAAAGCAGCTGCATTTAAAAATCTAAAAAAGAAACCAACCGAAGCTTTCAAATGATAAAAGAGTATGTAGATCAAGTCAATCGAAGAAGAATGCTTAATTGACAAATAGTATATCACATTCTAATCGATATGGCAAGTGATAAGTTCAATCACTGCTATAAATGCAAAAAGCAAATATACGAAATGTTAAATTAACTATACCTAATTTTCTTAGCAAAATTCAGATCACGAAAAGGTTGATTAAAATAATGTAAGAGATATATTACTTATATTATATTAAAAACAATCAATACCGATTTTCAATTAGCAATTATTTCTTAGTGACTTCGAAAATAAAAAAGAAAAATGTCAATCTAAATAATTGACTTTTTGATAACATCGCAAACTGTAAAATTTGATTGATTCTTGCAGCAATACTCGAATCCTGTACGGTCTGTGCATCACAGCGATCTTCTTGCTCTTGGTGTACATCATAGGAAACGAAGGAGCTTCATTTGCCTCATCGGGATGCAACGACTAGAGTGAGCTTCGAATGCAAATCGAGCGACTTGAAGATCGGCGTCGCAGTCCCCGAACAAGACGCTGTAGATCGATCGGTCGACCGCGACGGTTCGGAGAGACACGCGAGAGTCGTTCGATCAGTCGCCGACAAATAGATCCACTGCGCATACTTGCAGCATCGCGTCCCCTCGGGACAAATGAAACCCGATTATTGCATTTACTGACACGCGTTTGCAATGATTCCGTCTATACCGCTATGCACACCTCACAGCACAACTTTCCATGGTCTTTTCGAAATAAATCATTACAGTAATGTCACATGGGAACAGATCTTTGAATTTGCATCATGGGTGATTAATTTTACTGCATCATTAACGAGCTATCGTTTTTCTTTTTATATGGGGTATTCCATGCCCGCTCGTCATGACCGCTTTATTTTTATTTCATCCAAAATCAAATTACGAATAATATTAATTGTGAGGCATTAATTATGACATTTTTTTTACGCGGAAATATTTTGACCAATTTTGGCTTCGTCATAGAGGTAGCTTTAAAAAAAAAATTAAATATTCACGGAATTGGAAAGTTTTTGTTGAATGCTCACCAAATTTAGGATCAAACACCGACATATTCTATTCAAGTTTTATGCAAAATTTTGGATCAGCTGCTTGACCGAAAACCGAAAATTAAAATTTTTGTAAAATCTTAACTACTCTCTGGGTCTCGGTTTTTCAGAAATTCAGTATCAAACATTGGAACACTCTATTTAAGTTCTCTGCAAAAATGTTAATCATTTATTTGAAAAAAAAACGTATGAAAATTTAAAAACTGTAAAATCCGAACCGCTTTTTCGATTTCTGCCAAATTCATTACCAAACAACATTGAAATATACCTGAACTTATGAAGAACTATATAGCAAAATATAGTAAATTTTACGAAAGTTAAAATGACCACACCCTTTTTTGGAAAAATTCCAAAAGCTATGAAATCCAAATGCCTCGATACATTATGTTAAAAATCACAATAGTGAGAGAGTTGCAACTACTTCACTTGCATGTCAAATTTCAGCTCAATCTTCAGTTATAGGTTTTATTAAATCTTCGAAGCCCCTTGGACCTCTATTCTGGACCTCCTGAAATAAGAATCTCGAAAAAAAAAATTCATGAAAACAAAGCTTCCTCTATGTAGAAGCAAAAAATCGAGATATGCACGAAAATCTTTCCTCCTCAATATTAATTCCGGTATCTCTCAAGGTTGACTTTAAGTCGTTAATCCCGTTGGTAGCTAATTGCTTACCAAAGCAAGGCCAAACATACATTATATAGTAAATGTAGCGTAAATCAAAGCCAGAATTCCTGTATCACGCGCCAGATGGTGTTGGTCTCTATGAAACCGTACAGTTTATTGATAATGTTCACATACTTTGAGCTCGGGCACGAGATCAGCCGGTCCCGCTAAGATAGCTCGATGATAGCCTCGGCGCGCTAGTCTCTTTCTCTTTCTCTCTCTCTCTCTCTCTCCCTCTTCACATCTTTCTCTATAGCAGCACGTACGGGAAAAGAGGGAGTCAGAGCACGTGCGTATACGTACAACTTAAGGTAGTACCTTCCCACAATCTTTTTTTTTTTTTTAATATGTTAAAAGTTGACATAAACATTATTGAGTATCTTATCTGAACTTACGTATATTTTATCATAAACTTGGCAAAATTAACATGTAAAATATATATGACGCTTCACTAAACGGGACTTTTTTTAATTTTTATTAACAGAACGACAAGTAAGAATTAAATAAAAAAATTAGAGTATGCTGGAAAGAGATGACAGGAATATACCTTAAAATAAGCCTGCAAAGTGTAACCATGCAAATTGCTTCCTCATTATTTTATAGTTTTGATAGAGCCACCTCTATGAGGACGTATATGTTGATCAATTTCGGCTTCCTCATTGAGGAAGCTTTATCAAAGCTATAAAATGATGAGGAAGCAATTTGCATAGTTATAGATTGCAGGCTTGTGCAAATAGTGCATGGCGTAGTTTATCGAAAAGACATTTGTGCAACTCAACGAATAAACAGTCGAAAGAAAAATACGAAAATGGTAAGGCTGATAAATGTAAACTCTGATAAAATTTTAACTACTCTATAAATTGTCATGAAATTTTATACGAATCATGATTTAATGTTACTCCAGTAATATAGAACATTTCCTCCAGAAATCTTGTAATTTACACGTGATGGCGCGCGAACGATATATTTTAAAATATTCAGAAAGCCATAAAATGTTTACCGGTTCACCGATTTGCGTCAAATATGAACCCAAAGTCAACTTAATTTCATCCAAATCCGCGAAAAAAGTTTCAAAATTTCGTCACAGCAATCGTTTTGTTTTTCCGGAGCAAAATGGAAATTTACGATAAATAGTCGGCCATTCCTTGCACTAAATTCATCTTTGATAATCAGTTATCGTGAATTCATTTAGAAAATTGTAGTCAAATACGTCACAATTTGCAAAAATTAGAGCTGCATTAACTACACTAAAAAAAGAAATTAAAATTGTTATAAAATTGAAACCACTCGATCGATTCCCGCCAAATCCAACACTAATCATAGTTCAATGTCAATTCATTTGTGTACAAAATGCCAGCCAGATATTCACCGAGATTCGCACCAAATTCGCAAACAATTGCGTCAAATTTATAGCATTTATAAAATGGGATTTTGAATTTTTTGAAAATTCTCGTTCGTGCACTAGCTTGCGCGAATTACGAGATACCAGGTTCAAATTTAGTTCCCAGATTAGCTACCATAGAACAAGATTTGAGTCAACATTTTACACAATTCGTTCGAGTGGTTCAAATTTTATACATATTGCATTTTTAATAAATTTATTTGGAGCTCAAACAAGCCTGTAAAGTAGGACTTTGCAAATTGCTTCCTCATTATTTTGTATCTTTGACAAAACTTTGCAAATTGCTTCCTCATTATTTTGTATCTTTGACAAAACCTTGTCAAAGATACAAAAAAAAGATGAGGAAGAAATTTGCAAGGTTGTACTTTGTTGAAATTTGTACGACAATGGTAGGTTTTTAATTGACTTTTTGCGTTTTTTGTTACAAAAAAAAAAAAAGTCTGGATGAGCAGCTCCACCAAAAAATAAAACTTCTTTTTTTTTAACCGTCCCAGTGTACGTAGATCATAGTGCAGCACGCGCACTGAGCAAGCGTGCGAGCACCGGTGGCGCGGCTGCTCACAGTGTAATTATCGTAATAAAGTAGTGGTAGAACCATTCCAGCAGTCGTACGGTACACGCACGCAGGTCCCTCGACCTCGAGACTCTCATCGAGGAGAGTAAAGAGTCGAAGAAGCGTGTTGTCTCTTTGTATGCGCTCTTAATAACGTTGTATAGATGAATCTCTTCGTCCTTCAGCATATTCGCATTCGCGTGCACTCCTACGTTCCGTTTTTCACCTGAAATTCATGAAATTCCAATAGTATTTATAATTGTATAATTTGTAACAGTCTCATTGTGAATGCACAAAATACAAAGCTGCATTTTGGTTCTTCAGTGGAAATTCATTAAGTCCCAATAGTATTTATGATTTTATTATGATGCTATAATTTGTAATAGTCTCATTGCGAATGCACAAAATACAAAGCTGCATTTTGGTTCTTCAGTTGAAATTCATTGCATTCCAATATTATTCATGATTTGGTTATAATGTTACTGCTTTTCGTGGCGCGGACATTGTATGTACGATCTGTCTGGTTACAAATTTACGAATATCTTCAGGATCAAAGCAAATTCAGTGTGTATTCAATGGCTCGGGAAGGAAAGGATTCGTAGCTCATTGTACTGCCGATTTCGCACGAACGATTCGTCGAAGCGCACGTATCTTCCCACGAGCAATTCAATCGAACACGATTTTCACTGAACCGACGGTTATGTCATAGTCGTTGCAGTTGCGATTGTACAAAGCGTTTTGCCAGAATCTTTTCACTCGTGGATATATACTTGAAGACGGAGCCGAGACTGTACAGTTATTATTGGCTACCCATCAGTGATTTTGACCACTTTATGGCAAATGGCCCGTGAAACATATTATATAGAAGAAGAGACGGCTGTTATTCTGAAGATATTTCACAAAATATGAAATGATTGCAATTTTTAACACAAACAAACGTTTAGTAATATCTAATTATTGTAACCTATTTTTTGTATTCTAATTTATTTTAATTCTTTTAGTTTCAAAGAATAAACCTCTATGACGATAAAATTTTTAAATGTTCAACGCGAAGAAAGATTTTTTTTGTGTCACCATGATCGAACTACTGTAACTTCGAATTAATCAAATATTTTAGCTTGACAAAAATGCTGCATATACCTGTAACGTTACTGAATAAACATGCAAAGCTTGACATTAAAATATATATTTTACACATTTCATTTTTGAAAATTCCCAACAATAGCATTATTTTCAAACTTTCTGAACCAACCACATAAAAATTCTACAGACATGGATAGAAATACTAAAATTTATTACCTGAATTACTGAAGACTTCTGGCTTTGTATAATTTGATTTCTTCACTGATTTTCATCTTGTCTGGTAATAAAAATTTGTAAATCTTTGATAAAATTAGTATGAAAATATTTTAATTTTATGTTTACAGTATCTTTTTATCTCGTGTCTCTAGCCAATGAACAACTTCACAATGGCCAAAGTGCCAATCACTCTGCGATTTACCCCGCCGCGCATTAACGTCCAGTGACTCGCCGGAAGGGCGTCCAAGAGGAAAAACAAGAAAGACAAACTCGAGGATCGCGCCCGCGGATCTCTCGATCTTTCGCTCTGTAGAGATCTCCGCGAGATATAGAGAAGAGGATCATTAACTCGAAGAGACGTGTATAGACCGTTGAATTATATCCTCGAGTCGGTACGCCAAGTGCGTTTTGATACAGGTACAGGCGCTCTTCAGCTCGGCATTCGCGAGCAAGTATAGTATATATACTCAAAATAGCCTGGATTACTCTTGTCGAGCATAGCGAAAAGAAAAAATAAAAGAAGACTGCTGCTGTAAAGAATACAAAAGACTGGTCGTTGTGCGCTGGACATAGAGCGTGAACTCGCGAAAGAGAGCAGCATCTACTCCATAATACATATTATGCGGGATGCACTCGAGAGAGAGCTCCCGCGGCCTTGCAGCTTACTCACTCTCTTTTTCTTTCTCTCTCTCTCTCTCTCTCTCCCTCTCCCTCTCTCAACGAGAATACGGTAACGCT
This sequence comes from Perithous albicinctus, assembly GCA_964016905.1. NCBI lineage: Eukaryota > Metazoa > Arthropoda > Insecta > Hymenoptera > Ichneumonidae > Perithous > Perithous albicinctus. The sequence continues at coordinate 14,298,178 of OZ024688.1, forward strand.
ACCCGAGTCTCTGAGCTAGGTCGAGAGTTGTAGGTATGCATCCCATTGCACGAACCCGTTTCGTAGGAAACGGAAGTGGAGCGTTGAGAAGTTTCAATCCAAAACGTATATCACGAAGGTATCTCCAAGGAGTCCCTGTTTATATCCAGGATATGATCATTTCCTTGTTACTATCACGGGTGAAGAGCCTTCCGCTGCATTAGACGCATCTCCTGTTGTTTCATTCGGAGTCATAGAATTTTTCGTTGAACCAATATCGAGCAGTGTGGAATGAATTTGCGAATTATGTTGATACGATTTTTCCGAAGCTTCTTCGAGCAGACTCTCGCCATCGTCGTCGTCCTCTCTATAGTCTCGATCGCCATCCTCGACGTCTGTACTACTGCGGGTAGAGGCCACGGCGTGTGGTGCTCTCACGATCATTTTTCCACCGACCCACCGACCGCCAAAGACATCCGGATTTAGCATAATGTCCTTCATAAAACTCCCAGCAATACCCCGACAATCCTCGAGGTCGTTCCGTGCCGCTGCAGCGGATAGACCGGACGACAGACGTTTTGGTCGCGCCCGATCGACTCCCACACCAGGCGCAAAGCCAAACTCCTCGAAAGCCATCCATAGCTCGGCTATCTTTTCGTTCATACGCTTGGCCAACTCTCGGCGTTGAGCTTTCAACTCTGTCCTCACGATTTGCTCGGTTCGCCGCAGATCCTTTGAGCTACTGTCTCGCAAACGTTTCAACAAGTTTTCTTCAACGTGAACAAGTGCCTCAGATCCGGGAAACGAGCAACCTTGTTTTTCGGTGCAATGCTCCTTGCTCTTTGATTTTTTTACGATTGGGTCTGATGGGAGCTTCTTTCGATCCTCTTCGCGCCTGACGGAATCGTGGAAGAAAATTACAGAGGTTACACAGTGTAAAAAAAGTTGCAAGGTCAAACTTTGTACATTGGTTCCTCATAAATTTACTTTTTTCACAAAGACACCACTATGAGGAAGGTTATTTATTATTTTTGGCTTTCTCATAGAGGCAGCTATATTTTCTGGTTCACTTTATGGTTATATGGCCATACTTGATATAGATTTATGAAGATCAAAATGTTTTTTAAAATTGAAACAATGTAGTAAGAATAGAAAATAGTCTTTCATGCCCTTTTTAAGATAAAAACTTGGGACCCTCAAAGATTTCGCTGAATGTTTAAACATCCATACCACATGTCAATCTGCTGACGCAATTTTTTCAGGTCCTCTTCACGAAGCTTCACCACTTCTTCCTTCAACCGATCCTCCCACTTGTCGATCTGCTTGCGAAAGCTCGAGTAGCACTTTCTGTTTCGTTTCTCAAGATTCTCCAAGTGACTCTGTATCTTCTCGTAAATTGCATTGGCACTAGTTCTCTCCTTATCCCGTATCGACCTGTCCCGCTTGTCCATCAATTCAAACATCTTTTTCGCATCCTCGGTCTGCCATTCTCTTAAGCTAATCTTCAGGCTCTTGGCGATTTCCTGATGAAGTAAACGTCGCGATTAACAAGCGATAAATCAACGAACGAGTGTTATACCAATATATCAGGGTACGATCTTGCCTGAGAGTAAAGGTCGCTGATCCTCGATATTTCCTCGTTGAGTCTCAGCCTCTCCCTCTGCTGCCACTCTGCCAAGTATCCCTTCAGACTATCGTTCAATTTCTTTATCCACAGCTCCAGATCAATTCTCAAGCTCTCTTTCATCACGTTTCGATCCTCCTCGTAGCGTTTAACGAAATTAAGAGTTCGCGAGTTCTCCAGGCCCAACTGTTTCTTAAGGCAATATATTTCTCTCTCTGACTTGACGAGTTTGGCTTTCAGCCAGTCGACGGTCGTGAAAATTTCTTTCAGTCGTTCCTCTTGATTAAGTTCCGGCGATTCGATTACCACGGAAGCTGGGACAGACTTTGGTCGACTTTCTTTCATGTTATTTAAAGATTCAGACAAGCACACAGTTTCATCAACTTCCTCAAGGTCGTCTTCAGGGTCATCGATTTCGTCATCGCGGTTGTAAGGATAATCAACGTCGCCTGAGCTGCTTTCACCTGGGAATGATGAGACGTCTTCGTCACCGTCGTCGTCGTCGTCAGGAGTACTTCTTTCGAAGCTTGCGGTGCTATTACTATCGCCGGACTTGAATCCGGCCTCGTGATCGGAACCGTTTCTCGCCGTGAGAAACGGCGGAGTCTCCGCCTGTTGCTTTTCCTCTTCCTCGTGCTCCCCCTCGTCCTCTAGATCTTGAAGAACTTCCTCGTAATCTCCGCGCAGACTAACACGAAGATCGTACGGGTAGTTTTTTGCCGAAGCCTCCGGCTCGATGCCCTGGAAATTTATTGCGCTATCTCCCGAGGAATCCGGGGAATCCGTTTCTTCTTCTATGGGAGATAGGGCTGGTTTTTCCTTGGACTGCTTGCCGCTGGATTTTGTCACCTTCGCTTTCGTTCCCTCGCCGTTCTTGGATTGCTGGGATCGACGCGAAGCGTCTGAAAAAAGTGTTACGTTAAGAGCGTTAAAACAGGGAAAATGGACATTCTTATACTTAGACTAACTCGAATCATTGACCACTAATTATCGCTAATGTTATTAGCGTTCCGCGAAATTAACAGTAGAAAATAAGTTTATAAAATTGATTGACCCGTTTGTTCTCATCGATATTCTTAACAAAATTTCTGTGTTAAAGTTGACAAGGAAAAAAAAGGAATCATAAAAAAGCATTATTCAATAAATAAAATGAGCTCATCATAATCAGACTAATATTATGGGTATTTTAAACAATAAACTGAATAACAAAAAAAAAATCTCTTCCTACATTTCCATATATTAGTGCACATTATTTTCAATCTGTGACTATGGATATATTGATATATTAAGAAAACATACTGGTGCATAAGTCACTCTTCAAAACCGTCGGTTGAACCACCAAAAGTTTGTCGAAATGCTTAAAAAAATGTAGCACTCTTTTGACAAGCGCGTGGCAAAGTGACTACTATAAATTGGATGAAACACGGACAAATATCGTGACTGATATAAATTAAAACATTGGTTATACAGATCTTGTCAGGGTTATCAGAAAGTGTAATGAGCTTCCGCAAACTTCGGCATGAAGAATATGTCCCTCGTTATGAAGGTGTCTGAACAAGCGTACGTAAAGCTTTACGGTATTATAATATTATTGACATAACAAGTAAGAAGAAAAAAAGACATGAAGGAAGAGTGAGACAGTCTCGTACCTTTACTCACCCATGACCCGTCGAGAGTTGGCTGCCTCGTTAACTTCTTCCCAGTATCCCGAATCGAATCTCTCTATCCCCTTTCTTTCGCGCTGGAATCTCAGTGCATCGGGGCCAACGACTTCTGGTCTCTCTTCCTTGACTTTCCTCGGCGGTGTTGAATCGTGAGGAGACGCTCGGTAGCTGCTGGTGAGGAAGGCGCCGGGCGAGAGTGAGGCGAATCGTGGCTGTATCCTGTGGCTCACAAGCTGACTTCCAAGCTACTTTTTTTTTTTGTATTTTTATTTTTTTATTATTTATTATTATTTTATTTTTTATTTCAAAAGGATGTGCAGAGAATCGAGTAGCGAATCCGCGGCAAGATAGCCCGGAGGTCGAGCAAGAAGCTTTGCGCTAATGCGAGAGGCCCCCCCTGGCATTCGCGCGCGACTCTTCGTCGGTACCAAGCGGGCAATTTTCAATTTCGCTGACTCGCACGGAAGTGCTACTCTCGGCGCGCAGGTGAATTGAGACGTCTTTCACGCGGTGCAGAAGCGAGAGTCACCAGAGGTTCGTGGTATGTGCCACTCTCGCGTTTACTTTTGCTGCTGAATTTGACATGGTCAGCTGCTGCTTGCTCAACACTGCGCTCTTGATGCTTCTTCTCACGCGTAATATAAAAAACATTGGCAAACGTCGGACCACGAAGAGACGCTCATAACCCTGCACCGTTTTTTTCTCTTTTCATTTTTTTTTACGTCTCTTACACAATTCATCCCCCCTGATGTTCATGAAAAGCTCGCACATTACCAGAGCAACCATACGTGTCGAGCGGTATGAGCGCATTGCGATTTTGTTTCGTGAGAAAGTCGCAGGGATCTCGCGCGCGTCGACGCATTTCGCTGTTAACTTTAGCTTCGTTGAGTGAGCCATTTAGATTAGATAGATATTTCTACCATGCATTAACCCTTATAGACCTTCTCACGCTGAATATGCACTTCCGGTATTCTGGAAACGAGCCACTAACGGACAACCATCGTTTTTTTTTTTATTTACTGCAATTCAGTTTAACTAGTTTTGAAAATGAGGAAGCGATATGCACGTATTATTTAATTTTGCATTCATTTTAAAATTGTTTTAATTGTCAAGAGTACAAATTATTTCAGATAACTAAATGTCATACTTCACCCAGAATTAAATATTGCTGTTTTCTTCTTTTTTTTCAATTTTCTGTATGTACGTGACGACCCATGGTAAAAAAAAAAAGTTGTAAAGCAGAACATTGAACATGAGTTCCTCATAATTTTCCATCTTGAAAAAAGTCCCCTCCAAGAAGAAGTATATGTGGGTTAATTTCAGCTTCCTCATCATGAATGCTTTGTGCAAGAGGAAAATTATGAAGAAGATAGATATGTAGTAATTCAAACCGTTTTATCGATTTTGATAACATTTTATGCCAAACATTTCTAAATTATATTAGGTATCTACAAAAAAAATGTTCCATCATTGTCTCCAAGATTTTTGAAAGTTGCAGCTATAAAAAATTGAAAAATCCTCTAAATTCAGACCCACTACCAGGGCTTGATTTTTTTCGGTCCACATCAGACCCTCTCCCAGGGCCTGATTTTTCTAATTCTCACGAGACCACCTCTCAGTTCCTGATTTTTCTAAGTCCCTCTATGAAACCCCCTTCGAAAGCCTGTTTTTTTTCTAAATCATCATGAGAACCCCTTCCAGAGCTTTATTTTATTTAGGTCCCACATGAGACTACCTCCCAGTTCTTGATTTTTCTAAGTTCCTCCATGAGACCCTGCTACCAGGACGTGATTTCTCTAAGTCTCCATGAGGACCCCTTCCAGGGCCTGATTTTACTAAGTAAAATCAGCCCTCCATGAGGCCTACTCTGAGCACCTGGTTTTACTAAGTCCCCCTTGAGTTACCGCTCCCTGGGCCAGCTTTTTCTAATTCCCCATGAATAATGCTACCCATCTAAAGAAAAAACTGAGTTTACAAAATTAACACATCTCCGAATGGAAAATTAACAATTATCGTGACACACCTGTACGTTGATGCGCGAAACGTGGAGGTAGGGGCGTATATGCAAATATAGATATATAAACCTGACAGCAGTATTAACTTATACGCGTTTACAGGACGAGAGTAGGTGAATGCCGTAGCTCTGAATTACCAAGTAGTCACGTAATATATAATGTATTGACGCAGGAGTTGCGGTTCAAGTTGCTCGTGGCCGTGTACTCTTCTCCCGGGTGGACTACTGCTATCTATTACGTACTACGGATTCACATGCACATATGAAGCACAGCGTGTACTACACATGCAGAAGAAGAGAATAATATATAAGGTAACCGGGAGAGGTTACCACGCGTATATGTAAATGAGGCCCTCCTCATTTACCGCTACGGGAGGACCGCTAAGAAGAGCGCGCGAGCGGTTGCGAGAACCGTGTGAATCCCAACGCGGTCGTTGTTGTTACCGTTCTCGTTCCTTCCTTTCTGTTGTGCTGCTGCTGCTGTTGCTGCTGTTGCTGCTGTTTCTGCTGCTGCTGCTGCAACTTCAAGCTGGTGGTAGCGGCGCACCGGCGGTTGCCGTGATCACCGATTCACGGGAATCCTTATTTTTATTCTCTAACGAATCTCTATCCCGCGAGAGCGCGAGAGCTCAGGGAAAAACAGAGAGATACGGAAGAGAAAAGAGCGGAATGAATATAAGCTTCAGAGGAGGATAGAGAGGGGCCCCGATGACGCTCCCGTTGCACTCGACGTTGATGCCTCCGCAACTCCGTAGGAACAGAAGCGATACGAGTCATGTTATAAATCTTCCACTTGCTCTCGTTTCATCGTCCTCTTCTTTTTTTTCTCCCTAACTCTCTATCTCTCTACCTCTCTCTCTCTCTCTGTGTGTTAATTTGCACGCACTACCGGAAGTACGCACGTTTACGAGTTTGATGTCTTTTGTAATCTGTGTAAGAATCTTCTACTCATTTGTCTTAGCGGTAAACAGTTTCGAGAGAGATAACTGCTGTGTATCTATTATAGCTGTCGTTCAACTATTCAATTGTCTTTTCACCACTTTGATCGCGGCTTTAGAGAAAAAGATGTATAAATGTCGTATGGGATTTTATATTTGGGCATTCCAAGTCAATTCACGTGGTCATCGGTGTAACCCTCTTTGATTCAGTTAACGAATTTTTTTTCTGCATATTTCCGGCCAAAAAAAGAGGATATCTTTTTTCAGATTTGTATCACTTGTTTTACCCTATAAAACAATTTTTTTCCATCATTTTTGGAGTAAAAATAAGTTTTGACCAGTTTCAAAATTCGGATTTTTTTTTTCCATAAAATCTAGGACTAAAAGCAAGTATTTAGCATCGTAATTCGAGAGTGGGCCGAGAATAATTTATATTTTTCTTTATTTTAAGAAAAATTATTTTTTCCCTAATTTTTGTTCTAATTGAAATACCTTTTTTCAATTTTATTTTAATTAATGGTTGAATTTTTAGCGTTTTACTCTCAAAATATGGGACATTTTTTTTTACCATCACATGTATTGTTTTTCTTTTTTTTTCTACAAGAAACCATTATTGAAATTTTAAAGTTTCAAAATATGGAAAAAAAATTTTCTTAAATAAATAAAATAGAAATTATTCTCGGCCCACTCTCAAACTACGATGGAAATACTTGTCTTTAGTCGAAGATTTAATGGGAAAAATTCCAGAATTTTAAACCTCGTCGAAATTAATTTTTACTCAAAATTAATGAAAAAAAATTATTTTGAAGGGTAAAACAAGCGATAAAAATCTGAAAAAAAAACATCCTCTTTTCTGGAACCAAAATATGCCAAAGAAAAAATTAATCGAAAGATATTTCGGCAATATTGCCGTCTTTCGATTAACACTTATACAATAGCTTCTATTTATTTTGGTCCTACGTGAAAGAGAATTAAAGCATGATCACACAGTGCAGTCAGCTCGGCATCCAATGAAGAAAAATAGTTTAAAAAATGTAAAAAAAAGATGAGGAAGGAGTCTTAGCGGTGGTGGTATTGGGATGATAAGAACGTGCGACACTAGAATGAGATTATCGCAAAACCAGCGAATAATACGTACGGAGGCCGTGGGATTATTTAGTCGAGGATAGAGGAAGAAGTTTTTAATTTAAATGAAGAGTCACGGTCTATGAGTTGGTAGACTGTCCGTTATTCAAGAGCGGCGTGATGTCAGGACGCTGTTCGATCAGCGATACGATTAACGGGCCACGATTTGCGAATGGTGCGACGTTAGATAGCAAGACCCTTCACGGAAATACTGTAGCGAATTCCCACCTACTTCTTCGTAAAACGTATATACGAACGGCTTCTCAAAGCCACCTCTGTTTTTTGTAAAAAAAAAAGTAAAAAAAAAAAAACAAGCATCTTTATCATTCGGACAGGATTTCGGTCAATTATAATTATAAACCAATTAGGGGGGCTTCGCGTGCCAACCCCCGTTGTTCATATCACTATATTATAAAAATCTGGGCTCGAGAAGCCCTTTGGGGACTTAGAAAAATTCGGACTTGAGAGGTCGATTTGACATGGAATGTCCTATATATCATACACAGCGGCGGCAGCGAGATATTTTTTTAATAATATAGAGAGATTAAATTACCACCGTTTCTAAGCTTGACGAATTGTGCGTGAAATAAGACATCTGTGATTTGGTTTAGATAATTATTTGTTGAGATATTAAACAGACAGTCGTGAAAAATAGTATTAAAAAGAAATGTTAATACTATCTATCAAAAATAGCTCTGGAAATTTGAATCAAAAAAGAATGCTGTATTTTTGTCAACATTGGCAAAGTGCATTTGTTAGTTATTTTATGAATTCTTTAATAAATTGATTAATATACTAATTTATTAGTTTAATTAATCAATATTAATTGACATTTACAAGAATTTGAAAGAAAAAAAAGTTAGTTTTCAGTGAACTCCAAACCGCGAGATTAGTACTTTCAAATCCGTTATATAGTTGTATCTTGAGGTTCAAGAATTTGACCACAGACAAGAGCACAGATAACCAGAGGTCTTTGTCCTTCGACATAGTTGAAACCTCTGCCAATGTCGAAGGAATAGACGAAGCGATAAAGTCCAGGCGTCCGTCGGTTAATCGATTCTTCAATGAGCGAGACGAGCGTTGAACCGCCAGTAGAAGCCATGCACTTGGATGCTCCAGTGCCAGCAATTACTCTCTGACTCTGTATTCAGTTTGTACAATCACGCTTCCATCGATCCTTCACTTTTAGTGGAGTATAGATTGCAGAATGGAGCAAAATCTACGGTTTTTGCGAGTACCATGCGAGGGGATTGTTACGCAGCACCATTCCACCTATATTCCTGCCAATATATATACGCAAGTAAATGTCTGTTCTACGATGTCTTAGTTACTTTTTGTGTATGGGGGATTCTACACCGATTCGACCTGGATCTGACCCTCGAACTCTCTGATTTCGTCAGCGATTTTTTGCGATGTTCTCCCAACTCTAGGAAGTGCTTAAAAAAATACCATTTTTTTGTTCTAATTAATTACGATTTTTAATAAGAAAATATTGTTAGCCGGAATTGAAAAATCTGAAAAAATTCTCAAAAATCCTGTGTTTATGTTTTGTTGGGAGTTTTTCTCGAGAAAAAAATCAAAATTTCTTTTTATGAATATGAAAAAAAACCTTTTAAAAATATCAAGACATTTCAACATATAAATACTATATCGCAAGTTTTTTGAGAATTTTTGTGATGTTTTTTTAGACATTTTTTAAAATACTAACGGAAAGTCAACGTTAAATAAAGAATGAACGAAATCCGAAATTTCATTAATGCTATGCCGATATTAGTACTGGTTTCATCACATATTTTCACATATGAAAATGTTTTAACCACAGCTGACAGTGAATTATTTTCAGTTTTTACATTTTTAAATGTGTTTTCATATTAAAAAAAAAGTTTTAATTTTTTTCTTTCGAGAAAACCTCCGAAAAAATAGAGACAAATATCAGCCCATTCTGGGTCTAGGCTAAAAAATGTTTATATGTAATACGGGATTTTTGAGAATTTGTTCAGATTTTTTAATTTGGGCTAACAATATGTATTTATATAAAAAATCGTAATTAATATTTTTTAAATTAAATTTTTTTTTCCTAATTGGATTAATTGGATTGAAAATTGAAATATCACGAAAATCGAAAAAAATCTAAATCCGAGAGATCGAGGATCAGACCCAGGTCGAATCGGTGTAGAATCACCCATATACAACACTCGACTATTACAGTTTTCGTGAGAGCGCTGAAATTCCTCGACGATCGGTTAATAACATTGAAAGTCGAAGGCTTATTGCAATTTCACGCCACGCTAATACTCTTTCAAACGTCCCTATGTGAACGTTCTTTTTTGATCCCGGGTATAAAACAGAGCTGCGCGCATTCAAATAAATCGTGATAGCACCTCTTGTAACAGAGACTATACGTGTTTTTTTTTTTTCAAATTTCTTTCGACGCCCCTCTTTTTGCTTCCTCATAGAGGAAGCTTTGGTTTCGTGGAAAATGGGTTTCACATTTTCATGAAAAAGTGTGCTTGAAACTCATACTGCCATAACTTGTCAACTACTCAACCGAATCAATTCCAATTTTTTTGCCGTATACAGTACAGTCTAATGTTCATTTGGCATACATTGCATGATAAGTCGGTTGAAAAATGTGGAGCCTTTGGTATTAAATTTGGGCGAAATCGATAAGTTATTTCAGATTTTCTAAATATAGGCATTTTCGTTTTTTATTGTTTAAGTCTATAAGTCGTGAAAATATAAAACTTAAATAGAATGTGTCGATGTTTGATTTTGAATTTAGTAAGAACCCAACTAAGAATTCATATTTTAGAGAATTTGTTACTTTTCAGCTTTTCTGAAAAAAGAAACTCGTTTCTTTCTACATTAAAAAAACGTAATCTGTTTTAAAACTCTCAGCTAAAAAAAAATTCGACGTGGGAATGCGACAAAGTACTTGAGATTAACATTTAAGTTTAAAAATATGTTTTTTTAGCGTCTCCCGCAACGTGTTTTTTTTAAACATTTGTATTGGAAAGAGCAGCATTTTTTAATAAACTTCTATGAATCTTTAAAATGGGGTCTGCAAATTTCGCAATGATTTTAAATCGTTTGAATTTATTGTAATTAATCAATGAGAAGGTTGTAGATGTTGCTAGTTGTGACTTGTTTATACATTTAATTAATATATATATATTAGATATTTACCTAAATTTCTGTTAATTTATTAATTAAAATAAATTAACAATTACAAAATTTGAGTTTCCACTCTAAAAATCCTTAGATCTGCAGTGGAAAGTTCTACTATTTCCTATAAAAATGTTGCAAAAGACCCTTAAAAGCAATTTCTTTAATTTGAATGTTAATTTTAAGTATTTTGTTGCATTTCGACAAGGTTTTTTTTGCTGAGATTTTTGTTATATAGACGCGGTCGTTAAAAACAAAGGTCCGGTGTTAAATCATTAAAAAAGGATTTTCTTAACTCTACAATTTGATGAACACGAGGAACTAAAAGAAGAAGAAAAACAATGAGGCATACAAAAAAAAATGCATCCAGTGATTGTTACAAGACATGCTAACGACGCTCAGAATTACAACCGAATCGGAAGCATTGGTTAATATACGGTAGAACGTTTCATTTGTAGATGTTGTTGAAAACGTTGTTCGGACGATTAATTTTCGTCATGTTCGAGGGATCATCGGGGCGAAGGCCTCGATATCACAAGTAGTTCCGTTCGTGTATATACGGCAAGCGAGCTCAGAGCGAGGAATACAGGAATAATAAAGTCGAATGCCACGCGAGAAACAAACGAGAGGAGATGCTCGAGCCGCACGCGGACGATTCGGCACTCGGATGGAACGTTTAGCCATCAGCGACCTCGGGGCTCGACTTCTTCGAGGCCAGAGCATCCCACAGCAGCTTCAGCAGCATCGTGAGGATTGCGGAGGCTTCGCGCTGCCACAGCAATGTTTCGAAGAGCCCAAGCGCGTATCTGGCGAGCTCGTCGATTCTTATTCTTCGGCGGAATTGGCCGGTCGTGCATGCCCGAGCGTCAAGATCTTCGACCGGGATAAGGACGCTGCTCTACGTCCACCTCGCTGCTGCGAGAAGGACGAGCATGTGGGTGAAGGCTCGCGGGGTCTCTCCAGGATGTGTCGAAAGTGAAACTCAAGGCCTTCACTGACTTGTTTGTAACATACCGACCGCTCCACGTTACTTCGACTACTATTACTATTTTACTATTTACTACAGACTAAGTACAACAATTTTCATATATTTTCACTCGTTTATACACAACTAAACTAACTACTGGGTTTTCCAAATTTCAACTTTTTGTTTCGAACTTTTATTCTATTTCAGACCGTAACTCTTTTGAGGGCACATTTTACCATTTCTTTAATTTAACTGAGTCTAATGGCTAATGACATCTTCTTTAAATCCTTTTGTAAGTTAGGTAACATATTCAGGTTCTTTACAGCTCTACTGTAAATTTAATGAAATGTACATGTGTACTCGAAAGATTTATTTGAGTGAAATTGCCAAATGTTTTCTCAAAAAAAACTTATGGTCTTTTTGTAATTTGAGGTTGTTATATTCTTTTTCGAATCGCAACACTGTCGAGGACGCATTACGCCATTTCAGTCAATTAATTGAATTCAATGGCTAAATATGCCGTCATTAAATTCTTTTGTAAATGAAGTGAAACGGCATCAAAGCAGTTAACGCTCTATTGAAAATGAAATGAGACGGCCACTATAACATTTACAAGCATTTTTTTATCCATGCAAATATGTTTTGTCCACTCTGCTAATTTTTCTATAGGCTCTCAGCATATGACTTTATATAAAATTAAGAGAAAAACACAAAGTGTAGAAGTTAGTGAAATGAAAAAATAATTAGAAAAAAAGTGGTCTAGTTGATAAAGGATGGCTCATGCATATGTATCCTCAAAGGAATTACAGTCCTATTATTAGTGAAATGGGTTCTAAAAAAAAAGAAAAAAGATGGTCGTTTTCTAAATTGAGTGAAAACGATCAAATCTCATCTATATTTCCACGCAAAATGATTTATACGCAGTAAATTAATTGACTCACTAATTAATCGAGTCAACTCAGGTAATTGTGACAGAGAATATTTGTTTATGGAATACAACATTATTTTTTCATGCTTTTTCACTGTATACGTTTATATGTATAGTTTTTTACAATCTACAAAGAAATTTTACCTCAAAATAGTTAAATTTGGATTTCTCATGTTTACGAAAGGATCACAGAAAACTTTGATGGTAAAGTTTCCAAGCGTATCTTAAAAGTACTCTTTCGGATAAAATTAAGATCAATAATGATATATAATTCATTCTAAATTGTAAGAAACGTTCAGAAAGTACTAATTATATTTAGATTTCATAACGCGGTCATCTTTCTATTTTAATGTTCAATATCACACTATTGTTAATGTTCAATATCTGTGTAAATTTACACAGTGAGTTACGTGTCATATGCTGTGAAATGCAGTAGCAGATAAATTGGCTGAGATTTTCGATGATATTTTTGTCTAAGTATCATCAATAGGAGTGGCTCTTCTAAATGATGTATACATTATCTACAGTCGAATTAATGGTAGCAGCTACCTAATTTATTTTAATTTAATTTAATTTAATTTAATGCCCAGAGCTCTGAACATACCTTAGATAAAATTATTCTCGTAAAGCTATTTTTATAAGCCCTGTTTTCATGTTTCAAGCATTAAATGAAGTCCATACCTAAAAAATAATTTTTTTTTGCTACACAAAATAATACAGCAACAATTGTTAAAGCCTTAAAAACATTTGTTATTTGAAATTTTGTTAAAATGAATGAACAAAAAAATTGCTATAAAAAAAGATAAGCGTAAAATCATCGAGAACAAAATTTGAAAAAAAAAAAAAAACGATAATCGTTTTTAAAAAATCACCAACAAAGCTGCCAGTTGGAAAAATCAAACATTTAGTATTCATCGAAACATATTTATTTTATTAATTTAATAAATGCCATCCATTGAAGTAAATTATATTTAAATTTATATTTACTTCGCCCAAATAATATTATACATCGATAAAAAATTAATAAAAAAATTCGTTTTAATTACATTTAACGAGTAGTATCACATTTACCAATGCATTGACAATTATTACCTCAAAGAAATTTTAAAAAAATCGAATTGTTCATTAATATGATATTAACACCAATTTCCACCGTGCGATTTTCTGTCACAATTACCCCGATCGACCCTACCTTAATTTTCTCCTTTACTTTATATCAGAATGTTTCGATAAAATTGGCAAACATTCTTTTTTAGTAAACTTCTAAATATAACTTAGCAACGTTTGTTTCTATAATTCGTGTGTACTGTTGAAAACTAAGTGAATACCTAAATATGAGAGAAGAAACGAAATAGCATTATTATCTCTGTAATCTACCGCTTATTTTCTCGAGGCCTTGAAGTAACTCATTGCACAGGAGGTGCATAATGCCTTGAATATGTATCACTCTGTAAAGCCATCAGTGTGTCTGTGTGCAGACTCTCGCTCAAGTAATGTACGTGTTAGGTACGCGTAACATCTGCACGCTCGAGCACGTGAGATGCACGTTACATTAGTTTACTACCGAACGTGCCTCGTCATTGTTCATTTTTTTTTTTCTTCTTTTTTTTCTGCGGCCAGCAAGCGTGTAACACGTTACACACATGTACTATATGTGTGCATTAACGTTACTCTCGTATAATGCGTATGAAATGTCGGAATATACCCATACACCGTAACTGCATATATAATAGACATACGTTCGTATTATCCTCCTACGTGAGGTACATATCGTAGTGATAGCGATTTCATTTACATGCCGACCGTTTGTGCATCAACTCCTTTGTAATGCCGAGCGCTCTCTGATACGTTGTTCCCAGATGCTTTTTTTTTTCTCTTTCTTTCTTTCTCCCAGCGTATATAGGCTCTTTCAACGTTCAACGGTGTCCTTTTTTGGAGTAACATATATAGCAATGACTCCCGACGATGAAGTTACTGCTCCTGGTACGTTTTTGTACTACCCAAACGCTAATTCATTCTAGGATGGAAGCTATATGAAGTTCAGCTGTATTTCGTGCCTGATGATGACGACGATTCCGCTCGCATTCGTGACAACAGACGCTGATTCTTTTTCATAAGCTGAGGATTGTACTCCTTGCGAGCTTCCTGTCTCTCTCGGTATGCTACCGACCGCGTGTACTGCGATACCTTCAAACAAATAATGCATTTAATATTCAACAACGTTACATTAGATATAAATAAATTATTGTTATTGCGTTTTGGGGTGAAAAAAAATTTAGTATAATGTTACAAAAATGCGAATATATTTGAGGAATTCTTGACTAAGTCAGTAAATGTTCATCCCTGACCAATTCGCTCCATAATTTTTTATACTATTCTGTATGTATTTTTTTTTTATTGAAACTTTTTTCATGCATTTTTTTAATTAAAATTTTTTGGCCCGATTTAAAAATTTGAAATTTTTCTCAAAAATCCTGTTGGATTTAAGATATTTACGAATCGAAAGTTAAAAATGTCTCACTACATTTTCTATTTCAACATGACATTGTTTAATACACGATATACTTTTATATCGATAAAAAAAAGTTTCAGGAAGTATCATTTTTTTTTCATTCTTTAATGGCTTTTAAAAAAAATGGCTTGAAAAAATCGGCGCAAACGTTTGGTCATTCTGCGTCAAAGTCTAACACAAAAAATTTAAATAAAATAATGCATGAAAAAAAAGCTTCAGTAAAAAAAGTCTAAAAAAAATTAAAAGTGTTTCTTCGAGCATATTGAACAGTACAAAAAATTAAGCAAATTGGAAAGGATCAGTTTTGAACGCTTACTCAGTTGGCCAGGAAAACTTTTAAACGAATTTTATAGTTTTCTAATAATTAACTACTATAGCTGACACAACTTAATTGTTGAGTCAATTATTATAATACACGTTATATTTTAGTTTGTTCAAAAAATAGAAAAATAAATAATAATAATATTAACATAAGCTCATTTCTATCGTATTACAAAATGTACATCACACAAAAGTCTATTAACCTCTCGATAAAAATTGGCGTATCCATTAATTATACCGTAGCCTATTATGCCAATGGCGCTCAATATAAATGTCTTCCGAAACATGATTTTTCTTTCCCAACTCGACGACATCTTTCGTTGACATTAATGCTAGACCGGTGAAGGAAGAGGAATGACGAAAATATCCGACTACGATTACCACCATAAACACAACGTGCTGGGAAATCTGTATACGTTCACAAATTTCTCCATTTCATTCGGACTAATTAAAGACACGCCAAACACTTAAGCAACATTGCGGTGCTTTGCGTAACACAAAAGCATACTGTATTATTATTCCTCTATGATTCAATAAATTTGTAGTTTCGTACATTAATTTCAATTCAAACATAGTGACTTTTGACAGGAGACCGAAAATTAAATCGTAAAAATAAATAAACAGATGACTATTATTTATAGCTGTGAAATTTGTTCAATCAGCGATAGGCGCATCATTCCAAAATAATACCCGCTTCTTCGATAGCGCACGTGTGTGTTTTTGTGCCACCATCGCCGGTTTGATGAATCAAAAAAAAAAGCCATGCGGACCAGCTGATGCAGTATGCACTCAGAGATCAGTCTCTGCCGAAAGTCTTTGAGGTTAAGTCACGCGCCTCTGAGCACTCTGATAGTTGCGAAAGTTTAAGACTCGAATGAATCACGTGCTATCGCGCAATCTAGCAATAACAATTAACAAAAAAGACGTTGAAAAAAAAAATTGAATAGATGAAATGTTTCGACCAGCGAGAAGTTTGATAACGACTCTGCAGAGAGTAAAGGAATGCAACCCAATTTTACGATGTACTCGACAACTGTCAGCAGAAATCACGGAATACGAGTGTGAGCGAATTAACTATATATTTCTTACTATTTCTTTTTCGCACTGTCAGTAGTAATGTTTTCATTGAGATTTTACGTTTTACAGCTCCGATCACTGATGAATACAAAAGAGGGCCCACTGAAGGGCGATCACTGTATCTGGATGCTCAGGCTACTACTCCAATGGTAAGAATGAAATTTAAAAAAAAAAAGAAGAAAAAAACACTGTCATAGAAGACATTTGATAATTGATTTTTATGGAAAACAGGATCCCAGAGTTTTGGATAAGATGCTACCCTTTATGACGGAGTATCATGGAAATCCACACTCTAGAACACACATGTATGGTTGGGAGTCTGAGGCAGCAGTTGAAGCGGCTAGGAAGGTATGTTGCTGCTACGCAGGTATCTTTGCTTTTAATAGTGTTCTAGGTTTTTTAGAATTCCTTGGGGTTCTTGTTCTATTCTCCGCTGTTGGCTTTTGCTTTATATTCCTCTTAAGAGACAGTGATACTTAGGTTGGGGTTTTGTAGCGAGTGCTGAACATCTGTGGCATCTATATGTCTCTCTCGCAACGTACTTTGGTTTTCGTTTTTTTGTACTTCTGAAAAAATGGCTTTGAATCTTGGGAAACCAGAAGCTCAGCCCAATTTTACCATCTGGTGCATTCTCTCAAAATTTGAGTCCAATCTGTAGTTATTTGGGAAAAAAAAGGTTTCAAAATTTTGAATCTTGAAATTATAGATTTCAACATTTCTGGTCGTTTTTAAAATTTTTTATATCATAAATATTTAAAAATATCCAAAAGTCAATAAAACAAATATTTCCAAAATGGCTTTTCTATTCCCTCAATTTTATTCTTTAAAGCGAAGATAAAAAATAACATCTCTGGACTTGGGAAAAATTGTGATACTGCAACAAATAGTTCATATGCAGTATTTAAATCGAAATGTTCGAAAATAATAATCCATTTTTTAATTTTTTTTTTGAGTTTTAAGTGCAACTGATGTATACAGTTTACATATAAACTAGCCTGCAAAGTAGAACCTTTCAAATTTCTTCCTCATTATTCTGTATCTTTGACAAAGTTTCCTCTATGAGGAGGACAAAATTGATCAACCTACTTCCTCATAGAGGTGGCTTAGTCTAAGACACAAAATAATGTGTGAAGCAATTTGCAAGATTCTACTTAGCAGGCTGTTTTATTTTATTTTTGTTATTCTAATTGTGTCTAGAGTTTTTTTTATATCAGATTATATTTCTTTTTCTCGTATTTTAATTATATTCCAACACAGAGTTGTTGTTTGTATGTCAAAGGACTTCTAATCCAAGAGCACTAAGAAATCATCTGTTATTATGTAAATGGATTGTAATAGAAATATTGAATTTTAACATTAAGTATCTAAAATAACAGCACTTAATTGTTAATTAAATATACAAAGTTACTTGCCTCATAAGTTATCAATGCAGACTTTTGTTGCAAAAATAAATATTTATAATATTAATTTAATATAATATGTAAGGTCTTTTATAATTCTTTTAATTTCCAAACAGCAAATTGCGGACTTGATAGGAGCAGACAAGAAGGAAATAATATTTACATCAGGAGCTACAGAATCCAATAACATAGCAGTAAAGGGTGTTGCTAGATTTTACAAAATGAACAAGAAACACGTAATAACCACTCAAACGGTAATAAAAAAAAGTCTTAGTTTCTTTAAGTAGCTATTATTTGTAATGGAGACTGAATTTTCTTACGAATGGTTTTCGTCAGGAACACAAATGTGTCCTGGATTCCTGCAGAGCCCTACAGTCAGAAGGTTTCGAAGTTACCTATCTCCCAGTTAACAAAATGGGTCTGATTGATATGGCGCAATTAGAAGCAGCAATAAGACCCGACACTTCTCTGGTATCTGTAATGGCAGTCAATAACGAGATCGGTGTTAAACAACCTATTGAGGAAATCGGTGCGCTGTGCAGGTAAAATATATATGCATATATACCTACGATTATTTTGTTTTCTTATTAAGAAGATCAAAGAAACTAATTCATCCAAAATTTCGATCAGACGGAAGAAAGTGTTTTTTCATACAGACGCAGCGCAGGCTGTAGGTAAAATGGCAATCGACGTAAACAAAATGAACATTGACTTGATGTCCATAAGCGGTCACAAATTGTACGGCCCGAAGGGTATTGGCGCCCTTTACGTTCGACGAAGACCGAGGGTGCGTATCGAGCCAATTCAGAGCGGCGGTGGCCAGGAGAGAGGAATGCGAAGTGGCACTGTACCGGCTCCGCTTGCTGTTGGTCTCGGTGCAGCCTGCGAGCTCGCCAATAAAGAAATGGACGTGAGTGGAAATTAGTATATTATGCTACAAGGGAGGAAAGTGTGAGATTTTTGACGAGTGAATCGAATGCAGAAATCACACGAAGTGAAAATGCGCTCCCTTCCGAGTTCAAAAATTTAAGTAATGAAGACTGAGATAGATACTAATTAACGAGATCCTACTTAATGTAGAAAAAGAGTATAACAATGAGTTTGTAGTAAAAGTATTCAGAGTGCACCAATAATGCATCGGACATACAGTCATGCAATTTTAATCTTTGTACATGTTTTACAGACTAATTGACAGCAGTGTCGAGTGGTTTGTACTATAGGATGTGCCTTTAATCCAGAAAAAAAAGATATAGCAACGAATTTACATAAATATTAACTTATTATTGACAATTTCCCAACAGGATTTTTTTTTTATTCACCTCAAGAATAATGTGTATTTCTTTGCCAATTGTAATTCGCCACGGCTCATTCCGTTTCCTAAACAAATCTTCATAAATTGATCGCCTTAATACTTAATAATGCTGACTGTTTGATAATTATAGTAATTTCTTTCTGAAGATTTTTTTGTTGTCTAAACAAGAGGCCGTAATTTTTAAACGTTTAACAGCTGTCAAATATGAAGACAAACATCAGAATGAGTCATTAAACAATAAAATCAGTAAATAATTACGGATCTGAAAAAGAAAAACGCAAATTATCCTTCACTACTGTTAGTTAGTGCATACAAATTTGCAGACGTAATTGCAACTCTTTAATCAAACTTCTCCTTCCAACCTTCTTAACACCAGTCTCAACTACCGATAATAATTTTTTTTTAAATTTCAGTACGACAGTAAATATATAAATTCACTGGCGACCCATCTGATCGAAAAGTTGGAATCGAATTTGTCGAATCTCGTTCGTAACGGCGATCCGGTAGCTTGGTACCCAGGTTGCGTTAATTACTCATTTGCGTATGTCGAGGGCGAATCTCTGTTAATGGCTCTGAAGGACGTTGCATTGAGCAGCGGGTCTGCTTGTACGAGTGCCAGTTTAGAGCCCAGTTACGTTCTCAGAGCAATCGGCGCGTCCGAGGACTTGGCTCATTCCAGCATTAGGTACATGAATCGTTGATTGCTTCATATTGCGCAATTTTCGTTTTTTTTACGTAATCTATAATCCGACGCATGTATCACAGATTTGGAATCGGACGCTTTACGACGATGGAAGAAATCGATTATACCGCCGATAAGACAATTCGTCACGTGAAACGTCTCCGAGAAATGAGGTAAGGAGCGTTATTTTGTTTCGATATAAATATTTATTCAACTTGAATTTTTGTTCTTTTCGATAATTGTCACGACTCTTGTACGAATCCACTTTTTTTTTCCTTTGCAGTCCACTGTGGGAAATGGTAGAAGATGGCATCGATCTGAAGTCTATAAAATGGACTCAACATTAGGGAGGTTTTTTTTTCTTTCTTCTCATTTTTTTCTCGAATAAAATTTGCTACTTATAGAGCGGATTGTCGTAGTTATTGACCAGCACCGTAAGGCCGACCTCCGACAACTATTTATTCGTTGAATTCACGATTTAAGCTCAATCCGTCTGACCGGCTGTTATGCGTAATAAAAATCTATTCCAATTCCATTGTCGTAGGAATAATTTTTTGTCCTTTTGTATTGTATATATAAAAATGATTTTAAAAGTGAGTGAGAGAGAGACTTGGCACCGGTTTTCCACGTTTGAGTAAATCAGCACATGCAAGCCGGATCGGTCGCTTCGTCGATGTAAGAGATCTTGAAGTGATCCTCGTCCATGTCGTGGAGACCCATTCTAGATCTATTGGCTTCCACCAAGTGTTGAGCAATGTCTTCGAACATCTCGTTAATACCCTCCCCCGTTTTGCAGGACGTCTTGTAAGTAGCTGAGATCAGATTATGGCATTGTTCGCTGAAAAAAAATGTATATAAAAAGTTTAATGTCCAGAGTGCAGGTCAAAGGATACTTATTAGGGTGATTCAAAAAAACATTACATTTTTGTATGACCTTTAAGGTCATAAAAAAGGACCTTTATTGCAGAGCGTTAAATTTTCTATAGACATGCTGTAAAATTACTCATTATATTTTGTTATTAAGAAGGTATAAAAGTCCAAATACACAACATTTTTCCAATGTTATTTAAATGGGCAATTAGAAATTGCGCGAGTCACCTTTAAATATTATTATTTGCAGCTTTTTTTTGCACCAAAGTAACCAATTAATTGGGCAAAAGAGATATAACTTTTTTTTTAATCACCCTAAGACTCATCCTCTAATTTCAAAAAAATCTACCAAAAGAAAAATCGTATTTTTTATCAATATGCAAAGGCTCGCAGATATCAATATAAATATTGATGATGTTGATTAAAGGAAATATTCCATTTTCATCTTGCTAATAAATTAAATAATTGCTAATAAATGAATACTGAAAATCCCAAACAATTATATTATGTTTACTTTTTTGCAAAAATTCTGGAATAATGATGGATTTTCCACACACTACACAAATCTGGACTTTTAACTAAGCTTTTCTAACTAAGCTTTTCTCTCAGTGGATAAATGTCTCCTTTATCTTAATCTTATGATATGTAAATTTCTTTAAAACATTGGACTGAGTATCGCAAAAATGTTTAATCCATTCTTATAACTATGCTTGTGTGAAAAATAGATCTAGTCAAACGCTTGCATAAATTACAAGAAATTCCTTAAAGTTTGGAAAACCAATAAATATTTTTGTGTTTGCAATAAATTAAATGTCTCTGGCAAAACATAACATTTGTTAAATATAATGTAATTCATAAGTGTCTAAATCTTTCACAGAGCAAATGAAGCACTGGAAAAAATTGCAAAAACCGTTTTAAACAATTCTTATCTAAATAAAAAAGAAATCTTCTAATCCGACAGTATCTTCGTAACTAAAAAGTAGAATGCTTAAAACTGAAGAGCGAACACCATGAGAATAAGCATGATTTAGCGTTTAAGGAGCAACAATCACCAGAACTGCTCCATCTCTGCATCGGTAACTTGAGGAGTGTTATTATCAGCGTCGCTCTTGTTGCCACAGAGAAATATCTTAGCATTTTCCGCATAAGTGACTATGTCGAGTAGATGCTGAGACAGCGAATGAAATGACGTGGAGTTGTCGAGTGCAAACACCAGAATAGCTGCCTCCGCAAACTTGTAGTAACTCGATGTAACAGAAGCCACTCTCTCCATGCCTCCGGTGTCCCATAATTGCAGCTAAAACGCCAATCGCCAGATCTTTTTTGCATTGCAGCTGAAGTTTACCATCTGACGTCTGACAAAATATCGACTGACCCTTAAATACCACATTTCAAATTCCCTGGCATTTCAAATTTTACAAACAATTCAAACCAAATATTTTGCTCTTTCAGAATGCAGAATAAAAACCACATTTGGCATAAATAAATGTGTTTCAAATTTTTTCTAATGCAAAATTCGATAAACAATATTTAAATATTTAAATAGTTAAAATTAATTAAAATTATTCCGTTACCTAAAAATGTATTCCTGGGGGTTTCCGACAGACCGAGCTGTGGTGTTTAAGGGCTAAAAAAAAGGGAAAAGCAAAACAAACAAACTTACGCGAATCCGCCTGTCATCAACGACGTACTCTTTGTCAATATTGTCAAGCCCCAGAGTCGACTTTCTGTCGCTATTGGCGACAAATGTATTGTTAGCGAATCGTCGGAATATCGACGTTTTTCCGACACCATATTCGCCGCACAGTATAACCTTTTGCTCCGCCACTTTGACAGTTGCCATTGTTATTCAAGTGTTTTTTTTTTTCTTTGGATTCAAAGAAATTTCGAATTGTTGCACCCCGGAGTGAAAGCCGTTAGCGTGAATGCACCGGATAACAGCGGAAACGCTTTGCAGTGTTTACAATAATAAACACGGGTGCAACAACCGACGGGCATATGAGAGATTTAATTCTTTTTTTTTGTTCGCGTCCCCTGCTGTCACCGAGACTACGCGCACAAAATAGACACTCCCGATTACGCGACTAATCGAGTTAACTGCACGAACACTGTGCGTGGGTTTGCCACGCGAGTGTTATTAAACAGCTTACCTGACATCACGGCTTATTTTACGGTATCATAACATCGACACTATCAAAGTCATCGAGATATGTTTTGCTTGATATATCCTGCTTGACGACGTAAAGATGCGGCAAATCGTGAGTAAAAAAAAAAGTATACGATAAGCTGATCCTGCGCACACACGACACGCGCCATATGCAGTCATGCATGTGTTTTTAATACTGCTAGACATTTACAACCTGCATTGTAAGACGAATTTACCCTTACTAAGATGGCTATAAAATGGGTGCGAAATGTTCTTCAAGTCAATTTCAAAATTAGCGGGTAGTATGTAAGCTTCTGTATAGGAAATGTTTACCTGTAAACTTGTATATGTATGTTAAATTTAATATGGAATGTGTTTGAGATGGGTGAGATGTATAATAAAAAGAATTTTCACTAAATATTTTGGAAATTAGGATTTACTCTCTGATTTGTAAGCCGATGAATTTTACAATTCAGTTTCAAATTTAGCGCCTTAAAAAATGTACGATAAAGCTCATATGGCGCAAGCTTTTTCTATGCATAAGCTGATATATGTAATTGGATATACAACTGAGATGTAAAATTAAAAAGTAGTTTCTTCTTTAGAAGAAATAGTAAAGCCTGAATCTTCGATTATTATCTTTTTTATCAATTTCGAAAGAAAAAGGTTCTTGACATTTTTCTTCGCTACTGAAATCACTTCAGAGCTAGAAATTCTTCGAAAACCCATAAATAAATAATCATGTAGAAAATTATGAAGAGATGGTTAATGATCGATGTATTCTAACAGATTCGACACACGCAGCTTACACATGTGTGACGGCAATCAGCCGTGTTTAGTGTTGCGAGACCTTTCCAAGCGTTCACCGCTCAACCGAAGCAGCTACTTAAGCGCGTAAGAATATACGAACGCTTCGACCGCTACTGCTGCTCTAGTGGCGTGTAATTTCATATCCCCTTTTGCCCAAGATCTTAAAACACTTACATCGATTTTTATTAAATTTTTTTTTTCATATAACATCTCGTACAATCATTTTATAATAATAAGATTTATTTATCATAATAGAGTTTTTTTTATGTGTGTGCTTGTGTCATGACAACATAACGTTGGAGGTGGACAGTATATAATATATGTGATATACAATAAACGATGGATTTTGTAGATCGATTTTTATATAATACGCGCGTTCCATTCGCTCGTGTTCTCTATTATCATGGTTCTTCATTTTGGCCTTGTTATGTTCGTGTATGTGTAAATACATATATGAATACAAAGCGATCTCGAGCGACTGTATTTTTTTTTTTTTTCTTTTTCGTGGATAAGGTATAACTGTATATAAGTATATGGTGACGATGCTCAGATCCCTCTAGTATCCTGCCAATTCCGCGAAGGTCGAGTCCATCTCGTCCGCCAAAGACTTGTATCTGTCCTTGTTGATTCCCAGCTCGTCTGCAATTCAATAAACAATTGTTCAAGTACACATTTTGAGAACAATGTAACATTATTTGGTCGCTATAAATATTCATCTTATGCAAGAATGCAGCACGCGAATGAAATTTTTTTTTTTTTAATTAAATTTATTGTTTAATAATTATGAATAATTATGATATTTCGTAGATGTAATAATTCATAATTATGTTGTCAAAAAGGTATTAGCATTTTTTTTTCAATTTAATGGTGCTTCTGATCTTAAAAAAGCGTTCAATAATAACGTCGACGATAAACGATGATTTTTTTAAAGAATTTTTTCTTATCATACACTATATAAGGTTCAATAAAGCGATGTAACTTTTTTTTTGTCAGTTATATCAAAATTCAATGAGCCTTCTGTCATGAATTTTAATCTATCACGCTCTGAAGATTCATTTTTCGAAGAGGAATAAGAAATTGGGCGAAGCTTTAGTCAGACATGCCGCGCAGTAGTTAGAGCGTTAAATGGTCAGACATAGCAAGATAAGTGATCAATAGGAGCAGCTAAAAAAATTGTGCACTTCCAGGCTCTTGCACCC
Source organism: Perithous albicinctus (assembly GCA_964016905.1). Taxonomy (NCBI): domain Eukaryota; kingdom Metazoa; phylum Arthropoda; class Insecta; order Hymenoptera; family Ichneumonidae; genus Perithous; species Perithous albicinctus. The sequence continues at coordinate 14,322,911 of OZ024688.1, forward strand.
ACTCATTATTTTGGTACTAAAAAATCTAGAAAAAATTCTATGACCTCTGCGCTGAGAAAAAAAATTCAAACAATATCTTAAGAAGAGGGAGTCAAGATAAATTTACAGATTTTCAAAAACTATACTAACTTACTTAGCCACTGGTATTATTTTTTTTTTTTTTTAAATGTACTATTCACTTATCAAACAAAGATCTTTTTTTTTCAGGTGGCAAAAGAATGCGGGCAATGGGGGTCTATTTTGCAACTATATTTTTTTTGTTTTTAAAACTCTGCACACTTTTGAAAGAGAACCAGTAGGCCAAATATTTACAAATAATTCTGAGTTGTGCTTGGGATCACTTTTTCCGAAATGAATGCAGCGATTTTAAATAGAGGTAAAATTTAAACAAGGCCAAAGATTTGAATGATGGGTGAAAATTTTTTTTTCATAAATTAATTATTATCTTATCAATTAAAAAAAAAGAAAAAGAGTAGACGAAAATTATTTGGCAATATCTGGCCTATTTGTTTTCTTTCAAAGGTGCGCAGAGTGTAAAAAAAGAAAAAATATATATTTTTAAAAATAATATTAGCAGTGAAATGAGAGATATTGGGCTTTGAATGTTCGTGAATTTGACCTGACTCCTTCTCCTTAATTACCAATAAATCATTAGATCCAAATGTTGAAACTTTTACCAATGCAATTGCAAGGAATTTGGTTTAGGAAAATCCACAAATTTTTCTCTCAGTGTATAATTTTTCTCCGGTCATATCTACTTTGTCTATTTTTGTCTATTACCTGCTCTCGTTTAATCCTACGTCATAAGGGCTCTAAGGTGAGACAATAACTAGACATTGGAGGAGAGCAAAAATACCTGGAGTGCGATATCGTCGACGTAGCGAAGCTTAAGCTCTTTTCTGTTAAGTGTATTGTGAGTCAAAATTGTAAACTACGTTTGAAGGGATTGCGGCGAGTGTGTGTGTGTGTGTGTGCTTTTTTTGTTTCTTAAAAATGTTGCCTTTCGCGACACTGCGACAAAACGGGTATTGTTACAAGAGTTATGAGAGTGCCTAACATGTGGTAAGAATATATATATATATATTTTTTAGTAGCCGGTAAGCTCAGCAAATGTCGAATCCAAGTCGTCGCAAATAGCTTTGTGTTTCTCCTTCTGGTTGAACAACATGTCTGCAACGATTAATCGATCAAGCCGATTAGCGACATTGATTAGAATTAGAACGACGAATTTTACCATGCACTTTTTCCATCCGTACCGCTTGGTGAAATTAAGTTTCCATTAATGACAATAAAATTTCTTGTCGATAAAAGACAGTAATAGCGTAAAACAATTAATTAGATTTTTGGCCAAGAATTATAGATAAATCGATTGAATATCTGAACGACTGACCTTCGAGCCTGTCGACCTCCTTCTGCAACTTCTTGACGGTCTTCTCGGCGAATTCGGCACGAGCCTCGGCTTCCTTTAGCTTGACGGTCAGAGTCTTCAACTGGCGTTTGAATTCCTCGACTCTTTGGTTTGCCTGACAAACAAAATATTATATTATAGGACAATGTGTGATGGAAATAATTAATTGGTTTATAAAAAATATTTAAAAAAAATTTATTTTACCTTCTCTTCAGACACTTCCAAGGATTTCAAGCTGTTTCCGACAACCTTGAGTTCCTCCTCCAACTCCATGATCTTACTATAAAAATCGAGTTTAAAGAATAATTAGAATTGTTCAGGCAATAAAATCGATCAGTCTGGAAAAACAAAAAGAGGGGAAAAAAGCTTACGCTTCTCCGGACTTGACACGGTCTTCAGCAACCTCAAGTTCGTCTTCAACGAAGGCTAGCTTGCGGGATACTTCGTCGGATTTGCCGTCAGCATCCTCAGCGAGGAGACGGGCTTCCTTCAGTTGGTTCGTCAGCTGGTCCATTCGCTCCTCGTCTTGTTGAGCACGGTTCTCCAATACTTTGCACATACTGAAAATACCAAAGAAAGTTGTATCAATACGACAAATTATATGTAGTAAAAAAAGAACGTTCACATTTTTCATGAAATTCAAATCAATTTTTACCGGCTGGACTCGTCAGCAGCCTGGGAAGCCTCGGCGAGCTTGGCAGTGGCGGTGTTCAAACGCTCTTCCGAACGCTCCAAATCCTCCTCAATCAGCTGGACTTTCCTGTTCAAAGCAGCCACCTCAGACTCGGCCTAAAATTTTAGAAAAAAAAGAACAAATATTAATTTAGAGTTAGAGTGATCTTTGTTCTTGAAAGTGTATAATTTTATTACGTTTTTCAGAGTAAAAAAAATGCAGTTCCACTGTTAAAAATGTTTAGAAACTTACAGTGTACCAATTATGCAATTTTTTATTCACAGACTGAAATATTAAATATAAATATTTTTATAAAATTACAGTAGTACAATATAAGAATCCCAAATTTACATTATTTTCGTATACTCTACTGGATATTTTGCATTGCACTTCTGTATTAAAATTTATGAATAAAATCTTCATGTTTTGTCCTGTAAATTTACAATAGATTTTTCTAACAGCGATAGGGATTCATTGCTCGTATATTTCTAATCAATATTTCCATTTAATTACATTTTGTGTAATTCGAGGCGAGAGAAGTATTTAAAAAATTAATCTATAACATTGATTTTTAATAATAATAATGCCATATAGTTATTAGTGCATTTTGGTGTAAAAAATTGATTATCAAATTTGATAAAAAAAAAAACTTTTTTTACATGAGATGAATTCACTTATGTTTCTCAATACATATGATTTATTTATTTATTTATTTATTTTCTTACAACTGCGAAAATGCGAGATTGAAACTGAGATGCTTGAAACGGAGTAAAAAATGACGAATTACTTTTTTTCGCAACTGATAAATAGGTTTTTTATTTATTTATTAATTGCAAGTATTATGTAACATAGGGTATACAAATTGTAAAAAATTATTTAAAAATTGCCGCGTTTTGAGTTGTTCCGCGAAGATCCTCTGCCGTTACGCGCGCGGGCATTGTAATGATCGATCAATTTCTGTCGTATTTTGAGACCATGATTTGTCTGAAATTAAAAAACCGATGATTTTCTTGTTTACTTGATAAAATATCTGCAGAGTGGCGTTGTTTTTTATTTTATTCGATAAATCATTTGTTTACAATAAATGTTTCAACTTTGTATTTCGAGGTGAAAAGTAAATGTGAATTTTTATCCAACTCACATATGCACAATAATTTTTCTTTTTCTCAATCTCTGCACTGCTATGTAGATATTTTGTGAATAAACCAGAAAATCATGGTTTTTTAAATTTTCGACAAACCTTCGTTTCAAAGTTCGGCCGTTTTTAATATTCCAGTACATTTTTTATACAACACGTCCATAAATAGAAGTAATACATCTAAAAATCTCTACTAAAAAGTTTCGTAAAAAAAAGTTTGTATTTTTTTTGCTGTTCAGAGCATCAAGATTATTTCCTGAATTTGTAAATTCGATATCTTTGATCTGGGGATCTTTGAACAAACCCCCCCCCCCCCCCCCCCCCCCCCCCGCTTAGCTGCTGTAGAATGTTGTTACAAACAAAATCACAGACTTGGATCCTATGAGAGTTTATAATTTTGGATCACGCGCAGAGTTGAAAAAGCCTAAAACTGTTTCACAATAGTATCAGTCAACAAAATTAATTTTAATACTGACAGAAAAATAGTTTATTCCAATCCTGAAATAATATATTTATTTCATATTTATTGGATGACCAGAATAAAAAATATAAATCTCTGAAAATCATTTTTTTTTACTGACTCGACCCTCTTAAGTGTTTTTGTAATTCAACAGTGTAAAAGAAACTTCTTGTTAAATCAGATTCTATGAAGTCCAATTTACCTCTGAAATGTAAATCAGTGAGATGCTTAAGGGTTAAAAATAGGGTTCTTCTTTCCAAGGCTGGTACTCACATTGGTAAGGGACTTCTCGCGCTCCTCGAGGTCCTTGTTGGCCTGCTCAAGGTTGCCCTTGTTGGCGACAAGGTCAGCCTCGACCTGCTGCAATTTCTTCTGCAGATCTCCGACCTCCTCGAGGACTTTGTCGGCGCGCATATTCGCCTCTTTGGCCTGTCCCTCGCAGGTATCGGCTTTGTCCTGCGCATTGTCCTTCTCAAGCTTCATCGCTTGCATCTTCTTCTTGATCGCGTCCATGGTGGCGGCTTTTTTGTGACGACTTTCCTCACGAAACTAACGAGTTTGCTGTAATAAAACAATTATACATTAGTGTACTTGTTTTTTTTTTATCGAGAGCCCTGCACCTTTTTTTCTGAAATAAGAACTTGTTGGGATGATGAACATGGATGTTATTAATTTCACTCACTCAAAATCAAAATAATTATACTCGTGCAAACGTATTTGAATATTTCTAAAATTTGTTTTCCGCAAAAATAGCATTATTTACTGTATTACACAATTTATACATTTTTAGAAATTAACCCAAGTATTCAATTCTTCGGCAGCTTTTAAAAATACCATTAAATTTGTTATTAATTGAATTAGAAGTTGATTCATTGAAAGATAAATATTTTGTTGACATTTCCTATGACCGAAAAATTCTAGCTAAAATTTGTATTAAGGATGATTAGAATTTTCAACATTTGTAAAACAGTTTAAAAAAAATAATGGTATTTCCGATAATTAATAATTTACGAATTTTCTAAAATAGATCCAGTTATCGATGTATTCTATTTTCGCCCAATTTCAAATACTTCATTAAATAATCTATTAATAGAATTGATATTTACACGTTCGATAAAAAAATTTCGTCATCAACAATAGCGTCGCTAGATAATCAAAGTTTATTTGTGCTATAACAAATAAAAATCACATTGATAATATTCAAGTTGTTATTGTCACAACAAATGTAAAGGTTTTCATAAGGATGACAAAAGCTATACGGACCTCATAACGAAAACCGAATATTTTACGGACATTTCGGATTATCGAAAAATTCTTCTTTCCGAAACAGTTTCTATCGGGCCTTGAATCTCTGGCAGAGCTTCTCTATTCGTAGTTCGCGATGTGATTCACCCTTAAGCTTCGTACAAATTGCTCCGAAAGCATATGCGTTAACTATATAGCAAATGCCTTAATTTTAGAATAACGAGGAATCTGCGAGGAAACTGTGATACGCGCGATCTGATCCAAAAGCGACCAAAAGCTACATAATACAAAATTTGACAAGTCAGTCGTGCAATTGAACCGCAATTAATAATTCGTCGACAATTATTCTGGACAGCTTAATCATATTTGGTCGGTTGGAGGCGATTACTTTGGTGCTGAGGCCACCATAGAGAGCGGGTGTCTTAACGGAAATAGAATTCTACCACCGAATTCTATAAATAATCGTGCGATGCTGACGGTTGGCTAACGCGTCTCTAGTCGAACGGGCTAACTGGAGGAGCGGACCTCCGTAACCCAGAAGTTCGAGCTTTACTTGGCCGCCAACGCCGGCCGACATCCGATCTAAGTGCCCGCTTCTCTTTATTTATAGAATTTTCGAAACTTTGCGAAACAACGCGCGCGCTCTCGCCTTCTCTCGCAGCTTCTTCGAGGGTCCAAACCGAAAACGCCTATAAAACCTCACATCAATTAATATCCCAATAAATTTCACCCCACAGAACAGTAAATCACAAATTCTACACTCGAGGTAAAAACAAAAAGATGCTTGCCAAAAAATTCGTTTGTATGCTAAATGTTATGTAATTTTTGGGGAAAACGCCAGCAGTTTTGTGTTACTGGGAAGTTAAAATAATTGCACTTAATACTTGAGTCCATTGACTCTACACGACCTGTTGATTTTTACGCGAAATTAATGTGAACTTCAACACCCATTTAAGTAATGTTTCGACATTTCGTAATGTAACAATATTGAGACATTTGAGACAATTAATCACACTTCTTGGATAAATTCAAATGCAAAACAAATGATATTCAAGTAGTTTTAGTTTACTATATATATTTTTTTTCTTTTTTAGTTTTTAAGGGTTTAATGAAGAAATGTTGGTGTTATGTTTACACACTCGTCAACGCAATTTGTGATCAACTTGTTAAAGTGTTAATTTTCTACTTACGACATTCTAAAGCATAAGCGGTATAGCAGCACTGTTATTATTTGCATAATTGGCACTCTTCGTGAAACGTTGAAAATTCCTCCAACTTTCATGTGCAAAGTCTCTCTTTCCCTTTTAAGTTGGTTGCGCAAAGAGAGACCGGAAGCTCAGCGGCAGACGTGCGCGCGGGTTAAATTTCAAGCGCCCCTCGTTCCGTCGTTTGACACTCGCGACGATATATATATTTTTTTCTTTCTTTTTTGTCTACTTCCTTCCGGAAAAAGTAAACTCTTACGTCGTTTGTAACTTTTGTCGCGACTGAGGCTGTTGTTATGTAGGCGGCAAACTCAATTGCAGCTGGAAAATGCAGCAAACACACGTCGAAAGCTTCGAAGATGAAACAAATATTACTCTTCCTCTTCTTCTTCTCTTCGTAGATCGGATTTTAAAAAAACGCTTGTACGACGGCGTTATAGGAGGACACTTACCTACCCGAGCTAGCAGAGCGACGCGAGACGAGTGCCGTCCCGACGCTTCAAGACACACCAAGCTCCGAAATGTCGCGGGTGGGGAACCCAAAAATGGCGAGCCACCACAAACCGTCCTGGACGTCAGAAGGTTTCACGAGTACGAGGCTTCTTCTTCTTCTTCTTCTTCTTCTTCGTCTTCGTCTTCTTCACATTGGGCGGGGGGTTATCGTATGTTTATTTCTACAACTTCGAAAAACTTTTCGAGTCTTTACGCCAATGCGAGAGCTTGCGAATGGGGAGGGGGATGGGATACACTAAGAGTAAAGTCACGCTTAAAGACGCGATCTAGAAAAACAGATCGAAAATTGGGGGAATGCGCAAATACCGCCTCTGACCCGTCGATCATCGGCAATGTTTTCAAACCGGAAATTCATGAACTTTAAAAAATGCAATTTCATAACAGTTAGGATTCATTAAGACGAGTTAGACAATCTTGATATTGGCTGCACACGATCGTCAAGAAATTTTTAGAAATGTAACAAATCTTTAAAAATTTTTGGAAAGTCCTGAAATCTTTAAAAAATTCTAGAATTTGTTTTGAAAACTCTGGGAAATCACTAAAATCTCGTGAAAGTCTCGAAATACAGAAAAAGAACCCTGAGACATTTTTCGAAAACCCTGAAGAGTCTCTAAAATCTTGGAGAAATTCTTGAAATCTAAAAAGCATCATAGAACATCCTTTGGAATCCCTGAAAAGTCTTAAGAAAATCCTGGCATCTCGTGAAATTACGCATAAATGATTTAAAAATCGTTTATGAATTATTGGTAACTTTCTTAATTAATTGTCAAAATTCTCTAATGTTCCTATAAATCGTTATTGAATCTGTCGTCATGTGTATTAGGGTAGCCCAAAATAACTCAATGATTTTTTTTTCTCGCTCTTCCTCAGGAATTGGGTTCATATAGGCTTGATATAACAATCCCGAAGGAAAAAAATTATCATTTGCAGGTCGCTCAAAGTGATTGAAATTTTCGGTTTCGCTAAAAATCGGAATTTCAAAAATCGACAAATCGTTAATTTGTTCTAACAATAATAATCATAACTTATGAAGAACCTTTCAGGGCCATTAGTGTTCCAGCAGTTTTCATGAGTATTTTCACGATTCCATTAGTTCTTTGTCGTAAAGGATTTAATTAATACAATACAAAATGCACATCAAGAACTATAAATCTGAAATTTAAAGTTCTGCAAAAAACCTGTAAAAAAAAATCTGGATAAGATACATAAATGTTTGGACGTTGCAACCTTTAGACCAAATCAGTGAATAGGTTTCAATTTTTAAAAGTCGTACTTCCGGCAGTGGTCCGACACTAACCAGTTATGCTGATCCTCTAGAAATTACCCCTAACATGATTTTTTTTTGCATACAGAACTGCATGAGCTTTTTTGGAGTGTGCATACGATGATTCACGTATCGAAATAAACTTTCCCCAGAACGATATAAGGGAGGCGAATGCATCTCCTAAAAGTAAGCCTAAAGGTTTTTTTTTGCCTGAATCTCTGCATGAGCTTTTATTGGAGTGTGCATAAGATGATTCACGTATCGAAATAAACTTTCCCCAGAGCGATATAAGGAAGGTGAATGAAATCTTCTCGCAGGCTTTTTAAGCAGCATATTTACATCTTTACTAAATAAAATTCTATCAAAAAGCACGTCTACATCCAAACTCCACCATAATACAACTCTACTAATTTTACAAGAACGGACATTAGTTTTTAACACTACCAGAATACAGCTCTCCGGTAGAGTTTGATCAGCTACTGTTTTCTGGTAGAGTTGCGAGCTGTTGTCACCAACGAGTAGAATTATTATCTGCTAGAGTTCTAGTAGGGTGGAATATAAACGGTGACCTGTTTTTTGGTAGATTTATTGTAATTTAGATAATTCTACCACGAAAAGTCTACATCTAAATAACTCCACGGTAAATATTATAGCTTTACTCGAATAAATAACAGCTTACAATTCTACCAAAACTGGACATCAGCTTTCAACTCTACCGCATTACAACTCTACCAGAACACAACTGTCAGGTAAAGTCATGAGCTGCTCTTTTCCGGTAGAGTTGTGAACTATTTGTTGAATGGGGTAGAATTGTAATCTGACAGGGTTATAGTATGAAGAAATATAGACGATGATTTGTTTTCTGGTAGATTTGTAATTTAAGAGGGTTATATCTGGTAGAGATGTAAAAGTGAAACAGAATCAGATACAGCTTTCAAAACTGTCGAGTGTATACGATGAATATTCTTCGTCGTAGTGCAGAGCTATAAAAAAACGCAGCCACGAGAGCTATCCAGGAACTTTGGTAGATGGTAGCACGATGCTGAATTGTAGAGAGAGAGTCTGAGGAACATCGGAGAAGCTCGACGAGCTTCCAGATTGTGGATCACTAGCTAGCCCAACCCAATCTAGCGATGACGAAAGCATAATAGTACTTTGAGCTTTTACGTGACTAGCGTCAGGTTACAGGAAGCCAATAAGAGGTACTAATTGTCGTATCGTTTTGGTGTCAAGGTTTCGTCTTTATTTGTATTTGAGACATTTATTGACGTTTAATATAACAAAAAAAAAGTACCACTTGCTCAAGCGTTCTCTACCAACTCATCCACTTTTTCTTTACCCTCTCGTATCTGTTCCATAATTGGTGATATAATAGTTCTACTCAAAGGTACTTTTCGTGAATTTTTTCAGATTTTTTAAATTCACTCGTTTCGGAAATGGTTTTCTTTTGTTTTTGTAAAAAAAAAAAGAGAAAAAGTGTGTCAATTTATTTATTAATTTTTCTGAATTCCTATACACGGACCGAAAAGCAGCAATAAATTAAGACTTTCAAAGCAAAAATCCGTTCAGTAGTTGGTTTTGAAGATTGCGATAAGTGAAATTTTTTACGTTTCTAGTACCTGGAATAGTAAAAAAAAAACTTTAATTTATATCACATAAAATGCATATCATGTGGTATAAATTAATTTTTTATGTGGCTATAGTATCATGAATGATTTTATTTCTTTCAGCAAATCAATTTAGAATATAAGGGTCGAATTTTTTAACGTATGTTCGAACTTGATCTTAAGTTGATCTTGATCGATTTTGATGTGGACAAAAATTAAGTTAAATTTCTTTAAAAAATGCTTTTTTATTTTTCTATAACATCTTTGATTTTCATTTACAATAAGTAAAAATGAAAGTTATTAAAACTTATTTAAGATCGAGCTTATGTCCAAAAATGCAACTCTAAGATTTATTTCAGTTTTTTTTTGTTTTGTTCAATTATTGCTCTATGCAGTCTGTTCTTTTACCATCAAGTTATATTGCTGTCAAGAGCTTGTCCGTTCACTATACAAATAAATTTAAAAAAAAATGAAATAAAGACATTGTTTTATTTGCTCATGCCCTTTTTTAGATGACTCGGTATTCTTAAGAGAAAAGCAGCGAAGCTTAAAGAGCCAGAAACTGAATCCATAAAAATTCCATCTTTTCTCACATAGCACAGAATATGTTAAAAATGTTTCCAATATATGATTACAGTTGAAATATTTTCTCAACTGCTTGTATATCGCAAAACATGTAGTTGGAAAGTTACAATATTATTTTTGCGAAATATTTTTGAAAACGACTAAAATTAAGTCACACAAAAAATATTTTAGAATCATTCTTATTTAATATTTCTGAAAATTTCTTACTCCATGCGAAATCACATTTCGAAGATCGAAAGTAACATTTTAACCATGGCAACTCAGAAACTGTATGGATAAAATTTTCTGTTTCATCTTTTTTTTTTAATTATTAATCAATCAGAAAATCGTACAACGTGAATATCGATAGGATGGTCTTTTTCTTAAGTTTTAAAGCAACTGAACGAAATCTGAAGGTTGTTGACTCCAAAAGCGTTGAACCCAAAAATAACAAAGCAATCCCAAAATTACAACACACGTATGAGCGTTGCTATTATCTTGACCTCAAAATCAGGAACCGCGTTCAAATACTAATTTTTGTGCATTGCATTTTTCCAGACTTTTTTTCATCGTATAGTATAATAATAATAATAATAATAAGACAATTCGCATTAATAATAAACGTATATTTTTTATTTAATGATATTAGATTAATAATAAAAAAAATCATGTTTATTTGTTTGAAAATATTTTGCAAGTATATCATTGCAATGTAATTCCGTAATGGTCGTTAGAACATTATACATGCAATATTTTGTGTGTAAGTTGCAAAATCACTGCAATATTTTAACAATATTGTTAATAGATTTCGAAAAATGTTCTGTAAATATTACTAATATTACTAACATTTGTATAATATTTTCGAAATATTTGTGTGCTAAAGTGGGCTTGTAAAGGAATTTTTAAATCAATTTCGTCGGGTATCCTTGAGCCAGTAAATAATGTCTACGGATATGACGCGCCATCCAATTTTGGTTGGTAGCCAACAAGAATCGGCATGCGTAACATTAGCGGCCTCCTGGCCCGCACTCGTCCAACCGGAGTCTTACCAGGGAAATGTGTCTCCCAAGAATAGGATTCGGTAACGACACGGGAGAATCTATTAATATCCGTTGTTAAACATCGGATATATAGGAACGAGAGACGGCAGAGACATCGGCAGAGGGATTATGCGGATTCGACAGCAGATTCCTTGAAGCTCTGGTGTTTCCGTCTCGCGTGAATCGCCCTGCTTCGTAAACCGATTCATCCCTCCTGAGCTGAATGCTCTTGATCGCGCACGCTCAACGACTTGCCATACAAACATCACAAGAAAACGTAGTCCAAGAGCACGTTGCTCGCAGTATTGAACTATAGCTCATAAGCTGCTTGTCGAATTCAAATAGTGGCAAAACGATTATACTTAATACAGTTTACGCCGGAAAGTTCGTTCATTATAATATCATGCAGCTTTGAAAACGAAAAAATTGTATCCCGATTTTTAGAATAATTAAAATGTTTATATTTGTTGTTCTTGCAAATTGTGACTTTTATAATTCGATATTTTTTTTTTCACTGTGGTTAAGTCGGCAAAGGTAGTTTAATTTAAAGTTTTAGGTCATCATCGATTTCAGGCCAAAAAAAGCAATTTTTTTTTAAATGATAAGATGTAGAAAATTATGTGTTTTATTCTTATTAACTGTGTTTTTATCGTGTCTAAAAGATCCCAAGTTCAAATTTTAAAAATTGCAGGAGTTCTTTTCATATACATTTAAAAGAGAAACCGGCACTTTATTACATTCGTATCGAGGAATTTGCTTTGTACGATCAGAATACTTTTACAAAAGAGATTTTTATACAATTTTTTGACTGATAATAATTTGAAAAAAATACGGGTTTTTTTCTGTCTGAAATCAGCCGAATCCCCTTCAAAAGATTATCATTACTTTTCAAATTTGTGAATGAAAATATATTTTTAGAACGAAAACGAAAAAAAAAGATTTACAAAAGATACGGATTACGACAAAAGTTTTATTAAAATAATCGGTCAAATAGAAATAAAAGAATGGTAAACCACAAAAGGCCAGTTAAGCTCTATATGATCATTCATTGGTTTGAGAAATGTGACCCACTCTCATTCTCTTCGTATCGCATGGATTCCGTATAAATTCTCGCCGATGTTGTTGTAACTATAGATTTTCATGTCTACGGTAGCCGCCGAGTTGCGTGGGCGAGATGCAAAACAAGAAAAATATGATAGCAGAGGCCTCCAGATTTCCTGGCACCAGAAATTGAGGCGTGCTCCACTTTCGTTTTACTTCGTGACATTTTTAGTATCCAAAAAAACAAGGAAAAAAATAACAAACCTACACTCTTTTTTTCACGTTGTATTTATAATGAAACTCTACCTCTCAGCTGTCAGCTATAGATTTCGATTTTGTCAAGGATCAACAATTCTGCGCCGAATAAATGAACTCCGATCTTTTGCTATACTTTATTTTTCGCTTTCATGCTCAACATTTCTGTTTTTTAAAAAAATTCCAATAATTACGAATACGCTTTTATATAATTTAATTTTTTTTTTTCCTCCACCACGCTGAGGCGGTTGATCCTCGGGTTAGGCACGCGGCGACAATGGGTATTTATAGTACAGAAAATCGTCAATCTAATTACGAGAATATCGCCGTATCATGAAAAGTCAAAGAGACCAGAGACACGTGTCTCTTTGACGGATGAAAGATATTTCGCAGCTTATGTGCTCGCAAAAGACTCGTGCGATTCATCGGATAATGATTCGGACATGAATTCGGATCTGAATGAAGTAGATCAAAATTTGTTCTCATATTTGTTTACTTATTAATTTCTGTTTCATTAATATTGACTATACGCGTGAAAATGCCGTATCTATACTGACGTCCCGAGAGACGTTATTGCATCTTTTTTTTATCACTCTTCGCAAGCGTGCATTTTTTTTCGCGCATTATCATTGCTTGGTCACTGTTTTTTGTTGCGATGAGTTTGATGATGAGCTTGAAATTTGTTTCCTTTTTTTGTTTTGTTTTTTGTTTTAATCAGCAATAAGAGCGACAACAATATGTCTACGAATGCCAAATCGTGGCAGTCGACATCTGCTTAGCGTAAATTAAAAGTAGCGAAAGTTTTTTAATAAGCATATGTAATATACGATACAAAAAGCGGACGCTGCGACTGGAGTCCCTAGTGGGCTCCTACTTATATAAAATCTCTTCTTCGCAAGTTTCAGACGTAAAAATCATTTGGCTGAGGAGAATATTATATTATATAATAAATCTGTGGTCTTTTACACAAGCTCCAAATTCGAAATATAGTTGTTTAGTATTGTTTTTTCTCATGGAATACGAGAAGCGATTTCTTTCAAATTTCCCTTTGCAACATTTTTAAATTATCAGAGTTTATAGCGGGCGTCAGCATTTCGATCTAGATTTTTTCAGCCAGCCTGCTTTTTCGTCTTAGATAATTTACATATAATCTCCTCGATATACTTATTCCAGTGCTGGCGCTTTTTCCGCATGCGAGAAGAAATCGTCACAGGTATTATCTTTTTTTTTTTTTTCTTTTTTTCTTTATAATTAAGCGGTGTGATGTGTGATAAATGAAGAAATTGGACAATCGTTCGTTCCACTCAAACGCCTCGACGACTCTTTATGGAATTGTGGACGAGAGATGTGGCGTGAAGGGTTTCCACGTGGTGGCAGTGTCATTTTTGAGCGCACTTAACGCCCGACGACCCTTGTTAATATCCGGCGAGGTCGGCGATTGTTTGATCCATCTCGTCGGCGATCGCTTTGTACTTACTGCGCTCGTTCGTCAGCTCGTCTGCAACGACAAAGGAAGGGGCCTATGTATTAGCGGGCACAATTGTTAGTTGGGTACAAAGGACTAAAAGGATATACTTCGTTCTATCGCTATCGTTTATTAAATCACTTCGAGTCTCTTTGGGATTATTATTGCAGGTGTAGAGGTGGATGTGTTGATTATAATTTTACAGCACTTAAAAAAAAGAAAAAAAAATGTCTGGCAGATGAATTAGAAATCGGTATATGAAAATTGTAATTTCTAATTATTACAATTAAAAAAAAAAATGAGTATGAACTGAATATATATTATAAAAATATTTCGCCGCTGCGTAAAACAGGGTGTCAGCTTCGCCAAACGGGATCTTCCCCAAAACCTGAGTTTTCTGTCTCCCATGAGATAACATTCGTTTATCTCAATTTATGAAATGTCTGTCAATAAAGAATCGTACGTAAGTTCTAAATGCTCCGTGTAAAATTTATTGAGAAAGGAAAATTTTAAATTATTGTGATGTTTTTTTCTTATGCGTAGAAGATTCTATTTTTTTTTCTTGCACAAGATGTTAAAAAATACAAAATTTATGATCTTCTCAAAAAGTTTTCTTTTTAACACGAATCTTGTTGAGTCTGTTGCTATTTAACTTTTGATGTTGTTTATATAGAAACATATTCTAGAAGGTCCAAACTATGTTCCATCAGTATTTCGTTAAAATCAATGTAATAGTTTTTTTTTAGTTAATGAATTATGAATTGATAAATAAAAATTTCGCCGTCTAATTACCGAAATTAAAAAAAAAATTAATATCCATTGAATAAATTTTATTATTACTCTTTAAGCCTAACACCATATATTTCCAGTACATTTTTTTAAACCAAAAATTGTACGACAAGTTGACACGTTTACAAAACATCCTGCTTTTTAGTTACTTTTTTGCGTCAACTATTGACACTGAAAAGTATTAAACACTTATTCGTAATCTAATTATATTGCTTGTGCGAAAAATAAAGACAAAAATTGTATTGTAAGCGTGAATAAAGTGCTGTTGATTATAGTCAGTAAAATTGATAATGCATCAATCATGACATTGATTGATAAAAGTACAATGAGAGAAAGGTTTAAATAATTGACGACACACCGTTGCGGATCGTTTTTTTTTATCGTAGAATAATTTTAATTACAATAATACAAGTAACAGTTAACTGGCCCGAATCAAGGGCTGGATATCTTGTGACGCGTGTAGATTGTGTTCGATTGGTGGTGTTGAAAGTAATAATGAGGCAATTAGACATTGACAGAGTCCATTTAGCCGACCAGCTCGGTGAAGGTGAGGTCCAGGTCGTCGCAGATGTATTTGTACTTCTCCTTCTCGTGGACGAGTTCGTCTGAAATGAGATCACAATGATATATATATATGTATATATATAAGATTCGTGACAAATCGAGAGACGTTTTACGCATTTGTAACATGGCCCTGAGAATCAACGCGTATCAATAAACGAGAGCGTCCTTGGTAAATTTGCATTAGCGGGTTAAAAGCATAAGCGTGGATTTAACTTACGGAAAAATCGTTAGAATAAGCGAAATCTAACAAATTCATAAGCATTCGAGGCAAAACTGCTGAAAGCAGTTAGACTCCGTAGAGCTCCTCGAACGCAACGTCCAAGCCATCTCCAATTTCCTTGTATTTCTCCTTCTCGACGACCATTTCATCTGTAAGATATTTCGTCATGATTATAGCAAAGCGAAGCGTTCACACAATGTTGGAACCGGACGGGATTGGGATAATTGATATGGGATTGACTGTATATCATTTTCGAATCACTAATTTGATACGAGAAAAATTTGCATGCCCTTTTTTTCGAACCGACTACTAATATGATTTTTCTAAATTGATGGGTACTTGATTATTCAGCAAATTTAATATTTCATTTGATTCTCATGTTACTTTTCAATCTGTCCCATAAACTATACTAACTAACATTTAAGATTCGCCACCCTATTGGCAATAAAATACATCAACACTTTATTGATAAGAAAAATAAGATTTCCTGAAATGAGTTCCCAAAATGAAACTAATTGAGACAGTAATTGACCACTTCTTTCAAATACTTATCTATTCAACACATTTCGTATCATAGAATATTATCATCAGTTTTTCATGACAGAATTTCTTTTTTTAATACGATTTCTGAAAATGTTACTGCTAATACGATAGGTATTTTGATGCTAATAGTATTAAATAATTTATAGAACAAATTGAGATGAAAAGCAATTGAACTGTTGTTATTTAACAATTTTAATTGAACGCTAAACATATTCTGCATTTGCAACGTAAATATATCCAGAACTGTATTTATTAAGAAAACAAGTAACATTTTTTTGTCCTACATAAGATTCAATGTGGCATTTAACGTATGGTCAATAGCTCATTGACTAGACTGTTTCAGCCACACGTGTTATGTATAAACTCGTGATGCGCGTACGTCGAATGAAGTGGAGTGAATGGGAGATGAGTTATCGTAGCCTGGTTGGCCTTGACGTTAATGGGATTGTAGCTCGGGGTCATGGGCTGGTCAATTGGTGACGCATCGAATATCCTCGATAAAGTTTTGTATTTATAGGAGGACGAACATTTTCACTCCACAAATAGCAATTTTTCAGTTGAACAGGTATTTTTCGAAAAGGAAATATCGACGAGGATACAATGTGCGACGCTATTAAAATTACATTAAGAATACAAAAAAAAAAAAACAAAAACACCACATTAGCGGACAAAACACTTACCGTGGCTTTTGGTATACGTACCAATTTGGGCCTCGTTGCATGCAGTTACACACTCTTGTTTCAGCGACTTATTTTATTACTCGCCGCAGAAAAATCATAGCATTAGAACGAACAAACTCAACGACAACAACGAAAAAAAAAACGACACAGCACTCGGGTATGGTTTTTTTTCAAAATGAAAATATATATTATAAACAGATTTATAATAATAGCAATATATAATAATAATTATTACAATGATATTAGTGATATTATCATTCCATTCGTTTTTTTTTATTTTATTTAATATTAAGTAAATTAATAATCTAATTAATAACTGAAATAACTTTTTAGCGTGTTGTCTGTTTGCTTTCATCAAAGTAGAAATAATAAAAATTCATCGATGATAGAGCGTAGAATCGTATTGTGCTTTTATGCTGTTTATATTCGCGACGGGGAGGCATATGGGCAAACCGCGTTGTAATTACGCGCAGCCTTACGAAAAAATAATCACCATCCTGTATCCCTCGTTTATTTTTTTGCGCGATAATATTGTCT
This sequence comes from Perithous albicinctus, assembly GCA_964016905.1. Lineage (NCBI taxonomy): Eukaryota > Metazoa > Arthropoda > Insecta > Hymenoptera > Ichneumonidae > Perithous > Perithous albicinctus. Next base: position 14,340,122 of record OZ024688.1, read on the forward strand.
CTCATTACTGTTAAAAAATAATAATATACAAGTCACAATAGTTTGCAACACTCTTGTGCTAATCCGCATGCTTCGATTGATCGCGATGAACGATATAATTCAGGATGCGATAATCCAGTCGTAGGATACAGAATAAGGCTCTTGACTTTTTTTTTTCGTGACGCCAAATAGAAGTATACTTCGTTGTAATTGTATTAAAAAAAAAAGGAAAAAAGAAAAAATGTGGAAGGCCAACGAAAAATAACTGTACTCCGGTTATCGCGCTATTGCTAGGGGCAATCATTTAATTAAGGCAGTAATGTCGGTCAAAACGCACATATAGGATTAATTTTCTTGCGTCTTAAAAGTTGCGTTGACGCACATTTCCGATCGCACGATCGTCGCTGTAAAATTCATTCCCGAGCGCGTTCCTCAAAACTTTAATCGACTGGATCGCGATAATTCAATTAGTATGTATATTAAATATGTACAGGCACGATAGGGTACAAGTCGAATGCCTCAATTGGATCGACAGATTCGCGCGCTATACTGACCAAGGACATTCGAATCTAGCAATCGATTATTCGACGAACATCCATTTACACGGCCATCGATTTATTTGCGAGAATTGCGGAATCGTCGTAAGATTTATACGGGAATGAAATGTAATTTTTAGCGCTAGTCCATCGTGATCGCGTGAGTTGTTAAGTTCGTTTTTAACTTCTCGTTTGAATCGAGAGACGCTCAGAATGAAGGAATGTAGACGAAATATATGAGCACTTTTCACACCTACCGAGGAACCCGCTACGGTTTTTGCACATAAGCTATTGCCCCATATTTTTCGTTTTGTTTTTCTTATTGGTATTTTTTTAAATTTTTATTAATTTTTTTTTTTCTTCTCTCGCTTTCGTATTTTCGATATTTCACGCACACATTGATCATTTAACACACAAGCAGGCACACTCGACATACACACGGTGGACGGTGGTGTCTCTCTGAGGGGGGAAAAAAAATCGGCTAGCCTAAAGACTTGATTGCATCCATAATGTTAGGGGTGGCACCATATCAGCGCTCGCCAATTAGTTTGCGTTTTGTTTGTTTTTTGTTTCTCTTTTTTTTTGTTTTGCTTTGTTCCACCGCAACAACATGAAGTGTGTTTTACATGTTCTGGATGTCATGCAGGGTCGCCTCCATCTCCTCCTGCAGCAATTTGTTTTTCTCTCTCTCGGCGACGAGGTCGTCTGTAAATATCACTTGTTAAAGGCACACACGCCACACTCAATGGTAAAACTGCGTGGGTTAAATGGGCTTTAAACTTTTTTTTTTAGCAAATCCACACAAAACGGGCGGTTATTAGTTTGCCAAAAAATTTGGGTCGATTATGGCAACAGTTTCCTTAATCTGTTTAATTTGCGTATCGTCTTCTCTCATCGCTTCTAAAGCGTTTAAAATCGTCGAATTTAAACGATTATCGTGTTACGGAATTCCGGAAAGAATGCCTTGGAGCCGGAGCACCGAGATGTTGAAGATAATTTATCAAACGTTTCTTACAGTCACGCGTGCAAATACACGTGCCCACGTTTGTCTCTGACTCATTGTTTGTATTGCAAACGTTGCGTACACGAAAAAAAGAATAAAAAAAGATTGTGTTGCGTAGTGGGCTTTAATAGGAACTTTAGCCTCGACGCAAGAACCATCGAGGCTCTGCAATAAACTTGTCGTGACAGTGGAAATCGTTATTTTTTACGATGTACGAAAGCAATATTTTATGAAGAAAATTGAAAGTAAAATTAAACGTGAATAATTGTCGTGAAAGTGCAATAAAGGTGGGCTGAGTGGTCGAGAAAAAATATATATAAAAAAGCAGGAACAACGTACCCTCGAGCCTGTCGACCTCCTTCTGGAGCTTCTGTACCGATCTCTCGGCGAATTCAGCGCGAGCCTCAGCCTGTTGAAATTGACAAACATTTGCAATGAGAATGATGTCCATCGATTTCAAATAATTTCGTTGTTATTGAAGAGCACGGCAATCACAAGTTAAGATCAATAAACGAAAACTACATGCAATCGAGTTTTCATAATTCTTAGTTTTAGATTATTGTTAGCAAATGGAAAAGTAAAGAAAAAAAATAAAAACACGTCACACTTGCGTACCTTCAATATCGTTGTGTATTGCGATATAATCGCCAGTTATTAAAATCAATTCGATCAAGTGTGATGGAAATTGAGAATATCATTTTTTAAAATAAATACAAAAAAGAAAAGTCTGAGATCGATTTCTTTGAGTTATTGAAAATCTAGAAAAAAATTCTTTTCGATTGTTGAAGTAAAATACGACATAAATGTCATTGATTTAAGGCAATAGCCAGATGCTAAGGCATCGAACAGTTGCATTACCTCTTTCAACTGGCTGTCCAGTATCTTGACCTGGCCTTCGAAGGTTTCCTCCCTCTGTGTCGCCTGGTTTTTAGTGAAAAGCACAAAAGACAAACAAAACAATTGTTAGTACAAGGCAACACAAGCTGTCGAACGTTTCCGTCCGCAACTAACATTATTGTATAGCTTGTCGAGTGCTTATCGGCACGTCGTGATTGTCTAACACGTTTTCGGTATTTCGACTTGAAGGTTTTTTTTTTAGTTTTTTGTCAATTTTAGTTTGTTGCAAGAGTAAAATAAAAAAGCCACGGCAAATCGAGCAAAAACAGGCACTCCCGCAGGATGTGTACCTCCTTTAGACGAGTGGTGAGGGTCTTAATTTGGTTCTTGTATTCTTCCTCACGCTGGTTGGCCTATATACGATATTTCAATATTAAGATCAGATTTACTAATTAATCATGTAACCCAGATGATTTAAATGCTTGAAATTTTTTCCCCAATTTGACTTTGTGAATTAAAATATCATATTTATAACGATGATGCTACTGGAAGTGAAAAAAAAAATCTGGACGCGATTTTGGTTTTACAATTCTTTACCTTCTCCTCGGACACCTCGAGGGACTTCAAGTTGTTGCCGACGACGCGAAGCTCCTCCTCAAGCTCGACGATTTTGCTGTAAGAAACAACAACAAAAAACTTCTTTTTAGCACGTACATTATTTATACGCAGTGGAATGACGTTCGTATGTCGTAGAGACGAATCGTTACGGCATACGAACATTTACAGAGAATGCGATACTGGAGTAAGACAAAGCGTGTTCTTCAGAACGAAAGAAATTCATGCGCAAACACACAAAACTTACGATTCGGACAATTCGGCTTTTTCCTCGGCGCGTTCGAGGTCCTGTTCCATCATGACTAGCTTCCTGGCGACCTGCGATCAACAGCCACACGTGTCATGCCAAAGCGAACTTAAAAATTGGGTGAAACATTGTGTCGCATGCATATTACTAGTTTCATAATTGTCATAACAAAAATTAACAGTTAACAGTGTCTCCTTCATTCCTGGCTTCTCTCCAACAGGGCGAACTCTGCTCTGGAAACCTCCATCATTGATGCGAGTTAAAAAGCGCTGTCTCAAAAAAAAAAAAAAATTATATTTAAAAACGTCAAAACAACGATTACTTCAAAAAATTCTAGAGGAGTCGGAATTTTTGAGACTACGTGGCTCGTGTGTTATCTGACAAAACTTACAAGCATAACTTATAAGTGTGGTGGCCGACGGTTAGGGAAATCAGGGTATTCAAGAAAAAGTCAGGGTATTGAAAAATGTGTAGGGAAATAAGGGGAAAGTCAGGGATTTTTTCAAGTCGTTAGGGAGAATGAGTAATGATGTGACAAATCCAACTTTCTTCATGAAAACAACACATGTAAAAAACGTTCAAGCGCTAGGAACTTGTAAACAATGAAAATTTTGAGAGAATTGCAGTATAATCACATTTTTAAGGTTCTGAAGTTGCTTATTGATATTTAGGATTCTAGTTCATATAAAAAAGTTCTTGTTCTTGTTTACTTTTTGTGCAACAAAATGAAGGAAGAAAAAACAATCCTGTCGTTAATATATGTGACTCTGTTATATAAATATTATTTTCATGACCATTAAATAGATTTTTTAAATGTTTTTGAATACTGATAAATTTAGGGCTCCATTAATGATTTTCTCGCATTAACAGTAGAAGTTTGAATCTGAGTCAGGGAGAAATTATGATACGGTCAGGGAAAAGTCAGGGAATTTTTTTCCACATGTTTTTAGCGGCCACCATTGACAAATTACAAGGGGAAAAGTATATCCCTCTTAATAAAGATATATATTTTTTTATAATTTCTCATATCACTGTATATAGAAGGGTGGTTAAAAAAAATGTTATATTTTTTTAACCTCCATTTGAAAATTATTGAGCTTCATTTTTTTGCAGTTAGTTGGGCAAAAAAAATATAATTTTTTTTAATCACCCTAATATATAGTGTAATAGAAAAATATTATTTGCTCAGTTGAAATTTCATTTGTAAAATATTTGTGAAAAGTGACAACGGTTCACACGAACTGCAATGAATTTAGAGGATTTAGTTGCACTAGTAATAGATACATTCAAACAATTAAAGGCACAATAAACGAAATTAAAAAGTAAACAACTGGGCAAGACAACTGCACTCCATGTATGGAACAATGCTTACGACTCTCCAGCCTCGGCACGTTCCTCAGCACGTTCAAGATCAGCCTCAACCATGGCCAATTTACGGGCGACCTGTGTCAATGACATAGACGTTTCTCTTATTTAACGAACCTTATTGCATTACAACACTCCGCTTGCAAACCCAGTTTATCTTACATCATTTTCAAGTTCAAGATTCAAATCGTTACAATGAAAAATTTTAAAAAAGATTCGCGTGTTGTTGCAGCAACAAGGAGATCGAGATAAACGGGCTTTGCAGCTGGGTTTCAAACGGCCGTAAGATCACAGGGGCATTGTATGCAACATTTTGCAGATAAACGTACGTCGAACTGCAAAGGTTTGCCGTTTGCCCGCGAGTACCGCATTATCGTTTAGATAAGAAACTCCGTAGCTCTCGCCTTCCCGACCGCGATATACATTGGCATTCACAATCAATGTTCTCGTGGAATATAAATCGAGACTAGTAGAGCAGGCGTACATATCGGAACGTAGTACACGAAGAAAAAGAATTGTTACCAATTCAACCGATTTCCATAAGTTTATATATTCTGAAATTTTTATTAACGCCCAAGAGCCAAAGTAGAGATTTTTATGTTTGGTGTTGTGAATAATTCCTGGCATTATATCCGATTTTTAACAATTAAATTGACCTTTCCCATCTATAAAAAAATGTAACAGCTGGATATTGCTGAACCAAAACAGGTGAAAAATGGCACTTTAAAAAAAATGCTATCCTGATATCTAAAATTATACCAGCTATTTTCACTGGGGTATGGCAATTATGTGCCTTACACTAGAAACAAAGCTCACTTTTACTAGAATTAACATCATTCTTACTCAATGATTATAATTTCTGTGATGTACTAAATTATTATTATTATTCAGTTTTCTTCGTGTAACTTATCGAGTTTAATTCACGATACTCGCGGGCTTATGTATACATGGAGCATAACGGGATTTCACACTCAGTTGCTGTTAGGGAAAAAAAGCTGCCGAAGTTGTCAGTTGAATCGGCTGTCCATCACGAGATCCTGCTGTTAGATGATCAAACGATTATCCAATTAAAAATCAAAAAGCAATTCAGTCAATTGTGAGAGAAAATATCAAACCACAGACATAGAAGAGTCGTTGTTAAACTCGTGGAATATTTCCCTATTTTTCTCTACTCGTTTCTCGTTCACCGACAATCTACTTATTCAGTGAATCGCCCAGCCTCGTTAGTCTAGAAACTACTTGCCTCTAGAATTCGTTGTCCGCTAGCGGAGGAAGAACATCGATCGAAAGAAGATATGAATCTTGTTAACCAAATTTAAAGTTCAAAGTTCGAATTTAAATGTAAATAATTTTTTAAAAAATTGATAAACCGCGTGGTTCGTAGGAAAATACCTTCATTCCTAATCCCCAAAAATACGATTCGCGTCACAACACAAATAAAAACTATCGATTTCGCTAACACTCCATAAAAATTCCAAAACAATTTGGCAACTTTGAGAACACTATCCAATTGCTTTTATACATTATGTTAATTTTTTGTTTTTCTTTTTCAGACCTTCTTAATTCGTGTTAATTTTCGACGTTTGTTAAAAGTTCCCTCGGTTTGAGATCGTCGAATGGACGTTGAGACGATTTTCCCGCGTCATTAGCGAAGAACAACGCTCGTGGACAAAAAAAAAAAAAAATTCACCATTAATAGAGTTATTTTGTTATTGATTCTATCGGCAATCGCCGGAATCTTCGTGCACAACCATAAGTACCCCTGAATTAATTGAATAATTGATTATAATTGTCTGACGTCGGTGTTTACGGCCGACCGTCCTCTTAATTCCTTTCTCGCTTCGTCTAAGCTCGCTCAATTTTGTTGAAAAGCTAAAGCTTGGTCAACCTCAAATCTCGACACTTGAAACTTCTCCACTAAAGCACCACTTTTCAATTCTAATTAAAACTATTTGCTTATTCTTTTTTTCTTTTCTTTTTCTTTTCTTTACGTAATTAGAGCGATTGAGCTTTCGTCGTCATATCTCGCGGTAGACTTTTCGCGCGCTGCACCCTTTGGTTTTGGTTATTCACACGTGTCGTTCACTATTTTTTCTTTCTTTTTTTTTTTAGCGGCTGATATGAGAAAAACGATGGAACAACGCTAGTTCGGGACTAGCGTCGTCATCGCTCGCGCATTACTATCACATTTTAATCTCGCTCCTCGATTCTACCTAAGGCGTAGCTTAGCCGACGAAAGAGACGAGAGTGAACGAGTGTTTTCTCGTTCGAAGGTCGCGATGTTCTTGAACCTTTAGGATTCTCGACGATTGGCCGAGAATCTTTCGATGTCACGACACGCGAATTGAGCACAGCCGCGTATAATATTGCGTATAATCGCAGTGGTAACGCCCGTTTTTCACGAGAGACACATAATCAGCGAACACACAGCGAGTTAGGGTTAGGCACTTTGCTATCGACTAGGAACCATCACTGCAGCCACGCTCGTTTTTCGTTGTGGGTTCTCGAACCTCATCGTATTTCTTGTCGGCCTCTTCAGCCAGGAATCTAGCCTCCTTCAGTTGATTCTCAAGGGCGTCCATACGCTCCTCATCGGCCAAACTGCGGTTCTCGAGAATCTTGCGGGCGCTTTATACATGTTCAACGGAAAATAAATAATTAATTAAATTGTACACGAATATTTATTTTAATCAATCGCTATAGCACAAGCTATTAATGATGTTTATCAGCTCTGCTTACTTTGACACCTTCACCTGTGAAATGCTGAAAATAATTTAAAAAACATCAGCGATCTCTGTATGCTCGACTCGTGGAAATTAATTCATTAAATTCTTACAATTCTTACTTTATATTTTTCAATCAAATTCTTGTAATAACAAGAAAAAAGATCTGATTTATTTATGTGAATTTATATTCATGGCAAAATTTCTAAATGTTGACTTTGTTGTAATTACAATGAATTCGAGATATTGTGATCGCTGATTGACATTTTGAGCGAATTTTCGTTCTTTTTTTTACTGTTGTCATCGCTCCTAAAACCCACCTCCTCGTATTTTTTATCTGCCTCCTCAGCGATCAGCTTAGCCTGTGATAGTTGCTGTTCCAATGAGGAGACTCGGTCATCCTCCATGTTCGTGCGATTTTCGAGCGTCTTGCGTATCCTAGTAATTTTCATGTATTGAATTTGAATCGTTCGTACGTTGAAAGACCAACTGCGACCCACGCGTATAACTGAGTGACGCTTTATTTCAATATCTTGGCGACAGAGATTATGGGAAAATTTCCCGTAGGTGCAGTTGCTTGACCGATGGCCATTCTTTCAATGTCACGAGCGACAGGCAGGTAGAATAATCTTGTTACGCGACAAGCTTCTTGGACACTTTTGGTGTCTATTAACCGGCGAAGGAAATTTGAAATGACAATACTGTTTAGAAAACTTAGCTATTATCGTGACAAAATTATTCTTATCGCCTATAAATTAACATACGATGCAGCGACGATAGAAATTCATTTTCGGTATTTGATCATAATTGTTTTATGAATTGACTTTGCTGTTCAAGACAATATGAGAAAAAGACGTGTAATCTACATTTCACCGCCAGTATTGTTCTATGGAAAGAAACATAAGAAAACCGTTGATCACAGTTCTACAGTTTGACTTTCGGATTTTTTTTGTTTGTAAAATTACTATATTGAGAAAAGAAAATCCTGTTACCGAAATTATGTAAAACTTTATTTAAAAAATGTTTAAAATCATGAGAAAAGAAATAACGATAAAAATACTGTATTTTTTTTTACTTAACTTGATCGGAAATTAAAAGCGCGATAATTGTACATCTCTACGTAGTCTTAATAAAACCGAACTTAATATTTCCTCGTCGCTCCATCGCACCGATAAATTCATTATAAACTTCATTATAAACAGCCATGGGTTAAATAAAATATTCCAATAATTCATCTGTACAATTTACAACATAATCTTTAATTGAAAATTCAAAAACTTTTTCTTTGACTAATTAGACAATTTATTTAGCCCATTGCCATTCAAAGACGTATTACTTGGTGCAAGAGAATGACAATTGAACAATTATCGATATTTATGAATATCTTTGCATTGTTGATACTCAAGGTGTCAGGACGTTTGGATCAACAGCCGGATGCATGGGCAACGCACACGATGCATCCGGCGCATCTATAAATTCATTTAAAAGAGGTATATGTCTGCTATTCACAAGCCCGAATAGAGGACGTATTGACTGAGTGTCCACGCAATTCAATCGTCATTCGCTTGACCAAATTGTTCGACCGCATCGACGACCAAGACAGCAATGTTGTATGTCCGAGGACGCGTGCGTTAGGAACGCAAATTCATCAACTAGCAGACTTTTTTTCCGTGATCGAATAGCTTTGGCATTCTTGGATCTCAATGCATTGACAACGAAGATACAAAGTGTTTCATGGTTGTCTCGTCGATGAGTCAGACGTTACTGGCTAATCTATTACCGTGATAAGACCGAGAAGCTTATCGTAAATAAAGCATAGCTGCTGTTGGTCGTCGAAGGGTGTCGGAACTGACAAATTGTAATTGTTGAGATGAGACAGTGTCTAAGGAAAATCTGTGAGTCATAACGATGAGCGAGAAAAAAAAGCTGATCTAACCGTCCTCCGCTGATTCCTCAGCGTTTAATCGCCACGGGAAGAAATGCGAGCGAGAGAAAGATTTAAAAATATATAAAATGGGGATCTGTTCGCAACAATAATACAGCAAAGTCTGTGAAACCGCGACCTCGTTCTCCGATTACTCATATGTAAAATAATGTATACTCGTAGTGTTCGTGCTTGAAATGAATAAGCAAAGCGCGAATTTCGGTGGAGAGAAAAACTTGTCGACCGGCAGGATTCATGACGACAGTTCGAGCAGGTAAGCAGACGCGAAAGTTCACGGTCGGTGTAGACTGTCGCACGGCTATGATACTCGTCAAGCCACAAAAGTGACGCTCTCCCCCACTAAACAACTTAATTCGCTAACACCGCTTCAACGAATTCGACTCTGTTTAAGGTGGATGTCTGAGTTATTGAGACTGTAACCAGAGTATTTTATGTAGCAGCGTGTAAATAAGAACACTTTGAAGTTTTGTTTCATTGAGAGAGAAAAAAAGCTATGGTACGACCAAAAATCGGTTCTGTAAAATTAGTTTTTATAGTATATGTGTATAATGTGAATATCGAACAGTTTGACTGACGAACTTTCAGTCGTTTAGGGACAAAAATGTTAAATTGTATTTCTTCCAAGTTTTTCAATTTTCTATTTTTGAAAATTAGTCAAATATTTTTATGTTTAAAAGATCAGAATCTTATTGGCAGTATATGTGGCATCGCTTCTCGGTAAAATGGTCAATGATCAGGGCATCCACCTTACGTGACGTGAAAATTAATCGACCGCTTCGAGAAATTCATCCACGATTTACTCGCTCACCGTTGACTGCTTTACGAGAGAGAGGGAGATAGAGAGAGGAAGACAAAAACCGAATTAAGCAGTCTCGTCGATGAGATTGCTTCTTACCGTTCGCTCTCATCGGCGGCTTGGGAGGCCTCCGCCAATTTGGCAGTGGCGGTGGCGAGGCGCTCCTCGGATCTTTCGAGATCCTCCTCCAGCAACTGAATGCGACGGTTCAGGGCGGCAACCTCGGATTCGGCCTGAAAAACACAATCAAGATACAAACGTTAATACATTTTGTCATAATTGTTAATAGCCATTAATAATAGTCGCTGTACTAATATTCTGTGTTTTTACTATTATAACTTTACTTTACCAACAGTCCTAAATATAGTAGTTTTTTATTTCGTTTCTATATTCTATAAAATAAATGTCACACTTTTAAAAATTTGCAATTTAATCGTTCCAAAAAAAAACCTTTTTGTTTAATAAAAATACAGTTCATTTTTGAAAGATTAAGAATGACAATTTTCAAATACGGTTCGCGGGCCTCGCAATTAGCATTCACGCTGTACATAGTCATATACCAGCGGAGATTCTCGTGCGAGTTCCGTGATCGCGCGGTTCAGCGATGACCCACCCAAACTTCGTCGAACTGGAACGAGGTTTGCAGGCACGAAACGCGCAAACGATAGCCTGAATCAAACTAAATCACGCACGCGTCATTGCTTTATTTCCACGCTCACGAGTGCGGAAATCCGTTTGTAATCACGTCTGAATTTGAGAGCATTCAAAGGGATTCTAAGGGCTTCTGACATAAAAGAGTTTTTCCACTGTTGCCTACTTATTTGCATTACAATAAACGATTTTCACTAGATGGACATTTCGTTATTCGGACGCTCTTTTTTTTTTTGTAACAGAGGTAAAGAAGCTCTGCCTTGTACTTTAACTAATAAACTTTAATATTCACTTAATAAATGCGAACAATAATAAATTATGAAATGCAGTGTGTAATCTCGACACCTCTATCTCATTATATAAAATTCCAACGGACGGAAGCGCACGCGGTTAACGGATCTTAATCCTCAACATCCCGTTTCCGTTCAGCGCCAATGGCTTCTGTATAAGTGCAGCGCAACGCAGAGAAAAGACTATAAATTCGTAAGTAAAGCTGGTAATTAGGATTCTTATATTTTCCCGATATTTGACGAATAAGAGCGATAAAACTGGAAAAGATTGCAAGATTTTTTTTTTTTACAGTTTAATCTGCGACAGATTGTGCTTTGGTAACGAGAAAATGAGCGCTCTGAGTAATTGCTGCTCTGCAAGGATGTGAACATTGCTTCTTGAAACATTGAAACGCTCTCACGAGTCTTACTTGTTTCTTAAATGAATTGCAAGGCAATTGTCACCTGTTTACTCAGAGAATGCCACTGCAGTCTCATGAAAGCATTTTCATTTTTTCATTATAACATAATTTATTCCTCAATTTATAATATATTCGTTGAATTTATTATCAGTTTAATACATTAATTGTATCACAATGCAGTAACTAATGATTATAATTAATGATTGTGATATGATTAAATCAATTAATTTTTCATATACTTAATAATATATAAGCCTAATTACTATTTAAAATGTATTTTTACTCGAATGTGTCCCATCCCTAATACAAATGCCTATTAAACAGCTAATGAGCTTATGATTATATTAATCGCATTAACATACGATATCATATGATAGAAAAGAAAGAAAAGCTATTTGAATGTCAACGAAAATTGCTATCAACATAATTTTCCGTCCTAATCGTCATTTTTTCTTTACTCAGACGTTTTGAATAATTTCTATTGTCTCGTGGATAAGGCATATTTTTTTCTGATGGAAATCCTCGTCGGCTACCGACGCATTCCTGGTAGTCAATTTATTCCGACTGTGTTGGCACGCAGGTGCGTAAGCGGAATATGCCGAAGGCGAATAAACGAGAAGGCCATACAACGTGCCGAGCGTAAAAAAAAAAAAGAAAAAAATGAAATGCCTTAACGGTGTCGTAAGAACGATTGCCGGGATTTGAACTTGAATGACAGAAGAATAAGGTAATAGATCAAGGATCTTTTATATTGTTATTAGTCTGGAAAATTGTCTGTCTCTCTCTCTCTCTCTCGACGACGACATGTGTAACGGCAAATTATGTAACGTGTGTCGCTATTAATGGTGCAATGATGCTCGACAAGACGGCAGTGTATAACATGCGCGCATGTCACAATTAGAGGCAATTTGCTGGCGTCCGATGAGAGCAGCCGGCTCGCAGAGGTTCAGCTACCTTTAATTAACATAAGCAACACGTGAGATTTTATATATCTCTTCCTGCACAAACGAGATATCATCGACACCCGCTACTCATATTCTACATTATATCGGAATCATCTCACAGAATATAAAAAATAAAATAAATGTGAATTTATCTATACTATATGTTTTGAGCAGAATTTGAATAAACTCATTTATACTTATATTTTTTTTTAATTGTGGAAGATCATAGTTAATTTAAAAATAGTTACGGTAAAAATGGAGTAGAAAAATGTATAGTTATCACTTAATTAATAACAATACTGCATTTGAGGTTTCTACGAAATGTTTTTGACATGCTTTATTAATTTTTAATTTAAAAAAAATAGCGTTTATATGTGTTGCGCAGGGAGTTTCAACTGAGGGTATTTAATTGTGAAATGTTGGCCAGTGTTGATCTTGCGTACTCATCAATTTTGGTTTTCTTATAGAGGAAAAAATGGAAAATAATGAAGCAGCGATGTGCAACATTCAGTTTTGAACCCTTGTTTCGAAAAATGTATTGTAAGATTGTATTTTGATTTTACATAATGTTTTTGTCATCTTGAGAGAATGTTAGTGACAATTTGTCAAAATACGTAACAAAAAAAATCCAGAAGCTTGGAACAGATTCGTTTTTATTAGAATCGTGAAGGAACATCGACAATTTTTCAAAATTACGCCTCATTAGCGTTCAAAGAACTAATCTGCTATTACAAAGAATTATTTAACTCGATACTTGATGATTTACGAAAGTTAAAACTTGCACGCCCTTTTTTTTTTTTTTTTAGGGAAATTCAACATTTGATAACAGCCGAAATTATGGAGGAATTTTTTAGGAAAAAAAGAAAACATCGAAGAATGGTATGTGCCAAAATTTTGCGAGATACAGCACGCACACACATTTTTTCTAACTCATTGAGACATTTTAAATACGCTGGCACAAAAATTTGGATTTTTTTTTGTTCATCATCACAAAGCTTCCTCTATGAGGAAGCAAAAAATGATTTGTACAGAAATTTTCAAGTGAGAGTATTTAGTTATACAAATGTTGCCCAGTCTTGATATTATATTTTAATTACTCTGAAATAATACTTCTCTACTGGGACAAGGTGGACATTAAAGGCAGAATAAAAGTTATTAATCATATAATATCAATGACTCTATACTCCAAAAAAATGACTATTAATGGCGTTGTGCAAATAGATATTCATGAAACAATGCTGCAATTATGTTACGTTACTTGCTGAATTGCAAGTGCAATTCAGCAGAAAATAATTTCGAGTATCCGAGGGGTGTGTGTGTGTGTGTGTGGTGATGTCGACACATTCTTCCGGGTCGCGTCTACATAAGCAGTGTGTTAATCATCGCAAGTAGCAAGGGTCACTTCTCGTCTCGCAATGCTTAGTGTATACGAGGCTCAATGAACAATGAGCGACTCGAGAGAAGAAAGGAAGAAGAAGAGCTCACCAAGACTCCAAATAGCTGAAGCTCAATAACGTGAAGAAAAAAAAACAATAGGTCAGCCAGCCTTGGCTCAGAGCATGTATCAAGTGCAACAAAGAAATGGGAAAAAAACAGGCGAGGCCCAAAATGTCTTGAAGAATATTTTTGTCACGTTTTATGAAGAATTCGGCTGAGATCTTTCAGAAGACCGTCTGGTCGCCCGGAAATTTTAATCAGTTGCCTCACAACGCCTACTATCTTCTCGTCAATATTACCCAGGTCTTTCCGGCAGAGATATCGTTACTAAAAAGGATACTCGAAGGATTACGATACACAAGACGCGGAATTTATTGGAATTGTTAGCCTCGCAGTCGAGATAGAATCAAGCAGCTCATCGTCACTTTCACCTTGGAAAGTGAATAGCCGATTATGTGAAGCGATTACCACAGAGAATTTTTTTTCATTCGTGCATCCACACACAAACACACTTGGATTGTGCTCTTCGAGAAATTCCGGTTTTGCGAGTAAACTTTTTTTCTTTCTTCACTCTGACGCTAGAATATCTATGTAGGTAGGCCGTTGTGTGTACATGGAATCTTCGTAACAAGTGGCTCCTAGAAAGAATAAGTTGGCAGTATTTGTAAGTGAAGGAAAGTTTAACACTGAATCGAGGATATGCTTGGATGCTCAACTTCCGCAGTGCTATAAATTGCGTGTGCGGAGGCTGAAGACGTAATAAAATATCAAAGGTATTGACCGGTAATTCGAAAGGTTACAAAGGCAGCTCCAATCATATCAAAACCCACGCTACTTCATAATGGAAGAATAATTTTGTTTTTTTTTTCTTTAGCTCGTTGATAGCCTACGTATTACGAGAATAACGAGACGATATCTAATCGCGTTATCTGATAAACACGTTCTGCTTCACCAGTGGGCAAGATTTTCAGATTGAGTAGGATAATCGTATTGTCATCATCATGATAAAAACCTGTAATGCATTTGTAATCATTACTGGAAAAAAAAATCTCCATTTATATTAATATTCTATTCTCAGGATACTCGTCGAATTCAAATTATATGTAACTAATTTAAAAATGACAAAAATATTCAGACAACTTTTATATCTTAACTACTTGGCAGTAAAGTAATTTTTTTTTGTATTACAACTTTTTTATTTATGAGCCAATAGAATATTATGCATTTTTTAAAACTATAACAATGAACAATAAAAATAATACAAATTTGCCATTCTCATGCAATTTAAAAAGATTCAAAAGAATCTAGGAATTTTTCTGAATGCGATTTTTGATAAATGTTTTGACATGAAAATCTCGACAAAATATATTTTTCATGAAAACAAAACTTCGTCTGTAAGGAAGGAAAATAGTTCGTATGTGAATTAAAGTCATTCTAACTAGAATTTTCTGTCCCAAATCGTTTTTTTTTTTGCTTCATCTTAGAGGAAGCTTTGTTTTGGTAAACATTTTTTTTCGTGATTTTTATGTCAGTGCAATTAATATTGATTGAAATATTGCGAAAAGAAGTCTGCATGTGTATTCGTATGTGTTTGAATAAGACCCAAAAAATGCGAAGGGTTATAACTTGAGAACGCTTAGTTAAAAATGTCTGTCCAAACGATAGTTTTTACAGTTTATATCAGCTAAATAGATCTTCAAAAGTATGCTATTGTCGACCGGTGATTGGTGTTGAATTTGACGAGAATCGACCAAATCATTTAAATTTTATATGATTTGAAATTTTTGAATGTTTATTAAAAATAACTATAAATTTGCAGAATCAACAAAATCTTGACCAAACGAGCTGCTGAGTTTGTCTGCATGTTTAACAAAGTCAAATTAATTCTCGGAAGGAAATTTGTTCAGAATCTATGTATGCGTAAAAATTTTACAAAATTTATTATATTTCGAAAATATATCACAAAAATCTTCGGTCTACTAAGTCTTTAGCTGTGGATCTGAAAGTTTGTACATATGTTGAAGAGACTAAAAGCAATACACGTGTATTGAATGGAAGCATTCCATCACCTGGATCGATGATGAGTTTTTAAAATGTATGAAATTGTATATTGCAAATGACTGCAAACTACAAACTTGCACATAGCTTTCTCATTATCTTTCATTTTGCACAAAGCTTCGTCTACGAGGAATCCAAAATTGATAATATTACCTCCCCATTTTGGACTTCGTACAAAATAGAAAATAATAAGAAAGCAAGGTTTTACTTTGCAGCTTTGTTTTTTTTCGCTTGGAATCGATTATTTCGAGAACACAAGACGATTATTTTTACCTCTTTTTTTTATTGTACCACGTACGTAATTCATATCTGATTTCTCGTGGCCGTTTTATCGTCAAAGTCTAGCAACTGCGCGTGCGTGAATATAGGTGACTAATTATGATTATTATAGCCGGTGGGTAGAGCAAATTGGGAGATTCGAAGAGGGCGATCAGGGCACTAATATAAAGTGCGTATAAGCTCGAAAGTTGAGTCTCATGACTATCGGGATAAAGGTGAGAATTCCGCCGGTATCTCGTAGCAGTATTCTGCAGCCGAGTAAAATAAAGAAAGAAAAAAAAAGAAATGGGGGGGGGGTTATACGGAGAAAAAGAAGACGAGGGACGAGCCGGCTGGTATGGCCGACGTCGGTAAATAGGTAAAAAGAATGCGATTCGAGGGAGAGCAGAGTCAGAGAGGCAAGCAGCCATGCCTCTCCCCTCTTCAGCACACTGCTGCTGCTACTGCTGCTGCTTGTTGGGGCTTGGGGCTCGAAAGACTCAGCTTGACGACCGAGCTCTGACACGCACGATCGATCCCAATCCCCGGAGACGCCGTCTCTCCGGTGTCTGTCGAGTTTAACAAAATCGGACACAAACTCAGTACATCCAAACTTCGTACACGATTACAAAAAAAAGAAATGAGGAAAACGTCTCAATCCGTCGATGAAAAACCAAGCATAAGTCAGCACGAATCACAGAATGGAGTCACAAAGCCGGAATGTGCACACTTTTGGAGTATAAACGGCTGGAAAAAAAGATACATAACGCGGATGCTTCCTTTTTTTTATGTCTTTCAGAATTAGATATTGTAGCATAGAAACACAAAATTAGAGAGGGTGCCGATTGAATGTGAATGAAGAAGAAGAAGAATAAGAGCTCTGTGAACAAACTCACTTCCTCGCGTCGCAACGCTTCCACCTGCAACCGCTTCTGATACTCGTCGCATTCGTCCTTGTATTTCTCCATTTCTTCCTTCGTCTGACGCATTTTCTTCTTTAGCATGTCAAGTATAATACCCTGTACTTGCGTCGTCATGTTTTGTTTTGTTTTGTTACTTTTTTCTTGTTATTGTTGTTGTTGTTTTCTCTTTTTTGCGTATCCTCGCTGAACGCGGACGTCACTGACGATTTTTTGTATGTAAAAAAAAGGTGGTGATTGCCGGATAACACGGGAATAGAATCGAACGCGCTTAGGTGGTTACCGTAGTATATTCCGAACTGTCGTCACACGAGCGACCACCGACTGCTGGCTCTACGGGCAAGATGGCCGCCGATTATCGAGTTTGCGCATGCGCGCTACGCACGAGAAAGTAGTTCCCTCGCCCTTTGTATACGCGTGCGGCTTGTTCTGACCTTTTTTTTCTCTTTCTTTCTTTTTTTCTACTTCCATCAATGCAAGTCTGGAAAATAGTTCCAATACCTTTTATTCGATATTGTCTACACAGAGGATCGTAAACTGGTATTGGAACTATTGTGTGAATACCGATGGTTAATGGAACAGGGCTATGCGAACATGCGGCGGGTGTGCGAAACACAACTTGCTCTCGGAGATGCAGCTATGGAGAATTGCTACGCCAATAGACGTGCAGCGTTCCCCGAAGCCCCGGAAATACCGCGCCCGTAAACAGCGCGCCCAACCGTTTGAATATCGTTTACGAACAATTCCGAACATTGTTCCCACTTTGCTTCGCACGATTATTTCGGGGAGTACGGATAATATACATGGTGGGATTGTTTTTTTTGGTATTCAAGCTATGTGACGATCTTTAACGGGATCGCGGTCGACGAATACGAGCAATCGACCTCGAACACACTGCTGTGTGTGTGTGTGTATATGCGTGTGGCTGTATACAATTGATTAAGGTGCAGGCATCGAACATTGACACATTGTGGGAAACTAAATAATTGATAATTTGGAGATGCTATTTTTGGAATTTATGTATTTTTATTTACTTTATATTGCAGGGATTGTGAGAATAAATTGAAATTTATCGAAAATATATTCACAATGCGTCTGTAATTTAATTACCAAATTATTGAACATGTTTTATTTTTTTAATTTTTTTTTTGCTGCTATTCTAGACTGCCCCTCATTTTCGTACTAGTCTCAAATTTTTTTTTAACGCAGCATTTACTGTACATTTTGTTTTTAAATCGTTGATGTCGTTTTTTTTTTAATTAAAAATTAAAAAATTAAAAACTGAAGGAAAATCTAGAGAGTTTTTTTTTCATATTGTCCTAAAACATTCTAAAAGGAAAAAAAAAATAAAAATATGAGGGATAGTTCTGAGATGCTATTTTTGGAATTTATGTATTTTTATTTATTATATATTGCAGTGATTGTGAGAATAAATTGAAATTTATCAAAAATGTATCGATAATGCAGCTGTAATTTAATTACCAAATTATTAAACTTTTTGTAATTAAATTTTTTTTGTCTGCTATTCTAGGCTGTCCCCCATTTTCGTACTAATTCCAAATTTTTATTTTTAAACACAGAATTTACTGTAATTTTTTTTTTTTAATCATCGAAGTAGTTTTTGAGAAATTCCAATTTTGGGTAGCTATGAAAAAAAAAAACAAAATTTCGGAAAAATCTGGAAAAATTCTAGAGGGTTTTTTCATATTGTCTACAATATTATAAAAGGGAAAAAAATGAGGGACACGACCCTGTCGATTTGTCGTGAAATGCCCTTAAAGAATTGATACTGATTTATATCATGCCAACTTCATAAAAGATGTATACATATGAGACATTCTTTATCATCAGGGCTACTATAAGTTTTACAGACATTTTCTTTATCCATATACAAATATATTTTGTCCACTCTGCTAATTTTTCTATAAGTTCTCAGCACACCACTGTAGATTATATAAATTTAAGGTCCCAATAAAAAGAGTGGAAGTTAGTGAAAAAAATATCATTAGAAAAAAAGTGGCCTAGTTGATAAAGAATGTCTTATGTACATTTTTTACCCAAATAAAAATCTCGATAAAATCAGCGATATCGAAGATACTCGAAAAAATATTGATTTTGAATAATAATCCATAATGCCAAAAAGCTATTAATAAATTATTTCCCAAATATTGTAATGCATTTCGGAACACATTATTTTTCATCTTATGAAATTAAATCGTGGACCTTTCCAACACACATACAACATTTCACTAAGGCATTTTAAACACGATAAAAAAATCGTTGAAAAAGTCGTAATTAAAAAAAAGATAATTTATTTCCTAAAAAAAAACATAATAAAGTTTCGTGAAAAATTAATATATATTTTTTTAATTGTTTTATTCAGAACTTTTTGTCAGTGCTATTATTTGTAATCTATGTTCTCAGTACGTTCAATGACATCTCATTTTTTCCTTCATATTTTTCACTTATGAAGTGCTTAAATTCTAATGAAATTAAATATTTTGTTGGAAATATATATGCTATACATTCTTGAATAAAGATATTAATTTTGATTTAAATTTGTTAATTACAAAAATCTTTTACGAATGTAAACATTTGCGATGGTTCAACATGTTCAACATGTCTCTCAAATTTAGGTACATGGTCAACGACATGTACATCGGCCCATACTCTTCGGTAAACACTGGCCCCCTCTTGATGTCGGCAAAATACATTTCGAACTATGCCGCTGGCGGCGTTTACGTCATTGTACGATGTACGTTATAGAATTTTTTACACACGTGATGAATCATCGTTATCGCAGTTATAGTAGTGAAGGATGTTCATTCTCATCATTTCATACGATACGCTTTTTAAGCGGTGCATATAGTTATATAAACACCATCGTACGCTCAGTATTTATAGCAGGATTTATATAAGATTTTTTTTTTTTTTTATTAATCTCATCGTCCCGGCAATTAAAAATATCTACCAGACATTTTTTTGATAACTTCCATATCTATAAATAATTTGTTTTGCTATAATGTTTGGAACATTTTCTGGTTGAACAAAATTATCTAAAATTCTTTTCCACTTACGAAAATAAATGTTTAAATAAAAATTCCTGGAAAAGCAACGAAAACCGAAAAAAATATGTTCGGCGACAGAGGCTTTATTTAACATCGCTGAAGTTTGATAGTTTCAGTGATTATTTTTGGCGCACTCCATGCTCATGGTGTGCAGTACATCTGCTGCAGAGTAATAACCAAACGAACCCGAGTATGTATATCTGGAACGTTGCCAAGTGCAAAACGTATACGAAAAAAAAGGCTTACGCATGCACTTGTAATCTCAAGTCCGGATGTACCTACTCGATGTTTCGTGTAACAGCAAAGTTAAAAACAATAAACAAAAAATATGATAAGATTAAATAAATGCAGATAAATGGAAATAAAAATGATAGTAAACTAATAATTTACATCATTTATCTTACTCTGCAACGTAAATGTATTTAACATAATGCACGTGTTGATTAACATGCTACGCGAAACTGGGTCGAAGCTATACCGTGTCATCGGAATCGTTCGCACAACAATTGAGCTCAACTCTCAAAGTTTTGCATGCCACTTGTGTACGATGACAGCATTACGGATTAACTGACACAGCTAAAAGATAATAAAATCATGCCAGAGACGACTCAGACAGTCACGATTGTTGTTTTCAATCGGTGTCGTGAACTAGCGGAAAAAAGTCGGCTCTCTCATACTTATCACACTCATGATTTGCAATTAATTTTCTTTAGCATTTCTTATCTATTGAATACAATATATTATGGCGGTCATTGGAGTAACAAAATTTGTGAATCCGCTTAATTTCAAAACAAAGCCCAACATAGAAATGGCGAAATGAGAGTTTCTAAAATAGTGTTTAGGCATTCGTCAATTTTTCTTCTTTTCATTTCAGACTCCCGTTTTGAATTTGAACAAACACTACAATTTTAGTAGGCTCAAAAGCTGTTCGGATCTAGTGGGTCCTAAAAGCAGACTAATAATACTAATATTTTGGCACCTCGAACTAAAAATCTGCTGTTGACATATATTTATTGTGTTGATTTGTTGGTGTAGATTTAGTCAATATTCTTAAGAGGATATGAAACATATTTTTAGACTGTATCTCTCTTGCTCTCATACACGTTTCACATCACCTTAAAAAAAAGATAATGCATCCATTGAACCACTGAATTCAATTTTTCGTCGATATTTAAGTTAACTTTAATATTTTTTTTATTTAAAAGGCACCATTTTCAAGAAATATATGTTATAATATTTTTAGAATTAAAAATAGGCTAAAAACAGATCTATAAGCTCGAATGAAAGGCGGCTCGGCTCGGTTTAAAAATTGAAAAAAAAATGCTACTTTTATTGTAATACATCGTTAGATTCAAAACGCTTAGAAAATAGTCTTTTCGCTTCCTCGTAGTGGAAACTTTGTTCTCATGACATTTTTTTAGATTTTCATGTCATATTTAATTGTCGAAAATTCGTCTAGAAAAAATGTTTGGATTCTGACATTATCTTCCCGAAAATTGAAACTTCTGTAACTTGAGAACGATCAGAGGTATCAAGCTGAAATTTATCATACATGTAAATGGGTCCGACATCATTGTTACTTTCAACTTTCAACAAAATCTATGCAAATCTGTGCAGTTGTTAAGATTTTATGCGATTTTGAAATTTGTTGAAAACGTCTGTTCGCACGATGCTCTTACAATTTAAGAGCTACCAGAGTAAACAGTTCGTCAAAAGTAGGCTAATATCGACCGGTATTTGGTATTTTATTTGGCAAAAGACGCTCGGGCCCTTCTAATTTTATAAAAAATTGCTATAAATTTTGAGAATCGACCAAATCTTGATCTATCTAGCTGTGAGTTTGTGTGAATGCTTAACAAAGCCAAATTAATTCTCTAATCGAATTTGATCAAATATATGCATGCATATACATTTTTTAAAATTTTGCATTTTTCGAAAAATTAAAAGAAAGATTTTTAATCTCCTAAACCTTTAGCTATAGAGCTGAAATTATTATTGGAAAAAGGTTTTTGATATAAAATTATAAATAACAAAGTATTTGAATAAGCCTGCAAAGTAGAACCTTGCGCAATACTTCCATATAATATTTCACGTTTCACAAAGCTTCATCTATCAGAAAGCAAAAATTTGATAAGAGAACTTTCTCATGGAGGTGACACTGTGAAATGTGAAAAATAATGATGAAATATTCTGCAAGCATCTACTTCGCAAACTTATTTATCTTAAATTGCAAATAAATAATTATTAGCAATTTAATAAATGAAAAATTCTGAAATTACTAGTTATTATATATTTTCCGTCCGCTAGATTGAGCACAGCCCTTTTGAACTGATCGAAGGGCCAGGTTAAAGATGCAACAGCCTAGAAAGAAAGAAAAAAAAGAAAAGGCTATGTAACTTTGATGTCTCGCGGGTAAATAGTCCGAGGAGCATGCCGGGTATATCCAATTTAATACGAGGATCGTTCTAAATTCTCATGCGGCTCACGGACGTGGGCGTTTGCACTCGTTTCTAATAGAGCACGCATTGCTTTGCACAAGGAGTGGGGATAAACGAAACCATCCTCACCGCCCCTCTGTGTTCTCGTGTAGGAACAGAGCAGCGCCAGCACCAGCAGCAGCATCAGCAACAGTAGCTTACGCAACCCCCTTAGGTATTTGAGTTAAAGTCACTGGATCGCGCGCAGTTCGTCGCTCGAGTATTTTTAGAATGCTTTAACAAGCGGCATCTGCGGGACGATCGACGCGGAGAAACAGAATAAAAAAAAGCGATAATAAAACGAAAAAATAAAGACGCGGGGAGAAATATTCCAGATAAAATACTCATTTGCTTCGTCAAAAATACTCAGGTGACGTGATACCAAGCGTGCTAGCGAACCTCCCAAAGATTCTTTACACGACCTCGCGATGCCCCTTCAAGTTCAAAGTCTTCAAGCTTTCACAAGATCACGCACAGGCGTTGTCGTGATAAGAAAAAAATAACAAACGTCTTTTTATACAATTCATCAAATTACCGAAATGCTATGTGTAAAATTGCTCGAAGAATAAAAAAATGTATGGAATATATTTCATGGAGAATTTAAAGAAAAAAAGGCATTTATGAAATCATGGAAAATACCATTTTTTTTCCACGAAAAATCAAAGTATAATGGTATAATTTCAGGGGCAAAGATTTTGACAACGACAGCTATGATTCCGCTCAATCTTCGATAGTACAAACGATAGTGTAAAACGTTTAATGACCCTCGTGATGGGATTTAATGACTCTTAAGAAGGTTCGGTAATTAGGCTAAAATCAAGATCAAAAGTTAAATTCCCGTAATGTTATTTGTAGATCGGTTATCTTCGTTCAATCATGCTTTTAAAAATATCTACTGTCCAGTTTCCAAGACATGTAAGGCCATAAAAATGTCTATATTTCGTCATCTAGTAGACAGTAAAAGTGTAATTCTTATAAGATACTTGTATGATACGAAAAGCCCCAGAATGGTTAAAAAATCGAAATCTTGGATGTTTTTATTTAATAGCTAAGTTTAAACAAAACGTTAATCAAATTTAGTAATAAAATATAAAATGTTAAGTATACATTTTAAAAATATTTTAATCACAGTGGAAAAAAAAAACAAAAAATAATATTATAAAATTATAACCGTAATTGTCGAACCCTCTTAAAACGCGTATAAAATTGTCCATATACGTAACATACACGAAAGAGCCATTCACTAAAGAAGGGGAAGTCTACCGTTCGTAACCTCAAACCGTTAACATGTTGCTAGTGAATTCTCGTAACGGAAAGTGAGAAGACTTTCTAAGAAAAGAGGATATATATTATTTTATCATCAAAACGAAAACAATTGTATCTCCCATTCCAAGGGCAAGGTCAAACCCCTGAGCCACGTGTCTCTGTCTAGACAATAATCGCGTGTTTCCTAACGTAATTCGATCTCTATTGTCGGTTCTATTCGTCTTTAAAACGACGAACAAAGAATACTGACCCTCTTGAGTTGATTGCCCATAATATTCTTAAGCTCATTCCTTATAAGACTGAACTTCATCATGGTATCGCTCGAGAATATCGAGCTTCCAAATGCGAGTCCAGGATAATCAGCGCATCTCTTTCTCCTTCTAGCTTCGCGTTCAGCCTGAACCTCTGTTCTCTCGCTTGGACAGCGAAGTTTCGCTAGTTCAGCGAGCTCGGGATCTTCCTCATTGGGTGTCTCGTCGTCGGAATTTCCGTCGCCCCTTGCCCTCGCGACCGCGTGCTCAGGCTCGGGGCTGCTGCTGCTATCCTTCGTTCTTGACCTCGTAGAGTTTCTTATTTGTTCCCTCGTGCCGGTTCTACCAGCTGACCGGCGTGACACAATTTTCTCATCTCTCGTGCCATCGATTCTCATTAAATTACTACAATCCCTAACGTCGAATGCGTCGATAGCTTCGCTCTTAAGATTTATCATTTCCACACGATTATCCTCAAGATCATTTATAATTGGATCGTCAAAGGTAATATCATCGTCCCTGCCGAGGCCACACCGCGCGGGCCTAAGCTGAACGCTCTTAGGACAATCCTTGTTAATCTTTTCAACGGACTCCTCAGCGTTCAGTCTCGCGACATCTGTCGCTTTATTGTCGGTCAAGGACGTGCAAATTTTCGTATCATT
This sequence comes from Perithous albicinctus, assembly GCA_964016905.1. Classification (NCBI taxonomy): domain Eukaryota; kingdom Metazoa; phylum Arthropoda; class Insecta; order Hymenoptera; family Ichneumonidae; genus Perithous; species Perithous albicinctus. The sequence goes on from OZ024688.1 coordinate 14,364,851, forward strand.
ACCAATACGTGACACAACATCATTATTATTTGTGGAATGACAACAGTCGTGTGTTGACGTTGTGACTGTCGGTGTCGTCACTGACGTTTTTATTGTCGTCGTCGTTATTGCTGTTGTTGTTGTTGCTGCTGCTGTTGTTATTATTGTTGTCTCTTTGATGAGCGTATCATTATGGAATTTATCGGATGTTGCGACAGCAGCTGACTTTCCAGCAGGGCCACACTGCGCGGGTCCTCTGCTGGATGCATCGAGACGACGACGTGTCGCTTGTCGTGGATGATGCTGATGACCACGACGTCTCGTTGTTGATGTCAATGACTGATCCATGTCCTTTTGATAATATGGCAGTCTCCTTTTTTAATATCCCTTGCCAACCTCCTAACCGAGTGCTGCACTAACCTCTACGCTCAGCACTGCTACCACTGCACCAGACACACCGCCATTTTGTCTGTCACTGGTCTCTTGTGTGACTTGCACACGTTTCCTCGCGAGAACGAGGCGACGAGCACGACGTCGTTTTCTCTCTATTCGAACCAACGCGGCGACCTGTCTCTCTCTCTCTCTCTCTCTCTCTCTCGCTCGCTCCCTCTCTTTCCTTCTATACGGCTGGTATCTTCTTTGCGTGTGTGAGTGCGTAACCAATACGTGTGTAGAGATAGTATGTGTGCGTGGCAGTCGCGCACTCACGCAGAGGCGACCGCACGCTGCTATACTCGGTCACTCATACGGGCAACGAGATCACATCGTCGAATCCCCACCCCCGCGGCTTGCGCCACGGATCGCGAGCTTCTTTAGCAGCGCTTACTGTGGAGATTCGGTGAACTATATGTAAGCAAGAGAGCTCGCAGTTATGGTAGCACAGCCCGGCAGCTGGTCACAGCTGTATCGATAAACATCCGAGGGCTTTGATACATGGAGAGATGTTTCATGTGTCATAAAGACTACAGAAGGATGTCGGAGAAAGATACTATTGTATATGATGAGCCGTTATTTAAGGGGTTTTTCCATGCTTCGATTTTTCAGCGAACTGGCCGAGGCTTTACTCTCATACCAAGGAGCATCCGCGCTTTCTACTTGTTGCTCTTAGTCGCGGGGCTCGAATATCTTGATTTTCTGCATTCCAATGTTTACGGTCTTAAACCTTTTTTCTTTTTTAGGTGATGCGCAGCTTAAACCGAGCATAGAGTAAAAAGTGGTTTTGTTTTATCGCAGTGGCGATTTTTGCAAATAATTCGTTTTATCAGATTGGTCATTTATTTCGTAACATTTTGTTATTTACGATTTTTTTTTTGCTGAATTAAGCTAGTGAAGAATTTTTGTTTATTTTTTGTAGAATTAAAAGTACAAGAAATTTAGTTTCGTTGCTTATGATGCAGCTAGATTAATATTTCTAAAAAGGTATCAGTTTTGTAAAAAAAATAACACACATACAGAATTGTCAGTACAAATGATTATTTTCTTTGTTACCTTCTAGATGCCTTTAAGATAACATAATGAAAAATTATCATTCGGTTAGTTTGGTTCATTTGTTGTTTACAAAATGGATAACATTGTGAAAATCGACGTCTTGCGCTACATTGGTGCACGCAATTATCGATAAACATTTTGTCGCAGCATGTAGCATTGCATTGGGTTTTGTAATCTTCTCTTGATTTATAAATACTTCACATTCTGCACTCGTATTGCAAAATTATTTTTGAGAGCTTGATTTTTATTTATATGAACATTGGTAAGGACAAGTATTTTTATCGTAGTTCCTTCGTTCCATTTTACGAAGTATGAACAGAGTAAAAATTAAACAAAATTGGTGGACTTTTAATAGATGCATTTTTTAAACGTAAAAACAAAAGCTTGTGAGTTTGAACTTCTACAATAACAATAAAAAAAAATCGAAGTGCAAAAAAAAAACTTTTTGAGCAAATGGAAACAAACAATTTTAGATTAGTCAAATTTCGAATTTTTTAACCACTTTTATAATATAACAAAAGACTTATAATTTATTTACAATGGAAAAAAAGAAAATGGTAAAAGGCAAACGATTTTTAATGAAAGTAATATTCGTGAATTATTTAATTAATTTTTTTTTTTTTACGAAAAGTAACACTCCAAATTTACAACAACAAAAAATTCGCTGTCTATACAGCGCACGTTCATGAGTGTCCGCACCTGACCTTTCTACTTGTTGCTTCGATCGAAACGTCACGCGAAATTATCAGAACTATTTGCGTTTCTGCGTTCCAGAATTTACTGTCTTGCAGATAAGAAGAGTATGTTGTTTTATCCACACGCAAATAATTGCGATACATTCTCTACGTGAAGTTATGCAGCTAAAAGAAGACATTTTTGTCTTTTCTTAAAACCTTCGATTCGTCTCTCATTTCTGTCTGGTTACTCTCCACGATTGCGTCAATTGGGTCGTTCGTTGAGAGCCACATTGGCATTTTTTATGAAACTTGTATTTTGAAACATGAGTTATATATATACGGCCAATGCGGTTTGTAACGCAGCTGAAATACGTTTACGCAGCTTTTGTGTTTCACAAGATGTCAAACAGTCCGAATACAAAGATGTGTAGACAGTATTGGATAATTTTTTTATATACCCTACGTCTTTGCTTTATACTGATCTCATTGGACTCCGGGTATCGCGATGGGCTTATACGGAATACACCGAAACCCTACGATAAGTACATTAGTGTTATTGAGTACAGATCGTCGGTTCTGAAGGGAGGTGCAGTAACCCTTTTACTTGCTAACGTACGGAGAATACCGAATATATAATCTTATAAGTACTTGTTGTGTGGAATGTTTCGCTTTCGCTCGTGGCCTTACGTTCATAAGCCAGCCTATGTACTACTTGAGTTATTTGTAATAACCAGTAGTATATAAGAATGCAAATTCTTTGCGTTTCAATGATTTTCTTTTTCACGAGTGCGCCGAGTATTTCTTTCATTACTCAACGAAGAAACACGAGATTGGCTCATAAATCATGTTATGCACTGACTTTTTCTCATGAATGTTTTATACCAAATAGAAATTCCTCTTTGCAGAGAAATTTTTAATGGTAGCAGTTATATTCAACATTGCATATTATTTTGATTATTCTACATGTTGGCATTGTTTTATAATTTCTATTATTTTGATAATGGGTTTTACCAAATATAATGTATATTACTGCTTGTAGAGCAATCTCTTACTTCATTTCAATTATAGCATAAGTAGTATGAGTTACATTTTATTTTTCACGAATATTGAGCATTCTTGCTTCGTCAGCCTTTAATACAGAATCACAATATTGGCTCCTAAATCACGTTATGCACACAGCCTTTTTCTCTTGAATGTTTTTTGCACTAAATGTAAATATCATTTTGATTTGCTGGAGAATTTTTTTAGCAGTATCCGTTATATTCAGCATTGTATGTGAGGTATTCCTGGACAACTCAAAAAGCGTTCAACCCTGAACTCTCCCAATTCACTCCATGATTCTTTATACTATTATATATGCTCGAAAAAACACTTTGAATTTTTTTAGATTTTTTTACTGAAACTTTTTTTCCATCTATGATTTGAACTCGAGTTTTTTGCTCCAATTTCAAAATTTGAATTTTTTCTAGAATATCCTGTATTAGGTATCAACATTGTTGGACGGAAGTTTGCGTCGATTTTTGAAGCAAATTTCTTTTTTAAATAAAGTCATTAAAAAATGGAAAAAAGTTGGATGATGGTTGGATTTGAGAAATTTACAAATCGAGAGTTAAAAATATCTCAATTCATTTTATATTTCAAAAATCTATTACAGGATTTTTGAGAAAAATAAGAAATTTTTTAATTTGGACAAAAGTTCAATATGTTAAAAATTAATGAAAAAGAAGTTTCAGTAAAAAGAAATCTAAAAAAAAATTAAGCATGTTCTTTCGAACATATAGAATAGTAAAAAAAAATTATGTAGCAAATTGGAAGGGGTCGGTAAATTCTTACTTGTGGAACAGCTGTTTACTTTCATTCAATTACAGCACATTCCTCTGTCATATTTAACATTACATATTATTTATATTATTGCATATTGCCACAGTTTTATAATTTCAATCATTTCCAATATCACAAATGCTGCATATCTGTCTCTGAATTTTACGTGTCTCTGTTGTTTATTTTTCTAGACAACTTAAAAAAGTTGCAATGATTATTTTAACTCTTATTTTTGCTAAATTCGTGATACCAATTATTATTATTATTATTTTTTAAATAATAAGAAAATTGTACTGATCGCTGGAATAAATAATCGTTTGAGGACTCACGTTTTGCAGAGCCTTATCCTTCTCTTCGAGCTTGGTGTTGACCTGCATGAGAGCCTCTTGCGTCTGGTCGAGCTCGTTCTCAATGGTCTGGATCTTCTTCTGGAGAGAGCGGGCTTCCTCCTCAGCCTACGTAGACAATAATTCATATTAACATTGACGTTCGAGTGGAGTGTACAATTTTAAAATTAAGTGATACGATCGCTCTTGCCTTCGATAAATCTTAAGCTTGTAATCCGATAAGATCTTACCTTCTCGGCACGCGCGTTAGCATCGCGAGCCTGCTGTTCGCACAGAAGAGCGCGATCCATCGCATTGTCCTTCTCCAGCTTCATTCCCTGCATCTTCTTCTTGATCGCGTCCATGGTGTTGCTTTGTTTTTGTTACTTGCACGGAGGAAAAAAAGCTGAAACAGACAATATTTAAAAATAATTAATATACAAGTAAAATAATAATAATTATTATTATTATTATAATAAGGTCAATAGTGGATTAATTTATTAAGGAACTTTTCACTTTGGAATAATTTACGATAATTGCAAGACGTAAATTACTTAATTAGTGTAACGAGCGAAATAATATGATAATTGGAACAAAATTTGTATTTTAAATGTAAAATATCGTCGCAGTCGAGAGAGGCGTTTAAGAAGGCGCGTTCGCTCCTGGATCGTTCTAGGTATAATTAGCAAGCGACCAGGCACCACCCTATTTATAGAGGAAGGTCTTGGCTGAAGAGAGACAGACAGAACCCGGGCTACGCCCCGATAGATAATATCCCGAAAGTTCTGTGCACCCTTGACAGTGCGAATGATTGCAAATTGATAAAAATATATTTAAAAAAAAAATCAGTTCCAATTAACAAACTAAAAAGAATCGAGATATTTGAGCTTTGAATTGGAATTTTATTAAGAATGATCTATGCAATACAATTGTATTTGAGTTTAATTATCTATAAAATAAAATTTAAGGCCACTGTCAGAAAGATTTATTTATGCAAAACGAAATTGAATTTTATGTTAGAATTACACTGATATTCAAGGATTAATTTTTTTTATGTTTATAAAATAAGAAATTGTATTAATAGTATGAACTTTTTTTTTGCTTCAATGGTTTTTAATTAGAGTTAGAACTTTTTCCAGATATTGTTTTATTAGATCGCGGTTAACGAGAGATTGATTCAAATAGGGGCGAAGACGATTGGTCAATCGAAATCAATGAAGGCTGTTTCTTTCCTGAAACGAATAAACGTGCGGAATCTTTCGAACCTCGCACGTATTTGCAATGAAATCTAATCGTCGGCTTAGATCACGTCATCCTAGAGCTCCTCTTAGATCTGGCTTAAGTACATCCTCTATATTCTTTATGCACACTAATAACCTGAGCGTATTCATTTCAGGATTTTGTAATTTTAGTATTATTCTGTATCATGAATGGGTAGAATTCGGACAAAAATATATACAAAATACTTTTCGATTCGAATCATTACGAGCTAATGATTATTTCGCTTTAAATTATTAATCTTTTGTCGAATGTTAATGAGGAATTGTAATTTGACATAATTAATTTTAATTTCTTTTATTAATGCTGTTTATTAATTATTTACAATTATTCAAACTGAACATTATTTTCTGAAGGGTATTTCACAATTTTTTGAAAAAGCAACAAAAAACATATCGTTAAAAACAAATTTAAAAAAAACATATCGGCTACCACCTCAAGTATGATTACACATAATTAACTACAAATAGAGGCCACTTGACGACCAACTCTAAAGAATGTCTAAATTACATAAACGCAACATGTTCTTTTATTTTCAATTAAGCACCCCTTAAAGTTGTATACCCAGAGCTTTCTATTTGTAGTAATTAGTGATTAATTATTTGTAATTACACTTGGGTATGGCAGATGAAATTTTATTTTATATTTGTTTCTAACGACATTTTTTTTTTACTTTCCAATAATTTCTGGACAATCCGAATTTTTACTGAATTCTTATAAAAATTCAACATCCAAACTTCAACTATGGATTTTTTTCCAAATTCATAATTTGACATAGTCTAACATTGGTCAACAAAAAAGTACTCCTCTTTGACAGATCCACAAATTACCCATCGTTTGCTTATTTTACCTTAAGGGGGACGAGTCAGTAAAAAAAAAAGAAAATAATTTTCAGAGATGCATATTTTTTATTCTACTCATCCAATAAATATGATATAAACATATTACTTCAGAGTTGGAATAAACTATTTTTCGGTCAGTATCAAAATCAGTTTTGTTGACAGATACTATTGTGAATCAGTTTTAGGGTCTTTCGACACTGCGCGTCATCCAGAATTAACCACTCATAGGATTCAAGTCTATGGCATCTCATTTTGTTTGTAATAACATTCTACACCAGCTAAGTGGGGGGATTTTTTTTAAGGTTCCTCAAATCAAAGATATCAACTGATTTACAAATTCAGGAAATATCGTTGGTGTTTACAGGGATGAGCCTTTTAAATTTTTTACTTTTCTTAACATTTTCTTCGTTTAGCTGCTGTAGAATGCTGCTACGAACAAAATGAGACGCCATAAACTCGAATCCTATGAGTCCTTAATTATCGATCACACGCAGAGTTGAAAAAAGACCTAAAACTGATTCACAGCAGCATCAATCAACAAAACCGATTTTAATACTGACAGAAAAATAGTTCATTCCAATCCTGAAACAAACCATTTATTTCATAATCATTAGACGACTAGAATAAAAAATATAAATCTCTGAAAAGAATTATTTTTACTAACTCGTCGCCTCTTAACTATAAAATTTCTTCAGAATATTCAAAGAAAAATCTGAGTTTGCTTAAACTTCGCTCTACACCGCTTTGAGCTTCTGAAATAATCGCATAGCATCGCCTGGCGTCTTTTAATCTCATATAAATGCACGTGTGTATCAGGTTTCTAAGAAAGACACTGTAGTCTTTTCTCTATACAACCGAGTGTGATTCGTTCGGATGAACGTCCTCTCTGCTTTGTAAACGATTGTAGTGATAACAAGAAGAAGAAGAAGAAGAAGAAAAAAACTGCTGATTGCGCTCGAACGCAAGTAAGCGAAGAGGGATAAACAACATTTTTCGATCGTCGTCTCGAAATGTCGATCCCCTGACGCAAGACGCATTTTTTTTTTTCTTTTCTTAGGAGTTTTGGTCCAACGACGGTTGTGTGAATCGCGAGGGTGGGTTATTTTTACTTTCGAGTAGAGGGGTTGGAGGAGAAGCGCGAGTCTCGCGGCGCTCGCTATACCATCGGACCTTTTCGGGTTACGCATAGCCGAGAGCGTCGTCGACGTTCGCGATGCGACCGATTCCACGACATCCCAACGGTGTCTCGTTACCCCGTCCGTTTCTTCCTTCTCTTCTCACCAAAACTAATAAATCCTCAAATCCGGCGATACATCCAAATATAATTAACGATATTTTCATACAATTTCACTTGAAATTTTCCCCCTATTATTTCACTATCCAAAGTCACACTACATATATATATATATATATATATTTTTTTTTTCTATCTATATTTCGATATTTCTGACACAACAAATAAATCGAGACGTCGATTATCATAATATTCAAACTCAAAGGCACGCGCAAATGTAAACTCTGTTTAAACACATCAAATATCGAATCACCGTTTCAATTTATCAGATCGTTGATTATATTAATTTATAACAGATTGCCTCGCATTAGTAACAAAAAGAAAGATCGATTATTCGTCAGTTGATTGCATTGCTCGTGAATATTTAAATTACACTTACATTGAAATAATAAGGCAGAGAATAATATAATTTCTTCGAAATTATCGTTTCGTGTTCAGTGACATTGGCACCGAATTCGTTACAGTTAAACTCGATTGTAGAAATGATTGTTAATCGTTAAATATTTCGTTGTATTAGTTGGATACTTTGTGTGTTAGGATTACAAAATTATTGTAGTTTTTGCTTCTATTTTTTTTTTTTAAGATTTCGAATGAAATTTTCTTTTTTTTAGTACTCACGCACGTACTTGGCAAGTTTCGTGGTCGTCTGTCGGCCGGTGCGTTTAAGTTGCACGTTGAGTCACGACTGGCGGTGTCCGGGAAGCTTGCGACGATCTCCCTTCCTTCGGCTCACGAGGCTCTCTCACTCGATCGGCTCGAGAAAACCAACACCGGCTCGCCGCCAATGTGCTATCTTACCCCTACCACGAAACCCACGAACGTGTCGTCGTGTCCTCGTCGTCTTCGTCGTCGTCTTCGTCTACCTCGCTCACAGCCCACCACCCGACCCGACTCTCTTACGGAAACGAACGCGGGGAATATCTTTAGATTTGAATACACCGACACCAAGATTATATCCACGAATGCTTCGGAGTGCCCGGAGTGGGACGAAACCACACGACTCAACGAATGTGAGCTACGTGAAAATCGGAGCGTTCAATTTCTCGACGGCATATACAATTTCTTTTCACGAGTAAAGTGCGAGAAAACAGAGACTCTGGTTAGAGAAGAATGTCATATATGACGATTTTACAGGGGCATCACGAATTTTGTTTATCGCTACGCGATACAAAAGCAAAAGTACAAAAAACGCAAATTAAGAATTTATTTTTCGCTTTTTAGAGAGTTATTTTATTATTGTTTACGTAGCGTTATTATTTTTGTTTATTGTATTGAATTTTATCTTGACGAATTTTAAAGAGATACTTAAATCGTATATATTAAGAGCGTATGTGTATTGGGTATTTCACGGGAAGTGGGACAGATTTTATTATAAGGAAGGTCGACGAATCTGACGTGTGTATTGAGAATCTCTTTTTTTAAGAGGATGTGAAACATGTTTTTAGTTTCATCTCTATCACTCCGCCGTGAGCGACATTAGTTCCATCTGTCTTGCACTCATACATGTTTCACATCACCTTAAGGCACGTAGTACACCTTTCTGTCATTTTCTCTCGCTCCACTACAATCGGCCAATGACACTATCTCACTCGCACTCATTGTGGCTCACTCAATGTAGCACATCACATTAATATCACAGACGCAATCTCCTGTAGTTTTTGGTACTATTCAATTTTTTTTATTTCTCTTGAGGCTTGAGTGAAAATTATTGAAAATGATCTATGTTCAGTAGCTTCAAATACATGTATCTTAGGTGTCGATCGGGTAAAATCAAAATCTGACCAATTCTCTGTAATCCTAAAAATATCGCTCTTTTCAATTAATCAACCGAAGAATAGTAATTATATTTATTAAAAAAAAGATTCTAAATTGAGCTTTGCACATTGATTCGTCATTATTTTAAAATTTTTACAAACAGTACTAACCTCTACGAGTTAGTGATGTTTATCGATTTTGGCTTCGTCATGGAAGAAGTTTTGTAAAAATTAAAACGTAGCATCTAAGAAAATAACAGAAACCACTATTTTTTGTGAAATTCAAAATCGCGTAAAATCCGAAGCGTTTTACCGATCTTGTCGACACTCAATAAAACGTTGACCACATCTTCAGTTATGAAGAACTATTTAATTGAGTCGTCGAACTTTTACGAAGGTTTTTTTACTTTTACTTTTACAAGGAAAGACTTTTACATATTGTAAAAAAAATCCCAGTAATTAAGGAGGAGTTAGCACTTCATTTACGTACAAAATTTCAGCTCGAGCCCTTGTACCATTTGGGAGTTACGGATGATTGAAATTTCGATGCGGCACGCACACACGCATGCACGCACGCTTACGCTCATACGGACATTTTTTTTAAACTACTTTTCTTGACGTTTTGGATGATTCTGAGTATGCTGATGTGAAAGTCTCTAGAAACAAAATTTACATTAAAACAAAGCTTCCTCAATTATGACGGAGCAAAACGGTATTGATATTTTTTTATTTCATTGGCATTAGGTTTGTTTACTCAGAGAAATCAAAAACTTCTTCGCTCTTTGAACAATGGATTGATAGTATTTTTAACCAAGAGTTACTATTATTTATCTAATTATATTATTATTTGAAACATATTAGGCAACTACCGAAAAATTTTGAAAATTTGGAATCAATGATAACGAAGTACAAATTTATGTATACATGAACAATGAGGTATTCCTGTATCTGAGTATCATTCAAAGTAACACTATTTTTTTTTGTTTTAGATTTTTTAGGCAAAGTTTTAAAAAGCCTAATGAAAAATTTTCCTAATGAAAAGGTTGCCATATGAAAAATTCAGTGGTTTCATTATTATTGCTCTAAATTGTAATTTATGTTCAACTTTAAATAAATGCATATATAAAAAATAGATTGATTTCATAAAAAAAAAAACGAAAGAATGTGTGCCAGTCCACAGTGTTTCTATAACCGGGAATAATGTAACGAAAGCGAAAAGTAGGTTGCAGTTGCCGCTGCTGCTTCACTGGAAATATCCCATGGAAGCTGAGCTTTCGTTGATCTATTTTGGTGTGACGATACATGTAGGTAGCGTCGAACAGGCGCTAAGCGTTCATTCTTTCCGATTAAAATACTGAATGATTTTTCGAAACAGTAATCGGATCCTGGTTTAAAAAGAAACGACAGTTTCAGATAGCTTCGGGCAATATACGAGAATGAATCATCTAGGAATCGATCACGTCATGACCACCACGCATCGAACTCGCTGTGAAAGAGCCACCGTGTGTACCTCGAGATAGATCAATATACCTCGTGCGGAGAGCGCGTCTCCTTTGCTCCAAACATATACGCTAGGTATTTTTATCGACGAATGTTCTTGGACCTTGTAAGGATCGTTATTGAGCTGAGTGATCAATGTCGCACTCCATTTAGGTGAACTTCCAGTGACTCTTTTTTTCTATGTTTCTTTTTTTTAAGGATGTTTACCACTCTGAATAATTATGCAAATTAGAGCAATAAAAATTACAAGAAAATATCAGTCGACTAGATTTATTTTCTTTTGAATTCCATATCCAGACAGATTAAATCTGAAGCTAAAGTTTTTGTTTGCTGATCAACTTCGGACGTAGATTTATCGTAAAAGGCGTTAAATTCTTCGTTTTATAAAAATTAAAATGTTTGCAAAGATTTTTATTTTTGTTTTCTAGAATTTACTTAATTGTATTTAAGGGGGGCGTCAGTAAAAAAAAATGATGATTTTCAGAGATTTATATTTTTCATTCTAGTGATCCAATAAATATGAAATAAATATATTATTTCAAGATTAAGAAGGAACTATTTTTCTGTCAGTATTGAAACCAATTTTATTGACTGATACTATTGTGAATCAGTTTTAGGTGTTTTTCAAAACACTGTGCGTGATCCAGAATTAGGCACTCATAGGATTCAAGTCTATGGCGTCTTATTTCGTTTGTGACAATCTTTTACAGCAGCTGAGGGGAGTAAATGTTAAGAAAAATCAAAACTTTAAAAGGCCCATACCTGCAAAAAATCAACATTATTTCCGGAATTTGTTGAAACACATTTCATCGAAATGGAATTTACTATACGATAGGGTTTTAAATCGTAATTAAAAAAAAAAACAGATTATTTATTTTCTCACTGATGGAACATGCATTTTTTAAAACCAGTGTAACTGCAATGAAACACACAAAACAATTATTATTTGCTCTCAACATTCGAGGCAGCGATTGAAGAGTGCTCGTGTATGACCTCATCGAGTGATACGAAATGTAATCAACGTAGAATGTAAGGATCTCATGTGCGCGAGACATGCCGCTGGTAATATTACCGTAAAGGGAAAAAAGACACTGCCGTTGACGGGAGAAAGTAGTGTACGTACAGTTGCGGAAGGTCTTCAAGGTCGTGTAGCAACGTCGATCGAAAGCGAGGCTCGATTTTTTTTGTTTCACTTCGCAGAGAGAGAGTATTCGCAGGCAAACAGCAGCAGAGCGATTTTGGCATTCGGGTCAATGTATAGGTGGCTGCTGCGTCTGCTCTCTCGATCTCCTTGAATCGATGCGTGTCATGGTCAATGGACAATAGGTCGTTGCTGTTGCTGCCGGTTAGTCAACATTTTCAGCCTCGGTCCCCATAAGACTCAAAAGGCTTATTAAATAGTGGATCAATCGTTAACACTATAAACGCTGTATATATATATATATATACATATTCAATAATATATACATATACATATACATATATATATATATATATATATATATATATATATATATATATATATTTATTTAATATTGAGAAGGGTTGGTCTGAAAAAATGTCTAAGATAGTCAACTTAATTTGTGAGGCATAACGCACAAAATAGGCCATCCCTTGTTTCGACATCTCACAAAAAAAAGTTTATAATTTGTCTGAAAGGTGTACAATATCTAGAATATGTACAAATTATTTTTGATTTTTTAATCTTATATTTCAACCAAAATTAAATACCGATTTTTTATCTCAGTATTTTTTGTCATTCGCTGTATATAAAAAAATGATCCATTAGACAAACAAAATTTTCAAACATGAAATGTAGATATTTCAATGTAGTTTTCATTCATAAATGTTCATAGTTGCGTAGAATAAATTTCTTGCATTTTGCTTCCTCATAGAGGAAGCTTTGTTTTCTTAAGATGTTTTTCTTTTTTTGAGATTTTCATGTCGGGACACTTCAAATAGTCAAAAACGTCAAGAAAAGTGGTTTAGAAAAAATATCTTGATATGAGTGCGCGTTTGTGTGGATGTCGGGTGGGGGGGGGGGGGGGGGATCAAAATTCAAACCACCACATCTCAAGAACGGCTTTATCAGTGAAACTTGGCATATATGTGAGGGATTGAAACACCTTTCTTTGTGGTAACTAAAAAAAAAATTCTAAAATCCGTTCAATTCTTATTCCAAAATATATTTCGAAAAATATTTGTACGCGCTGGAGTTGCCTCAATTTTTTAGCTATCGATCTGAATAACTTTTTACAGATAAAACTATGTCAAAGGACGAAACATTTGGGAATCCCATGAAAACAAAAGTGACAGACTTCGAGGCAATATTCCCGATGACGAAACTGGAAGTCCTCCTGTTTAAAGAAGAAAAAGGTTTTTGTTGTTTTTGTCATAATAGGCGGTCTGAAGTTACACAATTAATTGCGAATACAATTTTTTCTTGTCGGCCATGAAAAAACGCACATTTTCGTTTTTTTTGGTGATTTCGATACGATTTATCGTTTTTGAGTTATTACTGATTAAATGAAAAATGAAAAAAATTGGCAAATTCCGACCATTTTATATTTTTTTTATTTTGAAATTTGTTGCATCTATTGATACTACTAAATCTGATTTTTAGAACACTTTTGAGAATTTTTTTTTTTTTTGGGTGGCCGAGTTCATATGGAATGCCTCATATACACAAAAATTAATATTCCTTTATAATTACTCTGGTGTGTATTCATAAAAATTACAATTTACACCAGAAGCTTTTCACACACAATGCTCACTACTCTGGAATACCGTAATTATTCCAAGAAAGTTTCTTGTATTGACTTGTTTCTAAAATTAAAAAAAAATGCAGTATACAAGAAAGTATCAGCTTATCGAATTTTCCTTAGAAAAGTTTACTACTAATACAGGTAAAAAAAGCGAGTAAAATGTTAGAAAAGAAGTAGGATGAATCGGCAAGTATAATCATTTAACGTGCTTCGGTTCATTTTGGTAGTAATTCGAAAAATCTGAAATTATGAATTCAACAGAACACTATTTTCTTATTATAATATCGAGCAATGCTCCACTTTTATAATATTTGAAATCGAACTAAAAATATCCAGAGCGCGGTCGATAAAAACTGTAACGATTAATCCTTATACGGCGAGGTGACATTCGCAACATATCCTGATCACACCAAATGTCAAGTTACCGTGCAAGATCAAGTGTTTATATGCGCACTCGGGGCGCCGGCGTGTGATATAGCTGCCGAGGTTCGATGCCTTATACGGTTAAACTGAGCAAGCTGTTTACCAAGCCTTGACTCATATACCGGCCTCTGTCTTCCCTTCTCCTCGCTCTTCAAACTATTATTTTTGTAAGAAACATCCTTAATAATAATAATAATAATAATAATAATAATAATGATAGAGGTCTATTTGTTTACAACAGCGTAGTCGAGAGAAATTCAGATACAGTTATTGTTTGATTATAATAGCATCGACTATTCTGATTGGCCACAGCTGGCCAACAGTCGAAATTCAAACCAATCGCGAGTTGCAAAAGACTGAAAGAAATAAGGATAAAACAGTTGGTGTTTGTCCTTTTGTCTTTGAACCGCGAGTGCTTAGATTTGTTTTGTTTTCCGCACTAGTGCACGAGTGATAGCAATATAAATGTTTTTGTTATTTGCGCTCGTCCTGCGAGTGGTTTTTACGATTCCTGCCTATCGAATCTTAATAATAACAGAGATGAGTATTACGCGAGGATCAATCCAAGATGCCGTCACGAGTTCCGATTCGAGATAAGGTATACATACTTAATATGATCGCTTGACGTGTGTTTTGTTTGTACACTACTGGTTATGAAACGCAGAGTTTAGCATTTAAAAAACAAAATAGCCTCGATTTCATTGTTTATATATATTTTTCACTTTCTTTGATATTATAGAATAATTAATGTTTGTACCTTGCTAAAAATATTTGGAAAATTAGTGTACATGCTTCGTTCCACACGTAATCGTGTATATTAAATTTAATATACAAATCAACATTAAAGAACATGTATGTTAAACTTTTAAAAACATGTTTGGTAAACTGTATGTTAACTGTACATCATACTCCTGTACATTAAATGTAATAAACATGTCTTTTTTTTCACAAAAACTTCTTGTACAAGTACATTATTTTTCATAATGAAAATGTTCACGGTGCAATTTTCTTATAACAGCGTCATAATTTTTGGTTTTGGGATTCAGATTAGTTAAACACAAGCTTGTTAAAATGCAGAAAGCTCGTTTACTTTGAAAAATATAGTACATAGTTCGACACCAGCATGCGATATTGGTAAAAGTATATGTTTTTATATGTTATATATTATTTGGTGTTTTCTTTTTTTCATTTGTCTTGAAAGTTGTAAATTCATTTGGGCATTGAGACTTTGATGGAAACAGTTTTGGTCTCCAGGTAGGTTTGCAAGCCATCCTCTCCGCTGAAAACAAGAGTATCATTGTAAAGACAATAAAATTATTGGTCTTTATAATAAACACTTGCACCTAGGGGCTACTTACAGTTCACGGCCAATTCCAGACATCTTGTATCCGCCAAATGGAGTTTGGGGAGTTATAACATCATAACAGTTCACCCTATAACAGATGGAACGACATTCTATATTTTTACTATCGTATTTCACCCAATTAAAACAATAAATAAGCAATCATTGTCATTGATTGATAAACTTTAGTTGTAGACAATTGTTATAGGGAATTGAATTAATTCATTACCAGACACTGCCAGCATCAACAGCCTGCGAGAATTCCAGAGCTTTGTTGATATCATTGGTGATAACAGATGCAGCCAATCCGTACATTGTATCGTTTGCTCTTTGGATGACTTCATCAAAAGTTTCAAACTTGAGGATCGACTGGACAGGTCCAAAGATCTCCTCCTTGGCGATTCTCATGTTGTCGGTAACATTGGAAAACACTGTGGGCTGAATTAAAAAAGAAAAAAATACAATTATATTATTAACAAATTGAAAAATAATAATAATATTAGATATTGCGCATAGATATTTGAATGATCAACTATTTTGCTACTGTACATATTTACAACAGGTGATTGGTTGCGCTAGTGGAAGAATGTTCGATAGGGAGATTAAAAATCAATGTTATATTTTTTTTTGGCCCAACTAACTGGTTGAGAAGTTACTTTGGTGGAAAGAAAAAGAAACCTCACAAAAGGAGTTTGAAGGGATCTAGATAATGTTTAGAAATGACTGGTACAATTTGTTTTTTCTCTCATTTAAATAACATGGAAAATATGTTTTTGCATATTTAGACTTTTATACCTCCTTAATGACATCCTTAATGATACTCCTTATCAATTATTATCCAAACATAAATTCTTAATTTATTTTTGAATTAAACATTTAAAAAAATGTTTGAACAAATTTGAATTTTGAATGTTTTACCTGTATGAAGAATCCTACAGTGCCCTCTCGTTTTCCACCAGTTTCGACCATTGCTCCTTCCGTCTTGCCAGATTCAATGAGCTCAATTACTTTATCAAACATATTTTGATCAATCTGTGGTCCCTGTTCTGTTTCAGGTTTGTATGGATCTCCAACTTTCTTCTCAGCAGCCAAGCGTTTAGCTTCCTCAACGAAAGCGTCGTAGATCTTTGCGTGAACAAATGTGCGCGATCCGGCGCAACAGCTTTGGCCGTGATTGCCGAATACAGCATCGTGAGCGATGCTCGCTGCTTCGATGACTGTGAGAATTTATAAATAATTAAATCAGCAACGTTGCAACGATTCCAAAAAAGAGCTGCAAAAAAATGTATGCGTACCATTAACATCATCAAAAATAACGACCGGGCTCTTGCCACCGAGTTCCAAGCTCACACGCTTCAGATTGCTCTTTGCTGAAGCCTCCATAATTTTGTGACCAACCTACAAATAAATTCGTCTTAAAATATATTCATCAGTATTAGTGTTAAGCTAAATCTGATATTCTTAGCAAACTTAAAAAATGATTTAAAGTCGAACTTTGCACGTTGCTTCCTCATTAAATTTCATTTTTCACAATGCCACCTCTATAATGAAGTTTATTTATTAATTTGGCTTCCTCATAGAGGAAGCTTTGTGAAAAATGAAATTTAATTAGTGCAATTGAAATTTAATGTGCAAAGTTCTACTTTATTTACATCCGGACAATTTTTCGGAACCACTTTTCTCGACGTTTCAGACCATTTTGAGCGTTTTGGCATGAAAATCTCCAAAAGAAAAATGTTTTCATGAAAACAAAGCTTCCTTTATGGGGAGGCAAAACAAAGCTTTCTTTATGAGGAAGCAAAAGAAAGCAAAACAAAACTTCCTTGGCCCTTTGGGTCGACATAAGTCATTAAAAATCCCACATCATTTTTTCATAAACGGCTACAGCACTACCAAGAAATTTCATAAGTCACTAAATTCCAATTTCCACGGTTTAAAACGTGTCGAAATAAAAAGGTTTGCTTTTTCCAGCAATTTTCTAATTACCTGAGTTGATCCAGTGAACGCGATTTTGCGAACATCTAGATGCGCGCTAAGGGCCGCACCGGCTGTAGGTCCGTATCCTGGGATAACGTTGACGACACCCGGCGGGAAACCTGCTTCCTTGACCAAAGCTGCAACGTACAGAGCACTTAGTGGCGTTTGTTCCGCTGGTTTGAGTACAAGCGTGCATCCAGTAGCCAATGCAGGTCCCCATTTCCAGGCAACCATCAGCAGGGGATAATTCCATGGGATGATTTGACCCACCACGCCAACAGGTTCCTTTCTCGTCATCGCTACATTTCCACCGTCTGGAAAAATAATGTCGAAAATTAAATTGAAACCCACAAAAGCAGAATGAAAATCGATGATCTTATTGATCTTGGATGAAAGACCTCAATACGATTAAGACATTTTTCAGTCTTGTCATTTATCAGTATAGTCATTTTTCTTTTAGCTTATCAGCATTTATGCAAGTTGTTATGTCTCCTTAAAGTGAAAGCTCTGCAGGGAGCAAATTTTGATATCACCAAAGGGGTAGATAAATAATTTTTCACACGAATACGAAATCGTAAATTCTTCGAGCTCGGATGTTTACACCTCATGCAAATACAGTGATAAGCTATCAAGTGAGACTGTAATATTGTTTCATAATAAATATTTTTTTAAAATACCAGCGGGAATGGTATTGCCGTGAATTTTATCGCACCAGCCGGCATAGTATCGCAGAGTGTCGATACTGGCTTGAATGTCTCCGAGAGAGGTCACGAAAGTCTTGCCATTGTCGAGAGTCTCTATATTGGCAATGTACTCCTGGTCTCTTTGAATAAGATCGGCCAACTATTTGTAAAATAAATATCAAGAATTAATAACGAAATACAGAGCAATTTTTTTTGCTACTTCCGTATTACCTTATTTATGAGAGCACCACGTCCAGAAGCGTCCAGCTTGCGCCATTCCGATCCTCTCGCGAACGCGGCTTTAGCTGCAGCCACAGCTTTGTCAATATCAGCCTTTTAGAAAAAAAAAACACAGTCCATGAGTCTGATGCCAAGAATTTTCTAAAAATACTCTCGATAACGCTGAACTTACCTTATCACCTTCCGATATTTCGGCAATAACAACTTCGTTCGTTGGATTTACAGTAGGAAAGGTTTTTCCACTCACAGCATCCACGAATTCGTTGTTTATGAATAGCTGCAAATTAACATTTAGGTAATATTCGCAACTGATCAGAGCGCATATGGGTTTCGAATAGAGCGTATATGTAGTTTATATTCCCATGTACATACAACGATTGAAAATTTACATTATCGGAAATTTTATTCAACAGCTAGCCTATTAAATTTAAGACACAGGTGATATAAAATTACAAAACTTTTATACTGAACTTACTTTCGAAACTATCGAAATATTTGGTATAAGTTACTTTAATTTTACATTTTAAATATTAAAATTAATATTACCAATTTATGTATAAAGAGTACCTGAAATAGAAGCTTTTAGTAAAAACAATTTAACATTGCATGTGTTTACTAGACGTGATGCATTTTAAAAGGGATCAATTCGAACCGGTTAATGTTACGAAAGTATGTGGTGGTGTCAGATTCACTGGTTCTCGATTGTAATACATACCACTGATACTTTCTAATGAATTAGGTGTAAAATTAGGAAGACATGCTACATATTTTTCTAATTCTCTATTGCTACTGAAGCTGTCTTAACTGTTCTCATTGCAGCTATTGCATTTTTAGAGAATAATAAAAACTTGTAAAGCGACCTCCAAGTATTTCGTGACTGCCTGGAACTTTTGTGAAATGAATTTTATAATAATATAGAATAGAATATTTGGGTGAAACCGAGAATTAAAAAAAAGAAGTCAAAATATTATCACTATAATACTCCAGTATGAAATAATTGTCTATAAAGATAAATTTGATGCGTTTTTTTCGAGTTTAAGGAGGCACTTACATAGGGACTACATTGTAAAAAACGAAACTTTGGTGTACATTTAAAAAAAAGTTTGGTAAATTGACAAAAAATAAAAGTACAAAAACAGAAACTGTTAAAATCTTACATTTTCATTTTACAGTATATTTATCGTCATATTTTACAAAAAAAAAACCGATCATAAAATATTTTTGGCCATTTTGCCAGTTGAACGAAAAAAAACTTTTTGAAATTAAAAACAAACCTATTTGTTAAAGTAACACAAGAATTTTGTATTCACTTGGTAACCTTATTTTTACAAAATGCCGCTGTGTGAATTTACATTTTTTGTTTTTATTTTCTAAATGAATTAAAAAATCATTAATTTACGGGCTATTTATTGGTAAAGTAATAAACGGAGTTGCTACATCTTTAACAAAATAACTTTAGTCGGAACAGCAGCATACAAATTTTACAAAATTGTTATTCAATGTGTAATATAGTGTCAAAATGTTCTACACCAGCTGCAGCCGGTATTCATTACCATCTTACGACAATAAGAGAGACAGAATGATGCCGCGCAGCTGGTTTAGATCTAATCGGAAACGCAATAATACCGGTGATACATGCAGATCATTCTGCGACAAGATTGTGAACGAGAAAAAATAAATTTTTGCAAATACAATAAACATTTGACAATTTCGTAATAGCAGCTTTTAATGGGAGGATGTCAGGTGAAACGTATGTATATTCGAATAATAATCTTACTGATTAGTCTATCCAACACAGAATCTTTTGCCAGGTGGCAAACGCATGCGGGTAATGGGTATCACATACCACATTTTTTTTTACACTCTGTACACTTTTGAAAAAGAACCTGTAGGCCGAATATTCCCAAATAACCCCAAATGTCGCGATTTAAGATAGAGGCAAAGTTGAAGCAGGGCCGCAGGTTTCAATGGTTACTTAAAAAATAATTCTTTTTAAATAAATTATAACTTTACCAATTTTTATAAAAAATAAAATTAAGAGATATACTCATGTCATAACGGGTTATCTTAAACGTAATTGAAAATTATTTGGGAAAATTTGGCCCACCGGTTCCCTTTCAGAGTGCAGAGTATAAAATTGAAAAAAAAATATTTACGCGTGACCAGTATTTCCCTCTTACATTTGACACTTGGCAAGAAAAAAATGGTTTGATAGATCGATGGTACACATTTTTTTTACAAAAAAATACTAACTGGCCACGCAAATGAAATTTTAGTCTTTGAATATCCAGAAAGAAGAGTTAACTCAACAATTCAATACATATAAAAAGTAGTATTTTGTGTATTTAATTTGCATGTCATACCTGGGTGTATTTGATAGTCGGATTTGGATTCGCCATATCTATGAGATGGGTATTTCGCAGTGGAAGATTTCACAAGTTGAATGTAGTGTCGGCTTCGACAGATAGAAGTTGTTGCCAATATATCACCTTTTTATATGTCGATCGAAACTGGAAGCTGGTGGAAGAGGGGATATGCCGAGATTCGCCGCGCTCGTAGATAGGTCCGATATCGACGATATCTCCTGCGGACAAATCGTCGTTGTGCACATAATAATTATAATGGCATAAACTTATCTCCCTCTTCGCCGGCGCTTGTTTAACAAGCTGTCCAGTCCAATCTCTATAGGTAATTGAAGACGAATGAGGATCGCGATAACTCGAGCGTCTAGATGAATTTTGTTAGGAAAAGCCGGGTGCGCTCACTCTGTGTTGGAAGCTTCTCAATAGGAATATTTGTGCATCAGACGGTAAAGAAGACAACGTTAATACGTTATTCTTTACAGTAGAATGCATAATAAATTATGTATGCGTTGTGCTATGTAGACAGAAATGATTAAAATAGCACGCATGTCATTTTGGGGCACGTAAGCTGTATTTTAACAACAACAATACAAACCATCATAAGTCCAAATTCCTCGCAGACTTAGTTCGTGAAATGCAAATGCATTTTATCTCCCTGCTACGATTTTATAATCCGAAACAATACGCAATAAAAATTATATTCGATTGCTTGTTCGTTTATCTGCGCAGTTTCATATGGAGTACTGTCGCATTCGCACTACGAAATTATAAGACCAGTGGTGATATAATAATTGGAAAGATTTATTTAAATCTTCTTAATAAAACATCAACAGTATGAGAATAGAAAATATATATGTATATATATCCGTACAATAAAAATCGTCTCATTTGCATTTTAGTTTATTGGTGCGATTTTGATGGATATTGTCTTGGTTTCGAGGTAATTTTCCAGGCCTTCCAGTCCGCTGAAACAAACAACAGTTAGTTTAAAAATTCTCAAATTTCTCGTTTGAATTGTAGTGCGAAAAAAAATTGATTTCTTGGGTATACGTTTGAAAAACTTTCTTCGGACTTGTATTACGAGTGTTCGAAAACTGGAGCCTGTCCGTGATCATCTTCTGTCCGCGTAACTACCTCACATCATTGAAAAAATGAAATTTTTAAGAAAAATCTTTTAAAAATTCTGTTTTTTTCTCCAACTTCCATAATTTGTTTAGATATCTGGGTTGAAATTCGCTTCACAAGTAGATTCTTATCAGACAAGCTTTGGGACTGAATTGGAAAAAAATCTTTGGAAAGTTTAAAATTTTATAGACTTAAGCATTTTTTGGAGAAAAAAATATTGATTTTACTATAATTTTACAACTTTTGAGATATTTTGGGATTGAATTTAGCATTGATCCGTTGAGGCGCTGGAATTTTTTTTAGCATTTTGAATTATTAGAAAAATAATTCAAAATTTGTTTGTTTCCACTCCAACTTGCCTATCTTTTGATATATTGGGTTTTAATTGTTATGGTTAAATTGTAGTTTTCTTTTGTGAAGGTTCGAAATTAGTGGAATTGAAAAAAAATTTAACTTCGTTAAATTGGAATTTTGTTGTCCTTGTATCCATATGGATAAGGCCATACATATACAATAAACTACATACGGACAGGCTCTAGTTTTCGCACACTTGTTCTACAAGTTCGACGGGAATTTTTGCAGTATATTCTGAAGAAATCATGCTTTTTTTTGCTGCACCTTAATACTTACTTTTCGCGTCCAATACCAGAATTCTTGTATCCGCCGAATGGCGTTTGTGCAGTTACATTAGCATATTCGTTGACCCTGAAAATAATTAAAACAATATTAGATAACAGTTCAACTCTAAGGCAAATGATATAACTGGATGAAGATTTATTCGGGGGAATTTACCAGACAATGCCAGCCTCAACACCTTCAGAGAATCGAATGGCCTTGTTGATATCATTGGTGAGAACACCTGCAGCTAATCCGTAGCTTGTGTCGTTAGCCCGAGCGATCACTTCCTCCATCGTGTCGAACTTGAAGATCGATTGTACGGGGCCAAATATCTCTTCCTTGGCAATTCTCATGTTGTCCTTCACGTTCGTGAATATTGTGGGCTAAATTTGGGGGGTGGGGGGAGAAAAACGAGTATATCAGCTGTGAAATATTTCTAGCATCACAGAAGATATCAGATATCACGATTAATCGCGTTACTTTGCATTGAGTCGATACTTGTGAAGAAATTGATATTAAACTAGTTGCGAGATAAATAAAGGGGGAATTATCTTGAAATTAGATAGAATTGAAAATCTCAGAAGATGATTTTTTATCCCATTTTTTTTTTAAATAAAAAAGTATGACAAATACCTTCACGAAGTAACCGCTGGTACCCTCACGTTCTCCACCGATCTCGAGCACCGCACCTTCCTCTTTGCCCGATTTGATCAATCCAAGAATTTTGTTCATCGCTTCTTTGGAAATTTGAGGTCCTTGGTCTGTCGTCTCGTCGAATGGATCGCCAACTTTCCTCTTCGAGACCAGTTCTTTGGAAATTTTTACGAACTGATCGTATATTTTGGAATGTACGAAAACGCGGGACGCCGCGATGCAAATTTGGCCGGCGTTGATGAAAACTGACATATGTGCCAGGGCGGCAGCTTGAGCCACTGAGAAACAATTTGGACTAATTATACATCGTATACACAAGCAAAAATGGTAAGATCTAATATATTACTTTTAAAGAAATTGCGAAAATAAGTGTTTACCTAACGATTTTTTTGTGTTCTAGATTTCGTTCAACACTTGCGAGAAAAGCTTTTTTTCTCCCTAGTGTTGAAATGTACTTTTTTTTCTGTGTGCTAAATTTTATGCTTGTCAACGTCAAATCAAAAAATTAGGGGAAAAAATGCTTTCAAAAACAGCGTTTTACAGATTCTTCTATTTTATATTATTTTTTTGTTTTCCGTGTTGACATAAAGCAGATCCTTAAATTGTTCTTTGGGAATAAATGGCTTAGTAAATGTAGAATACTGCATTATAATTGGCCTAAATATCGATTTTGTTAGTGTTCATAAAGTCGCAATTTGCGGATTATTTAGCGTAGTGCGAATTATACTAACCGTCTGCGTCGTCAAAAACAACGAGAGGACTCTTGCCACCGAGTTCCAGAGTAACTTTCTTCAAGTTCGTTTTGCCAGCTACCGACAGAATTTGGTGGCCCACCTAAGATAAATGCAAAATCATATAGTACACTTCTGTACCGTTATCTTCATCATAGAGTACCGTATGAAGTTTAAACATTACCACTGATTGTGCGCACAAAAAAACGAGTTTTATTTTTTTTTAAGTTAATATAATATAATTATATTAACTTAAAAATAAGTTAATATAATATAATATAAGTTATAATATAATATAATTATATTAACTTAAAAATATATATAATATATATATTTTTTCAAGTTAATAATATAATATAATAAAGTTATATTTGAAGATCCCCAGATCTTAATGTAACAAATTGTAGGAGTTTGAATTGGAAAAAAAAATGATTTGTTTTTCTCTACTCAGCAATCCAATAAAAAACGAATAAAATAAAAAACGCTTCTGTGCCTGAAATCGGTGAAACTGATAAGTCTCCTAAGAATCTAAAGCCACTTAAGCTTTGCAAACGTAAGAAAACAAATTATTTTTACAGCTGTGGATCCAGTGAAGGCAATCTTCTTTATGTCAGGATGTTCGGAAACTGCTGCACCTGCTACTGCACCGTAACCAGTGATCACATTGATTACACCAGGAGGAAAACCAGCCTCTTTGGAGAGAGCAGCGAGATACAGAGCTGTGAGAGAAGTGAGTTCTGCTGGTTTTAGAACGAGTGTGCAGCCAGCTGCCAAAGCCGGAGCCCATTTAAATGCGACCATGACAACAGGATAGTTCCATGGAATAATTTGACCCACAACACCGACGGGCTCCTTTCGGGTCATCGTCAAGTGGTCCTCATCTTTACACATCAAAAGAATACATTTACCAAAGATTTTCAGATATTTTCTGTATATGTGAGCTATGATAAAATATCTTTTTTCTTTTTTTTTCTCATACGCACCGCCAGGAATAGTTTTTCCATATATTTTATCCGCGTAGCCTGCATAGTAACGGAATTCTTTGATGCTGGATTGAACATCAAACATAGACCACATAAGTGGTTTTCCATTGTCGAGGGTTTCTAAACTCGCGATGTATTTAATATCACGTTCTATTAGATCCGCTAACTGTGAAAATGACAAAGTTAATTACGCTGATGTAACACAATTTCTTGCAATGTCATGCAATGGATTAAAATGACATTGAGCTATTGCCTCAAATATGCTAACAATTCTGCTAAATAACAGTTTTTTGGGAATCTATGCAGAAAGGAAACGTAATTGTTGTAGAGCTCAAAAAATCTAAGAGACACGAATTTTTTAATCGACTATTATCCACATTTATGGGGGAAACAGCCCACTAAAGTTCGGTAAAAACATTGACTGAAATGTAGAGTTTTAGCTTAATTGATCAATAAATTAAAATGTTAATCGATTTTTTTACCGAACTTTAAGCTTTGTTTCACCCACTACATGTGGACGATAGCCGATAAAAAAAGAACCCGCCTGTTTTACATTTTCGAGCTGTACAACATAAATAAGAATAAACAAGTTCGAGGTCGGACACTTTGGAATGTTTCGTTGTTAATGCTTATAGAGTTACTGGTTATTTAACACAAATTGAAATATTGTGAACTGCACATTTTTATCCTATTCATTGTATGTTAATTTTTATTGGATATGTTTGACTTTTGCACTTAACTAAAAATACTGCGGTGTCCGTTACCCGAAAAACGAATAAAAGTACGCTCTTACTAATAAAACGTTATTGATGTTGAAAGAAGTCGCGTTAAGTATTAAAGTACTTTAATATTGCCTTGTATATTAAATTAAATTTACGCGGTTTCTGCCCCAAAAGAGTATACAATTAATTTCGAATTATTTTGAAAGCCATTTATTTAATGTGCCAAGGTCACACATTGGAGGAATGGTTTAGTGTTTATGGCTGGTGAAAAAAACAGACACAGGACATACCACTTATGTCTATATATCTCTTTGTTCAATGTTTATATCTATATTATACTGTGACTAACGCCGGTATCGCGAATACGAGATGACGAATATGAAGCGAGGAAACACTGGGAGTAATTGAATATTCATTGAAATAAAAACTCCATTACAGGCAATTGAAACAAAAACGATCTGCGCAGTTTGAGTAACTAAAAGATGAAAATTCCGATATAGATACCTTGTTAAGAAGCGCGCCACGAGCAGAACCGTCCAACTTTCGCCACAGCGAGTTTTTTGCGAACGCAACTTTAGCTGCTGCGACAGCTTTATCGACGTCTTTCTGCCGAATATAAAAAAAAAATCTTATAATCTTCGTTCACATGATATGTTGTAAACGTAAGATACCTTATCTCCATCAGCAACTTCAGCTATTACAGTCTCGTCCGCTGGATTGATAGTCGCGAATTTCTTGCCACTCACAGCATCGACAAATTCATTATTGATGAACAACTGTTATAAAAGACAGAAAAAAATGGATGAATCTATTTAATACTTTTTTTTTGTTTTTCAGAGAACAGGATTGTTGGACAATAAAGAACGATTCTCCACCTGGGTGTACTTGACAACGATGTTCGGTTTAACCATCTTGCGTTATATCACTAGAGTCTCAAGAAGTGAACCTTTCGTGGACGCAGATCGCGTTTGAATGCTTGCCCGGTGAGAGTTACTCATCATCCTTCTTATACGCCACATGAGCGCGTAAGTCTAATGGGTGGTGGGATTTGTCGACGCAGCCGTCCGAACTTGCTCTAAAAATAGCTATCTAAGAAATAATGCGCTAGCACCGGTTATCTCAAATCGTGACATTTGCCGGTTAAAACATGATTTAACAGAATGAAGGATGTGTATACTTTTTCTCCATACTTCTTTGAGTCAATTCAATGTACGCAGAAATTCAATATCTGGTCGTCCTCTTAGGTCGCGTAGGAAGGGAGGGTTAGGTGCGATAACACGTATACGGTACTATTTGAACTTTTCGTTTAATTTGGGCTTTCTCATGTTTTGTAAGTAAAGATGTTTATATATTTCTGAGTTTATACACAGAAGGACTGTGATTAAAAAGTGATAGCAGAGCAGAGAAGAAAGACAAGTCGGTTAAAAAAAAACACGCTTTATTTTTTTTGTTACGCTGCTCTTCTACACCTTTGTTTTTTATCTTAACAGACAGGTCTGTTATATACTTCAGATCCATCTCTGCTGCAAAGCCCGAAAATACAATTCTTTAACCAAACGTTAAGTAAACAAAATTTCACCAAATTTGTTGGCATAGCATCTAGTTTTAATCTTGCTCTCCGAATCATAACGAATGGAATACAAGACATTTATGGACACAAATTTGAAATGGCTACAGAATATCTTTGTGAACTAGCAAACAGTAAAAAAAATCAGTCCTCGAAAGATATGCTTATTTAAGAAAATTCATAACTTGGAAACTATTAATCCTAACAATAAATGTAAACACAGTTTCTCTTAAAAATGTCCCAAATATCAAAGAAAAGTTCATGGGAACTCTATAAAATCTGTAATATGGTATGTTATGAGGTTTCGACCGACGTATTTTAACAGTTTGAGTTGATGTACATATTAAGCAAATCTTAGCATTTTTTTGCCGATCTTATAATTTGATATAGCGTAATCTGAGGTCCAGAGGTAAAAGTTAATGGGACTGTTGATCGAAAAAAAATAACTTTCTTTTTTTTGACACACCCTAGTTTTTATACATAATAATAAGTTCTATGAAGCACTTTAACATTCCGTATTTGTGACGTAGATCGCGTGCTGGTTTACGCTATTGCTCGGCCTGGTTCTGATAATGCACTAAAAATTGCATTGTGGATGAAATTGCCGGCGAGACACGCGATCGATAAGCGATAACTGCGGTATTCACTCCGTACTTCTATTAGAGACCTTACTTACAGCCATGCTGTTAACAACAGAGGCTAAATTATCGTACAACGTTTCACTTATAAACACTTCAATTACATAATACTGAAGCGCAAAAAATTTACAATTCCAAACGTGATGTGCGAGAAATAACGAGAAAAAAAAATGACAGCGAACGATACAGTAATTGTAGAGGATGGCTTTGGTTTCGTGCCTAACAGCTTCAAGGACCAGTTAGAAAGAAAACCATTCAAAATCGTTCGAAGGTATTAATCGGCAATAATAGAATGAATTTTTCGAGAAAATGTACGACACGTGTACTATACAGAGGAATATGATTATGCTGTTATTCCAAGATATACACTGATCAATAAAAATGGATCGTCGGTTCGGTTGATAACGTGGGGAGCTGGAATACAATCGATAAGAGTCCCGAATAGTCAAGGCGTTCTCGGCGACGTCGCGCTGGGATTCGATAATATTGATGGTATCGGAATTCATTTCTTGCTTTCATCGATAATTAGTGTACATGATACAACGCCTTTGCTGCAGGATATTTACAAAACAGATGTATCGGAAGGATGACGAATCGTGCAGCGATTGGCATGAAGGAAAATTCATACGATAATAATCATAAAGTGTATTACATAAATGACGGTTTTAATGATTTGGATAACGTTAATTGGGAGTCATATGTATTGGATAAGCATGTGGTAAGAATTGGTTGAATAATTCAGCTCTATTGCAACAAGTGGATTTTACTTTATCTATAAAATTGCTTGCTTTGTGAAAAAAATGTATCGATAGAATTTTCGCAACTCATGCTGAGTCGATTATAGAGATAATAATGTGGAGAGTTGAGAGTCGCGTCGGGAGTAACTATTACACTTTTATAGCGATTAAAGTGTTAAGCAAACTTATGATCCTCCCATTATTTTTTAATTATTAAATATTAATCGTTTGTGTATCTAAAACAAGCCCTGCAAAGTAGTTCAAAACTCTACCCTGACTGTAGGATTTTGAAAAGGAAAGGTAAAATTAAAATAAAATATACATAAAATAATTTGCGAAACAAACACACAGAGTCAGTTCAAAAGTAATTGGGTTGTGATCTCTTCATCGTATCGTGTGTTAGGCATTTTCTGCCGATTCATTCATTTTTTCTCTGAACCTCTCATTTATATCTAATATTATTTCTATTATAGATATTTCTACTAATTAGTCTGATTTGATTAATACTTTAAAAGTGCTTTCCATGTTTTTTTTAAATTCAGATAAAAATCTTTAAGATTATATGGTACAAGCAAAAAATATAGTTTAATGATGATGTCTAAATAATACACAGTACTGTTAAAACAGATAATGTCCTATCTGGGAGATCGGGAAGGATATTTTGCAAATATGCTAATTCAAGCCAAATATAGCTGGACTGATGAAAACGAACTCAACATCAATATTTTCGCTACAGCTACCAAACCAACCACAGCAAATTTAACAAACTACTGTACATTGAATCTTGCAGGGCACGTAAGAAAAGCGTTTGTCATTTTTCTTTTTCTGCTAATAAGTATCGCGTCACGAAACTTACAGTACAGTCATATCTAGGGAATGGGTGCCAAGGAACTGAAGAATCACATTGTCACTATAAATGCTGACAAGTGGTTCTTAGAGTCTACAAAACGCAATTCGTGCACCGTCACTCATCATAACGTCGACTGTACGGATTTCGATCTTCGTAATCCCACACAGTTGAAAAATAAACTGCATGTCATTCCCGGCGGTGGTTACGATCATAATTTCAACATCAATAGTCCGAGTAAATGGTGCTATAGATTTCATAGCAGGTAGTTAATAATTTGTCGATTAAAATTGATTTTAATTACATGTGGATTAGCGCGTTATGAGCCCATATTTTTAAGAGTGCTGCATCCAGACTCAGGAAGATTCTTGGAGCTTTATTCGGATCAGCCGTGTTTGCATTTTTACACTGAGAATAATTTGCCGGATCTTGAATACAAATATCTGCCTGATTTGGAGGATCACTTGTGGGGAGGATGTGCTGAAGATTTAATCCAAGAGCCTCAAACGGTACATCATAACCGAACTTTCTGCATTCAAAAAAATTACCTATTAAGAGAAAAACTAGTCTTACAGCATGTAAAAAACAAAAATCAATGAATGAGGTAATAGTTTTGTAAATCCATCACTATGAATTATTACCTGGGTTATGGACACAAGTCGTGATAAAAAAAGACACTGTAGTAGATTCATCCTTACCACTATGTTAAAATTATTTTTTTTAAATAGTCACTGATTTAACAAGGGATACTTATTAAATATTGAAACAAAATTAAAGCATAATACTTTCTTAAGGATGAACAAGAAATGGAACAGAAGGTGAAGGAAATCCTTGGTAAAGATGGAATTTTGTACAGAAGACACGGTGGCTTTGTGCTCTCACCGCAGACAATTCCAGCTCGTATTCTTTACCCCGGCAAAGTATTCGAGCACAATATGACTTACAAGTTTGGCGTTCGATCGAAAAACGACTGAAGACATGAAGCTTAAACACACGATTATTATTAAAAATGTACTACACAAGAAACAAAATAGTAAAAAGACACATTGCATTAATAAACGTTTGGTCATTCGAAGTAAAGTTTCGATACACAGTTTCCGATATAAATAACATATCTCTTTATATATAATTCGTCTATACTTATATAAACTCCGCCCTCGCTCCCTGGATGTCAATAATTATACCGTAAACTTTTTTTTTGTACACTATGCTGTACTAAATGTGTTCACTAGACTGAACACAATTTGGCAGTTTTCTTCTATCATTTTTCTTTTTTATCGTCACAGATCTGTTGACTATTACGGACACCTATGATGTACGCGATACGCGCAAATACGCCATACAATACTCGATTAAAAAAAAATAAGGCACGTTGGCAGTGTCGATTTTTTTCTTCTTTTTTTGTATCGTCATACAGGCAGATACGCTGAGTTTTCTCGTCATCGTTAGCAACACCAACTAATTATTATACTTATTTACCTACAGCGTAATAACGAGTTAGTCACGGGTTTGCTGGTGGATTCGCGGTTTTATACGTTCGTTCGATAGCCTCGAACCCTTCAAGATTAAGCCTCAGAATTAGAAAAAAAAATTGTTATAGTCATTCCGCTACTATCAGATGCACTCTGAACGTCAAAGGCTTCTCCCAAACTTCATTTTCCGCCGTTATACCATTTACTGGTCGGCCGTGAATAACGATACGAAAAACGCCGCCACGTTTCAGCCGATTGCGGAAATGCAAAGCCCAAATTTCCTGCTCCTTTACGATCTCGAAATGATTGTTCTTGTTCCCTCGCACAATCGTATATTCCATTTTTTCGTCCTGCAAGATATCGGAATAATTGGTCAAACGTGAATTATTTCATAAACTGCCAAAACATTTTGCTGATAAATAATCGCTAATTATTGCTATCATTATTACGCGTAGAAAAACGAAATGAACAAGTTGCGCTATTGACTAAACTGCGCAGTAGGGTCATTTTCAACATTCATTTTTATTTTTGGTTTCCAAACTGAAAAAGTAGTACCAAATACTGAAAAAAAATCTTCCTAAATCATCAGTAAATGAAAAAAAAAAAATTGTACGCACTAATCTTTTAGGAGATTTTTCTTTTGAGTATTTGTTACCGTTATATGAGGTGGGAGAGAACAAAAATTCAAATTCCAAATAAACCACCCTAAGCAAAATATATAACGAATATGCTATATTTTTTGTTCTTCGAAATTTCGTAGCGATCTCCAAATATTTTTTTTTGCGCTGATTTAAGAGGATTTCTTTTTCAGTCTTTCGCACCGCTTTTTGAATTAATAGATTAAAATAAAATATAAAGTTCCACATTAATTACCCTACTGCGCAGTAACAGATGGCTATTCTTTTTAATTTTATACAAAGTTTTCCTTGAATTACCTTTATAGCTGGTTGCAGCTTGATAATTCGCATTTTGTGTTTAGTTTGATGAAGGCTGAGCTTGAGAATATGTTCTTCGCCGTGATGATGTCTCTTTGCTTTGCGCGCCGATCGATTCTTTGCCAATTGTCTGGTATTTCTTGTCTTTGTTGACAAGTGCCTCAGAACTGTTGTATTATTATTATTCGTCGTCATTGATCGTAGTCTTGCTCCTCTTCTGCGTCTTTCTTTGCCGTTAATCTGAATATGTGTGATCAATATTTAATTTTTAAAGAATACATGCATCTTTTTACGTTGATAATGAAAAAAATTGTTAAATGTGACAATTACCTTGCAGGAAAAGCATCCTTCGGTGGAAATGATCTTGTCGTCTGCTGGTGGAACGTGGTAGGAGTCCGAATTGATGGAAAATGTTGGTACATTTCCGATTTCATCGCCGTAGGATCCGTGAGCTATTGGATTGATAGTGGAGAGACAGTGACCTTGTCCAATTCGCTGATAGCCCGTGGGGCAGCCACATAGGTAACCTCCTGGTCCATTAGGGCTGCAGCCGAACGCACAAGGACTTCCCGTACAACCGGCACTCACCTTCAAATAAACAGTAACAATACTGACTACTACACTATTTTTTAAAATGTTACCTCAGGTTACAAAAATGGTAGAAAAACTTCCAGGGTGGTCCATTTAATTCCGTTATTTTTTTTTACCACACACCCGTAAAATCTGTTCTCTATGAACAATAAAAAAAATGCTCGTAAGTCATCGATGAGATGAAGAATTATTTAGAAGTCGCGACCTAATTTTTATTTTTTAGTTTTCTAATGTTTTTATTTTCTTGGTGAAAATTCTCATGTACGTCTTTACATTTTTTGCATTTGATGCGTGGAACGGTTGCTGGATATCACTGCAACAGTTTGCCATTGTCGTGTGGCAGTTAAAGAGTCCTAACTAATTTAAAGTACGAAGAACATGTGCAGTAGAAAAAAAAGTGGCAAAAAATGGACCACCCTAAGGGCTTCAGATTGTGTTTTTACGGATAAACATCTTTAGCAGCGCTTTGTTTGGAAAAGGTATCCTCGGAAAATATTATGACTCTTTTAGAGATTTAAAAAAATGGAACAAATTGACTTCAAAAATCCTATGGCTCTTCTCCAGACTTTTGATAAAATGTTCGCCTATCTTATTACTCCAAGAGATGTTTTCACATAACACATTGACTACAATATTAAATACCTGAACGCAAATTTGTAAATTGTTGTCGAACTGATAGCCATCGGGACATCCACATTTGTAGCTACCAATTGTATTGATACAAGCGTTCTCACCACAAGGCGAGTTGGTGCACTCATTCTCGTCGATGCATTGATTGTAGTAGAGATGCTGTACGAATCCTTCGGGACAGCCACAGCGGTAGCTCCCCATCAAGTTCTAAAAGCAGTGTCCCGATCATTAAGTACCAACTGCTATTTTAGTTATTCAAGGTAGTCAAAATCTATTTTGCTTTCAAATGATGTAGTAAAAAGTGAATTTTTTTAGAGAAAGTATGCAAATCAAATGTTCCAGCTTTTTAAATCGTTTTTTGGGATGAAGGATTATACCTGACAGCCGTGTTCGCAGCTACCGTCGTCAGCACATTCATTGTTGTCGGTACAGAATTTACCGGTATGATCAAGCTTAAATCCTCTCGGACAAATGCATCTAAAGCTTCCCAGCGTATTGATGCAAGTTCCTGGTTTCGGGCAGGTGCCGTGTTGTTCGCATTCATTGATATCTACATTAATTTAAAGAAAAATTCTATAATCAATCAGGAACCTCGTGTAGCCGTAAATTCAGTAGCACGTATTTATACCGTGGCAAGAGTCCCCGTGCTGTGTGTAACCATCCCTGCAACCGCAAGTGTAACTTCCCTCGGTATTGATGCACTGCTGTTGGCACAAATGATTTCCCGTGGCGCATTCGTCAAGATCCCGGCAATTTACGCCATCGGGATTCAATATGAATCCAGATGGACAAGAGCACGAGAAACTTCCTTCGGTATTTTGGCAGTTAAACTTGCAAGGCTTTGGAGTCAATTCGCACTCGTTCACGTCTGCAATTAAATACAATTTAGAGGATCGTTACGCGTTAGGAGTAACATTTTTTTTTCACATAACAAAATAGCTAGTTGTACCTATACAAGTAGTTCCACCATGATCAGTCTTGTAGCCTTTGTTGCATATGCATCTGTACGAACCGAGAGTATTGACGCATATTCCGTTACGACATAAATCAGGAATTGCCTGGCATTCGTCGATGTCTGGATTAAAAAAATAAAACTCATAATTATATTCTACTAGACTAATAATTTAATCCTTATATGATTAAAATGAGGTTTTTAATAGTTTTACCTTGTCCGTCAACAGAGAAACCTTTGTCTAGACAAAGTTCGTTGTAATTTTCCGAATCCTTCGACGGACAGATCTCACAATGCGGTCCCCAAGCTGCGCCCATAGTGCAGCAACAATCTGCTTTCGTTACCGTTCTTACATCCGACGTTCTCGCAGTACATCTTCCGCTTATTGTTCTCAAGAAGCAATAGCCCACCCTTCGATCTAAAATCAATTATTACAATGTTTTTCCGCTGATTAGAGAATTCGAAACACGTATTTCAATGTAATCGTACAAATAGTATACGTACCGAGGCAAGATTTTCCATCAGGACTCTGTACGAACCCTTCTTGACAGATACACTGATAACTTCCCTCCAAATTCATGCATCTACCATTTCTGCACAATCCAGAGTTAACGGCGCACTCGTTAACGTCTTTGCAATCGTCAGTTGTCCCTATTTTCTGATAGCCCGGCGGACAGATGCACATAAAATTGCCAATTAAGTTTTTGCACTGATACTTGCAATTATTGGCAGGAGTTTTGCACTCGTCGACATCTGAAATAAGAAATCAAATTCATATTCATTCAGGTCTAAAAATGAATAAACCCTAGTTTTCATGTATAAATAAAATAATGATTGATGTGTTGAATAATTATTGGAACAGGTTAACAAGACATGTTTTTTTAATTCTTCTAAAAACACATGAAAGCAACAGCACTACAGACCTATGCAATGTTGTCCGTCAGCAGCCAAAACGTATCCGAACGGACAGATGCATCGGTAGGAACCAGGAGCATTGTGACATCTAAAGGCACACTGATTTCCAAGCTCAATGCACTCATTTACGTCCTCGCAAACCTGATTGGCTCCGGGAGCGAAACCACTGTTGCAAGAACACTCGAAACCACCCTCGACGTTTGTGCACGTGCCGTTACCGCATATATTTTGTGTGTGCAAGCATTCGTTCTGATCGACGCATCTCCTGCCGGTATCGTCGAGAGTGTAGCCAGGTGGACACTCGCATCTGAAAGAACCATCGGTATTGATGCAGTCACCACCGGAACATGCGTCCGGCATAAAAAGACACTCGTTCAGATCGACTCCAGTGTCGTCACGACCAGATCCTTCA
The DNA here is from genome assembly GCA_964016905.1 of Perithous albicinctus. Classification (NCBI taxonomy): domain Eukaryota; kingdom Metazoa; phylum Arthropoda; class Insecta; order Hymenoptera; family Ichneumonidae; genus Perithous; species Perithous albicinctus. Next base: position 14,400,132 of record OZ024688.1, read on the forward strand.
GGACATAGTTTCTTGAATTCCTCTAAAATAAAATGAAACGTATATACGTTAATATTTTTGATAAAATATTATTTTTGTACGTCTGTTGTCTTTTCCGGTTCCTAGAAGAAAATAATTCTTACGATGTGTACGGAAATACTTCGAAGACTATGTTACATTTTTGTTGCGAAAAATAATAAGAATATGCCGCATAAACTATACAATCGAAATAATCACTATTTAAATTTCTCCCATAAAAAAGACAGCCATTCAATGTCTTTTTTAAGACAGAGTTGCGGTGAATTTGGATCAGGTTTACTTCAAATAAAGTAAAAACCGACGATCGTTTGGTGCATAATTTCCAACTTCAAATGTTATCCTGTAATGCGACGGCTCTTGTGTTTTCACTCACCGCTGTGCTCTCGTGGACATTGCTCGCAATTGCCTCCCCAAGCTTTGCCCATAGTGCAGCAGCAATGTTTTCTTGTCATTCCACCGTATCGAGGTGAGAAGCATTGTCCTCGCCTGTAACGATCGTAACACTGTTCTTCGCGTACGTCGATGCAAGTCATCGAGTTCACTTTGTCGCTGAGTCTGAATCCTTCCGGACACTCGCATATCACTCCACCCTCGGTATTTATGCATTTACCGTTCTCGCAGATGTTTTTAGTTTCCACGCATTCGTCAACGTCTGTTGAGTGAATAAATGAATTAATAATAATTATTATAGTAGAATTAGCTAGATAATCTTCTGTTCAGTGTAGCCTACCGATACATCTTCGTTTAGAGTTGTCCAGCTCGTATCCTGGTGGACAACTGCAGATGTAAGAGCCCATTAGATTCTGACACTTTCCCGGGAAAGGGCATAATCCGGGGATCTAGAATCGAAATGGATATTTTTCCTATTTGGTTCAACGATAATTTAGCCAAAATATTTCGTCGGTATTGCACTTTCTTGAATTTAGTTTAAATTACAGTCTGTATAGATTCTGGATGAAATACTCCGATGACTTAATATCATTAAGTAACTTAATATAAAAAGTAACTAAGTACGAGTTGAAACAGTTTTTTAAAAATCCAAATTTACCTCTTTGCACTCGTCAATATCTCGACAATGCTGTCCATCTTGGGCCAAAACGTATCCATCCGCGCACTCGCAATTAAACCCTCCAATTGTGTTTCTACATCTGCCGTTTCTGCACAAGAATGGCATCACTCTGCACTCGTCGATATCTGAGGGGAAGAAATGCACAACAATATACTGATTATCTAAGTAATCATTAGTCGAAATATTCCAAAAACTCACCGGCACAATCGTTATTAGGACTGAGCTTGAATCCATGATAACATTGACACTTGTATGAGCCCAAAGTATTGATACACGTTCCATTGTTGCAAATATTCGGATTTCTCTGGCACTCGTCAATGTCGACGCAACTGTCTCTATCCCTGGTCAATGCGAATCCCAAATGGCAGACACATTGAAAACCGCCTTGAAGATTGTTGCACGCGCCGTTGCTGCAAATACCAGGTCGTTCATAGCACTCGTCGATGTCAATGCAACTTCTTTGGCTTATACCGAGTTTATAGCCAGACGGACAGCGGCACTCGAAGCTTCCCTGTAGATTAATGCACTGAGCATTACCGGCGCAGGGGTTTGGAAGTTGAAGACACTCGTTTTCGTCGATACATTGATGTGAATCCTCGTCATAGACATATCCACGATCGCACTGGCACTCGAAGCTTCCCGGTGTATTGAGACATCTTCCATGAGTGCACATTGTCGGCATCAGCGCGCATTCATCTATTTCCTCGGTATGGTTGGTTATCGGATTCATAATTTGACCAGGAACCATACCGCAGAGAATTTCGTGTTCCCTTGTTCGTTCGCCAGGGCATTTTTCGCATGGTGTACCCCAGGCAGCGCCCATCGAACAACAGCACAGCATTTTCGTTTGTGGATGAATCATCGGAGCGAAACACTGTCCGCTCTCATAGTTGACATAGCAGAGTTCTTTTCTCATATCAACGCACTCTTTTCCCCCTGGCATTGACATGTAACCCTCGGGACACTCGCAATGATACTTTCCTTGATCATTAATGCAATAACCGACACCACAGATATGCGGATGAAGTGCGCACTCGTTTATGTCGATGCAGCTTGTTTTTGTGTCGTCAAGAATGAAACCTTCGTTGCAGGAACACATGAAACTACCGAACGTGTTCGTGCAGTGACCATTCTGACAGATGTTCTCGTGCTCTTCGCACTCGTTTATATCTTCGAGAATTACTGTTACTCTGTTTGGTCTATAACCCGGTCCACCTGGACACAAATCCTCAAACTCTCTTGTACCGATTTCGGGACATTTTTCGCAACGATTTCCCCAGGCGTCTCCGATGCTGCAGCAACAGGTAGCTTTTGTCACCGATGAAGACATGTCAAAGACACATTGAGGGCGTCCTCCTTGATTCTCGTGACCGGTGAAACACAGAGATTCTCGTCTGTCTAGAAAGCAATTCATTATTTTTCTTACGTTTTCGACGTAACGTTTAACTAATATCTGGTTCACTGAGAGAAAAAAAATTCATAAATAAAATATATATGTTTTACATGGAAACGGCCATTGTTTCTATTGTTTGACATTACATATGATCGGTTGCCGTAAATAATTAATTGCTTTATCTTCTTCAGCCGCTTTTATGACATTTTGCTTTGATAAAAGGTTTGATTAATCGAATGAACATAACATCTATTATGGAAAATAATGTTATTGGAACCAATAAAACACTTCATGAATAAATGAATAGTAGTTTTATAGAACAGGGAAACTTCAATAACCCCTATAAATTATACAAATTTTCAATTAAGTACGACAAACGGTTCCATGACAAAGTAACACAATGACAAAACACCAAACGGACTATTTCGCGAAACGTTACAATACATATACGTGCATATACGTGAATATGCCAAATGTATGATGGTCAATTTTTATTAATACATTCTGGCGTTATCATATTTTTGTATTGTAGAGTTTTAGACATATGTTATTTTCGGCCTGTGGTATTTTGTCGTATAATGTTTTCGACATATGTTCTGTTGACTTTTCACCACGCCAATCTTAAAACTAGCATCATTTACAATTGAAGGGCAGTATGCAATAATAATTTAAATCGACTTACGGCACTATTTTCATAATGGGGTAAGTCTATTTAGGGCTTAAGGTAATAGCCTCGTGACGTTCTAAAGTCACCGGAGTGGCTGGACAATTTGACTTAGCCTTAAGCATGATGTGTAGGTTTAATCCCAGAGTTGACTAGCCTTAATTACGAATATTTCATTTAAGTTGTTTGTTATATGGAATAGTGAGGTAAGTCGACTCATCGTATTACATAAATCGTGTGACGCTTTAACTTTCATCACGATATGCAATAGTAAGGTAAGTAGACTTACCTCACTATTAAGGTAACGTAAGTCAACGTACGTCGTTATTATATGCAATAGTGAGGTCTATTGTATCTCGTGCGTACATACGGTCATGCATGTCATTCCTAACTTTTGTCTCGTGGTTAAAAACTAAAGGAGACTCACCTACGATGAAATGATTAATGGCAAGTCACACAGTGACTATCCGTCGCATATAAAGATTTTTTTTAGAAAGTGTGATCTTTCGAATTGACCGCAAAGCGAATGGATTTGTTTATCTAAAAAATTCAATTTTCCTTTTAATTTAACTTAAAAATAAATACAAATTTTATTCCTTTATTAAATAGGAATCAATTAATAAGTGATCATTTCATTTTCTTACATGTTCCTTCCTCATTGACGAAGCTATGTCTTCATAAAAAAAAACTTTCGAGATTTTAATGTCAACATTCTGAAGCTAGTTTAAAACGCCGCAGTTTTTGGGCGATTGAACTGAAACTTTGTACACAAATCGAGCCGCAACTAAGATTGTTTGATATTGTATTTGATTCAAATCGGCAAAGAGATTAAAACGTTAAGAATATTTACTTTATAACAAAAAATTTTACTCTTGTCAAAGGGATTAAAAAATTATGAACTTTTGCTGTTTTTGAAATCACCCACTGCTGCATAAGGCTGCAAGTCAACTTATCACACCATTGCCTTAGGCCCTAAGTAGACTTACCCTATTCTGAAAATAGTGCCGCAAGTCGACTTAAATTATTGATGCATACTGCCGATCAATTGTAATCTTAATTCATCCATAATTAAATAAATACTTATTGTACGTGGGAATCTCAACTACTTTGGAATTCGTTCCATAAGGGACATCGAATTCTTAACTAAATAATTAAATAATAAAGAGTTAGTCTCGTTAACTCCAGTCGTAACATGATTACTTACCAACGCATGCATTTCCTGCATCCACGAGTTCGTGGTTAATAGGACATTGGCAGTGATACTTTCCCTGGGTATTAACGCAAGTTCCATACTGACATGATTGTGGACTTTCGCACTCATCGATATCCGTGCAATTTCCTCCCGAGCCGTCCAATTTGTAACCGTCGTCGCACTCGCAGCGGAACATTCCAAATATATTCTCGCATTTGCCGTAAACGCACAGATTGCTGAACATCTCACACTCGTTTATATCGATGCAGGCCTGCTGATTATTCTCCTCGGGATGCATAAAGCCCATTTCGCATTCGCAACGGAAGGAGCCCGGGTAATTGAGGCAGTGACCGTTTTCACAGAGACTCGGATCGTTCGCGCACTCGTCGATGTCGCGGCAACTATAGCCGTCCCCGCGGAATCCCGCATCGCAGACACACTAAAATATATTCAAATTGTTTATTTTATTGGTACTTTAGGATTTTTGAAAATATTTGCTCGCTCTCTAATTTTTTCTTTCACAGCACACATTTTTCGCAGTTGCAACTATTTCGTACTTTTAAACCATCACAAAACAACAAGAGACTGTTGCAGTGATACTCAGAATCCCTACACTCATGTACTGCAAAAAATGTAAACATATACATGAAAATTTTCAGGAGAAAATTAAAACACAAGAAAATTTTAAGGAATATATAGAAAATTCCGTCGTGTGCTCTAAATATTTTTTTATCTCATCGATGATTTACGAGGGTTTATTTAAAGGGTGCCCCGTAAAAAAAACATTGTTAAAAATTGCCCACCCTATTACACAACCCACGGTCGCATACATTATTTACTTTTTGAAACATTATCTTATTATAGTGATTCGAGCTTCTTATTTAAGAATAAAAAATAGGTATTTATTTCTTGAAGCTTACCTTGAAGGAGCCTTCGGTATTGATACACTGAGCGTTGGCATCACAGCCACCGTTATTGATGAGGCACTCATTGATATCTCTGCAATCGATACCATTGCCTGTAAATCCTTCGTGGCAGGTGCACTCGTAAGATCCAGGAGTATTCTGACACTCTGCGAATTCGCTACAGGAATAGGCATTTAGGAGGCACTCGTCGTCATCTGTGCAGTCGGGTCCTCCATCCGGTTTCACAGAGTATCCCTCATCACATCGACAGTCGAAGGAACCGATTGTGTTGTGACATTCGCCGAAGCCACAGATTCGTGGCTGTGTTACGCACTCATCGACATCTAATTACGAGAATAAGTCAAGATTAAATGATTCTTAATTTTCCTAGCTTCAGCAATTTTTATCAGAATAATTTTCACCTATGCAGGACGTTCCGTCTTTGCCAGGAAGCAATCCACCGGTGCAGCTACAGGAGTAGATTCCAGGAAGATTTGTGCATTTACCACCGTTGCATATCCTCGGATTTTCTTTACACTCGTCCACATCCGTACAAGTACGTCCGTCGAGATTCAATGCGTATCCAGTGCTGGTCAATTAATAAGTTCATTTAATCAGATAACTTTAAGGACGTGTTTCACCTATTTTAGACAATCCAGTTTGTTTCACTTTTTATTAGTTAAAAAAAAGTATAAAAAACCACCTTTTATTGACAAGTGTGTCGCGAAGCATGTTATGTCCTGTAATTATGACTCCTTTTTACACACTTAAAGAGTTACTTTTCCCTATTTCTGCCATGTAAAAAATGTCGCTTTAAGTGTGTAAAAAGGTGTCACAATGTTAAAGGATAGAGAACAAGACACTTCGCAACACACTTACATTGTAGTGTTCGTAAGGGTATTCGAATTATTCAAATAATTCCCAGATTTGAATATTATGTAGAGGGTATTTTATTTCTCTTTAGTACAGTTTAAAAAACATTTTCCGTTCTTTTTTTTAAATGGAATCCGCTAAAAACTGTCAATCACATAAGATTTTTAACAATAAGAATAAAATACTTTTTGTTTTGTCTGAAAACTGGGGTCCCCGCTTAAGGATTCTTTCAAATTACCTGCATGAACAGGAGAAACTTCCTGGTGTGTTGATGCATATATCCTCACAGCCACCATTGTTGCTAGCACACTCGTTGATATCCTCGCAGTGTGATTTTTGGCCAGTTTGTCTATACCCGTCGTCACAGATGCACTGATACGTTCCCATCATATTTTCGCATACACCGTTCGAGCATATTCCACTTGTTCTCGAACATTCATCGATATCCTTACAGGATTCCTTGTCCGGGCTGAGCTCGTGCCCCGGAGGACAAACACACTTGAAACTACCTTCTGTATTTTTGCAGGTTCCACCTCGACACAAACCTGGAGTTTCTTCGCACTCGTTGATGTCTAGAAAAAGAAATACGTTGTTTTACAAAAAGGTACGCTGTGGTAAAAAGAGGGAGTAGAGTAGAATACTTTTGATAATGAAAAAATGAAAGAAATACATAGTTAATTAAGAAAATAATTATTTGGAAATTTTCTCGATATTTTTTTAAGGGAACCATCATTTTAAAAAAGTTCCATGAAAAGCGCATATTTTCATACTTTAGAGATACCGATATGAATACTCGTTTTCAAGATCTTACAGATTAAATGAAAAATGTAAAAACTGGCATATTCCTGCAGATTTTTTTTTGTTTTATTTGAAATTTGGTGTATCTACTAGAACCACCGAACCTGATATTTGGAAACATTTTTAGAATTCTTCTTTGCTGGCTGAATTGGTATGGAATGCCTCATATATTGTATTATATTGACTAAATGAATTGTCTACCCATGCAAATCTTCATAATATCGCTGCTGATGTATCCCGGATTGCAGTCACACTGGAAAGTTCCAGGGGTATTGCGACAGGTGCCATTCCCGCAAACGCCGTGCATAATTCCGCACTCGTCGATGTCTGCGAGAATTCTCAATGTCAAGAGAGAAAAATAACGTTTAAACGTTGTTTCAGTAAAGACAATTACTCACCATTACACTTGAGACCATTTTCATCGAGCGCGTAGCCCTGATTACACCTGCAGCTGTAGCTTCCCACAGTGTTTTTGCAACGTCCATTTAGACACATACCCGGAAATTCGACGCACTCGTTGATATCCTGTCTATCATTAAAGCCATCTCCTTTCGGACACAATTCCGCAAAAATTTGAGTTCCCGGCTTCGGGCAAGCCTCACATTTTTCGCTTCCCCAGGCTCGTCCCACCGCACAGCAACAAATGTTCTTTGAGAATTTTCCCTCTATCGCACTTGTGCACTGACCATGGCGATAATCCATGTAACAAGTCTCTTGCCTTGTATCGATACATGTAGTATCTAAAAAAGCCATCGGACAGAAGAAAACAAAATTATATCATTCTATTCTATTTTCTAATATTCTTTCTATCAAATGATACAATACTCCACATTTTATCTGTTATTATTCCAATCTGCGGGAAAAGACTAAAAAGATGGATTTACTTGATTTTAATCATTTTGAAATAATTTTGTTTGATTAAAACAAATGTCTTTTTTTCCTACGTGTCGGATCAAGAGTAAGTCCAGGTGGACATTCGCATCGATAAGATCCATCGGTGTTGACGCATGTTCCACCTCCCTTGCAGATCCCGGTGTTGAGCTCGCATTCATTGACATCGGCGCAAGCCTTTCCATCAACTTTCGCGTATCCCTTCGAGCACTCGCACAGCGATTGATCGCAAATTTCGCAAGGACTGCCCCACGCCAGTCCCACTGAGCAACAGCACTCCGACTTGAGTGCCAGACGAGGGAAATTGTTTTCACAACGACCGTCTATCACTTTGGTCCAGCACGAGCCTCTACGATTATCTACAGATTTAAAAAAAAATCAAAATTAATTGAAACTGCTCGCATGTACACCAAAATCGAGTTAGACAGTTTTCATAGTAGAGTGCTATAATTAGCAGCATTACATAATAACCACGAACTTTATTAACCATCCGTTGTCACATCTCTGAGATGCCCCGCGGGTCAAGTTTATTATTCAAAGACTGTCTTTAAAAAAAAAAAAAAAGTTCGACACTATAAAAAAAAAAAAAATTATAGAAAACAGCAGAATATATTTTTTGTAATGAGAGAACGTAACAAATTAAAGTTTAGTTTCTAAAATTGTTTAAAACATGGATGTAATGTAGAATCTTGCACATTGCGTTCTAATTATTTTACACTTTTCATAAGGCATTCATATTTTGTGACATTAGCATCAACATAAAGGCGGCTTTGGAAGCAATATGCAAGGTTCTACTTTACATCTGTTTTTAACCAAAAAAAATAGAATAATACTTTAAGTAAAAAAAAATGATGTAGCATGCGTTTCAAAATAGAAAAACTGGGTCAGTGACCTAGGGTTAATAGAATTACAGACGTCAGGTTTTCGACTAGAAATGCTTACCCATGCAGATATGTCCAGTATTATCCAATATATAACCAGAGGAACATTCGCATTCGTATGATCCTTTGGTGTTTATGCATGCCCCGTTGAAACATACATCAGCACCGAGTTCGTAACACTCGTCCACGTCCTCGCACATTTGATTATCATTTAGTCTGGTACCAGTGGGGCAAACACACTGAGAAGATATAAAATCGTTATTTTCATATATTCACAGGTAACAAGATGAATTAGCAACAGCCGACCAGTGAACGAACAGGATCCAGTGAATGAACAAAAACAATTATATTTTAAATAAGAAGATAGTCTTCGACCGTAAATGAATCTCTCTATATTATAAAAATATCTCCCCGCCGCCGCTATCTAGGATATATAGGGCATTCCATGTCAAATAGACCTTTTAAGCCCGGATTTTGTTAAGTCCCCAAAAGGCCTCTCGAGCCCGGATTTTTATAATATTGAGATATGAATAACGGGGGGTTGGCACGCGAAGTTGGCGCGCCGGCGGGCAAAGCCCCCCTAGTAATGTTATAATGTAAATTAAGAGCAAAATTTTCTGATCGTGGTGAGGTCGGTGTCACCGTTAAATGGAAAGTATACCGACTCAAGGAGAATTTTTTTCATGCTTATGGCGTGGAACAATATAATATATCTTACTGACTACATGAATTTCGAAAGTGATTCATACAATATTTCTATTCCATTTCTGTAATATAAGTGACAAGTCACTTATACGTTCATTCACTGGTCGGTTTACCGTAATTGCCAGAGATGCTTGCCTGGTAACTGCCAGGAGTATTTCTGCATTGTCCACCGCTGCACAATGAATTCTCCAATTCACATTCATTAATGTCGCTGCACACTTTGCCGGTTGGATCGACCTCGTAGCCGCTGTCACAGATGCATCGATAGGTTCCCATGAGATTCTCACAACCGCCGTTTATACAAATGTTTGGATTCTGGCCACATTCATTGATGTCTGAGAATTCCAAATAAATTTTAATGGAAATCCGACAAAACGAGAAAGAGAGAGAGAGAGATATCTTGGATTTTTTTCTTCTAATTACCGTCGCCGTTATAAGTCATTCCGGCACCATGTGGACAAAGTGCCTCAAATTCCGGAGTATCGGGCAACGGACACGCCTGACAATTGCTTCCCCAGCCTAATGGCATTCCCAAAATGACTGTACAGCAGCAACAACTGGATTTCGTTACTGCTGTCGATGTGGGATTCGAACATTGACCATCCCTGTACTGGGAGTAACAGAGATCCCGTCTCGTGTCTGCATAGTAATATATTTTGATAATAGACTATTGATTTTTTTTTTTCGTCAATTGTAACTCACAATTGTTTACAAACCTAAGCAAGATCTGCCGTCGGGGCCCAGATTGAAACCTGGATTGCACTCGCAACGGAAGCTTCCCGGGGTGTTCTTGCAACGACCATTTTGACACGGTGCACTTTGGCACTCGTCAATGTCTGAGAAGAATGTAAATTATGATATTTTAGTAATTTATTTTAATACTAAATTCATGTGGATATTGGCCAGTGGAAATGTAAATTAATTTTCTGTACAAAATATAATTCTCCTAATCGTCATTTTAAATATCTTATAATATTAATATTACCTATGCAATGACTCTGATCTGGTCCGAGGCGAAATCCCGAATCGCAGACACACTTGAAAGACCCCTCCATGTTGACGCACTTTCCATTTTCGCACATTCCGGTATTGGAGCACTCGTCCATATCAACGCAAAACGTGTTGTCTCTCGAGGGTGTAAAACCCGATTGGCACGCGCAGTGATAAGATCCAGGAGTATTCTCGCATCTTCCATTGAGGCATATTCGAGGATTCTCAGAACACTCGTTGATGTCTAAATTTTTGTTTTAAATATAACACAGTTACAATGACTGATTATATAGAAAGTAGGCTGTGGAGAAGGTGTAGCGACTTGCATGGTTGATAATTGTGACTAGACTATAAATTATATGGACGATCCATTTAATTTACTTTTTCATTAAGCAAAATTGGTGATAGTGGCTATCAACCCATGCGGGATACCGTTTTCTATGGGTATTGGCGAGCGGCGCTACCGCCAGAGGCAACGTTTATCTCTGTACTATGTGCGTTCCTTCCGCATTGGTCTACCCGGTTGTTATCTTCTAATACGCCCTATCGGAATGGCCAGTGATAAATGGCTGACTTGTAAATTGCGGTAGATCGGTGGTGAAAGGAATTGAGCATCGTGCCGGGTTACATCGTCGTTGAGGGTATTTTTGTGGTACCCTTATAGCTAACTAAATATATATATAATCGTTGTAGACTCCTGACTCACCGATACAAGTGTTCTTCGATGGTGACAGTACGTATCCATCGTTGCATTTGCATTTGAAAGAACCATTCATATTGGTACAATGTCCATTTGTGCACATTCCTGTGTCCTGACATTCGTCGTGATCTGCAGAAGCAAACATTCATTCGCATACATTAATTAATTCAACGATAAACCGTGCCTCTCTTCTTTGAAGTACTAGCAATTTTTCTACAGAAACCGTTGTAACTTTTATCGCACAAGATTCTATAGCAATGACTATTATTTTCTGTAAATTTTGGGATACGATGTTTTGCATCGCGCCTTAAACATATGATTTGTTTTTCAGAAACTGACCAGTGCAATATCGGCCTTCGCCGGAAACGACGAAACCCGGTGGACAGTCGCAGGAGAAGCTTCCAGGAAAATTTCTGCACGTTCCACCCTGGCAATATCCTTCTTTGCATTCGTCAAAATCCTCGCATCTTCCTCCTTTCTTCACAAATCCAGGATAACACTCGCATTCATATCCATCCGGTGTGTCGATGCACTTTCCGTCACCGCAAATATCTGGTCTGAGTGCGCACTCGTTAACGGTAGTAATGTGTTGCGCAGCTTCCAAGCACAGCTTTCTGTGATCCTCTGTTGAATTAAACAAACGACTCTGGATGATTGCTTTCGCATAATTGCAATGAGATTCGGCAGAGTCGATAAGACTCCGAGCAGCGGCCAATTTTTTTTTCGCCGCATGTAGACGACTCTATTGTTGAACGATGCAAATAAAAGAACAACAAAGAGGATATTGAATCTATATCTATAGTATATTACACGTGCAGTATGACCGATCGGGGTCAATACCTACCGCTCCCACTGCGTGGACAAATGAAGCATTCGTCACCCCAACCACGACCCATGTTTTTTCCGCAGCAGCAGTCCCTTTTGCTCAGTCTTACTGCTAAACGATTTTTGCATTGACCGTTTCTATTCACCGCTGTATAACAGAGGCCTTGTCTTCCATCTGGAATTAGAAATGCACATCTTTTTTTCCACTTCGTTTTTTTTTAAATTATGTAGTTACATGTATTTACATTTCTTTAAACAAAGTTGAAAGGTCTTACAGATTTTAAGCAAAAAAAAAGTGTTGTAATTTTACTTTTATCAGTTTTTTTCAATCGTAAATTTGACAAATTTTTTTCGTCGCTTCTAATTTAATATATAGAGATTTCTACTTTTGTCGTTTTTTAAATAATTTTAGAAAAAAATTATAGATTCGGCAAATTTCACAAAATAAGAAATGTTCACACTCTTAAGTCGCGAAAAAATTAAAAACATGTATCCGTTTTTCGAGGTATCACTTACGCATGTAATCCCTTAAATAACGAAATGATAAATTTAATCGATATCTTACCAATACAATTCTTTCGGTCCTGGCTCTGTATAAAGCCCGGATTACACATGCAGTAGTAACCGCCAACAGTATTAATGCAACGCCCATCAGCGCAGATGCCTTCCTCCTCGCATTCGTCTCTATCGGTGCACTCGTTGGTCTCGAGATCCCTAGTCTGGCCCTCGGGGCACTCGCAAGTGAAGGAGCCCGGGGTGTTGACACACTTTCCACCCTGGCACAATCCAGGTATAGCTTCGCACTCATTTATGTCTGGTATATAAAAAAATTAATTATTATTTTCTTTTTACAGGTCAGTAAAGATTTTTTCGTACTTAACCCTTTTTAGGGAAACATTTTAGAAATTTCCGAAAGCTTGGAAAAAAATGTTGCTATAAAATACAATTAATGTAGTATTCGCATTATGATCAAAGGGGTTCTTTCTTACGGTTAATTTCAGAATGCAAAACTTTTGCATAAAGGATGCTGGTAACAATGGAATCTCAAAGTTTTTGTCCCTTTAAAACGAGGAAGTCGGGTCAAATTTATGGATATTTAAAAATTAATATCCTACTTGGTCGCTAGCATTATTGGAAAAAATATGTACTCATGTCTTAGCATACCAAGACTTTTCTTGCCAGGTGGCAAAAGTATGCGGGTAACGGGGGTCAACTATAACATTCTTTTATTTGTTTTTACACTCTGCGCACCTTTGAAAGAGAGCCGATAGGTCAAATATTCTCAAATACTTTTCAGTTGTGTTTAAGATTATTCTTTACAAAATGAATGTACTGATTTGAGATACAGAACCTAAAAAAACATGACAACTTTACTAATTTTCAGGAAACAAAGAAAAAGCTACTCATGTCGTAAGGGTTTGCCGTATTCCGAGAAACCTAAGAAGGATTAAACAACGAATTTTTCGGAAGATTTAACTTACCGACGCAATTGCCCTGATTGGTTTTTAAGTGTCCAATCTCGCAGTCGAGTCTCGCTGGGCACCTCTCACAGGGATGACCCCATCCTTTGCCTACGGTAGCGCAACACATCTGTCGCGTGCATACAACCCCTTGGAGATTGACGAGGCACTGGCCGTTCTTTACTTTGGTGTAACACGGTCCAACCCTGTAATCGGTATCACAACGTCTTCCGGTGTAGCCGTAAATACAGGCGCAACGATCAGGTCCGATGCATCTACCCTGATTCAGACAGGGCTCTCGGCACACCGCTGAAATTATATGGCGTATACAATATGTACGTATATATATCTACGCATTGCACTACATATATAAAATGTGAGAGGCTGCCTTCGCCGGCCCGCATGTTATTACACGAAAGGCGGGACGTTAATTCGTACATAGTATTATTATAGTAAACCAGGCTGTCGGCATTCGCGCCTTTTCTGATACTATACTTGATGCATACCGTGTGAAAGTATGTTAAGGATGCTTGAGTTTTTAACAGTGCACTGAAAATCGACAGAGCCCTGATATAAATTCTTTTAAGAAATAATCTCTTCTTTGATTCTGCTCTAATATTTAATTGATAGCAAATGATCATTTCTTTTTAATTATATAATTGCTTCCTCATAGAGGAAACTATGTTTTCGTGAAAAAAAATTGGAGATTTTAATTTCAACATACTTAAAACAGTTGAAAACGTAGGGAAATGGAATTTCTAGCCGGCGTCTGGATGTATGTGTGTATATGCATGTGACGAAAAGAACGTTAAAATGATAACTGCCGCAATTTTTGGGCGAACGAGCTGAAAGTTTGCACACGAGTCGAGTTACCATTAAGGTTGTTTGCGTATTGAATTCGGCTTGAATCGGCAGAGGGGTTCAAAAGTTAATGTTTCATTTTTTAAAAAATAATTTGTACGATCTGTACTTGCTGGCGCAAATTTCAAGCAGTCGCGCTGAAATTTTGCACCCGAGTCCAGTTAACTTGATAAAATTTGATAACCAAAGAATAAACAATATTTTAGACAATACTTTAATTTCTGAAATGTGAACGTCGTAGCTTTGACTGAAGCAAGCTTATATCTATGGGGCTCAAATTTAATTTCCTAATATTATCATCATACTGTTTATTGAATTTCGAATTCAATAATCAGTGTTGACTTTTGGAATATCAGTGAATTCAATTTTTTTTAAATACGCAATTTTTTTACGAAAATGGTCCTCTAAGACGAAGGCAAAATTAATAGATAGTGGCTTTGTAGAAGCTCATAGAAGTAGCTTTGTGAAAAAAGTAAATTTATGGGGAAGCAATATGCAAGTTCGACTTTGCAACTTTTTTTAGTGTTGGTCGATGTAGGCAATGAATAACCCTTATCTGAGGTTTTAATTACTTTCCTGAATTTCAATTAAATCGACAATATGTTTATTTTTACTATTTCCACATTAGATCGTTTTTTCTTACAACTATTTGCGTAACAGTATTTTCATTTAATTTTTTGCATTTTTGTGTAGAGTAAGGTAACTTATAAAAACTCTGTATAAATATAAAGAGGTATATTAATTGAAATTAAAAATCTGAAAAAAATTCGCAACACTCAGGGTACTATCCTCTATCAAATCCTGAAGTCACAATCCGATTGAGAAACCACGTGGTGCTTTATTTTAATAATGACAGTAATGCTTTTTATTTTCAATTAATAAAACTATTAATATTTGGAGTATTTTTTTTTTATAAAGAGCCATCATTGTACTCACGCTCGTTGCAGAATTCTCCTTGATATCCTGTCCGGCATTTGCATCTTCCATCGACGCAATTACCATTGATACAGCGAACTCTGCAGTTTCCGCTTCCACGACCTCCCCCATTGCCACCTGATTCCTTGTGGTCTGTATTGCCAGTGCGATTGTTGTGAGACAAAGCTTCGGCAGAGGCGAAAAAAAGCTTGAACACATTGCTGATAAATTTTTCCACAAATTTTGATTACAACTAGACGTCTCGTAACTCTATTCGTTCTTTGATTTACACCCTCGTCGCGATTTTCCCCTCTGTTATAGCGCAGCATGCACGTTCCCTACAACCCCCTGGCAGTTCGTCGTTACTGGCATTCCTCCGATAACTGCGAATCATAAATGCTTAAATACCCCGAGGGAAGAAAAGAGGAGTCGAGCTCTCGACGACGCGCCTCCTCTTCACCGACACCCATATTTCTTTGTAGTTAACGTTTTACGCTCGCCTATCTTCATAGCTGTGCTTTGAAATGCGCGAAAGTGCCAAGTCACGACCGCTGGAACGTACCCCGTCGATATACAGTGTGATTCAGTTTTTAGATATAGTCTCTCGCACCAAATGAACAATAAATCATTTTTAATATTGACTCTAAATTATTATCTAAAGATAAGAATTATTCTTTGGATAATAATATTTATAATACATTTTAGCTTCTGCTAAGTTATTAATTATTATATTGACTATTTAATTTATTTTATTCTGAATAACTTCCATTTTTTTTATCAGACTAATAATATCAAATATTTTTTATTATTATATTTGATTTTATATCTTTCCTGTTTACCAATTCACCCGGTATGTGTTGTACAAATGGACGATAAATCATTTTTATTATTGTCATTTCCACTAAGAGACAAGAATTATTTTTCCAATAAACTTTATAAAACCATTTTTGATCCTAAGATTTCAATATATTTAAGATTTTACTGATTTATCAAATATTATATCTAATTACTATTCAACTCCATTTATTCTGAATAACTTTCAAGATTTTGTTGTTGTTAGATTAACAATATCAAGTATTTATAGTTATTGCGAAAAATATATTTCACGTAAATTTCGGTAATAGCATTTTGGTCTTGTAAAAATGAGAAACAAATAATTCTTTTATTAGCATTTCCATCAAGAGATAAGAATTATTCTGTAAATAAGAAAATTGATGAAACCATTTTTTAAAATATAAATATAATTAACCATTCAATGCAATTTATTGTGAATAATTCGTAAATTTTTAAAAACAGTTGGACTAACAATATAAAGTATTTTTAATTAATGCGAAAAATATACTTCACATAAATTTGGAGAATGGCATTTCTATTTTCTGTTTCGAATTTACCGACTCACCCGGTATTTCGACGGTTTTTCTTTCACATGCCGCCCCGGTGCGATGCATTCGCGCGGGACAATGCATTCGCAAAAGTTGCGTTGATGAGAAAGATATAGAAAAGAGTATAAAAATTAACGCGAATCCATTAAGACACGGTTCGTTTTGCCTCTTTACCTTTGGTCTGTGATGATCCACAGACCGATGCAACCGATCCACTCTCGCACAGACAAACGTTTGGCCTTATGCACCTGCCCTGGTTACCACATCGCCTTGAACAAATCGCTGAAAAATTACAGGAACTGAACTCTCGTCAGATGATGACAATCGATCGAACGTCAATTGGTTCGTCTCTACGACTACTCGCTGATCGTTTAGGCATTGAAATACTTACGTATTACGCAGAGTCCTGACTCAGGCTTCCTCGTCCAACCGGGACAGCAATAATTTTTATATCTCGTTCGACAAATATTTGGACTGTAAACAGAAAAATTCAATAGACAATAAAAAATGTTTCCTTTTTCCCGTTGTAAATATTAGGTTTAAATAATTGAATATACATTTTTGTAAACGTAATTTCCGTAATTTATAGGAAAACGTGTTAACATCATATTAAAGGGAAAAAGGTATTTTTGTCCATAAAAATCCATTACAGATTGTAGGAACATTAAAATTGTACACCATATGGCGTAGGATGGGAGGGAATAATTTTACTGTTTATCTTGCTTCCTTATAGAGGAAACTTCGTTTTCGTGACATTTTTTTCGAGAGTTTCATGCCAATATACTGAAAATGTTGAGAAAAGTTTGGAAAAGTGTTTTCGAAAAAAATGCCCGGAGTTTGTGTATGTGTGTGTCTGTGTACCATGGGTAAAAAAATTGAAGCCCCTATAGCTTGAGAACGGCTTGGAGCTTTTGCTATCCTTCCGTAGCTGCAAATGTAAGTAGAATTGGTTATCTTCTTAAAATTTTATTGGTCTTGGATTTTTTTTCTTATGCAAAGCGACATAAATATACTCACTGGAGCAAATTCTATGCTATCGAGCTCAAATTTTCAAACTTTCACAATTAATTTAACTTCAATATTTAACCAGAATCGACAGAGTATTTTCAGAATTATCTTTTTTAAAAAATGTATACTTCCTGTATAAGGAAGGCCAAAAGTGATCGACATAATACTTTCTCATAGAAGGAACTTTGTGCAAGGTGTGAAATAATGAGGATGCTATGTACAAAAGGTTCTACTTTACAGTCTTTTTTATAACTTGATATTTTATAAAATTTGGAAAAATTTCATAACAGACCCTGGTATATAATAATCATTTTTTTTAAATGATCAACTATACTAATTACAATTACACTGATGTACATTGTTCGTTTTATTTTACAGAAAGTGATCAACTGGAACATGAAAATGGTTATGAAAACCGAGAGTTCGTGAACGTTTCCATTGCAGTGCAGATTCCAATTGAAGGTAGATAATTTAATCTTGCCACTAAGTGCCATACATTTATCCCGTCCCACTTATTCCTACATGGTAATAGAATATTATATAATTGGAGTCGCGAACCGATGAGGACATGACTCTATATCCCATGACATGACGCCTACGGGTAACCAACGTTGACCCCATTAATTTCTTTTCCCTACTTTTTATCTCATTTACTAGAAACAGATTCAAGTGTCATACGCGTACATTTATATATACCGAAGGGTTAATCGTTCTACTTCCGTCATAAATAACGCGGAAATTTCATTTTCCTTCTCCTACGCACATGGTGTATTTACGTACGGTGTCGTACATAGTGTGCAAACAAAAAAAAAAAAAGAAAAAGCAAAAACGAAAAGGAAAAAAAAGGCTGTGCCACCTCGCGAACAAGGAGGCCATTCACTCGGTGCCCCATAATTAACGTCAGCTGCTAGGCTGCTTTTAAGTACTTCCACTTACGCGCCATGGCGCCGAGGCTTATTGCCGCTCTTATGCACGCATATCCGCGTGTGTCTCTTCTTGCGACTTATCCGGGCGTTGAGTAGCCACGAAAAAAAAAAAAAAAAAAAAGAAAAAACGGGTGAAAGAGGGTAAAAAGAACCTGGCGAATCAAACGGCAGGACCGCACGCGAACTCTGTGCATGCAGTTGAATGTGTGAAATGCCTACGCGTCATTCTGTGGAATCGGGCAATTAATTAATCCACCATTTGATAGAGCAGTAATTTTGCAAGTTACTTCCGGATGCCGCATAGTCTTTTATATACGCGCACTTATGAGCGTTATCATCGAGCGGTGCATCCCTAAATGCTATACCGAGCGATCAGAGTGTACATAAAATGAGCCCACGACGACTCAGCACGATAGTGTCGCGCAAACTGATATTAAAACCCACGATCCTCAGCGTCATTAGGCAATCTTGTGCAAACAATGGACCCTATCTATTCCTCAGCTCCACTGAACGTGTATATATACGGTGCTGTAATATGATTATTGCGTAATGAGGCCATTCCACGGATGCTCTCGTATGAGAAATCTTGACACGCTGATTAATTTACCCTTCTGCATACCAACGGGATCCGCGGGCATCGAGCTTGAAATACGTGGGTGGCACGTTTTACATATTTACATTATCAATTTTTCGTTAAAATGAAATTTATGACTTAAGAAAAAAGAAGAAGTTGCAAAGTAGAACCTTTGAACATTGATTCCTCAAATTTGGTTTCCTCACAGAAGCTTTGTGGACCATTTACTCATCATATACTTTTATTAACAACAATCTTACCAGGCAGTATTAAACATTCGATGATCCTACACTTGATCAACGTGCAAAATGTCAGGTCTTTTATTTGGATCTGTGTGAAATTGTTGAATTTTCAACAAAAAAAAAATCAAAAATGTAAAATTTTCTAAAATCTTAACTCGTTGTTGAATTTTTAATAAATTCAGTATCAAACATCCACACATTGTATTTAAGTTTTCATGCATTTTAGATCAATTGCCTAAAGCGTTCTAGAGTTTATAATATTTTATAAAAGCTGCAAAGTAAAACTTTATTTAATTTGACAATAAAATACACAAAGCTTGTCATAAAAAAAAGGTAGAAAGTAATGTAGTTTCTACCACTTACGTAGATACCATTAATTTATTTATCGTTCGATAAACGATCGGCATTCTAATTTCAGTAAATCTCCGGCAATGAGGGTAAGCGGGAGAATCCTGGAGCTCCTAGAACTCTCGCCATAAAGCCTTCTTTCTCATTCTGTTCTTAATAGATCGGAATTCTTCACCCTATCGCGACATTTCATTACGAGCACTTAACGATTAGGTGGGTTCTCACAGTCGAGACCAACTTAACCCGAACGAGGCTGCAGTCTGACAACCAAGTCGCCTGGCATTCACATCGCTCTAATATGTTCACTCTCTCCGCATCCTAAACTGCTGTTCCCGATTCCATCGTCACAATTGAACTATGCAATACTAATTCTTTCTGCGAATTCACTCCCATGCCACTGACACAATATAGTTCGAGAGTGTCAGATAACACCTCGAATTCATTTCTTTCGAGAAAATGTACATTAAGGGCAGGCTGCACCGATTTCAGGAAAAAACGAAAGCTCTATTTATTTTAACGAAAAAAGGAAAAAGATCTTTTAAAAAACCCTATACGATTGATTGTTCCTAATGATTTTTTAATTATGTGAAAAAATCCTTATATTCTGATACATCAAATTGTAAAAATTTAATTCTTTTTCAATGTGTCTCTTCGTATTATCGATTTTTTAAATAACACCTATAATTTGTTATTGTCGGACTTGGGTTTCTATTCATACGATAAAAACACCGATATTAATAATAAACTTCGTTGAATTTTCAGTGCATTTGCTTTGTTCCGATTTTAAAAAAAGAATTATTTTCATAAAAATTATTATACATTAAATTATTTTCAACCAGTGTGCAAAGTTCTACTTTGCACATTGGTTCCTCATAATTTTTAAATTCTTACAAAGCTACTTCTTTGAACAAGTATTTTTATCGAACTTTTAGCTTTCTCGTAGAGGAAGCTTGGTAAAAATTTAAAAATTATGAGGAACCCATGTGCAAAGCTCCACTTTGCATCCCTATTTTGAGGAAATTTAAAAAGTATGTTATATTTATATATCATTTCTAATATTTCTTACATCTTGAGAATTAAAATACAATTTTAAAGACAAAAATGCAATATTTTATAAAATTCAGATCACGTTTCTGATTTTCACCAAATCTCGTACAAAATATCTCTGTACGTTATTACGCACATCTCTGAAATTTTAGTACGTTTTGTCAGAGGTTTTGAAAGTAGAAGCGTAAAACGTAAAAAAAAATAAAAATTCTTATAAAATCCGAACCTCTTGACCGAACGTCGCCAAAATTGGTACGTAGCACTGCTGAATATTATTATTTGACTGCGAAAAAAATTGAGATCTTTTGGTGAGAGTTAAAGTTAGAGCAAAACGTTACTTTTTCGAAATATACTAAATTCCATAAAAAGCAAACCTATTTATAGATATAGTTCAAGTTGAAGAACGACCGTTCTTTAAAATCGTTTTACTTGAAAAGAACAATTTAGTTTAATAATCTCGAAATTTGCAGCACGTAAAGACATTCTTCGAAAAATTAAAAATTGAACAAAATCTAAACAGGTGTTTCAGAATTTGGAAAATGTCTATAAAGAACGGTGTCTGACTGTGTACCAAATTTCAAAACTCGTTTGATGCAGCCGTTCTTGAGATATGAAAATTTACGACATGAAAATCTCCAGAAAAAAAAATATTACAGAAACAAATCTTCCACGATCAGGAGGCAAGAAATTTAGGGACTTCCCCTGAAAAAGGCATGTTTATAAAAGTTGCGAGACGCACACTATAGATAATATTAATAAATCTACAACAGATAATATTAAAAATACATGCTATTGTCTACTTCATGCATAAGTCCACCTCGGATTTAAAAAAATTCTTGGCATCGAGACGCCGCTGCTTCTCTCGATATTCAATGGAATAAAATCTTTGCTGACTGTACTGTACATCGATATTGAGTGATCTCGCAAAAATTGGTTTATTATCGACTAAAAATCGAACGCTTCGTCGCACGAGGCGTGACGCTTGACTTTGAGCGGAGTGAGCCGTTATATAGCTCGAGCTATGGGTAGTAATTTTAACACTCGCCCCCCCTACCCCCTCCCACTCCCCTCTCCCGATAATACCAGTGCTATATAATAAGCCTTAGGCCGAATCAATGTTCGACGAGCACTCCTTCTACGAATTCACCAGACTCAGTTGATCGGTTCAATTCTTTAGTGTAGCAAACTCTATCTGACAATAAGATCGAAATTATTAATATGTCAAGGGACATAGTAAACTCATAGCCGCATCATAAAGATCATTCCAAGTCCTATGAAATTATGATAAATGACGTTTCGATACTCCCTCAATCAATCCAGGAGGAGGATCCCTATAATGCCGCGGCAAACCCTTAATATACCCAAAAAATGTCGTGTCTGTATGCAATCACAGCTTTTTACAAAGCAGCACGCGCTGTGGGATCTTAATCTCGGCTCCTCTCAAACGTCTAACTCAATCAATATTCGATTATGGTGGGACACCACTTGATCGTGACGCGATCAAGTGTATAACATTCCTTTGAGATAAATCGCTAGTCATAGCCCGTGACGTGTCTGTGACAAGCTCAGCGTGGGGTCCTTAAGGACTTTAGACAGATGTACAAGAGTATTATGAGAATAATAATAATAATAAAGCATTAGTGTATATTAGACGCATTGATAAGGCATTGAATGCATTATCAATGGAAGAAAAACAACATGTGTTTATGTTTTTTTTTTGCCTGTAATTTTTGTTGTTGTTGTTCATTAACAATTAATTATTATTCACGTTGAGGATGGAAGTTCAAATGCTTTTGGTATTGAAATACAAAACTTGATGAAATTAATAAATGAATCAAGTGATATGATTTATTACTATTTGTTTTTAACGACGACAAATAATTTTTCGGTGTAAATAATTAATAATCGATATTAATTGTCCGCGTGCTTGTCCATGTAGCTATTTTTATATTTCACATCGACTTTATATTTTATACATTGAATTCGAGCTGAAACCGAAATTTCAACGTCTCGGCACTTTCAAATCAAATGAGGCAGTAAATAGCTAAGAATGCGTTTAAAAAAAAGTCACTTCAGTCTTCGGTATAATAATATCCGGAGTTTTGGAGAAAATAAATTCCTTTTTATCACAGTAAATGTTTTGATGTGAAATCGGGGTGCCAGGAATACAAAGATTTTGCAAGTATGTCGAAATTACAATTTTTTTGTTTCTAAAAATGACAATGAAAATACAATAATGGGAAATATGCAATTAAAAAAAAAGACAAAAATATATTGTCATACGAAAATGATACATTTTTTGTTCTTAAAATTGCAAGAAATATTTCGTAGGGTAAAAATAAAAACTTGTTAAGAATGATTTACTCACTTTTGTTGTTGTTGTAAAAGTAGCAATCGACAAAAAAGATTATGTTGAAACTACACAAATCTAAATTCACTTTTTACTATTCAGCATACAATTGCAACAATTTTAGATAAATCAATGACTAAACATAAGTATTAAATAATTAATTATTAACAAAGAGTATAGCCGTTGGTCCACTATGCGCGGATGTTGGATGCCGGTTACGTCGTTAGACGAAAGTGGTCGTTTCTTTTCCGTTGGTAATGGGAATCTCAATTAGATAATTATTCACGCTAATTCTTCACGAACAAATTAGGTTAAACGGGCCGTTGCGCAATAGAAAGGGGAAGGGAGTCATCTGAAGTTCGAGAGTAAGAAATGTTTATGTGTCTGTGCGCCTCTGTGACTCTTCCCCACAAGCTATTCGCATCGAAGCTCGACATAACTCTCGTTCCCAACACATATTTCATGAAAAAAAAGTAAAGAAAAACAGAAAGCCCTTAAGCTGTTAAGTCACTTGTCGCCAAGCTTTAGAACGGCTGAATGTAAAATACATATGAGTTAACGTTACCACACTGTACGTTTTTTTTTATTTAACTTTTATTAATGGTTATTTGACGTTCATTATGAAATAAAATATTAATACATTGGAAAAATCTGAAAAAAAATACAAAAGTCGTGTGTTGCATACAAATTTTTTCTAGCTGATGCCCATAGCAAAGTAACTACTTTTTTAAAAAATTATTCCATTTTTGTTGTTGATGAAAAAAGGCCGAAAAAATATAAGGAATCGCCACATCGGCTGGGTTACCAAAAATTTTTTATTTTCCAAAAAAAAAAGGGTTTTCAGAATTGGTTCAGATTTAAAAAATGTGTCGATCGATAATTGGGCTTAAAAAATCGTAGGTAATTGAAAATGTGTTTAAAAAAATTGTTTTTTAAAGTTAGTTTTTTTTTAAACTTATGTCAATCGTATAAAAAATTGTGGACCCAATTGGAAGGGTCAAGGGTCAAACCCAGGTCGAAGCTAGGTGGAATACACTATATACAATTTGATTATCTCTTTCGTCTCCCACCTCAGTTAACGTTAAGCTATACACAAAATAAAATCCTTCTGAAATACGGAAACAAGCAAAAAAGATTTGGTGGTCCTGCCACCAAATTCCGAAGAAAGTGGGGGAAATAATTTTCATCGTTTAGATGGGAACGAAAACATAAATCCAGATTTCAATAAACCACCTTGAGATACATAAATAAAGAAATTACTGTGTCTTCTTTTATTCTCCGAAATTCCGCAGTGACAACGAAATTTTTTTTTCCCACTAGAGGTTTAAGAGGATTTATTAATCAAAAATCAGTATTTAATTTTGAGTGAAATATAGGATTAAAAAATCTACAATAATTCGTACATATTCTAGATATTCAACACGACCCTCAAAAAAATTATAAATTTTGTTCGTAACATCTGGAAACAGGGGTGGCTCACTTCGTGCGGAATGCCTCGTATAACTCTTGCCCTACAATCGTTGAACCTCGTCATTTATCGTTCGCACGTTTTTTTTTGTTTTTTTTTTTTTCAAAATAGCGATAGCCAGAGTAATATATTTTGTTCGTTCTATAAATCATACATATCCTCATTGCTGTAATTGTATTAGCGAATTCTCGTATCTTTAGCTTGAGAATTTCTTCGTGTTGACGCGTATTCAATTAGATATTGCGGAAGCTCTATATTTGAGGCATGATATACTTAAGGGGGAATGTATCAATGAGAGGAGTCGCTCGAATCTATTACATATATGCGTTATAAACATGTCTTACGTGATCGCACTTATCGCGTTTCCTTGGGATTTATATATTAAATTCAATGAGCTCCCGATAAAACGGTCCGGCTATTCGTATGATATTACTTATTTATACACGTCTGAAAATACAACACTTTTTTTTCTTTAAAAAGAAAAAAAAAAACATCGTATATTGAATTCGATTACGGTTTTGTGGTATTTGAATAAAAATCTATTGTTATTCAAATTTAAAAAATAAAAAGATATTATGAATAATTCTTAAAGACGAATTTTAATATAAGCATTTTTTAAGAATTCAATTATTTCAAATTACTTTAAAACAGTGAAGAATTTTAAAAAAGTTATTTCATATTTCTCGATCTGAAAAGAATTTTAATCACACATTAATTTTAGAAAAAGTCAATTTTTTTTGACAACGCGAATTAGCGCTAAAAAAATTGGAAGCAATTATTTAATAGGAGCCTTGATCACGATCTAAGGTCAAGCCAAAATTGGATAAATTTGCGCGATTACGCAAAAACGTTTACCATCGTTAACCGTGAGTGACGTTAGTGAACCAATTCCTATGTGCGGAATGTGATGCTCTCGCTCTTGATTTTCGCCGTCGCTTCGATCCGACGCACAATTTCTAATCAGACGATAAATCTTAATGTATGTAATTAAGCGAATGGTGGCGAGATCTCCGAGGCCTAAAACGAGACTTTGCTCTTGACTGATTCGCTGATTTAGATGTTGCTGACTTGGATTTTGCAACCGAATAAATCGCCAATTGCTGCTCTTTCGATACGCAAGATCTTGCATTGAATTGTTTTTTTTAAATTCATTGAATTTTGTTGTTGTAATTACGAAATTAATTTGTTCAGACAACCGGCGGTATGCGAGAAAAGAAAATATCATGATGTAAAGTAGATTATTGTATAGAAAATCAGAGTATTTAAGTCAGCTCATCGCGAAATTATACATTGGAATTTCCTGGTTTATTTTAGTAAATTCCTTAATGTATTTTCATTTTACGAAACATTTTTTCAGAAAATAAGAAGTATATATTTATCATTCCCTTTCACAATAATATATCCTGTCATTTTTGTATTAAAACAACGGTCTTAATTAAGGGGCTAAATCTCCTGAAAATGTTCAAAATAAAATTGTGTTGCAATTGCACTTACGATAAAATTCTGCAACTTTGAATAAATGGTATTGTAACACTATTTTATTTTCACTATTTTCGAGTGACTGGGTGAATTATGTGAATTATTTGATCACGAAATAATCGGAAAAAAATGTCATCCTCGATGACTTTATGCACCTCAATAGACTCTACATACTTCGCAGTGGAGGCGTTTATAATTTTCATCTGACAGATTGCTTTTATTCTGTAAAAATTACAACTTTCTTGTTGCCTCGAAAATTTCGCATTGTCAAAATAGCTAATATTTCAGGTTAAAGAGCATAGCATTTTTTTTTAACAAGAAATTATATTTGGCAGAATTTATTCGTCACTTAGTGGTTCATTCTTAGACATAGGATTCTGTGCTGGACACCAAGATGGATTAAGAAATTTTTCCCAGCAGATTAAGACACTTTTTTTTCTAACTTTCACATACTTTTTTCGTCAATTCTAATTTAACATAACTATTTTTCTAAATTCAACAAATTCATAACAACAACAAAAATGTTGTCACTACAAGCTTAACAACGCATTTATTTTTCGCTGCTAAAGTCCACAAAAGCTTAAGTTCGACAAAATGATTTTTGTTAATTTAAAGTTTCTTTTGTCACTTTTAATTTAGTAAATCAAAATATGTATACTTGATCATTTTTTTATCACTTCTAGTTAAACAGAAAAAAGTTCAAAGTTCTACAACTTTTATTTATAATTTCTAGTTTTACAATAAAAAATATTTTTGAATTCGCCAAATTTACAAAATATTTATGTAGCTTTTCAAATTTAATAGAGAAAATCTCCGAAAAATAATCGATTAAATCAAAACAACAGGGTTTGTTACTTGCAAACCTGGCACTTCCATTTTACACAAACATGTTTGGTTTCATAAGTGTCGGCGAAGCTGCGTGCGACGTTTCTTCTTGAATACGATCAGAGAGAGAGAGAGTTAATTGACAGTGTGTGTGCATAAGTCGGATATTCTCCGTACGTTACTACCAGCCGCGTGTACGTACTACCATGCGTTACTTGCTCGTCGGCCTTACTCAAACTAGATCCTTCAAACTCTGCAATTTCAGACAGTAGATTGGGAAAAAATCTAGCAAATCGCTATCCGATTATTATAAGTGGCTACTTATTCATGGGCAAATAATGCTAATTATGAACAACTCGCCCGAAGATAAGAACTCGAAACAAGCAGGTCGACGACGGCGACACGTCGACGACGACGACGACAGGTTTACTCGTTTGTTCGTTGAGAGACGAGTTTGTCCTTAGCAATTTGCATCGACATAGTATTAAAACTTATGCACGTTGCAAGATCAAGGACGTATCATGTGGCGCCTCGCGAGTTTCTTGTGAAAATATATAATCGGCAATCAAAGAGACTGTCAACTTTCGATTTAACCTCTGGTTACTCAAAATAACAACTATAAAAAAAAATCCCAAAGACTTTACCGCGTTTTGGAATTTCACTGCCTGCTAGTCACTGTTACAAAAATAATCGCTCTTGGTGAAGCTTTAAAGCGAACAATTTATATGACGTTGAAATAAAAATCGTTTAAACTCTTTGATCAGATATATTGATCTTCGGTTTTTGAGACCGAACTTACGACTGGAAATTCGAGCATTTATGATCTTTTTTTTTTAAAGCTCATTATATTCTATTTTCACGAGGAAGCCAAAAGTGACCGACATACTTTTTTATAGAGGCGACTTGTCGTAAGATGGAAACTAATGAGGTTTGGTGCGTGAGAATTTTTCTTCCTTATAGAGGAAGCTTTTTTCATGAATTTTTTTTTTTTAAATTTTCATCATCTTTTTCCAAAATACTATAACTCGAGAACGGTCCAAGTAGCTGATCTATAATTTTTTATGAAATTTACTGAATATCCAACAAGAGGTGTTCATGTTTTAGAGAATTTTACTTTCTTTTGACAATTCAACAATTTCCTACACGTTCAAATAAATTATCTGGCCCTTTGCGCTTCAATGAAACAGGATTATCACATTTTGAATACTGTCTGCAAATATTGCTTTTAATAAAAGTATATGATAAATAATAAATAAGTAAATGATTCTGTTTTACAGCTTTTACAAATCATTAGATTCTGTCAATAAAATCTATTGTTACGCATGACGCGAACGCGCGCCGTGCGTAAAGTGACTCTTTACGTACTCCGTTCACTTTACGTACACTTCTGCAAAACTCGCGCTTTGCTCCGTTCGACCCCCCGGAGCTCTCTTCACGACGCTATTACAAAAACTAGCATGTGCAATTTGTGCGGAAACAACGTACTTTACACACTTCTTGCAGAATATACTATTTTGCCCGCCATCCACAAAGTTTCCTCTATGAGGAAGTCAAAATGAATTTTTATTTTAATGGACCAACGATACTTTCTGATAGAGGTGACATTGCAAACGGCGGTGAAAAAAAAAAGGAAGCAATGCGCAAGGTGTCCAACAACCAACCATAAACTGATCTTTCGTATCATTTTTTTTCCATTTTTTAGTGGCTTAAAAAAAACGACGCAAACGTTCGTCCATTCAAAGTCAGTCAAAGTACGACAAAGCTCAAAAATGTAGATATCTTATACATGATTTTTGCAAAAAATTTCAAATTCTTAAATTGGGGCAAAAAGTTTAAATAAAAAAAAAATTCATAAAAAAAATCTAAGAAAAATTAAAAGTATTATTTTTTTCGAGCACATAGAATAGTATAAAAAATTATGGAGCAAATTGGAAGGGATCAGGGTTGAACGCTTACTGAATTGGCCAGGAATATCATATATTTAAAGTAGACTTCTGAATTATTTAAAAGTATATTGTAAAAATAGTGTCGTTAAGTATACAATATTGTCGATATTCTATATACAATACCACAGGATTGTTGTCCCACTCAATCCACCGACACAATAGCTACCATCAATCGTATCTCATACGCCAGATCGAAACCTACCGAACGCTTTATTTCCGTGCCAATAATTCAGACGCGTTGGCGCACCTAAGTTACTCTCATTAATGTCACTTCCTGTGTTCAGTGTTGTGTGTGCGCGCCACACGCAAGTAAATAATGAGTGTGAGGCTGGTATACAAATTAGAGTGTCCCGATATCTCCGACGTGGCTTACTTACCCGACCGGAGGAATGGACTGTAGATTGTTGTCAAGATCGTGCGTTGCTGCTGGGGTGTATCGTGTACCCGGTGGATTTTCTTGGAGGGTCCGATTAGCGAGAAACAGAAGGGCTGCTGCCGACAGCAGACCAACTCGTTGCACCAACATTATTCCAAAGTTCAACGAATTTGGACTTTTACCAATATTAAGTCCGATTGGTCGGTGGCCTCAGTAGGCATTCGTTAAGCTGGGTGATAACACCCCATTTGTAAACGTCACCCCCTTAATCCAGTAAAGAGCGGCTTCAAGGTATCGATAAAAAGCCTCAGTGGTTAGCTATTAATATTGTTTAATACAATAATCACTCTCTATCTGTGACGATAAAGCATTAATCGAGTTAACGATAACGAGACCATTTTATTTTTAACAAATTCTATTAAATTTAATAAATTGTAAGCAACGATTTCTTAATTCTCGTGGCTGAGAATCAGCTTCTAATAAACACGTGCAGAGAGAAAAATGTTACATTCGATAAGACTCTATATAAATTCTTTTACTAGTACAATTTATTATTTTGACGAAATTATCGAAATATCGATCAATAGCTCATTGATTAGCAATTAATATTATTTTGTACTATAATCACTGCATATTTGGGACAATAAAGCATTAACTCCGTTTACTGATAAGGAGACATTTTTATTTTTAACAAATGTTATTAAATTTAGTAAATTGCAACCAGCGATTTCTGAATCCTTGTAACCTTGATTATCATAAACTTATAACACGTGCGGAGAGAAAAACATTACATTTGATAATATTTTGCGTAAATTCTTTTACTACTACAATTTAGTATATTGACGAAATATTTCACTGATTATCAACTAATATCATTTAATACCATAATCACTGTCTATCTGTGATGATAAAATATTAATTTCAGTTAGTAATAAGGAGACACGCCTTTTTTTAACAATATTAATTATCATCAGCAAAGCGCAACCGGTAATTTCGTAGTGCATAGAAAAAAATGGTCTCATACGGTTTTAAGTGCTCTTCAAATGGTGCAGTTTAGTATATTAAAGAAATGATCGAAATGTCGATCAGTAAGGTACTGATTAGCAATTAACATCGTTTCATACAATTGTGACTGTCGTGACAATAAAGATTCAATTCCAGTTTGTGATAACAAGACATTTATCTTTTAACAAACTTAATTAAGAGGGGGCGAGTCAGTAAAAAGAAAATCGTTTTCAGAGATTTATATTTTTTTATTCTAGCCATCCAATAAATATGAAATAAATATAATTATTTCGGGATTAGAATAAGCTATTTTTCTATCAGTATTAAAATCAGTTTTGTTGACTCATACCATTGTGAATCAATTTTCAGGTTTTTTCAACACTCCGCATGATTCAAAATTAAGCACTCATAGGGATTCAAGTCTGTGGTGTTTAATTTTTTTTTTTAACAACATTCTACACCAGCTAAGCGATTTTTTTAAAAGTTCCCCGGACCACAGATATCAACTGATTTACAAATTTAGGAAATAATGTTGGTGTTAAAAGCAGGAGCCTCTTAAAGTTTTGACTTTTCTTAACATTTGATCCACTTAGCTTGTGTAGAACATTATTACAAACAAAATGAGAAGCCATAGACGTCAATCCTACGAATGCTTCATTCGGGATCACAGGCAGAGTTGAAAAAGCCAAAAACTTTTTCACAGTGGTATTGGTCAACGAAACTGATTTTAATACTGATCGGAAAATAGTTTAGTCTAATCCTGAAATAATATATTTATTTCATATCTGTTGGATGACTAGAATACAAAATATAAATCTGTAAAAATCATTTTTTTACTGACTCGTCCTTCTTAAACAGTCGCAACAGTGATTTCAGTAATTCACTTTAATTTATAACTTGAATTTTGAATGTTAACTCTTTTTTTCCAAATATCAAAATATCATTTGGTTTTAGCTTCTAACTGATAATTTTTCAACTTCCTTTTAACACAAGGGAAGTCAAGTCATTATCTGATAAGTTTTTGAAGAAATTTTTCCAACGATGCAATCAAATGTATTCAAGTAATGCCCGAAATATTGATATATAGCTTATTGGTAAAAAAAAATATATATAAATATTTTTATTCCTCAACGAAACAATAGTTTTCAACAATTTGTGTCAAAGTACAGTCATCGAGAAAGCATATGACTGTCCTGTGATAAAACGCGCGTTTCGCGGAGTGTTGGCGTTCCGGAAGTGCAGCAAAGAAGTGTGAAGTACGATAGAAACCACTATCACGGATGGGTGGTATAAATATAAAGTTGTTATCTATGACAAATAGCTCTAAACTGAAGATTCGTAGCTAGTATAATGTAATGCAACTGAAAACCCTTTCTGTCTCTTAAAAACCCTTCAGTCACTCTCAATACAGTGAGCGCGAGAGTTTTCGAGTGGAGAGAAGTCGAAGAAGCTCGGGCGAAAGATAAGACTGTCCCGGGTGAAATGATAATCGAAGAGATCAAGGGAATTCTGCTGCAGCACGAGTTAATGATATTCGGCTCGACAAAATTTCAAGGAAATATAACACACAACTTTGCACTTACTTAAGAATTTGTAAAAAAAATATTTTAGATTAATTCTAAAAAAAAAGAGTGCAATTCCGTTGATGAATTTTTTCTTTCCCCCAAAAGACACGCACAGACACTTTTTTTCACTATATTCGTTGCATAGTTCAATCAGGCGAATTGTCGATATTTTTTTTTCTTTTTAAACGGTAAACTATATGTATACGTGAGTAAAGCACGCGTGACCGAAGTATGAACCCCGAAAAGGTGCGTCGACGGGACTCGACGTGAGACTGCCACAAGCAGACTATGAACCGGGTATCCCAACTCATCTCGACCAGCCGCAGCTTCTCTTCCTATCTCCGTCTCCGTGCCCTCTCTCCCTCTCTCGTTTGAGACACTACAGACTCCCAACCCCCTTCCACTCTACTGTCAACACTTTGTGCATCAGAGTGGAGTCTCGTTTACATCATTCACCATAAATCCAAAAGCATAACGGACGAAAACTTGTAACATAAAAAAAAAGAACAAAAAAAATATATTTATGCTTCAATAATAAAATAACATTATTTGAGCAAATTTTTATTTCGCATGTAATACAAAATATTTGAGAGTAAAAATTGTAAAGTTCACTAAAAGCTAGTTTGGTTTTTAATGATAACGCAATTTTATCAGTTGCTAAGTATATTTCATTAAAAATTCCTTTACATTATTCACCATAAATGAACCAAGAATAGTAGGCTAAAATGTTGCGCTACCATAAAGACACATGGTTGCAAAGTAGAACTTTCCGTACACTTATAAAAAGAAAAGAAAAGAAAATATTTATGCTATTAAAATAACATTTTTATGGAGCCACTTTTCAAATTCTCAGTTGCACAAATCGTTTGTTGGGCTACGTAAAGTAAAACATTTATGTAAAGTCATAAAAGTCTTTAAATATTCATTTGTTTCTACAGATTACACAATTTTCGTGGACAAATATATTTCTATAAAATCTCATACTTGATTAGAGTAACTGCAATTGAAAGAGGTGTTTACCATTGGAACCCCAATAATTTTGATGGCTGAAGACACCATATTGTATCACTGTAGCATATTTGCATATTTATGCTGACGCGTCATAAAATTATGTGTGAATAACAGGAATCAAGAATACAAATGAAGTCATTATAGATTGGAATGTGTCGATTGTCGTTTATTTTGAATAATTTCGCCAGCATATTTATTTCGCTGGCGCCTCGGCAAAAATATTTGGCTAATGGGTTTCGTGGGTGTCCGAAATTTATTAAGATGTGTGTTTTTTTGTTTCTTCATAGAGGAAGCTTCGTTTTCATGACATTTTTTTTTTTTTTAGAAGTTCACGTCAGGACACTCAGAATGGTGCAAAACGAGAAAAGTGGTTTAGAAAAAAATGTCTGTATGTATGTGCAGATTTCCTTGTAAGCACGACAACTGTCGTAATTTTAGATGTATGTTCTACAAATTTGGCACGCAATTGGGCTGTCATACTAAGGCGTTTGGAATTTTAGTTGACCCGAGTCGGTTTTGAAAATAAAAATTATACAGCGTTTTGAAAAAATCGTTTTTACGCTATAATTTTTGTAAATTAAAAGATATCGAGCTGAAATTTTGTACACAAATGGACTAATATTAAACCATGATCTGTATCAAATTTGACGAGAATCGATAGAGTGCTTCCAATTTTATTGCAATTTCAATTTTTTTTTTCAAAATGTCTGTAAACACCTCAACTCATGTAAATTCTAAAACATCCGGCTGCAATTTTCGACGTGACTTTATGATTATTGATTATCAGAGATTAATTTAGTACAAGGAACGGTCGCTGTGTTTGTAATTTTTTATTTTACTCCAAAAAATCAAAACATTGCATCCGCGATTTTTTTTTTTTACATTTTTACAGCAGATGTAAATCAAATGTGGTACATATGTAGATTGTCTCGAAACAAGGTTTAAGTTCAAATTTAATGCAAATCGATCGAACGGTTCTAATTTCACGATATGCTGAATTTTTTGTAAAATGTCTTTAGAGCTCAAACAAGCCTGCAAAGTAGAAACTTTCAAATTGCTTCCTCATTATTTAGTATCTTTAACAAAATCTTTTTTTTACAAATCTTCCTCTACGAGGAAACCAAAATTGATCAACGTACTTCCTCATAGAGGTAGCTTTGCAAAAAAAAGGCTTTGTCAAAAATACTACATGAAGAAGAAGCAATGTGCAAGGTTCTACTTTGCAGGCTTGTTTTTTTTTAAATTATCGACATCTTCAGGACTAATGTACAAATATATATGATCGAGTTAGGGGTTGAACATCCGGTGAAAACTGAAATTCAAATATTGACTTTGTACCACCATAATTCATGTTTATCTACATTTTTTTGTGATTGTTCATCTCAGTGGAATTACACGCTATACAGTAGTAACTCCGACACTCCTCCTGTACTAATAATCCCGGTTGCATCGTTTGATCGTCCGAGTAAGCGTGCTCAGATGCGGGTGGCTGTAGAATCACGTTGTTATACCAAGCATACAAAACACACAACCGAGTAGATACACAATTATTGGGACCGCGCAGAGTGGCCCATATATATATCTCTTAATATAAAGACTGGTATGCGTGAGCGCGTGTACTTATGTCCGGAAGATCGCAGATAATGCACGACTGGTGCTCAATCGCTCTTCACTAACTATATTACAATCGCGCACGCATCCACCAGATCATCCACTCTCGATTCGTCGCGGTGTAGCGAGACTAAAATTACGTCCGAGTGACAAGTGGTTTTCTGCCTTAAGGAGGTTCCCCTGATCTTCGGAACATTAAAAAAAAAAGAAATGAAATATTGACATAAAGGATTAATCATTAATAATAGTAATAAATTACAGAGATCGAATAATTACAAATATTTCAAAGCTTGTATAAAAATGAACGGGTTAGTATTTTATTTATAATATACTGAGAAAATACTTGAAGCTTTACATGTAAAAAATACTAAGAATACACATAATTACCTGTAAAAACTTTTATTCCATTATAATTTAAGCTTTTCGCTCTTTGCCATGTTAAGCTTTTGAAAAATGCTGAAATAATTCAACGCCTTTATGGATACTAAAGAAAGCAAAGTTATAGCCTTTGAAACGTATTACTTACTTTGGTCAAAATGCATTAAAATATATATAATAATTTTTTGTTATGTTTCAGAGTTCTCATCGACGTATTTTTTTTCGTGAATCAGGAATTTGCTTACTCGCAATTTGGGATACTCGCTGAAAAACTCCTTTTGAAAAAATTACAAGAAACAAATTCTTTATTTTTTCGTTGCAATTTTCTGTTATGTTGTTTACCAATTCTGGTGAATTTCTGCTGCACTAAAATTAAAAAATCTTCATGTACAATCTTAACGGAAAGTTAAAGTCTAAGATACGGCCATTTGAGAATCAGCACCGCTGAAAGACTAATAAAGCACAAAACGGGTCCCTTTAGGAAATTGCATGGAGCTCGCGTGAAATAACTCGAGAGTTATAGCGCGATGACGATTTTATCGTGACATCTCTAGTATGATGCATTCTCTGTCAATTCGGCAATATTTTATCCGACTCTCTCAAATATTTCTCATAATTACCGAGATTGACTAATAGTTCAGAGTATATACTGTTAATTTAAAGAATATTTTTTAACTCCGACATTTCAGGAAATGCTATTTTTTTAAAGCCAAAACTATATCCAAAACTATAATCTGCATTTTGTTTGTGAAAAATCAACGCTATCAGGTCGATAAAATTGTCTACAAAATTTCATTGAAAAGCTTTTTTCAGTAAAAGCTTTTCATTAAATCATAAACATTTCAGTAAATTCTATTTTCCTTTAAGCCAGCGCATCTAAAAAATTGTAAAAGTTGCATTATTAAATTAAAAAATACGAGGTGGTCTTCAGAATTTAATGAAAAAGCTTTTTACTCTATGACTTATAATTTCCATGATGCATTGGCTTAAAAAAAAAAGACAATATTTCCCGAAAAGTCGGATTACAAAAATCTGAAGAAATTCAACACTCAAGTCCGGCAGATTATGAAAAAAAATTGAGATGGACAGAGAAGAAAGTGACAATATTGACAGAGAATGCCTCGTATAGGACTTCAGCGATATATCCCGCCAATGTGCAGGGTCATGTTTGACGTTATCCCATAACTCTTTAGCTACAATGAACGAACTCTCGCGTGTCTTTTGTTATCGTTT
The DNA here is from genome assembly GCA_964016905.1 of Perithous albicinctus. Taxonomy (NCBI): domain Eukaryota; kingdom Metazoa; phylum Arthropoda; class Insecta; order Hymenoptera; family Ichneumonidae; genus Perithous; species Perithous albicinctus. The sequence continues at coordinate 14,436,046 of OZ024688.1, forward strand.
CCTGCTAAGATGATCTCTGCTCGGGCGCGAAACGCTAACAATGCAGATACGCGCGAGATATTCGTATATGAATATTCCGCAAAGATCTGACTATTCAAGTATTGCGACAGTCGGAGATTTCCGTATAGTCAATGGTTAGTCGCGTATTAAAGTTATCACCATGCATTGATAAGGTCATGCGTGTTTTACAGAATAAAACGTAGATAAACTTGTGTCTCGATCTCGTCGTTGCGTCGTCTCTTCGTATAGCTTTACGTTCTATACGTTCAACCCTCTCGTATAGCTCGAGCTCCGATTATTTCTCTTGTCTTTTATTGCGAAATACGATCGGCCCGCAACTCGATACCATCGAACCGCCGCGAGAGTTAGCCATTTGCTATAGAAAAAAAGCAAAAAAAAAAGAAAGAAAAAAGAAGAAAAAACAAAGGATAAACGAAAAAATAAGAAGGTGGTCCAAAAGTACTGAGATTATGAGGTGGGCGCGCGCGGCGGTTTCGAAGGATCGGAGAACAAGAGTGTGCGGTATAAGGCGAGCGTATATGGCTTCACACGGCTCATCAATCTCGAGGCATTCGTTCACGAGAAAGGATGGAGAACAGCCAAATATGATAATCACGCGGTAGTTGCATAGTTTTAGACTCCTTTATTTAGCGGCGACACACTTGATGATAGGGCAATCTTTACACTAACCGAATGACATGCTTATATACCCGCGGTTGTAAATTGTAACAAGAACGACCGGCTGGCAAAAGTGGGTCAACCGGTGGGAAGCACGCTGGCTCTCTGTGAACGTCTTCGTACGCGGAAGCGACGAGATAAACCCTAACAGAATAAGGATACGAGTGCATAGTCTACATGGTTGATGTGTTGTTGGTTTAGGTATGATGATATAAAAGCTACATATTTTCATCTCCGTCTTCTTTTTGCTTTCTCATAGAGGAAACTGTGTTTTAATGAAAAAAATAAAAATTCATCGAGATTTTCATGTGTTATAGTCAGAATATTCCATAACGTGGAGAAAAGTGGTTTAGAAAAAAATGTTCGCATGCGTGTGCGTGCGTGTGACATATATATTTCTGTAATAATGACATCGATATAAAATATAGCAAAAGGAAAATCACATTAAAAAAAAAAAAATTGGGATGATAAGAAATATTTCGTAAAGTGAAAATACAAATTTATCTACAAATTATTTTTCTTCGTTTTTATGTAAAACTAGAAAACGTCGAAAAAGAGTGCGGTCAATTTGAACAGATGTCTGCATTTTTTTAAAAATGATCGCAAGATATCTCTGCCCTACATTTGTGCCAAATTTCAGGTCGATTAGTGAAGCCATTCTTGAAAATCACGAATAAAAAGATTCACAAAAATAAAGCTTCCTCTATGAGCAAAAGCAAAAAGGTTTAAGTAACATTGAATTTTAAGAATTTTTTTTCAAATATTAAAAGAACAAATTTGAATGAAATGAGCGACACGCCAGCGCTACTCTATCTTACTCGACGTTGGCCCTTTTTCGTCTGCTTTAATTTTACCTAACGCAACATCCATCAAGCAACATGACGTTAAAGAAGGAAGTCTCGAGAGTTTGAAGAAACTTCTCAATCGTTTTTATAGACCTTGAAATCCAAGCATTGAAGCGGCTTCCTTTAGCGTTTTCTCGCCGCGAATTTCCTTTCCTATTGGATAAAATAGGCAAAATAATTTAATCGTGATTGCGGCGCGATTCTCTGGGCGGCGTCCGCGTGTGCGCGCGCGCTCTCGCGAACGTTGTGCGTTTGCTTGATGTACATGAACCGGGAATATAATCCGTTCGTTGAGAGAGACGAGTTCTTCTTCCCTGGTGAACGCGATAGATAGTGATTACCGGTAGCATGCTACCGGCCGTTGATGTCTTGCCGTGAAGAGCGCATACATAGGTTTATACGGTAGAGAGTGTATAGAAAATCTCGTATATGCCCTACCTATAATCAGCGCGCACGCCATATCGTGGACATATGCCACTTCATAAGCCGGTGCCGTACATATACGACGTTCATCGTGTGTGTCACGCCTGTACCTTCTCTTCGTCATTCTCCACTTTATTATTCTTTTCTTTTTATTTATCTATTTCTTCTATTTTTTTTCTCATCTCTTCGCCAGTTACCGCGTCCTGTGGCTTTTGCTCGTCTCTTCCACACGTTCATCATCAGTAACCACACTAAGCAGCACACGTGAGACTGCTCGCCGGAAAGAAAAATCAACAGAGTACAAGCGTGATAAGCGTGAAGAACACTTCTTTTTATATCCCAACACTATTTACACCATTAACTCGACGACAAGCATCTTAATATGTTTTCTCTCGAGGTTCTCTTACGGACGCAACTTCCTTCGTTCTACACTTATACATATTATTAAATGTAACGAAATGTGAAGTAATACTAGAGGCAGTGCTTATGTCATTTAAAGCTATTTCTTCTGTTTGCCGTCCTTCGACTTGACCGATCTGGTTGTAATTTTCGTTGTCGCGATATAAGCTCGTCGCATTTCGTACACCTCCTCGGTTGCTTGAGCTCTGTTTGCACTGTTTTCTAAATATCTTTGGGACAATTGTCGATATCTGTCGTGTCGTTTGTTAACAATTTCAGCAGCTTTCTGGAGGAATGAAGACTGCAATTTCTCGAAATCGAGTACATTCATGGCCCTCTGATTTCGTAAAGTTTCTTCATCATATTCGGACTTGACCCAACTCTGCTCTTCCTCGTCGTCTTTCTCCATGTAAATCGAGAGGTCCAATTTTGGAAGATAATTGCCAAGATCCGCTGGTGGCTCCAGTGTACGATAAGCCTCTCTCGATTCTTCGTAAAACTCGCCCACATTCTCAATCACATGTCCAACTTCATTTGTGATCAATCCATTTGGGATATCAATAGCCGATGGAGCTATTATAAGACAATTTTCTTCGAGGAACCGTTCTCTCAGCTCACTACCACGTTGGGAGCGTCCAGTTTCGTCTGTTTTCCACAGTCTCTTCAACTCACTGATTCTATCTTCTTTGCTTCTGTCCTGAAATACTTCCAATCCATTGTCACCATCTGTAACAATCTGGAGTGTCCAGTAAGGCTGCTCTAATGCTTCATGAAGTTCTGATGATTTCCTCGAAAATTGTTTAGATCTTGGTCTCTCGCTCTTGGATAATTTGTTAAATGTCGATGACCTCCTGAGTCTCGATTTATCGCTCAGGCTCCTTGACTTTGCTTCCGCGACTACAGACCATTCAGCTTCTGTTAAGGGCCAAGAATCTTCACGAACAATACCTTCGATAAAGTACTGCAAACAGTTTTCAACGTTCTGACTACGATCGTTTGAATTTCGCTTGGAAACATTACCAGAACGATGGCTCAAAGAGCCTGCACTTCTACCAGTTAAAGATCTCTTGGACCTGCGTACTTTGTTCTGAGATTCATGAGGTACTTCTTTATCATTTGAATTAACATGCTCGAGAAATACAAGTGGCAAGATCACAATTGAACTGCCTTCGATTTCTGCCACAGTATCGCCAGTTTCACCGACCACTCGCAATGTAGTCATCACCTTTTCGTAGGAAGTTTTTAATCGCAACGTTAGAAGACACTTCTTCTTAATCCTGACTACTAATTTCAATATACAATTTCGAATATTCGGTATGTAATTATTTGAGATTTCGTGAATTATTAGAGATGGAATCTCGCTTTTAATTGGAATTGGTTCTGCGTTCTCCAGCCACTGTAAAATTGGTTCTCCCTTCATTGTTGTCAAGTGCAGAGACCACTCTAACTCTTTAAATTTCTGAAAATCGCTGCGTCCGTAACCGAAAATCGTGTATCCCGTTTTTCTGTAACTGTATGTCGCTGGCGCCACATTGTTAGCAATACGTAAAATTTCGCGTCTCGTATCATTGGCGAAGGCTCTTAAAGTGTAGTTAGAAATGTTTGTGAATAGATCTAAAACGACGAAAACCGTTTCCCACTTTGGTGCGTTGACTACAACGCGTACAATCGGAATCCACTGATGTGGCAAGACATTTGGGATCCGGCCTTTCAGCTCTTGAATCTGAATTACGTGTTTGAAATCGTTGGCGCATGGATAAAGACTCATGTAAATACTGTCGCGTTTGATGACAGCTCTCAACAACATTTCTGCCGCTGATTCGTGTTTGTCATAGTTGAAGAGTTCAACAACTTTTAGAAGAGCGTTCTTAACACCATTGTGTTCCTTGTGGCTCGTATTGTGAATCTCTCTGTAGCGCTTTATAAGAATCATACGAAAGAAACTTTGAACTATCGTCGCTGGTCTGTCCTCATTCCATTCGGCTCCTTCAAAATTTTCCCAACTTTCTCGGTCTTTAAAATAATGCGAGTGTTCCATTTGTCTCGCGATCGATGGATCGAGAAAAAATATTCTCAAAGCACGCTGTACGTTTGTCAATTCCGTTGACGGAATTTTCTTTTTCAAAAGTTTTACTAATTCTTCGTTGAAGTAGCGGTGAATAGATTTTCGAATTTTTTTGCTTGAATTCTCTGTGGATTGAGGTACGTCCGGCATATAGCTCTGATAGTAGAGTTTTAAATCAGCTGCATAACTTTCGCTACCAAACGATTCAAAGCCTTTCTTAATGCCAATACTGATTTTTCGTACAATTACATTAATTCTCTCAGACTCAGTAGTCATGAGTTCATGCATTTTCAAGCGATTACCTATTTGAAACGGTGTGTCTGAAAGTATAGCCATATGATAAGAACAATCAGAACTTATGAATAATTGCAACAAATGTCGACCTGGTTCCAATTGTAAAACTGTGGATTTTGCGCCTTTCGTTTTTATTTCAACCTTCAATCCCTTCTCTGTGATTTTGGTGAACCAATTATGTCTCTCTATAATGAGAGAAGTGTCTCTTTTGGGCTGTAAAATCTTTGAATCATCTTGTGGTAGAATCATAGTCGATAAATTAAGAAGAAAAAATTTATCCTCGGTAGAGTCGACGAAAAGGTAGAGCGGTTCGTTTCTCGATTGCGAAAGCTTGTCCTGATATTCGTACAACTTTACCTGAGCTGATGATCTAGGGGTAACGGGTTTTCCACTCTTTTTGCTATCTCTGGTCGTATCAGATTTTTCTTTTTTCGCATCGTTCCAGGGAACACTTTTTAAATTATCAGTCACCTCGATGGAATATTTGAAGAATTTCTGTCTGTAGAAGAGGTGAATCTCGCGCAGATAGAGAGACAACTTGTTGAAGTCACCCCACAGGCTGATGTCCGGTAATGAAGATTCTCTAGGCTTGTCTTTGGTAGATTCGGTCGTAGATGTGCCAAGTATTTTTTTAGATACTTGTCCTTTCGATGCTAGTGTTGTGTCAGACGAATATTCTTCCCAATCTTCCTCTTCATTTTCATCATAACCATATACGACATCTCCTTTATATTTTCTTAAAGGACTTACTATCAAGAGGTGCCTTATTGGAACAAAATATTCTGATGCATCAATGAGACCTCGATTTGTGGCCCAATCAAGCCATCGATGTAGTTTCCACTTGGCCAATGGAGGTTTTACCTTGAAAATCACAAAAGGTATTTGTTTTTATAAGATTTCCTTAATTAGATACGTCTTACTTGCGTTGGATCTAAGGGAACGTCACGAGTCAGTTCCACGTAAATCTGATGATTCCAACAGGGTGTAATGCCGGGAATTTCTTCGGCATCCACATCTCTCATGTCTTCTAAGCTGAGAAAGAGTAAAGTGGGTTGTGTCTCCTCTGGCACTTGTAGTTTCTTTATTTTAGTCTTTGATTTCCTCTTTGATCCTTTTTCCAAGTCACTGGATTTCTTTCTTAAAACTTGTAGATTTTGTTCCTGCGACCATTCGAAATGTTTGGCGTATTTCGTGAGAAATTCCCACTGATCCCTTGGAGATAGGTGCGATACTTTCAAAGACAAATCTATCCATCCTGTTACAATGCAAATTTTTATTGAAAGAATTGATTAGATTTACAATTGAGTTTATAATAGACGTCAGTGATTGTTTGAATATTAAACCTGTCAAACACGTAATCAAGCTGCAATTTACAATTTCTCGCTGAGGGGTCCAAGATAGTGCGGCGACTTTTAACATCGCTTTTGCCAAGAGCATCGGCCAAAGCTCATCATTGTTGGCAGTACGAGGCAATAAAGGTCTGCCTCTTTTATCGATGGGTATCAAGTCGTCTATTAAAATTCGACGCCAATGACCCATTAAGAAGAGACGTACTACGTATCTACCTGGAGAGGGAAAAAGGATTGGATAGCACACAGTAATCAGTTTTTACATACATTTTTCTGTCCATCGGGCAGTTTTTGTTGTTGTATTTTTCGAATTTTCGTTGAAATTTGGAAAGTAACACAAATACTTTTTTAAATTAGAATAATCTAACACCTTTAGGATTGAACACTGGACGATGTGGTACTCCTTTTCCAGCTTTGTTCAAAGAGTAAATTTGATACCAACCCTGCCAACACTGATCGGCAAAGTTCCACGAAAAATTGTTGGACGGATTTTCTATTTGCAAGCCATTACGGCCACAGTACTGTATATTTATCAACGTCGAAATGAAACATCGCATAAACTGTGCATATGGTTAAAATTGGACATTTCGATTTGTTACATTAAATTATCAATTTTAAACGTAGTACGGAGACTTTTCTTTAGAAGCACCTACGTACTTCACTGTGCAATAGATGCTTGTTATTTGTTACTAAGTCGGGATAGCTAGAAATTGGTTCAAATATAGTTGGAGTGATGACGTTCTTCAAATTTTGAAATCTCTTCCACTTGCTAGGTTCCAAAGACGAAGGCATCTCAATCTGTTGAGGGTCAGTAAACTCGCCACCTACAGTATTGATGATTTCTGACATAAAAATAGGCAAAACAGGAGTGAAAACTTGCTTTTTGGATAATCCCATGTCTCGAAATTGAGCTCTGAATCAGACCACTCTGACCAAGAAGCTACAGTGGTGGGCTCCGATTTATTAATCACAGAGTCGGCATAAGACGTCTTTTTCGACTTGACTGACATGATCAAACGACGTATAGTGTAGTTTCATTCAACACGATTCTTTCTTCTTTTTTTTTTTGTAAGGTTACGGAAAGCCGTGAATTAGGCTACATAAAAATAATATGACAAGCGTCGATTGAAAAAGGTATAGCGCGTTTATTCATTCTCTATCTGTATACCTACGTACACAAACATAATAATGATGAAATACGATCCTAAAATAAAAAAAAACTGCTTTGTAAAAAGTTCGAGATACAGAAAATAATATTCTCTAAGAGTACAAACTAGATTTACAAAATTGTAAAGTTCTAAAAAAATAGGGCTTAAAACTGCATGCAAATGTAGAGTATGCTAATAATAAAATATGCTCCGAAACAAAACTATCGGTATTCCGACGAAGCCCTGTTTTTTCTTCTTTTTTTTTACTTCGCCATTTAGCGTATATAAGTTGTGTATAGCTTTGTTTCGTCTTTCGAACAAATTATATCATAATTACAAATATCTTTTGTTAATGCTTACTTTTTCTATTAACTTTTTGTTTGCGGTGCTTTTGTTCTTCTTCGACTAAGAGATACTTAATTTCTCAATACTTTTAAACAATCTCAATAAGTCGCGTCGTTCCTGATTTTTGATAATACTCTTAATTTACAATCTCATTTATAGAACAACAATATCAGGCTCGTAAATTACCACGTGAACTTACAATATAGTTGGCCTCTCCTTACATCCATTACTTTTTGTACCATTCATTCGTCAGAGTCTCACGTTACTTCCGAAACATGGATAATACGATCTTTCTTTTTTATTTTCTTTTTTTTTTAAATCTAAACGAGCAACGTGAGCGGATCAATGATTGAAGTACTAACATCTATTAATCGTCAACGAAGAATTTTATAAGATAACGGTGATCCCTGATTAGTTATCGATTCTTTTTTTGGCAAGATAAAAGCCATTCCTAGACTTCTGATTTTATGTCTTTCTCATCATCCACAAAGTACGTAAAGAAGAGAAAGTATTGTGATTTGTTTTTTCATTTAAAACATCCGTATGACACTTGACGCATGCCTCGTGAAATTTTTGTTCAGGCAAGTATTGCTACGATCTTATAGATGGAATGGTAGTTTATTCTACTTAGTTTGAAAAAGGAAATGTCTTTTTTTTTTCAAAAGTCTTTTTAACTGTACGGCGAATACATATCTACGAATGCACAAACGTCGAAGGTTTCAATGAAACGGATCTGCATTTTAACTATGAATATTGCGAATAGTAATTGTAAATATTACAGAAATGTAAAATAAAATTATTACAACAAAAATTTAAAGTGATGATTGGTATTGTATAGTTGCAAACAACGTGGTGAAGATGTTTATATATATATCGATATCTTCTGTATAAGTTCTTTCGCTTTTCGATAGCCATTGTGGCATATTTTACGTATAATATGGATTACGGTACATTAGTGTGTATATATCCGGCATTTTGATTTTTTAAGTAAGTTTTGCGTCGCCGATCGAGTAGCGGATCATGCAAAAATATCTCGATTATATGACTATAAATCACAGTTTGTAATATTTAATGTAATCATTCAGTTTGGCGTTTCTGTAATAATTACAATTAGCACTTCTAATGCAGATATGTTGTATTGAAATACTTGATGTTTTTCATTGGTAGATGTTTTGAATTTAGATATTTAGTAACGGAACCCTTTTTACCAGAGTTTGGAACTTTTTGCTACTTTCAAAGACGCACTTGTCATTTAATTATTACTATAATTTATTTATTACCGGATATTTAATAAAAATCCATCTGCATGTTTTATATAAACTTTATACAAGCCCCTTTAGACACAAAATTTCAAGAAGAACAAGTATCGATTTTTCAAGGCCTTAATCTTGAGAAAAATATCGTGGCCTTTATTTTATTATTTCTTGACGATTTATAATTACGTCTCCCCTTAAGGACTTTAAGGAGTTCAAATAGGCAAAAAAATTATTACATATTCAGTAATACATAAATTATAGAATAAGAAGAGTGCGTATTTGAAATAGTGGAAGATACACATTTTACGTTCCCTTCATATTCTATTCGATCATATTTATCTAAGCACCTTCTCAAAAATGTTGAGCAATGTGAAGATTACCTTCCGCGAATTGTTACGCTCAACCGGTTTATCTCTTTTGAGCTACAACAATATAAACAACGATTGTTAAGTCAGCACGTGGGAAGAACGTAAAGAACATGGGCCAACTTATGGCAACTTAACGAAGACTCTAAAGGCTATTGGATAAATAGAATAAGTATTAACGATGACACCTGTGAGTCAACGGATTTTGATTGGAAAAACGTCGCTTATTATTTTTCTCGGAAGTACTGGGCGAAAATCCTCTCGAATTAAAAAAAAATATATTGTTCAACGAAACAAGAGCGTATCTAGACTGTCTAGATATAAATTCGAGCACATAGTGTGGCAGTGACTGAAACACTTTAGTAGATCAATGTTAATGTATGCGCCTAATACTTTGAAATCCGGACTTACAATATAGCTCTGGAAACAATTAGGTTGATGAAAGACAAATGTATGCTTTTTTTTTGTAAACGTGCATTAATGGCATAGAAACACGAAAATGCTAAAAAATATTTTTTTACGTACGCCTGCAACTGCGGGCGTGATCGACGCGCCGTCGGCCGAATTTAATCACAACATTTTTGTAACCTCTATATCTTCGTTAATATTGAGAAAAAAATGGAAAGAAACGGATTTTTATTTAAAACATGTATATAAACTTTAACACTATTGAAAGGAAAAAATTACGTTCAACAACCTAATTGTCTGCGTTGTTGATTAAATTAATCATCTAAAAGTCCAATGGAATATCGATGCTTATAGTCTAGTGGGGTCTCGGAATCATTCGAAACGCAGCCTAGACCGAATTTGGCACTATCTTAAATACTCTTTTGTCAGTTCTCGTAAAAACGTTCTAGCCCTGTCAATACCAGCGCGTTTTAGCTGGAAATATATCGATTGATTGTATTTACAGTAAATTCGGACTTCATAAACACCGTACGGTAATGCGAGTGCACCAATAAACAACCCATTGCCCCCCCATAAATTCGAGATAAAATGTAATAAAAGTTGAGTCACATAAAGTACTGTTTTGTTAAGTCACTCAGTTAAATAATAAAGAAAAACGTCTTTAGAATGGTCATTCATTGGTGCAGTCAGGTTATTTGGAATAAGAAGATTTGTGCAACAGCATAGAGAGCTCTCACATAAACATACTCGTGCAGCCTAATCAAAGGGGCTGACTATATATTTTAATTCGAAACTGTAAATTATTGCCAGATCGCGTTATCGAACCTAATGATTGACTCTAGGTCCTGATGCGCGTTGATCTTCCATGCGCCCGGCCTGTAGCCTCTGAATAAGTGAAAACAAATCTTCTTCCGGCACCGTCGCACCTGATTGAGTATTTCGGTTGGGTCTTTGGTTCGATTCCTCCTCTGCGTCTTGCAGAGACGGCGCGGCAGGCAGAGGGCTGCGTTGATCCTCCAAACGTGAGCCCTGACGAATTATAAATTCATTAACATCATTATGAAATACATTTTCATAACCCGATGATTATTTCAAGTCATTATTTCATTAGAAGAAAAGAGGTTTTTTAAAAGATTTATGTCTACATCTCAATTCTTGGACCTTTTCATTTTAAAAAGTAGCTCACACGGACACTGGAGCCTAATTTTCTTTTTATAGTAAATAGTGCAGTTTTTATTAGTATCTAACGATGAATGTCAAATCTCGCGATAATCTAATTTCTTAAGCTTTTTTTGTGTTGGCATATTTTGCTAATATTTATCCGTTTCTTTGAGGAATTTCTCAAAAATGTCATACTGTTGCGATGTATTTTTGGTAGAAATTTGCATCAATATAAAAGTTGTTATTTGTACAACTGCGGCACCATTTAATTTTCATGATTTCGGGAGGATTCAGCCCCCTTAAAAATTTAGCGATATTTGTAAATTGCAATACTGATGAGACAGCAGTATACATTTTTTCCAGCTACCATCGCTAAGCACAAGCATTTTTCAATGAAAAGGTGCAAGAATCTCGATGGAGAGAGAAAATTTAAAAAAAAAGGTCTTTTTTTAGAGACTGTACATACTTGACAACGCAGAAGCATGTCTATGAACGAATCATCGGCGTCTTGTGGCGTTCGTACCGGCGTCTTCATGGCAGCCAGATTGCTGCGATTGGTATTTAAGCCCGGCAAGTATGGCAACGTGACTCTCTGCTCATCCATTCTTTTGCTCTGCATACCAGCTATGAGCTCCATCAACTCCTCTCCATCCCTGAAAGAAGGTCATTCATTAGAACCCTAGTTAATCCTAATCATTATTAAGGAATCTAGCGAGACTCGTACTTCTCTTTTTCTGGCGCTGGCGCTTTGATTCTGGGCTTGCGATTGGCGTTTAGCACGCACCGTTGATCGTCCATTCGGCCGGATTGGAATCGAGTCAAGAGCTCGAAGAAATTCTCTTCCTCTTCCTCTTGTGATGGCTGAGGCGCGAGAGCGGCTCTAGCGGGAGGCTGATCACTCGTATCTTTTTGCTTGCCGTCGGGCGTCAACTAGAATAATATTCGAATTAGATATGCCAATGATAAAACTAAGAGTACACTGTTAAGAACATTTGGAAGATACACTTGAGATAAAGGCTTCCTGTTTTTATTCATAAACCGGTATATTAAATTTAATATACCGGTTTATGCATGAATATACAAGTATATTAGTATTTATAATGAATGTTGTTACAGTGTAGCGATAGCGCCTCGTTTTTAAAATAGCAATTTATACATTACTTCCTGGTAGTAAAAACTTTCTTTTTGTCAAACAATACTTTTCCACGATATTCATGCTAATGTCTTTAGAGTATGGCAAAACAAGCGACTATCACATGTAGATTTAAAAAAAAAATGTAACATCTATAACTCGACTCGGCTTTGGACTATCTAGTTGACATTTACCACGCCGGTGGAAAGGTCAACCCTTATTGTTTGTTCCAGTTTTCGGGAAAATGCTAGCAGTGATATGCGGCTTTGCCAACCGTTAAATAATATTTTTAAACTACTTAGCTACGAGAAGCTGCCGCTTCTCTTATTCCCTAAGAATTAGCGCACAGAAATATCGACACTATTTATTTACTTTTATAAGATCCAAGTTGTCCATGCTCTGACGACGCAATCTGTACCTTCCTGGCGAGGACGAGGCCTTAGATGCCGCACTAGTTACGCTCAATTGATTATTATTACGCGTCTTTTCATTTTCTTGCTGATTGCTATCCAGGCCAAGAATCTTTTGCAAATCCGCAACATTCGTTTGGGCCGTATCCTGACCCGTTTGATCGCCAAGCTCTTTCGAAATGTTTAGATGCAAAGACGCGAAATGCAGAGCTTTCTCGTGATTACCCATAGCCGAGTATGCATTGCCCAACGACCAGCAAGCACGACCCTCCCCAACACGATCCATTAATTGTTGCGCGATTGCTAAATGACGAAGGTGATATTCTATGGCAGCTGAATAATCACAGATGAGAGTGTAAGTGTTTCCGAGGGAGTAGCAAGCCTGCGCTTCTACAGCACGATCTCCCAGCTCTTGGGCGAGTACCAGTGTACGTCTGTAACATAAATTTATCATATTTTAGCTCTGCAGTTTCGCACTACTCAAATGAGGGCTACTTTCTTTACAATGGTTCCTGCAAAGTTTCATGCATTACTTCGTTGACAGAGTAGCAAAACATTAATAACGATAGCTTTGCAAAAATATTAACTGACGAATGCAACTTCCATAAGCGTTCGTTATGTTAAAAAATAAGAATAATCCATAATATCTTAACGACTCCAATGCGCACTGTTAATTTTGTTACTTAAAACTTGCTTTACAAATTCACCGTGTTGCTTTATTGTGTTCATCGAACAACGTTACAAAAAAATTACATTCTAAATTCGTAGAAGAACTTTTGATAAACAATATCGACCACGGCACATTAAAATCGGTAAAAAATTGACAAGTGTTCTTTAAAAATAAATAAATAAACATCTTAATGAAAATATAAACATTTGTATTGACTCGTTAATATTTTTGCAAGTGAATCATTATTATTATTTTTCTAGATTCAGTGTACGCCGTAATATAAATCGTCCTCCACTATTGTCAATTAATGCATTAAAAATGCTTAAATTAAAATCTGTCTGCAATTGTCAAGTCACAGCTATACTTAGGATTTAAGAAAAGACACTCACTTGTAATGCTGCGCAGCTTTTTCGAATTCACCGAGGAAAATGTGCGAATTACCCAAATTGCTGTTGGCCCTTCTCTCTGCCGCTTTGTCACCGAACTCTCTCGCTATTTTTAATCTTTCGTTGTGATAATATATCGCTTTTTGGAAATCGCCGAGTAGGTAATACGTGTTTCCCAAATTACCACATGCCCTGCCTTGGGCAGCAGAGTCTCCTAATGTCCTTATCAGCTCCAAGTTTTCTCTAATCGTGAAAATGATAAATCAACTTTTTATCTCTCTCATACTGAAAGTCGTAATCCTCCTATAACATTTCTCTTTTTAATTTGTTACAGAAATTATTTGGTATTATTTTAGTTATCGCTTCATATGCCCTACCCTACTGATAGTAACAGTAGGGTAGGTTATAAACCTAACAGTTTTTTTTAATCACCTTAGTGGGATACCACTAGGGCGATAAAACAAAAAAAAAACGTTATATTTTTTTTTGCTCAACTGACTGGCTGAGAAGTTACTTTGGTGCAAAAAAAGAATGCTCACCAAAGGGGGGAGCTCTAAATAATAATAGTTAGAAGGTGACTTTCACAATATGTAATTTCCCATTTGAATAACATGGGAAATACGTTTTTGCAGATTTAGACCTTTATACTCCTTAATGACAGCTGTAATTAATAATTTTACAGCATGTCTCTTCTCAACCAGTTAGTTGGACAAAAAAAAATATAACGTTTTTATTTAATCGCACTAATATCCTACCATATTATTAACAACAAAAAGAAACATTTTCTGTGAATTTTTAAAAAGCTAAAAAAGAAACCAATTTAATTGCTGAAGCAATGAATCATTCTTTGAATGTTATACTGCCAATTGAGTAAAAAAATGTAATAAAAATAATAAATATTAAATACATTATAAACCAAGTAAATAAATACAGAGTGTTGAAAAGTGTTATTGCAGGTTCACAATTTTGCTTATAGTTTAAATTTTGCTTATCGAGTTTTAATTAACAATTTTTCATACTCATAATAGCCAACAGCCTGTTGCAAGGATTGTCTTGATTCTTCGGAAAATTCTCCAGGATCCAGATAGCCAACCCTACCATACTGCTTTCCTTTAGCGTGATAGACATTTCCCAGATTGTAGAGTGCCCTTCCTTCGCTTAACTAAAAAAAATATATATTGCCATTATTAGACAAAGTTAAAAACAACACATTGAATGAGATTTTTTAACCACAATTTTATTAATTGTTTGTACCTTGTCTCCAATTTCTCTAGAAATTTCCAAATGCCTCTTGCAGCAAATCATAGCCTCGTCGAATTTTCCCATGACTTTCAATGTATTTCCCAAATTACCGCTGGACTTAGCTTCGCCCAATTTGTCTCCCATAGTCCTTGCCAGTGTTAAGTCATGCTTGTGATATTGCATGGCTTTCACATAGTCGCCAAGATAAAAGTAAGCATTTCCCAGTTGACTGTATATAGCGCTCAGGGTTCTTAGGTCATCTGTACCAGCTTGTATGGCTGCTTGGAAGAAAGCTACTCCTGATTTGCAGTCACCTGCCTTGCAGAGACGTTCGCCCTCCAGGGCCAATTCTAGACACATATTGCTGTCGCTTCCACCAATCTGAGAACATTTTATTTTACTATTCTTAAAACTGGTCTCCTGGAGTTACTAAAAAAACATATATTGCTACAGTTAAATTAAATGATAACTTCTTGTCACAGCAAAAGTTCATATTTGTCTGTGTGAGCAAAATTAAAAAAAATGCATTGTATGCCTTGAATGTATATTATAAGATTAGTGGCTGGAGAAAAAATACTCTGTGATTTACAGGAACATTTACATTTACAGGAACTCTGCTACAGTCAATTCCAGACACATGTTGCTGATGCTTCTATCTTCTTCTACCAATCTCAAATATTTTATTCTATTTTGAAGCGTGAAACACAGTAGCATACTACAAAATTTATATTACAAAATTAAAATGATACTCTGAAGCTTAAAAATCACAAGGGATGCAAAAATAAAATCATAGCCGAAGCTTAGCTTCTTAAAAAAGCTATCTCAAATTTGTAGATGTTTTGCAAGTAGATGTTTTGTATCTGTTGTGCAGATGCAATCATCCTCCACATCAAAATTATTCGATTTGAAGTTCTGCAATTATTGTAATATTTACATTATAAATGTTTGATTAAATTCTTATTTTTAGTGGCAGAAGATCCAATTTGCCTTTGGGTGCCAAATTATTAAAGATTAATTGTATCTTGTATAACATTGTTTAGCAAAAAACAAATGATACATCTTTCTTCCAAAGGAAGCATCACTTGCTGATACTTCTACCCATATAAATTTCATTTCACTATTGTCAAATATGAAATGCAGCAATTACTATAAAATGTATATTACAAAATTGAAATTAATCTCTGACTTTCAGTGGTAACAGAATTTTTGTTTTGTTTTATGGTAGCAGAATCTGAAATGACAAGAATTGCTAAAAAAAAAGTCATAACCCAAGCCTGGTTTCTTAAAAATGCTATGCCCAATATGCAGGTGCATTGCAAGGTGCTTCTTCCTTACTGAGACACTCACTACAACTACAACAGTTTATAATTAGATTTTTATTTTTGCTGGCTGTGGAACAAATTTGCCTTTGGGAGCCACCTATTTTTTAATTTTCTTTTCCTTCCCACCAAAAAAACTTGACAAAACACAATTGTTATAAAAATATGAGGCAAGCTTTCTAGAATCAAGTTCAATTTTTCAATGTCATCTAAAGGCTAAATTTTCGTTATCTACGCCTTATATTTCAAATTGCACATGGGAAAAAAAAGTAAAATTGTTCATCGGGCGTGAGTCACGTAATAATAACGCTCATATCTACAAGTGGTTCACGAGTCAATGATTCACTTACAAGTCCCTCAGCCGTTAAATTCTCAGCACTGGCACTCAACGACATTGTACACGTTTGTCAGACGAAAACGAAATTCTACTCTTAGCGATTGATAAAAAATATCGGCTTAAAAAACCGTGTATATGACACTTCATGTATGCACTTTGAGATTTAATCGTTTTCGTGTCTTTTATTGACAATGTGAAAGCATAACACTCGACAAATCCAACATTTTTGTTCAAATACGTAACCGTAATTTGTTAGCCGTGCGTAATTTTACTCGTAGTTGGAGGCGCGTCGTTCAGCGTCATCGAAATTTTACACCCACAAACACACGAATAGAATATTATTGGTGATGAAGTCGGAGTAATGCGTTCTAACAAGCCGGACAGCACCCGATCACCACTTATACACTTACGCCCGTCGGCTTGGAGACGCGCTCCGCATAAGTGATGGAGCTCTTATCCCTTCTTTTTCTCAGCTGACAATTTACTATATGCACGATAGCCACGATAAACTTACTCAATGAACCTGCTGTTCGACCAATCAAACCGAAGGCTTTGGTTAGAGACGTGCGTTGAATTAGGGACCAGTCATTTTTTTGTCAATTGACCGTCAATTGACGGGCCGAAAGATGACCGTATTTTTCCCGAGAACACCATTTAAAAGATAGTTACTTTGTTACTGGTTATCTCTGGTTACGGGCTATAGTCAAATCAACACCAAATTTTTTTAAATCTATGTTTCTACTATCCTGTTTCTACAAATTTTCGTGGTTAATTTCACAGTTTGGAAGAAGTAATTTGTGCACCAGTATGTTTTTAAAAATATGTACACTTATGTATGGAAATGTCCGATAAGATGTGTAGGTAAGGCAGTTTTTTAAAATTTCCTATAAGCAGTCATGATGTTAGTCCGATTATGACGAGCGATAGCTTATTTTGTTTATTAAAACATGCTTTATTGATTAACCGAATAGAATGTTTATCGTATTAATTGCTAAAAAGTTGCAATCATGTTTATGTGTAATGTTAGGTTAAGTTAGATAAACAGATGGTTGTAATCTTTTTACAAAGGATATTATAAAACCATCTCGCCGGTCAATCAATAAAGCATCTTTCAATAAAGAAAATAAGCTATTGCCCGTCATAATCGAACTAAAATTAGGGTTTTTTCTAATGGAAAACTGGATGTCAAAGTGTATCTTATCGAACATTTGTATATATCGATGTTTTTTCCTTCAATTTATAGATCTGATTTGACTAACACGTATCCGGGCGATTATCTTAATTCGAAAAATCCGAATTCAAGAACCAAAAAGTGCAAATACAATAACCAAACTTGTGGCAAAACAAAATGCTGTCTTTTTACAACCGGTTGTTTATACAAACATTCACACGGCGGCTCAGATTTTATGGTATTTTTAATTTATGAAAAAAATGTAGACTGTAAATACTGTAATTTTTGCAAATTCTGAGTGTGTAAATTATCCGAATCATTTCTAGACCGGCATTAACAATAAGTCGGGTTATGTAATCAGAAGGTTGGATAATCGTAAAGCTATTTCTTCTCTGACGAAATGATACGGAATAAATATTAAAAAAAAAAATCCATCCCGTAAATTCATGATAACATATTGTGACTAGTATTCATACATCACAAAATTACGAGAAAAAATAATACGGTAATATACGGTTTGATTTCACCGGAAATAAAACTTACCGGTATTATTTTATTTGTTATTTGCGTTATTTGCATGGTGTTTACGACGAGCAGTTATAGCGACGTTCCTATTGGTCAGAAAAGTGTCGAATGATCGATAACTCCATCTGGCTCGAAGTGACGGAGTCGCAGTCCACTGTCTTGTTAATCAGCTTTTTTTTCGTCGCATCCGGGGTTGAATTGAGGGTTGCTGATATATTTTATAAAACAATATTGCCGAAGGGACATTTCACAGCTGTCGTGGAAACAAAAAAAAAAAAATACGTGCCTGACGTTTGGTTCTGATGATATTAATGTTGATAAAGACATATTAAGGCAAAAATGGATGCAAGCGCGAGCGAGGAAGTGGAACAGTTGGAACCTTCTGTGAGGAACGTGATAGCGCAAAAATCGTTGAAATGGATATTCGTGGGTGGTAAAGGAGGTGTTGGAAAAACAACTTGCAGGTACTGCAAAAACTCCTGTTTCATGTTATTGGTTTTCCATAGAAATTTATTGACAATGCCACATTGTATTTCTTTATCAGCTGTTCACTGGCAATTCAGTTGTCCAAGGTGAGAGATAGCGTTCTAATAATTTCCACTGATCCCGCGCACAATATTTCCGATGCCTTTGACCAAAAGTTCAGCAAGGTACCGACAAAGGTTCAAGGCTTTGAGAATCTTTTTGCTATGGAGATTGATCCTAATGCCGGAGTGACAGAGCTGCCAGAGGAATACTTTGAGAATGAATCAGGTGAGACTTTGGTAATATTGCTGTAGGATCTATATTGATTGTCAAATTCTCAATGTGTTTATATTACAGTTTTAGGCGGAGAGGCAATACGTCTCAGTCGCAATGTGATGCAAGAAATTGTTGGTGCATTCCCTGGTATAGATGAGGCGATGAGTTATGCAGAAGTGATGAAGTAAGATTTCAGATTATTATAGTCATTGTATAATAATCTGGTTGGAAAACTGATTAATAAGAATCAATCATAATTGCTTGCTTAGATAAGAAAATCCTATACAAAATTAACTTCTCTGACAAGATATTGAAAAGAAGCATCCTTTGCCAATTCTACCACTTTTTTCTGACCTCAGATATTTTTCATTAGCCTGATTTTTTTACTACTTAGGAGTAGGAGTGGTTTCTGTAATTTTTTTCAGATCTTTATGTCCAAAATTTTGGGAGCTTCAATATATTGTTATTTTTTTTTTGCATATTTATATATTTTTGAAACCAAAAGTCTGTTTGGTAAGATTCAAGGTAAAGATGTTATATTTTTTATAGGCTTTTGAATGCAATGTTAAATTCTAAGTTCCATTTAAAAAAAAAGATGAAGCTGAAATTATGAAGTAAAATTTTAGATTATTATAAAGAGGTCAGTTTTTGTTTCTTTTTTTTTCATCCTGTACAAAATTAATATCTCTGAGAACATATTGAAAAGAATCATTCCCTGTCAATTCAACCACTTTTTTTTGTCTCCGATGATTGTTTTTTACTTTAGATTTTACAGTATTTACAGGGATGCGATTTGAATTTGGCAGGTGGGCCTAGAGTATTACAGCAGTAAAAAAAATTGACTGGATTACAATATATGCGATATAATATGCAATTTAGAATAAAAACGATATTTCAAGTGCTTAAATATGCAATGCCCACAATGTTGAGAATTGCAATTTTTTCAAACATTCTTATAAATTCTGTACAATTTGAACTAAAATCGATGTTACCGTATTAGACGAATAAAAAAAAAAATTTAAATCATGACTATTAAATTGAAAAAGTTATCAAAAATTAAAAAAAAAAAAGAAAAATAACAATTGTATTTTTTTGTGCGATTTTTTGTTTTTCAAGATATGAGAAATAAAGTAAAAATATAACTCCTAAATAAACCTTTGAAATAATCAGACAGTTGTAGTAAATTATTGCTAATTGTAACAAATATCAGAGTCAGAACTAAAGAAAGAACTAAAGAATGCCTACAAAAATGTTAAGGATATTCATAATTCGTATTATTATTCAAGTTAAATATTTATTAATGGAGCCTTACTTACATTGTATTACATTCTCTTTGTATATGATAGCTAAAAAAAAAATTCAAAAAACGAAAATAATTATAAAAAATATACATTATCTTATTACAATTTAGAATTTGATGTGTTTCCCACAGACTCGTGAAAGGAATGAATTTTTCCGTTGTTGTATTCGACACTGCACCCACTGGTCACACACTAAGGCTACTGTCCTTTCCACAAGTGGTCGAGAAAGGTCTCGGCAAATTGATGAGACTAAAATCCAAGATCAGTCCTTTTATCACACAAGTACGAGAGAAATTGATTATCGCGTGGAAATTATAATGTTTACGTGCTGAAATACTTATAAAATAATGTATATTTTCAGTTAAGTTCACTACTGGGTAGAAATGACTTTAACGTCGACGAGTTCTCAAACAAGATGGAGGAGATGCTCGCGGTTATTAGACAAGTAAACGAGCAGTTCAGAGATCCCGAGCAAACGACATTCGTTTGCGTCTGTATAGCCGAATTTTTGTCACTGTACGAAACGGAAAGGCTAGTACAGGAATTGACAAAATGCGGTATCGACACACACAACATCATTGTCAACCAGCTACTTTTCCTGAAGGAAGGAGATGTCCCGTGTAGATTGTGTCAGGCCAGGCACAAGGTTCAGGATAAATACTTAGATCAGGTAACTATAGATTTCATTTATTCACAATTTCATTATTGTAACAAACCATTCGATTTGTTAACAAAAAAATACTTCATTGTTTAACCGCCTAAAAGTTTGGTAGTATGAGTTGATCAAAATTGACAATTATTGTCATAAATTATATGGGATATGCCAATACCGATTCGACTTAGGTCTGACCCTTGACCTCTCCGATTTAATCCATAATTTTTTATGTTATTGCTCCAACTCTAAGTGGCAACCACAATTTTTATTAAATTTTTTTTTTTAACATATGATACACTTATGATTATATAAAACCAACATATCGTTCGACATAATCTAAAAATCTGAATTAAATATTAAAAATCCTTTATCAGATATCAATATTTTTAAGCTTGAACCCAAAGTGGGCGGGAGCCCGCTTCTATTTATTTTACGAAATAAAAAAAAAAAAAAAAAAAATGGTATGCTTAAGTTATTTCCCACTGCGGGCAGCTGCTTGAACATTTCTATATATAAGTCAGGTTTTGAATAATCATAATTATATCAAATGTTTTAAAAAATCTAATAAAAATTATGGTTGCCTCTTAGAGTTGAAGCAATAACATACAAAAAATGTGGATCAAATCGGAGAGGTCAAGGGTCAGACCTAGGTCAATGTAAAAAAAAATGGTTACCGTCAATGCATTAAATTTGACAAACGCCATAAATACTTGAAGTTTTTTCTACCGCTTTTACTCGTAACTATTTATCCTTCTTATTTACATTCTTTTGGATGCATATAAAATTTGCTATTTGTATTTAGATAATGGATCTGTACGAGGACTTCCACGTGACAAAGCTGCCGCTGTTAGAGCGCGAAGTCCGAGGTGTTCAGCAGGTCAGAGAATTCTCCGAAAATTTGATCAAGCCTTACGAGCCCTGATAACGAAATCAACAAAATCAACTCATCTCCTACGGATAAATGTGAAGCTTGTTAAAGCAGGGATGCATAGCGCACTGACGGACGCGCTGTGAAATTTGTATAAAATGAATTTTTTTAAACATAGCTTGGCTTGGGCGTTATAATAAATAAATTCTGCTAATATAATCCAGATTTCATTGAGGTAGTCCCTTGTGTGCTTATTCAATCACATTGCGCAAGATCGTTACGACAGAATTCCCAAGCTACGAGAGGTAACGTGCAAGCGATGCTCACGCGCACAACTTGCTAACCACCGAAGGGCATAAAAGATGGTGGTACGCGTTAAAAACGAGGGTTGTCTCGGAGTTTGATGACTCTGAGAAACAACGAAATACAAGGGAATTTCACGGGTGCAATGACAACCCGAAACGTGCGATAACACGATGCGAGTAAAGTTCGTGAGAACTTTGTTATTTCTCGCGCTTGTTGGTAATATTATTTTTTGGCACAAGATATGGTGGTTATTCACGGTGCATCAGGCCGGTGGTGGTGGTGCACGAAATTCCGCGACCTCGAGTCCCGCAATCACCGACGTGCCTACCAAGCTTCATCGTCGGCTTGCGCGTCTCGTTACTATCGTGATACGTCAGTTTGAGACTTTCGAGAACGACGTCACCGCAACCGTAGATTCTATTCTCAATTCTTTTCCTGCTATTCCAATTCTCATTGTTTGCAACGAATTGCCTTATCCACCTCTTGAACTCGACTTCGCGAATGAAAGTCTGCGCAATGTGAAGCTCGTAAACCTTCAGCCGGATTTTAACAAATCATTTGAAGAACGCAATCCACTCTTCTACATACGCACAAGGTTTGTTCTTTTTTTGCCGGATGCCACGAGGGTCTCGACCAAGCAAGTGATGCAGGTAAGCATTGTTATGATTAGGTGAAGACTAAAATATTGCATTTTTTTCAAGGGTATGTATTGTATAAAATACATTAGATATGAAGTTATAATTGTTGAAAAATGTTGGTATATGCATTCAAAATTTGACAAAAATTATTTTCAAATTCTGAAAATTCGAAAAAAATAAAATATTAAAATGCGTTTTTTTTTTAAATCAGACATTAGCTACTGTTTTTGTTCCAGGAAACTGTTAACGGTGCCACACGAATGGGTGCAGTAACTGTGCCGATCGGTAAAAGCCAGTTAAGCTGCTTAAATCTCAGACTGAGAGTAAAAGAATGGAGCTTACGCTTCGGAAACATTCCAGGCACAGAATGCGACGCCGTTGTTGGAAGACACGTTACTATGTTGGAAGCTAAAACACTGAGAAAATTGTCAGATCCATTTCTTCTGCCGTTTACGGATGCATTGTATCTTCAGACGACAGCGGCTGGTGTAAAAGTGAGTATTTGGTTTCATAAATTGATAAAAAGTCGGAACAGAAATCGACGCGAAATATTACAAAAAAAAACAAATATAAAGTGCTCTTGTTTTTATGTTGCTATTATTATAAAGGGAGTTTAACGAGCTGAAAAATATTAATTATTAAGAATATAGATTACAATATTGAATTCTTGTATTTCTTGGCAGATTCATATATTGAAAAATCATCAGTTCAACGAAGGAAAACCGCTGTTTCGGAGTCAGCAGGCACAGTCAATGGTGCAGCAACTTCACTCGAAGCGCGAGCGTGTAATGTTCGAGAAATTAGGAATAAAAAAAGTCACGCGTGCCTCGAATAGCGTTGAGTGGTACGGATGTTCGAGGGAGACATCTCGTTGCTTCGGTTCCGTTGTCAACGGCATCCCCGCGTATCTTTATCAAAATCGTTATACGCCACCGTGTTGTCTTGCGGGTTTGCGAAAGGTTGCTCACCATGTGTTCGACAAACTCGAGGAAGTTGGTATTCGCTTTTGGCTCGAGGGTGGCTCACTTTTAGGAGCCATGAGAAACGGCGATATTCTACCGTGGGATCATCAAGTAGACGTTGGCGTCAATCGCGATGATCTTGGACGCTCGCCGTGGCTTGTGAAAGCGCAAAACAAACCAGTGACCGATCATTACGGTTACGTCTGGGAAAAAGCGACCGAAGGTGAATTCTTCAAAGTTCAGTATTCCAAGGTGAATCGCCTTCACGTTAATTTACTGCCCTTCTACGCGCAGAACGGTACAATGACACGCGACGCCTGGTTTCTGAAGAATCGCGATTTTCCCGAACAATTTCTTCATCCGATGTCAAGTATTGAATTCGCCGGCAGACAAGTGCCTAGTCCAAACAATATTAGAGATTTTTTGGAAATTAAGTATTACAACGGTGTGATAGAGAATCCAGAGTTACCTGGTAAAATCTATCTTGATTGAGGAATTTTGTTATTAATTTGTTATTTTATCAACATACTATTTATGCGTTCACTATTTAACATTTTGTTGATGTAGCATATAAGTTTGCGAAGTTTTTGTGCATAAAAATATGTTTGATTGATGAGAACTTGATAAAACTGTGTGGTAAATTGCACATTAATTTTAACAGTGCACTTATTAGACCGGCTAACAAATGGGCTTCATTTTTAGATCTACCGGTCTAGTATTTATACTAGGGCGTGTCAAAAAAAGGAATATTTTTTTTGCTGCGTCGACCCATATAACTTCGGTACATGACTAAAAAGGAAGCTCTATGAAAGAGGAGCCCTGTAAAAAATGATTAAGAGGTTGCTCAAGCGAGTTTTCTATTTTTCGGTCTATCAAGCTTTTGAAGCATACATTGTTATTCCAAAAAAATAGTATTTATTCTCGAAACCCTTTATTTTTACACTATGTTGAAAACAAATTCATTTCGTCTTTTCTTACATTAAGATTGATGTTAACGCCAGAAGAGACAAAATGATTTTGTTTTTTATATAGTGGCCTCTAAAAATCGGAGAATTTCGAAAATAAACACTATTTCTATGGAAAATAGCGAGAATAGACTTTTTTTTTAGACACCCTAATTTGTACGTATGATCTCTGGCTCATTAAATGCGACCAGATACTTCCGAATGAAATTGAGAAACGGTGCTTGGAAAGGGTTGTTGCGCTATTGAATTGTGCTATAAAATATTACTTATGAGTCGTCGAGGAGATTATGTTTAATATAACTATGCCAACGGAATGGGGTTCTTATAATACTCGGGAATCATTTTTTTAACCGAATATCACGAGTGCGTGGATAATTAAATAATTAAATCAAACGCGGTGCCAAATAATTTTAAAGCAGTATTACGGAAGCATTTCGAAAACATTAGTTTGTGTGAATTTTTATAGAGATTTTACGCGGTAGACATGTCATATTGTCAATATTCACCCTGTTGAATTACTTGTTTTTAAAAAATAACGTGAGGATCCTGTGGTGGATTCCAAAATACTGTTTTTTTTTCTTTAAGATCAGCCGAGCTAGAAGCCAATATTTTGTATCTTAAGGTGTAGATTAGGCCGTAGACTTTATTCTATTTTTGTATTTCACTTCTCTCACGAAAATATAGTGAAGAGTCGTATGTCTGATGGAATTATCAAGACCAAAATTAAATTATGTGTTTGCGAGCTAGTTCCGTCGTCATGTCTCACTCGCCGGCGTAGAAAAACACGTATTTATTGTGATAATCAGCGATTCTTTATTATCAATGTTAGTGCCAACACGCAATTTACGCAGTTTGAGTGTGAAAATCGTTTTCTATCGAAGGAATTATTGAATTTGAAGTGATGAAAAATGAACAACAGAAATGTTTTGCATAAAACTTATTAATCAGTGACCCAATAGATAGAGTACTAAAAGGAATATGTAATTACGAGTTATAGCGATGTTCTTTCAATGGAATTATGTGGTGTAAAATTTATTCAATAAAATGCATTCATATTGTTACGAAAATCGTATATACAAGATTAACGAACGACAAAAGATTTATGGCACGACTCTGAGATCCTTCGGTGGCGTCAGGATAGGAGGTTCTCGAACGAAACTCAGTAGTCTCTCAAGTTTCATAGATTCCAGCTCAGTTGTAGATAGGTGAAGCTGTTTCTTAGTTGGTTTCACTTTTACCCGTAAATTCGGCGAAAGCTTGAGCGTGTTTACTGTTCCCCTGTTTTATTTACAATATAATAACATTAATTGTTGCAGTAGAGCCTTCAGGTTCATCAAAATTTTTGTAAATTTGCACGGCAGGGCAACATTTTTTTTGTATCTGACCTTTTGCATAGAGCTATTTTTTTTAAGTATAAAAAGATCTCGATAAGCAAATCGGCCAACCAAAAAGATAAAGCATTTTGTTTAAAACGCCCTACGGTTGCAGTATTATTTTATTTAACACGTTGGGACACACTTACTTGTCATCGCCTACAATAATAAAAGGCAGTACATCGTTAAACGCTAGTCGGGTCAATTTGCTTCTTCTTTTGCTCACAATCGGCTGATTGCAAATTGGTCGATATTTGTTGACGTTCAAATCAAACACTGTTACTTTTCCATCGTTCGAGACGCAAGCTAGCACTGTCGAGCTATATGGTGCCCATTGTACATCACCAATCGGTACTCCAAGATCAAACATGAAAAGAGGCTCCCTTCGTTGCGTCAAAAAAAATATTGCCTTAAAAATTGTACAACGAATTGTGTTAAATTTAATCAAGTAACGACTCACAGTCTGTTGTCTTCCCAGATCTTGATCCTCCAGTCGCCTGAACAACTCGCAAAAATACTCGAATTGAATTTGTTGAAAACTATTCTATAAACGGGCATATTGTGAGCTTCGTTGTACGTTTTCATGTATACACTGCTATAAGCAGTGTTACATTTGTAAATTGTTCCTTCCTCGGTACCAACGAGAAATATATCGTGATCTGTCGGATGGAAAGCTATGCAGGTTCCGCATCCTGAGAAATCAGTAAACAGAAACAGAAAAATCAGATTGAGTAAAAATAGACATGGTGAAAATCCCATGTGTTTGATTCTTCCTACAGGTTTATAATGTAAGAAATACCTATATGTTTGAAAATGAAAAATTCTACAAGTTCTATGTTTTTTTAAATCGAAAATATTAAAAAAATGAAACTCCTGCAATTTATTATATTTCGGTCTGGATATTTTTTTACACAATAAAAACGCCGTTACAAAAAATCAATCGTACGGGATTTTTAATAGGATATTTTTAATTTTATTTAGGTAAAAAGCACTGCAAACCATTTACTGCAACTTGTAAATGACTTCCTCATTCTTTTAGCCTGTCGTTCTTAGCACCACTATGAGGAGAATCGTTGATGAATTTAAGACTTCCTCATAGAGGAGGAGGTTTGTTTTCATGAAAAAAAAAATTCTCGAGACTTTCTTGTCAGGATACTCAGGAATATGCAATGCGTCTAAAATCTAAATTTGGCAACAACTCGCTTTTTTTCACAATCCCGAAACCGGCGGAGGTTTAACGTTATAAAAATACATATCGCCTTATAAAATTATACTCGTGCTTACCTTTCAAAGTGATTAATGTTCCATCTGGGCCTGGAATGGGCGGTCGATCGAGGAATAAAGTCATTACTGTTGTCAGACCTAAATCATTTTGATTCAGAACCCAATGATTTATCTTTCCATCGATGCTGACGCTGTAGAATGTTAAATTGCCCTCCTCAGTATCCGGGGCCCACCGAACCTACGTATAAACATTCCATAATAATATATGTTGCTATTACATAAACAAAAATCGCTTAAAAAAAAATTGGAACAAATAAACCTTTACAAAGAAAACCTTTGCAAAAATAAAATATTTTCAAAAAATCTGCTTTCCAACAAAATTAAAAAATAAATAAAAGAGAGATTATATGAGCCAAGTATGTTTTTATAGATATAGTTAAAAAACGTACTTTCCAACAATATTTGCTTTCTAAAAATATTATCTTTCTATTTAAAAAACCGAAAACAAAAGAAAATACTTCTAAAATACATCTTAGATCAATCTCAACAAAACAGCTTGAAAAAAAAGACATAAATATACAGAACTAAAACACTCTTTTTTGACCGATCAACCAAGAAATAGTACCTTGAGACAGCATAGCAAAACTTGGCGTGCCAGTTTTTGTTTCTATAGCTGTCTTGGATGGTTCATTCAAATAATTGAGGGAGAGGGGAAGAAAATGCATTCAGGCTTTTACTCGCAACTTACAGAACAGCTCTTTAACTTATGTGCTAGTCCTTAAATAGTGCTGTAATTTGAGTGATTAGCAGGCTACGTGCTAAATTTTTAAAAAACGTTTATACACATTTTCGTGGTTTAATTAACATTTAAAAAAAAGTTATTTGTGCATCAGCATGTTCTTAATATATATAAATACATGCACAGCCACGGTTTGTGCAGAGTTCTACTTTAGAACTTTTTTCTACATTAAATGATAATAGTTTGTAGTTTTCATAATTGTTTTGTAATCACCTCCCAAACTATTCCTCCGTGCTTCTGGTCAACATCGTTACTTTTATATTGCGGTGCTGTAGGCGGTAGCATAATATTATATACAGCAACAGCTCCGTCCATAGTGCCGATAACGAGAAGATGAGGATGTTGTTTACTGAAATCCAGACACATTACTGGCGATTCTGTTGGGCAGATCCATTCCGGATACGAAGGGTTTTTCAAGCTGAACAAGCAAACTGTGCCATTTGATACTGGACCGTCGAAAGACACTGAAAATTATTGAACGAATTGTGTTCTCATAATTCGTCGGTTTTTCTTTTATTCATTTTGGTAATAGAACAAAAAAAATAAATCTTTCTTGACTGACTCGCCCCGAATGATACAGCAAAGAGATCGTAATATCTGCTGTTGAAGCACATATCGGTAACGTCGTGTTTCTTCGTTTTCTCGTAGTGAAATTTCCACAGTGGTAGAAGAGATCCTTCACCGTCTTTAAACTCATCACTAGGATCATTCCAGTACCTGTAATCTGAGCAAAATCATTTCATACCTTTTTTTTCTTTTTTTTCTTCTACAAAAGTAATAAGTAGTTTTCTTCATTCACCTTGTGATATATCGTCGAATATGTTTTGGTTCACCATTCTCTCTAATGTCTTTGCAGCTTGGAGCATTCTTTGCGTTACTGCAACGGCTTCTATTTGAGCTTTCTTCCTTAGATCATCCTTCTTTGGTTGTGCCAAAGGAAGCTTCTTTTCTTTCTCTCTTTCTCGTTGTTGCTGAGCATAATCTTTCTACAGAAAAATTATGAAAATTACCATATTATAGTCATTTAAATTTTATCGTAAGATACTTTTCTTTACTCAGTATCTGTTTTATAAAATTTTCGTGCCACTTCTGCGAAAGAAGTTTGAATTAAACTTTTCCTTACTCGTACTTGCACTTCAGAGTCTTTTTACAATGATAATGAGACATTGCAAAGTGAACTTAGTTTATCGGCGCAACCGAAATTCTATTACAGGAAGAAATAATGGAATGGTAATAATATTTGCACCACTTAAGAGAAGGGAGTCTGGTCAAATTTACGGACATTCAAAGATTAATATCTCATTTACGTGGATGCTAGAATTTAGAAAAAAAAATTTAGCCCTATAAACAATAAACCAATAACTTTTACCATATCGTCTTCAATTCGAAACAATATATTTTCTCCTACAATTTTTTTATATACTATTCTTAACAATCAAACGTATCAGTTTTTTTATATAATTTTTCTTGCCTAATATAAAAAAATCGACAGTGCTAAAAAATGTTTTTTTTTTCAAAATTTTTTCAAAATATGATATTTACAGAACCCAAAGGTATGTAGGTACATTTTTTTCAGATTTTTTGAATAATTATTTCCAATAGCTATTAACACTCCCGGCGACGCATCCCCTTAACGTCAATACGACATTTACTAATGAATATGTTTCATTTATTTTTAGTATTTTCTATAAAGTTGCAAGATTTCACATTTAAGATTGCACAATTTTATAATAATGATTTCGACCTGACTCAGCCCCCTTAAGCACATGAGCATTCATAGCTACCTACTTGATATTCATCGAAAATAATCCATTGAAAAACATGCGAGTTAAATGTTGCTGTCGGTGGAGGAACAGTTTGGGTGGTCATATCCTAAAAACAAAAAAATACCTTCTGCAGTTTTAACGGAACAGATTAATGACAATGAAACGTTCATCCAATGCTGAAAATAATTGCACTAAAAAGTATTCGAAATCCTATTTAGAATAATTATTTTAAATGTATTCATAATAAAGCTCTACCAACTTCAACCGAAAAATATCTGTGTATCTTTTTTTATATCTTTTTACCGATTCAAAAAGACGTTTTTTTTTTGCATGATATCGGTAGAGCTTCCAGTACACATTTTATTCTAATTATAAACAAGTAACTTAAAAGCTTATTTTTTTTTATTTTCTATTTCAACTACAATTTTGTTTGAAAAAAAAACCAACAAAACTTACTCTGACAGGATTATTGTACGTTAGAGCAGCACGTTCGCAAAAATTAAATTGATTTGGTATTTTCTTCGGTTTTCTTATGTCAAGCACTTCTTCTTCGGGTTCTGGATCCGGAGCTGCTTCTACTTGCTTCCCAGCGTCTTCGCCTTCCTCCTCTTGAAAAGTATACACGAGACACTGTACGAAAAAGATCAAAGATTTTCGTCATTAAATTTATCTTACCAGCTTCATCGGCATCCACTTCGTCTTCTTCTTCATCTTCTTCTTCAATGCCCTCCTCTCCTTCTATTTCCGATGGTTTTTCTTCTAGTGTTTCCTGCTGAGCTTCCGCTTTATTGTGAATCGAAAAATACGAAAAATGTAATAAATTTATTGACTATTACAAATTTAATAAATTTACTTACCGAGAAATCCACCAGCGATCTGAACCTTCGCTTCTTCCGATTCGCGATGTAACAACGTACCCTGCACATTCAGAAGTGTCACCAGATGCGGAGGATTCGGCAGTTTTATGAATTCACGGTATTTCCAGGACCATTCGACTAAAGAATCGGGAATTCTTGGATTGTGAATCACTAAGACTCTGGCTATTTCTTCCTGCATTTCCTGAAAACGTATATTTTTTCACATAAAGTACGGACATAAGATATGAATCAAAATATTGTTAGGGATACATACTGCAGTCATTCAATCAAATTGTCATTCACACAATTAAATTTCAGTTAACTGACATAAGAAATTGACAGAATTTGAAATGTTAAATTGCAAGTGATAGAACAAATTTATAAAATTAATGGAACTAATTCTGTTAAATCGTAAGTGACGCAATACTTGTGTAGAAAAGGAAATTACACATGTTTTACTTTAAAGGGACACAAACTTTGTGTAAAATGAATAATTTGGATGAGAACAAAATTTAACAGAAATTCGGAGCAAAAAGAGATAAATGTTCAATACATAATAAAAAAGGTAAAATAAAAATTGAAACAAAGATATTATAAAGAATGACTGAAAAATTGTTAATCCATAATAATAATTACAGCATTTTACAAAATAGGAAAATAATATTCTCTGCAGTCGGGAAAACTGTATTCGTGTATTTGCGATTTCCAACTGTAGCGGATACTTTATCTTAGTTTGAAAAATTATTTAATTATTTTTGAAGATTAACAATTTTTAAATAGGGTGCTTTTTACAACATTTTTGTTTTGTTTGTTATTTTAAAATACTAACTTACTGCTTCTGTCAATTGAATTTGATCATCCGGTTTCAGCAAGACTTTCCCTCTCAACCAGTCCATTTCTCCTCCGCCGACGTCCATCCTCGACGAACGACTTTTTGCAGTAAGGCTCATTTGCTGATAATCAGAAATAGCTCCGATAATTGTAGACTAAATAAACAAACCTCTGTATAGCTGCAATAATAGCTACGTACATCTTTGCTGGTCTCTGAGAGTTTTGAAGAGATCTTCTTGGGTCCTGTGAGCGGCATTGTTGCACTTTGTCGCAAAAGTTTGTAAGATTTATTATTAATATAAACATTAATCCACTATATTTGGCTATGTCAAATCATTCCTGTCACTTGATACGTATAATATTCTATGCAGTAGCTAATAATTGATTCTCCGTTACCTTGGTTACGCCATGACTGGAATTTCGTTGGAAACTCGTCAAGGCCCAAGTTTATCATCCTGACGTTTCCGTTTTTTTCCTTTTCTTTTTTGTAATAAAACAGATAGTGCGTGAAACACTGATAAAATCGTACTGGCGCAGAAACATTGGATAACTTCTATGTTTGGAGTATCCCGCCACGTATACGTGGACAGAGCGTGTGATGAAACGATCAATACTCAGGAGCTTCGACCTCAAGCCTGTGACGTTTCGCCTACAAGAGAGTGCATGTGACTGCAGTCCGATTCAAGCCGTCCTGCTGACGAGACATACGAAAAATGTTGTGCTCCACGAGTGTTTAATTCGAACGACTGAAAAGCTTCGACAAATATGTTTGTCGTTTGTTCCACAGGACCAACCAGTTATGGGTAAAAAAATCGATAGAATCGAGTGCTTTATGGTGATGTCAGCATTCCAACAAGTTGTCCAATACTGTACGTGAGTATAGCTTCTCTGTTTATAATAATATATTTTGTCTCAAAATGGGCGTTTTTTTGGTTTTTTTTTCTTCTTTTTTTAGATTTATTAATCGGAAAGTCTTGAGATTGATCGGACAACAGTATGGAGGACAGTGGAATCGACAGTGATCCCAAGACTGTCAATCATGCTGAAGATGAGCGGGTGTCTTTTATGGTAAGCTTTTTGGAAGATATAAATAGCTTCATTTACTTTTCTTGCTTTTTTTTCTTTTTTTATTGGAGTTTGATGTGTAATGCAATTGGCGGATAAATATTTTTTATATTTAATACAGACTTTGATCCATACAGACCTCGAACTTTCAGCCAAGTGATAGCAGCTGCAGCAGCAATCAGACACACAATTCCGAGCGGAGCACCACCAAACAGTTGCAAAAAAAATTAGGTATGTATTGTTTTTTTTCGAATCTGTAAAAAAAGAGTTTTACAGTAGTAGTAAATTGATTAAAGAGTTTTTTTTAAGGGGGAGGCCTGAATTAGAACGCTAAAAAAGTGTAATTTTTGCGATTTTTTTTTCGCCGACTCTACTAAAAGGAATCTTTTCAAAACTTTTGGAGTGTTGTAATACATATTTCGACATTACAAAACTATTTTTTTCTACAAAAATATTGTTTTTTATCTGCCTTAAATAAAATATTCTAAAATGTTAAAAGTACCTCGACGCTGAAGTTCTTCATTGACGTGCAATGTAGCGTTCTTAATTTTGATCTGAAACATCAAAAACCAAGTAAATTATTAATTGGTATATAATCATCTTCTATTTGAACCTAAAAAGTTTTTTAAATATAAAAAAGTTAATAAATTGTAAGACTTTGAAAAAAAAAAAAGTTATGATTTTCGTAAAAAAAACTTTCAACATAATTGTTTTAAAAAAATAAACCTCTTAATTTCAAATGGAAGGTAATTATATACCAATTAAGAAACACCGTGGTTTTTTATTCCAGAACAAAATTACGCATGCACGCTATATCTTACGCCGATGAAAATCTTCAGTGTCGAGACGTTTTAAACATTTCAACAGATTTTATATCAAAAAAACATTATTATTGTTTAAAGAAAGAATTTATAATGTCAAAATATGTAATGAGAAGCCCTAAAAATTTCGAAATTGTTAAATTGAGTTGATTGTACCGAAAGAACTACCTTAATGAATTAAAATGACTGCTTTTATTGCTTCGAGAAAACACAAAAAAATCGTAACGGTAATTTGATAACGTAAAAAAAGTGAACAGGTTCGTCAATAAAAAATTGTAGATCTAAGTACAGAAAATATGGAACATCTAAGAAAGTGAAATCGAAAAATATAAAAATTCTGAACTTTGTTATATTCGGTTCTGGATATTCGATCGCTATAATCGATGGATATAATCGATCGCATGAGATTTTTATACGATATTTTTTCACCAATAAAAAAAAACCTGCATTTTTTGTCAAAGCATTTTGAGAGAGATTACTTTTAATCTGACAGTGTTTTGTACCCACATTTCTTATTTCTCATTTATTTTCAACAGAAGCTCGGATCGAACAGGCGAAACGTATTCAACGTAGTTCCGAATACATAAAACTTTCGAACAATGACAAGAGCAGCACAGCCTCGAGTAATTCCAGCGGATTGATTCCCATACAGAGACTGCCGATTCCGCACAAAAACAACGAGCATCATCCCCTCGTTGAGTATTGGAGAAGCGACAGTGAAAGGTAAGCGCTGAGATGCCAGTCTCAAGTAGAAATGGGCACTGCTCAATTGAAAAATTATTCCAATAATTATTCTAACAAAATAATTGTGGATAATTGTTAAACAAATGATGAGGTTTTTTTTATAAAGTTAGAAAAAAAAAAGTTAGACAAAAAAATCATTTTTTTTCTAGCATTATTAAAAGGAATCTTTGTTTTTTCTTTCAGCGAGGATGAAACAACACTATTTCCTCTGTCGAGAGGAAAGGAATCTGTAAAACACAAACAAGATCTCACCGATACATTCAGCATTGAAGAATTGAGCGAGGGCAGCGAAGATTCGTTGCATTTAGGACCAGCTAAAAATTCCCACCCCCACACACGTACCTACACTCCAACTGGATGTTTCGCTTGTCATTGTCAAATTTTGTGAAAGGGTAACTCTGCCAACCTGATAAGTGACAATGAACCATCCAAACTGCCGTGTTGATGTCGATTAAATGTGAAAAGTATGCATCGATGTTCGATTACGTAAAATAGTTCAATGTCAGGCAATCAGACGAAGGAATCTGCACGATAGTGCCTCTTCCACTTGTCATAGACTCAAAAACTTAGGATTGTACAAGCAAGCTTAATTTTATATCGTACAAGATGTTTACTCGGCAGAGGCAAGCTCTTTCGCACAAGAAAAAGTCTTCCGTTGTTTTATTTGAATTTTTATTATTTTTTTTTCGAGAAAGTACAACGCAACATTGTCGCATACGCCCGCATAGAGATGTTATGAATATAATAATTATATCGCGACAAGATTGTGAATGAAGTATATTATATAAATGTTATGCCAAAGAGTGAATAAAGGTGATGTTGGGATCATGACGCGTGTTTGATTTTCTTCTTTGAAGGCTTTGATAAATTATTGTGTAAACTAGGGTAAAGTGACCAGTGAATGTAGGCAGAAATATATCTTTAAAACGAACCGCTTCGTGGAATGACTCTAAAACCACCATATTTCGATCACAATAAATATTATGACGGTAAAAAAAAGCTGTTTATCATTAAATCTTGCTCTTCATTGAAATTCTTTCAACATTTTACTAAAAAAAGAAAAACGCCTGTATAATTGTTTCAAATATTGTCGCATCGATGTTGAATTTGCGTGACATTGTTATTTACATTCACGCAGAGCAATTGTGCATAACTGACCTGTGTGATCTTTTTTGATGTAGCTACATCGATGTTGCCATTTGTCTCGGATACAACTATATTGAGGCTGCTAAACAAAAAAAAATTATTCAACACGATTGATCTAAATTGTATACTCAATTTTATCGCTCATCTTTCAAATTTAATGTGAACCATTGTTTAGAAAACAAAAGAATAGACGATAAGAGCAGTAATTGACGTTTTTGAAATTTGAAAATGATACTTGGAGTAATTTCAACATTTCTGAAGCAGCAAAATACTGCAAAATTCCTGAAGCAGTATTGAGGAAAAATTGAGAAGTTTTTTTTTAATTGTACAATTTTTTTTTTGAAGACGCACACAAATTTCAATGTAGAACGAATTGGAAAAAAAAATTCTTTACACCATTTTAAGTAGTATATAAAATATTTTCGGCCACAAAATCAAAATACGCTGGTGAATGAATGAACTAATATAATCTACGCTCTAAACCAAAGTCAAGCATCTGTGACGATACAATGATGATAAACAGCAAGAGTATGAGCGAATATAATAACCCATATTGGTCTAAATTGTTGGAAATTCTAGGATACAGAAATATTGAGACTGCTAAGCAAAAAAAAATTTTAAAACGATTGAACTAAATTGTATACTGAATTTTAGTCGTGCATGTCTCAAATTCAACGTGACCCATTATTTATAATAAAACAAAAGAATAGACGAAAAGAGGGGTAATTGAAGTTTTTGAAATTTGAAAATCAAGCTTGGAGTAATTTCAATTGCTGAGGCAGTATCGGTAAAAAAGTTGAGAAAAACTTTTTTACCTGAACAATTTTTTTAGAAACGTACCCAAATTTTAATGTACATCGAAATTGAAAAAAAATTAATTCTTTTAATTATTTTAGGTAGTATATAAAATATTTTCGACCACAAAATCAGAAAACATTGATGAGTGAACGGACTAATATCATCCACACGTTAATCCAAAATTAGGCATTTGTGACAAAATAATGATAATAAACAGCTAGAGAATGAGCGAATTTGATAACCAATATTGGTCTGAATGGTTGGAAATTTTTGAGAACCTTAGAGAAAGTCGTCGTCTATTGGCAGTTTATATACTGGTTCATTCACCCTGTACAGAATGTTAAGCGCAGCACAAGATTAAATGGCGTGTACTATTCATAAAGTGCATGTAAGTAGTTACGGCAAGTGTATAGTCAGACGGATATTCCGCTCTAGCAAAGTCCGGTACTCCGTCATTTCATTTGCTCGTACCTAGTATAGAAATAGACCCTTTGGTCACGGTGCAACATGCATATACAATTTCCATCTGACGACTAGTAATTTCGTAACTGAACCATGAAACAGTGACTTCATGTCCTACGATATTTTATTGTGGTACTATCAAAGGGTATATACATAACTTATATAAGTACAATAGTTTACTACTTTAAAAATAAAACTCTAACTTTTACATTTGTGTCTTACAGTACTAACCAGAGGTATAACCCTCCCATTAACTTTAACTTTCTTTATTTGTTTATTTGACTAAAGTAATGACTCATTATTTTTATATTACTCATTTTCCTTGCGTGGACTTTTTTCCGGATTTTTGTGGACGACTATTTTCTTTCAATCAACATTTTCAATCACTTTACTGCTAATTCGATAAATATAATTGATATTGAATAAATTGTGAAATAAATAAATAAATAGGGTGAGTTGAAGATAAATGAAACTCTTATAACTCTGGTAATAATGTAAATACATAAATACTAATTTCTTAAAAATCAATTAAACAAACCGTTAAGTCGTTTGTTGTATTACAAATAATGACTAATACGGTAAGTGTATGCGGGTAATGCGGGTCATGTACAACAATTTTTGAAAGTGTTTATATTCGGCATTCTTTTGAAAGAAAATCAAATTTTTCCAAATAATTTCCAGTTAAGCTTTAAAAAAAACCCTTATTGCATGAGTGTAGCTTTTAATTTTTTTTTGTAAAAATTAATAAGATCATAATATATTGAAGAAAATGATTTTTCAGATCAGTCATAAAAAAAATTATGACTAATCTGCTTATCACACTGTCTCGAAATGAATTTGAAACAACTGTAATTAGTAGAAGTTTTTCGAAAAAGAAAAGAAAATATGAAAAAAAATAGTAGAATAGTCGTTCGTAATCCGATTTGACGGAAAACTCACTTCCGAGTGGATCCGTTCGGAGGCGCTCGCGGTCCGGTCCACAGGGTTGGAAGGAATGGGGTTGTAGAGAATCAAGGGAGTGGGGTTAAGGTTTTCGGGGGGATTGGAAGGCGGGGCGCCGCGCGTACTCCGTAGCGTTGTGAACGGTGTACCAAGAGCAACGAGAGAGAGACGATAAGAGCCAGTGTGAGGCCGGCTGCCAGCCGCCCAACGTCGCTATTGGGTTTGCAACCCTCGCATGATCGTAACCTAGTCAACCGATTAAAATAAAAAAAAAATATATATATATATAAAATTAAAAAGAAAAAATTATATACACTAAATAAAATAACATCGTCTAAAAAAAAACGCGAGTAAATTCTCATTTCCCAAATCACTCGAGGCTTGGCAAAGGGTATGTCAATATCTTGATTGATGATAACGAAGAGATAATCTCTTCAAGCACCTTTCATTGACGGTCGTTGGGCCAAAAAGGAATGCAAAAAAAAACGGTGCGACTAAACAGCGGACGCTATGAATAAAAAAAGAATTGGTAATAAAGGGTTGAATCGAGTGCGAATGTAGTAAAAGTGGAGAGAATACAAAAAAAAAAAGAAAATAAAAAATAAAAAAACGAGGGAGGCTGCGCGAGTGTTGAGAGAGTTGTCCTCGTCGAGGAAGAACGGGCTTATCGAATGTACCAAATGTATACGGAATATGGTAGCCAACCGAGAGCCGCTGCTGCTGCTGCTAACGCTTCTGGCTCGGCAGCACTTCGTTGTCCTTGTTCCTGGGGATTCATCGTCGTTGCCCGAACGACCTGAGTGCCACTGTCCTTGTCGCTGTCGTCATCGACACAATTCTCGACTATCAACCGAGTTGGCAACCAAAGATTTTTTCACATCAAAAACCTAACGTAATCTTGAATTATTACTCATTGCCCATTCTAATTCATCGCAGTGCAACGTATGTGTGCACACTGGTAGCTCGAGAATTTCTACCTAAAGAGATATTCCAGCTTCTTCTACATCTTCACACGAGAATATATCAATGCAATTCTGTTACATCCAAATTCAAAGGGCCTCCAATATACACGAATTTCTCAGTGGTCATCATAATCAAGTCAGATTTCCAAGCGTTAAACGAATCTACCAGAATTCAATGCTTCAAATAAGTAAATCCGTAATCCTCACTGATAGAATGTGAAGCTGGGTGAAAAAAAAGGGAGCTGCTGGATTTCTAAAGACGAGGTGGGAGTCGTGACTCGAACACGTGACACTTGCCTGAGCAAATTTTCAGGTAAGCTTCGGTGAAAGAGAAGAGGGAGAGAGAGAGAGAGAGAGAGAGAGAGAAAAAAAGATATCTTTGATGGTGGGGTTGACTCAAGAACGAGATATCAGGGGGAAGTGAGAAAGGGGAGAAAGCAGTGGGAGAGAGAGCGAGAGAGAGAGAAAGGGAAAAAGAAGGGTGAAAGGGAAGAGAAAGGGAAAAGAGAAGAAAGGACTCTTGAGACTCTCGTGGGTTGGAAACGATGATCACTCAACGACTCGGCGGTCTCGGTCGCCCGCGCCATTGTCACGCCTACGCGATACTGCCGCGACATCGTGATCAGCCAGTTGCCGGCACGAGATCGTCATTTAGCCTCGTGGTAACTGCGAGCTCGCGGCGACCAATAGTCAACGCGAGCAAGGCCTTAAGGGGTAGCGATGCTTGCTGCATACACGTCGACGCAGCATCGTTGCAACTGCATCAAATAATCGGCCAAGCCGAGACTCTATCTCGAAGTTATCTCTCATTCCAACAGAATTAAAGAGGATATTTGAAAAAAAAAAGAAAAAAAACAGAGGGATTGGAGGATATAACGAACAAAAAGAAAACGAGTGTCTTTTTATTTGGCTTAATGACGATCCAAAGTGTGGATCGATGAGGTGCCTCGCGTACGAGTTTAACGCCGAAGCACGCGCTTCGCTCGTGCTCAGAATCCGAAACTTAACGTCGTTTACATGATGATCAGGACGAAGATGGTTGTATCGACGAGACTACTCGTTCGATGACCCCATATCGGACTCATCAGCTCCATCAGCAATATTATTGGAGCGTCTATTGTACATTTCTTTTTTCTATTTTTTGTTTTTTTTTTTTTTTTTCGTCGCTTCCGTCACACATCAGGAAATGAGATTAAGAGACAGTGTACATTTTTTTTTCGTGATCGATAAACGCGAGGGTGTATGTATGTATGAGTATATATATATATGATGAGGGTCGAATGAGTGTTAAAAAAAAAGTTGAAGCTTCGTGATAACGAGACACGACGTGCATCGGCGTAAAGTGACACAGAGAGAAAGAGCAGTAAGCAAAAAATGAATAGTGCTGCGAACTGATAAACTAAACGTATGGAAAAGTTGTGCTGATTGTCAACGAAAACAATTATTATGTCGTTCGACTGTTTCGAAATTGCAACTCGTATCGTCGAGCTTACGTGATATACATATATGTATATACGTATTTGGATATACTGTACTTATATACGTATTGTCGTTATGTCGCTGAAAGGACTCTAGTGGGATTCAACGAGTCTGGGAAGCTGAGATTATAAATTAACGAGGCATGATTGCGGGTGAACTTTACAGGTACGTATTTTATGAAAGAGATTATCGTAACATTGAACACGTGTAGAATGAGTATTTTATACGTTTGAGTATTATTTGATAGACCGGTAAAAATCAGAATTGTAATATTCGACGTTACAAACATGCAGAGCCATTATTTTAACTACACTAAAGTTTACGATTCATTGGCTTCATTAGTCTCAACTTTCGATTGATTTTTAATTATCTTTTTCATGCAGAACACGAATCTCTCAACTGTCATATACCTGATTTAACGCACCCTTTGATATATCACGAAGCTGAGTGTTAAAAATTACCCTCAACGCGATTAACACGCGACTTAAAATCACACAAATTAGATTATTTTATTTGTAACAAACGTGGATATAAGTCGAAATTAATGTAGAGTGATCGCGATCCACGTGTTTAATGTCTATGTAACTTATTTTTTTTGCCATTAGTTAGATACATGATATAGAAGTGCTTGAATATTCTTATAGATTTAGTGCCTTCCTAAATCAAGAATTAGATATATTTGTAAAGTCCATCATTCATTTTTGTACCGAAGAACAATTTTACCGCGGTATCCTGGAATCGTAATTCATCCTGAAAACATTAAATAATCAGCCAACACCTGTTTTCACCATTAGTGGCCACGAATGCATTATTTTTCGCCAGTCACGGTGCTGTTCGGGCACTTGAAATAACAATCATTATTGGGAACACTATAGCCAGCGAATCTAGCTGAATAATGGTTTATTTCACGCATGAAAACATTTAACGCAAGAAACAATATTTTCTGACCGAATAAATATAACTAACGATAACAACGTAAAATGTATTTGCAATTACACGAATTTCAGATTCTATATACTTCAGTGATAAAATTTGATATGGGCGTGTAAAAGATCCTTGTTAACATTTTTTATTTAGTACATTATTTTATTGCCTGATAATCCTACTGTCACCAAATAAATGGATTCTGGTTATAAAATCCATCGTCCAAATCCGCTTCATTTCATTAAGTTTGGTTTTGATTTAAATGACAATCTTTTTGAGTGTCATTTGATTCCAATGTCATACGATGGATGAACATTAGGGTGGTCAAAATTTTCCTTTTATTTTGTTTTTTCGGCCGGGCACGTCAACATTTTGTAAGAAATTGTGAAAAAAAATTCTCCAAAAAACTGAGACATGTAAAAAAATATTTAGAGGTCGCTACCAAAGTTCAAATGTGAATTATTTAATTACTATGCGTATAAGTGTTTCTGCCAATCGATTTACATTATAATTTTGATCAGGCACCAGACAAAAAATTTCACATCATTCAGAAGAAAAAATAGTCGAAGACTGGGTGAGATTGGATAAAATTTAGGGGTTGCTACCGGACGCTGAACGAATTTATCTTCGTTTTTGAAAAATTTGATGCGGCACGTACAGAAAGTTTGAGATTATTCGGAAGAATATACGTGCGAAACGTGGTCGAAGTCGAATAAAATGTTGCAACCGGATGTTGCTACCAGAGATTCAAATAATAGTTTTAAATTGTACACTTGAAATTATGGGAATAAAATTTGCTCACGGGTTTATAAGCCTTATCAAATTGTTTACATGTTGTATTCGGATGGATCGTATCGATATATCGTCTCAAGAAACTAGTCTTTATTATCAAATTGGGAAAACTTCACATTATTGGGAAGAACAAATAGACGAAAACTGGGTCCAAAAAAAATAAAAATAAAAGAAAAATTTGGACCACCCTAATGATCATCCTAAACGATTGTCATTTAAATCAACATCAAATATCACGAAGTGTATGGAAGATGAATTTCATAAGCTCAATTGATCAATTTCATGACGGTAGGCCTAAGAGCCAATGTTATCCTCATCTAACAATGCTCTTCTCAAAAGTTGGTGGCAATCGGCTGTGTTCATGTGGAGCTGTTTCATTCGTGCTGTGGTTAGCTGTGATCCGCCACGACAATGTTCGCGTTTTTAAAACAGAATTTCGACAGTTTGTTAACGCGTTTTGAAGGTTTTGCAAAAGAGGGCTTTAATGCCTATTGAAAAATGGTGATGCGTTTATGTCAAATGTCAAACCCGACTGAAAGAAATCCGAACGCTTGCACTCTGGTCCGCCCAACCTTAGTAATGAATGAAATAACTTTTTTCAAGAGGGTAACCATTGCGGGCCGAAAGGTATGTATAAGGTAGTCTTTAATACATGCTCACAGAGGAAATTAAAATTTCTCAAAGGCAAATTCTCTGCGTCGGCCGCAGTATTCACTCCATTGTTATGACTATCACATGACAACTATGCCATGAGACGATGCAGATGGCAAAAGGTCTTGTTGTAAAAAAGCGAAGATATGTCTCGTGGTGGCACTATAATGTGATAATGTTCTAATTAGAGATGTGTTCTGAAATTTAATCATGGCAGAGTTTTTTTTAAAGACATGTGCGCTATGAATTTACTAGCTAATATTTAGCGTTTTTGTTTTTCTTTTAATCAAGAGATGCGGCAGCGTCTCGAAGACAAATATTAAAAAAAAACTTTAACTCTTTAAAACTTAAACTTAAACTGAAACTCCTCTGACGTCACTGCTACACCTATATACCCGAAGTCGACCCGTTTTTGGTTGGGTTCAAATATAAATCGAATTATCTGTGGCTATACATCATGGGCGAAAAATTGATCAGGACGAATATAATTTTTTTTTCTCTTTTTTAAACGCACCTTGTTGCAATAAAATCGGTTCGCGCAATTTTGATATCTGGCAATTCGAGTAATTTGTCGAAAATATATTTCGCGATTTGTCCGCACGCACAGATCTTTAGATTTTGTTCGATCATGTATTTGTATACGTTCGGCATCAATACACAGAAGCTAGCTCGCGGAAAGTCGAGTAGGCGTGGTGGGGAAAGCGGTTACGCGCCGATTCCCCACCACGCCGTTCACGTCATCACTTGTTGATCGGAGCGGTCGTCAGTCGCGAAACAGAGCAAGAGCGAGAACGAGACAGTGACAGAGACTGTGTAGTGCGAATGTGTGAGCACTTGTGACAGGCTGCTCAGCTGTCAACGTGTTCTTATTAATTAGTTAATTAATAGTAATCTCGAGATAGAGATAAATTGCTACCGTGTTTGTTGATTAAAATGAAATAAAACATAGAATAGCGAACAGTGAATTAAACAGAAAAATGTAACGTGTGGCAAGCTGTAATCGGCGGAAATATAGAAAAATTAAGCAGTGACAGTGAGATGTACTGTAGGGATTTTATCCGTAGTAATAGGAAACGTGACATAATTGCTACTGCGTCTCTTGGTAAAAAAAATACACGAAAATAATAGTGAACAGAACGGAGTTCCTGAAAGGTAAATCCTGAAAAGTAAATAAGTAATGAAATAAAAAGTCTTTGCGCACTGTTTTTTTTTTTAAATATAAATCCGACTCAAAGCTGAATCAGTACAGTAATACTTTGCATTTCAAAAATTACAAACACAGCGACTGTTCCTTGTAGCAAATTAATCTTTGACAATGAATAATCATAAAGTCACATCGAAAATAGCAGCCGGATATCTCAGACTTTGTATGAATTGAAGTATTTACAGACATTTTGAAAAAAGTAGAAATTGCAATAAAATTAGAAGAACTCTATCGATTCTCGCCAAATTTGGTACAGATCATGGTTTAATATCAGTCCATTTGTATATGTACAACATTTCAGTCCGATATCTCTTAATTTACAAAAGTAAATTAAGACTGTATGACAGCCTACTTGTGTCCCAAATTTGAAGAAGATACATCTAAAATTACGATAGTCATCGTGCTTACAAGGAAACCTGCATATACACACATGCAGACATTTTTTCTAAACCACTTTTCTCGACGTTTTGGACCATTCTGAGTGTCCTCACATGAAAATCTCGAAAAA
Organism: Perithous albicinctus; assembly: GCA_964016905.1. NCBI lineage: Eukaryota > Metazoa > Arthropoda > Insecta > Hymenoptera > Ichneumonidae > Perithous > Perithous albicinctus. Next base: position 14,479,758 of record OZ024688.1, read on the forward strand.
AATGTTTTCACTAAAACAAAGCTTCCTCTATGAGGAAGCAAAAACATGTAGTATAACGTTTAGGCCGAAATGCTTGAATCATCGATTTGGATAATAGTGAAATTTGAGCGAACGCTAAACGCTTCGTTGATATGTAAGTCGTTGATTAATGCGGCAGTGCGCGCTCATCCTTATCTCCGTTCCTAAGTGGAGGATCTCGTCACGGATGTCTCTAATTCGGTGACGATAATCGATCGAGCGAGACGCGAAAGACGAGATATATAGAGGACCAGAGAGCATAACATCCCTTACAAGCCGGGAGGACATATCGATCCTTCGACACGATTAGCATGTGGACGTTTCCTGGGGGAGTTAGACCTCGGATCTCCTTGTAGTCCATGTATTGTATATATACATATGTGTGCCGGTTGCTGGCTGCATTCTAGGTGCATTGGCTCAGTGGCCAGCAGCAACGGTTCCACTGAGACCGCGTGCAGAGGTTCGCGAGGCCCGCGTGCCCGGAAGCTCCCTCGTGACGACGACGACGACGACGTTCCTCTTCATGGCGCGATGCTCTCTCCCATCGTTTACCCACCGGTGATCGATTCAACCTCGTCGCACGGCTCTCCTGCTACTATATATAGTACAATAACGTCCGAACACACGTAAATTCATACCACTGCACAGACTGATACTATAATTAGCCGTGTCGCTTGACGCTTAAATACGTGATTATTCGGACCGTCTGCGCGTGCCGTGTACCTTCGGATAATTGATAACTCCCGGTGCCTACTGGATTTCCGAAGGCTCTGTGATAATATACGTCCTCCATCTTCCGGGTCAGCGACTCTACCGTATACGTGTACTTTGTGCTTGGGCCTGCAGCAACCTCGTGTCCAACGAGCCGAATCCCTCTATCTTTCGAGGTCAATCGCCCTCGCACACCCTCCAACATCTTGCTTCTCCGGGTCATTTTCCAGTTTCCCCCTACTTGGCCCAAAACAATTAATTTAGTAGCTTGCTCTCGTAATTGCCGGAATAATACATAATTTGCTTCTTCATAGAGGAAACTTTGTTTTCACAGAACATTTTTTTTCTTCGATATTTTCGTGTCAGCATACTCAGAATCATCTAAAAAGTCGAGAAAAATGGTCTAGAAAAAAATGTCCGAATGTGGATATGTGTGTTTGTGCGTGTGCGTGCGTGTGAGCGTGGGTGCGTGCGTGCGTGCGTGCTTGCGTGTTTATGTTTGTGTTTCATTCGTCAAATTCAATCGTCCATAAATCACGAACGGCACGATGGATGGATCTTAAGTTTGGCACGCAAGTGGAGTAGTAACTCCTCTTTAATTGGTATGTTTTTGTAACAAAATGTATGCATATATACAGATTTTATAGATTTTTTAATTTTTCGAAAAAAGTTCGTGATTGCTCTACCTTTCGTAAAAGTTCGACGATTAGTCTAAATAGTTCTTCATAACTGAATACACGTTCAATGTTATTTGGTATTGAATTTCAACGAAATCGGTAAAGCGGTTCGGATATTATAGAATTTTGAATTTTTCGAAAAAAAAAAAATTTTACTCTAACGTCAAATCTCAACAAATGAACTGAAATGTACTACAGACGAAAAATAACACATGGCGCTGCTACATACCAAATTCGATGATGATCGGTAAAGTCGCTTGGATTTTACGCCATTTTTAATTTTTCAAAAAACTTAAATTTTCGCTGTAACTTGCGCAAAAAGTTAAGAAAGTAAGCCAAAATTATGCGCAAATTTGCATTCTTGTTGAATTTTGTAATGGTCCTTAGCTTAAAGTACACAGAAAACATACAGCGATGTAGAAATGCATGAAAGGAAAAACGAAAATTAATCATTACTAAATCTAACAACCAACGATCACCTTAAGATCTAGATTGGATAGAGAAATTGGGATGAATATGATGAAATCGTGATGCTGTGCAAGGTTGAAACTGTAGTGCCTACACAACGATGACTATAGTATCTCTGTTCACGATGTATCTCTCACCTAGCCACGACGGAAACTCTGCAACGAAATATATATTCTGGCAATCGATAGCCGGCAGGGCAAATCCAGCACAGTACAGAGAGCGAGTGAGAGAGAGAGAGAGAGAGGCAGACACCCCCACACACATATACACAGAGTGAAAGATAGAGAGAGAGAGAGAACGGCAGCTGTAGAGGCTCGCTTCAATGCGGTTTTTAATAAAGTTAAATTGATCCTCGAACGAGAGCCGCATGCTCACCCTCTCGTTTCCATCATATAAACATATAAACATACATATATCCATAGTATATAGTACACATCGATGTTCACATGTCGCCAATAGCCAATCCACTTACCTATATCCGAGAAGTGCGCGTCGAAAAAAAAGAGAAACAAAAAAAAAAATCTTCATAGCGCCATACTTTTGTACACGTATATATACATATATTATATGACCCTTGAACGAATTTCATTCTCTTTTGCAGATTTGCCGTGTTAGGCACGAGTCCTTTGAATGCAACTCAGCAAATTCGTCGAGCGTACGAGTGGCAGCCTCGGCTGAACAAACTGTGAGTTTTCATTGCCAAGGAAAGCAATCTCGTAAAGGGCGTTCTGAGATCCACTAAGCCCCGGCGTCTTTGCGACCAAGTGCAAAAGAAGAAATCGAGGGGGGGTCGGGAATAAGAAGAGGGAATTAAATAAGGGTGCAACGACAGGAGGAGGAAAGAAAAGTAAAAAGAAAAAAGTTTGACGTGATCGAGAGTGCGCGAAGCGTGTTAAAGAGCGTTTCGCGTTTATCCGGTGATCGGGGGTGTAGGTGCGCGCCACCCCCTGGCGCAGGGGGGTGGGCCAGGGTGCCGTCAGCGTGGGTGCCGGTGCCGCGGGGGCGCGCCTGGCCCGTCGGCTTGCCCGCGGACTAGCTCGCCGACTCGCGGCGGCTTCCACGGGCCCGTTTCGCCGTACTGCCGCAGTGCTGGCTACCTCGGGGACAGTAACGGGGGTGGCCGTGGCCACGGGGGAGCATCAAGATGCCCCCCCGTCCACGCGTCACGCTACCCCGACTAACTCGAGCGTGAACTCGTACGCGAGCGGCGGTAGCGCGTACGCGAGTGCACCGAGCTGTCCCGCGAATCGCTCGCGTGGCAGGGCCATGTCCATGAGGAGCCTTCATCGACGCGTCTCTCATCCGTAAGTTTCAACTTTCATTACATGTTTTTTTTGTTTTTTTTTTACTCTATATAGTATAAGAGATCCAATTTCGGACCACGTCCCTATTTCGGATAGTTTTGGCGTGTTTTCGAAGAGCTTAGATACATGTTATTAAGATGGATATGAGATATTGTTGGCTAACTAAGTAAGTTTTTAGTGAGTTTCTCTTTCAATTCGCTCCATAATTTTTTTTACTATTCTATATGCTCGAGAAAACCCTTTTCATTTTTCATGTTTTGCTTCAATCTGACTTATTGTTCTTTTGTCTGCCCATTTATTGCATCCTGGGGAAAAATCTCCGGAAATAAAAGCCTCTCAGTTTTCAAGGGGTACGAATTGTATAATTTCTTGAGAGTAAATAATAGTAAAGAACCTAAAGGATATATAAAAATAAGGAACTTGAAGAACTTAAGCAGATTGATCGCCTGCAACGACGATCTTCGTCTTTTCTATTGATTCATAGTTCATATTGATTTCAACGTTGAGTGATTGAGGCACGTCAACAAAGGTTCGATTTTGTATAATCCAAAACTGAGACCAGTGGTGGTCAAAAAATGCGACGAGTGGAAGACACGTAAATGCCATAAAGAGGGTGGAATAAGAGAATGGTCTTCCGAAATGGATATATTTGCACTCTTTCATGTTTCCATAAAAATATGGTTTTTACTGATATTTGGAAGATTGTTGATAGTGAGTTTAATAGCCAATACCCTCGGCTGTATAGTTTACATTGAACGGCGTGTAAATCATTAATATCCTAATAAATATTAATGATTCAAGTTAAACCGTCCGAAACTGGATCTTTTATCTTAATTAGTGTGTAGCGGGGCGGAAAAGCAGTGAATGTACGATCTTCCAGGCGAAGTATGCTTTATGTTTCTTCTCCTATGCTGGATGATATTTTTAATTGAAACTGATTATGTTAATTAAATCACTATTAATTCGAATTATTAATTGGCGTGATTAGAAAATTGTTCAACAATTATTCCCATCGATTAACCAAAATATTTTTGAGACAACCAATATTTGTCGTTATATTGTCTTCAAATTTCGTCAAAACCTTAGCAAACGACAATACAGTTTAAAAACTAAATTTGCACCAATGTTCACGCCAAATGCTTTCATATTTATCAGTTGACAAGCAAAAAAAAAAAAAAGATGAAATATTTTCATAAGTGAAATATGTTTTTTGTAGTTCTTTTGATAGGAGCAAATATTTTCAATATCTGAAAAATGACGAGAAACGTTCGTTCACTGGTGTCCCCCTTCAAATTTACAATTAATTCAATATACCATTCAAGTACAAGCACAAATTGCGTCTGCGATAAGTCGATAACTCGAACCCAGTAGGAAGTTTAGAATTACACTTAAATGTCTTTTCTCTGCCCTGTTTTATAATTTTATTATGGGAGAGGGAATTCTTGTCACGTTGACTGTACAGCAATAGTGCCTGGCGGTAGTGATCCTGCAGAGAGTCCCTCGTTAAAATCGAGAGAGATGCGAAATGAAAATAAAGAAATACAAAAAAAAATATATATATTTACGAGAAAGTGAGTACGGCGCTGCTGGGTGCCTCGAGAAAAACTATAAGTCTAGGGTAACTGCTCCATTAAAGTGTCCCTTTAGTACGCAGTGGTAACCCACCGATGACCGTTACTTTACAGAAGAGAACCCCTTTGCGCTCTCGTGGTAAGGATCGAGAGGGCCCCACATTCTTTAATCTCCTTCCAGGTATTTATTTCTCTCGTTGTTAAATAAATATACCAACGAGAAACAAAACCAAGCGACTAAAATATAAGCCGGTAAATCCTGTCAACGCTGAGAAAGCGTAATCTCGTGTTTAATACGATCAAGTTTACAATTGTTAAATAAGTAACTAGCGCAAACAAAATCGTTGAAAATATTATAGAAATATTACTTTGGATAGCAATCTACAGAGTATTTTGAAATCAACAATATTGTTCAAATATTGCAATGTCTGCTCAAAAAATTGTACGAGGGCATTCGATGGTAATTCACACAAGATGAAACTCTCGAGCCTCTTCGATTGCCATAGAATTATTTTTATATTGTTGCTAACACTGAAAAAAATACTTGTGATTCTTATTTTGAGCCGTTCATGATTGAAAAAAAAAACAAACCTAAATTGAAATTTGAAAAATTCTGACTTCAATCAAAGACGTTTCGTTTATCCAATTTGTTCATTAATTAAAGTAATTCAAAGTGAGTTATGGAATACACATCAATGACGGCCATCGTGCGATATTTCGATATATTAAAATAGGCTATTTGCAAAATTCATTTATCGATGCGAATCTACAATTTATCACCTCAGTTTATGGGAAAAGATGTTGGGGGTGCTAGTCGTAGAATCGACGTACAAAATTTAGTTAAGTAATTTTTAACCGTTTTCGATGAAATACTGATGGACAAAAAAATCCACTCAAATCATCTGATCGCCGTGAAACGCATAACCCACGTCTTTTGCTTCAGAGGAGTGGTCGGGAGTTTATAAAAATGTACGAACCCAAAGTTGCAGTAACATTTCAACTATAATGAAATATTGAAAACATTTCGGCAATATTTTCGCCATATTCTGGGCTGTATGGAAAACCAAAATCACTAAATCCTGCCAACGCTGAGGAAAGTTAATCTTGATTTTTTTTTTTTCTACATTTTCAAACCCCTCCACGATTGAACGAATGACATTGACGATGTCTCGACGTTTCTGTACCAATCTGAGACGTTCGCTACGATTGAAATTATAATTTCGCCCTCAGACGTTGACAAGGTAGTAACCCAAGTGGGTATGGAAATAGAAAATGAGACGCGTGTCTCTAGAATGTCAGGAGGATAAGAGTGAATGATAAAAATGAAGATAAAAATGGGTGACGCGAGGAAAGCCATCCGATTGAGCGTTACGACCTCTTTCTTCGTCAACAAAGACGATGGCGTTGGGCTCTACCGTCATCATCGCACACACGAGAGATTCCTTGAAACGCGATTCAGCAATTTTCTGGCAATCTCTCTCTCTCGCTCTCTCTCTCTCTCTTTCTCTCTGCTATAACAACGATGCCGCCACAACATTCTTCGTTGCAGAGGGTGCGTTTACCTGAAACACGCTCGTTCGTACTTTATAGTCTATGTTATGCTGCCAGCATGACATAGGTATATAAACGATGAGCGTGTGTTGCGTGATGGGATACATTGAGGCGACTCGCTGAAACATCATCGCCGTGATGGTGTTCGAATTTCAACTTTCCTCGTGTGATGGTATATATGGGATATTCTACGACCAATCGACAGGGTTGTGACCCTTATCTTTTTTTCCCTTTGGGATTTTGTAGACTAATATGAAAAAGTACTCTATTTTTTTTTTTTTCAGATTTTGGTTCCTCATAGAGGAAGCTTTGTTTTCGTGAAAACATTTTTTGTTGTTGTGATTTTCATGTCAGCATACTCAGTACTGAGCCGAACCATTTGAAATTTTTGTGCCGTATACAGTACAGTTAAGTGTCTCATTGGAATACACTTCATGACAACCGATTGAAGCGTTTTGTTTTAAGGAATTTTTAAGATTTTGAAAAATGTCTATGAACGCTGTAACTCGAACAAATTTCCAGCTATCAGGCTGAAACTTGGGATAATACTTTATCGGGGTGGTGCGACCTTTGGTATTGGGGGAAATCGGTAATGTAGTTCAGATTTTATAGAAATTCGCATTATCGTAATTTTTTTGAAAATGCCGTAACTCGAGAACGGTTCAAATAACTGATCTAAAATTTTTGATAAAATTCAATTTTTTTTTTTAACAAAGAATTTACTGTAGATATTTCAAAGAATACGGCGACGGAGTTTTTGAGAAATCAAATTTTGGGTGATTATAGAAACATTTTCGATACAATCTGAAAAAAAAATCTTGGGTGCTTTTTCATATTATCCTGAAGCATCTGAAAATAAAAAAAAATGTGCCGTCACGACCCTGTCGATTAGCCGTGGAATGCCCTGTATATATATGTGTGTGTACATATTTCCCCTGTCCAAACGGTAAATCGGATGGCGCGTGTTTCTAGCTTCGAGCTTGAGACCTAATTAATAGCCTGCGATAATCGTCGCTCAATTAGATCATTTGATATGGAAGCCCCTTTCGAATTACGGAATACACCAGGTATTCTAGACCACGTCTCATGTAGTATTCAACAATTATCTTTTTTTTATTTATCAAACTATTAATATATTGCTTAGAATCATAATGAAAGGCTCCGCGAAACAACTCTTCGGATAATATAAAAACAGGACTCTTGAGTTGACTTGGCTTGGAATACGCCATATATCACCAGATTAAAAGAGTATATGTACTTTCACCGTAGGAATATAGAGATAAGGGGAATGCAAATGTCACTCATCTTAAGTATTTTTTTATTGTCCATGGACGGGTTAATCGCTCCGTTCCTTTTTTCATCTCGGCCCTTGAAAAAAAAATAAAATACGTATGGCAGAAGGATGAGGTAGAGATTATTTAAAAAAAAATTAATGCTCATATCAATTTGCGTTCCAGAGAAATATTCTATCAAATGCAAAAATATTTTTTATCATTTTAACAAATAAAGTATATGTTTGTTTTGATACTCGTAAAATTGACAATTTTTTTTCAACGCATTCAACAAATCAACAAATAAAAATTTCGAAATAGTATAACTTTGTTATATCACGTTTATTTTTACCTATATTTTTTCTGAATTTCTAGTTTTACAACAAAATAAAAAATACAAAAATGATTTGTTGAAAATTTCTATTTTTATTTTATGATATTCTTTTTTATTGTCTTAAAAAAAAGTGTCATTTCCCTTTGACAATATATATTATTGTTCCATTTAAAAAAATATATATTTCTTATTACTTACTTAATAAAAAATTGTTGTTACATTTGACACTTGTTTCCACGGATCTCATTTAGTCAAAATAACAATTTGTAATTTGTATAATTTTATTATGTTACTATTAACTTTACTTATATTTTTTAACAAATTCGACATACTTCCAGTTTTTCCGGTCACTTCCAATTTAAAAAAAAAATTTGTTAATTCGCCATATTTTGTAAATCTTGTAATAATTTACAAAAATTTGTCAAATTAACAAAACGCGGTTTGTTACTACAAAACCATATTTTTCTAAAAAAAAGTGAGTTAATATAAATAATGCAGAATTAATGCGAAATTAGAAAACATGTTTCTATACGACCATGCAGAGACGAATGTTTATCAAAGGCTATTCAATTACATTTTTTTTAATTTCAATTTCTTACTATCAATTTTTGCTTCCTCATAGAGGAAGCTTTGTTTTCGTGAAAATTTTTTTTTCGAGATTTTCATGTCAGCATACTCAGAATGATCCAAAATGTCGAGAAAAGTGATTTGTACGAAATGTCTGTATGTGTGACAAATTGCCTTGTTAGCACGACAACTGTCCCAATTTCTCATGTATTTTCGTCAAATTTGGTACGCCAGTTGGCTATCATACAACAACTTCTGGGATTGCAGTTGACGCGAATCGGTTGGAAAAAAACAAATTATGAGATATCGGGTTGAAATTTTGAACACAAACGAACTTACAATGAACCATGATTGGTGCTAAGTTTGGCGAGAATCGATAGAGTGGTTAAAATTTTGTTGCAATTTTAATTTTTTTTAAATGTCCGTACACACTTCTACTTTTCGAAATTCTGGGATGACCGGCTGCAATTTACCACGTGATTTCACAATTATTGAGTATCGAAGATGAATTTATTTCAAGGAACGGTCGCTATGTTGATAAATTTCGATTTTATTCCAAAAAGAGCAAAACATTGCTGTCGCGAAAAAAAAATGTCGACTTTTTTAGGCAGATTTCAATAAAATTTGGGACACATGTGGATTGTCCTAGAACTAGGTCTGGGAATAAATTTTTCGCAGATCGGTCGAGCGGTTCAAATTTTATAACGTTTTATAACTTTTGAAAAATGTCGTTCGAGCATTCACTCGCGCGAATAGCGAGATATCGGGCTTAAATTTGTTTTACTTCTAGATTCCGATAAAACAAGGTTTTAATTCAAATTTGGCACAAATCGGTTGAGTAGTTCGAATTTTATAACATTTTTTATTTTTTGAAAAATTTCGTTTGCGCACTAGCTGGCACGAATTATAAGATACCGGCTTCAAATTTATTTCACGGTTGAAAAGAATCGGCTGCGAGGTTTAAATTTCATGACGATTTTAAAATTTCAAAAAGCTTGTGAATGTGATTTTATGATAAAAAAATCGTGAATCGGTAAAAATGTCGATAAAAATGCCTTTCATGTACAAACAAATAATGAGGCATTATTTTAAATTTTTTAAAAATGTTTACATGTATGCAAAGTAGAACTTCGCAAATTGTTTTCTCTACAAAGCTTCCTCTATGAGGAAGCCAAAGTAGATAAACTTACTTCCTCATAGTGGAAGCTTTGTGGAGAAACCAATTTGCAAAGTTTTACTTTGCATACATGTAAACATTTTTTTTAAATGTAAAATAATGAGGAAGCAATTTGCAAAGTTCTACTTTTTTTTTTCATTGGACATTTTTCCTTGCGAAGGGTCTTTAATCTTTTGAATGGATTTGAAAAGAGTTGTATGGTCTCGCGCCAGTTTAGCACGAGGGGTAGGTCTGTATTTGAGCGATATTGGTGGCCATCGACAAGCAATTTATTACCGAGGAGTTGGCAGTGGTGGGAAGCTGCTGCCACATCGAAACATTTGACGATCGATCACGGAAGTAGATAGTATAACGTAATTCGATTCGATAAGCCGAGTGAGCTCCGTCGAAGTGTACTTTACGCCACGACTATCCCATATACTATATACTTATACTATTACGTGAGAGAGGGAGCGATGGTGAGTTACAAGCGAGATGGTAACGGGTTCGACTACATCCCAATCGGAACAACGTTTCAGATCGAGAAAAATGGTATAGCGCCGAGTTTCACCGAGTCGATAAACGATGTGGTCAGCGCACTGTAACGGAAGACCTCAAACTTCTATCCTGGTGAACACCACAATACTATCTTTTATGGTTTGATGTTTACGGACTTAACTTGAAATTCCACCGATATATATGGGGCATTCCAAGTCATTTCACTTAGCCATCGGTTTGACCCTCTCGGATTCAGTTGACGAATTTTTTTTTTTGGGAAATTTTGGACCAATAAAGGAGGATATATTTTTCTGTTTTTTTTTTATCACTGGTTTTACCCTTTAAAATAATTTTTTTCCATAACTTTTGAGTAAAAATTAATTTCGTCCAGGCTTCAAATTCTGGATTTTTTTTCCATTAAATCTAGGACTACAAACAAATATTTCCATCGTAGTTCGAAAGTGGGCCGAAAATAATTTCTATTTTTTTTTAATTTGAGAAAAAAAAATCCATATGTTGAAACTTATAAATTTCAATAATGGTTTCTTGTAGAAAAAAAATCATGTCATGGTAACAAAAAATGTTTCCATATTTTTAGAGTAAAACGCTGTAAATTCGCCCAATAATGAGAATAAAATTCAAGAAACGTATTTCAATTATAGCAAAACGCAGAATTCCCGACTTTAGGGGGGGGGGTCGGGAGTAAAAAAATTAGGAAACATTTTTTTTTTCTTAAAATAAAAAAAATATATCAATTATTCTCGGCCCACTCTCGAACTACGATGGAAATACTTGTTTTTAGTACCAAAAACAAGTTGAAAAAATTCAGAATTTTTAAATTAGTCGAAATTTATTTTTACTCAAACATTATGGAAAAAAAATATTTTATAGGGTAAAACAAGTGATAAAAATCTGCAAAATAAAATATCTTCTTTTTTGGACCGAAATATGCCAAAAAAAATTCGTCAACTGAATTTGAGAGGGTTAGGCCGATGACCACATGAATTAACTTGGAATGCTCCATATATATAGATTTTTTCTTTTCTTTTTGAAACGTAGAAACTCTGAGAGCGCTAAAATCACAGTTTTAATCGATGCAATTAAATCTAACAAAATGCTTTTAAACTGCGATGAAAGGATGCTAAGGGGGTTACGATATTGGAAGTAGCAATCGAATGAAAGTATCCAGGAAATGTCCTCTGAAAGAAAATCTTAAGCATTTACTTTAGGTATCGTCTTTACTAAGGATCTTGGAATTACGAGATTGCTAAGTCCCCTTTGACATTATCGAGAAGACGGCAGAAACGTTATATCGACGCAATTGTAGATTTTTCTTGGAAAATTGTACGTTGAGAAACGCGCGTCCAGGGCAGAGTGTGATGTTAAGAAAAGTGTTGCTATTTTCAGGCCATTTCTTGGGTCATTAACTAATTGGACATTAAGGAAAGAGTCACGGACATTGGTAAATTTTCAAAATTTCCGTCAGATTTCATTTTTTTAATACCGTCATGAAAATTTCAATGAAAATCAGAAGATTTCAATAAAAAATATAAAAATGGAAAATTTTTCTCAAAAATAGAAAATATTTCACGAAAGTTGGAAGATTTGAATGAAAATGAAATAATTTAAATGAAAATCGAAAAATTTTAATGACACTTGAAAAACTGCAATGAAATTTTAAAAACTTTGATAAAACTGAAACATTTCGAGATAAATTTAAAGAATTTATGAAAATTGAAAAATTTTAATAAAAATTAATAAATTTCAATGAAAATTAAAAAAATTGTCTACAATCGGTCAAATTGCGTGAAGAGAATCCGCGCTTGGACAGCCAAAAAGAGTAAAAAATAGTTCCTTGGGTTCTTTTTGTTACGAGATTCATGGATTAATTAGTATTATTTTCTGAACATTCATAATTCCAAATTCAAGACCTTCAAGATTTTATGTTCATTTTTGAATTGACAAACAAAATGTTTTTTATCGCATCGATTTTTCAATCGAAACCGCATAGTTCTATCGGTACAGATCAATTTAAAATATCGGTATTTACTGAAGAAAAAATCGATTTTTTGAATAATCGATCCATCATATCGGCATCCCTACTTAAGACTGTCAGAATATCTTATCAGAAGCCTTTCGTTTTTTTTTCTAAAGCTTTTACCTTTTTTTCTGAAGCCATTGCCTTTATTTAATTTTTTTAAGTTTTTAGTTTCGCAACTTTTAAAAAAAGATTTTCTCTTTAAATGTTTATTTTTTCATCTTAAATTATATTAATTACATTTCTTTTTATATGTATATTAGATTTTGCTATGTTGGACTTTTTTTCGTACTTTTTAATAACACTTTTATTTTCATATTCGCTCAAGATGAACTATATGTATTTTTCCATTGATATTGCTCTAAATATGAGCCCCAATTTACGTAGAATGTCTCTAATATTCTCAATTTTATTATCCGCTTAAAAATAAAATTCAAGCACGTTGAGTTTCTCATCGAATTTTAATTTACGTAATGTTATCATTGTACTCAAATATTCCACTTCCGCACTGTGTCTCCGCCTCTTACCTTACGCTATTGCGTTAGAAAACTCCGATTCCGCCTCTCAGAATTCTACTATTTTTTCCACAGCTATTTGCGTTAGACGCAATTGCAAAAAAAAAAAAGTGCTAAAAACCGAGACAACCTTAGGTGTCGAAAGGAAAAAAAAGTAGTGAACGGTGTTACAGCAAAACCATGAGCGCCGCTTGCACGGCAAATGTAGTCTAACGAACGTGTATTGTTCACTCATTCGTGAAACGAACAAAAAAGAAAAAAGTGTCGACCGCACGTTCGCGTTACTAATTTTTCTTTGTCACTGAAAGAGTCCAGTTCTATATGTGTTTTTTTTTAATGCTGCTGCGTCGCTCAGTGTATCGATGAGTTACTATGTGCAGCACTGATACGTTTCGATGATCAATCGAATCTTCTCCGTCGGTAGCTCGAATCCACGAGATATATTATTATCACTCGATTGATATAAGGCACAGAGGTCCCTTTTCGGTCTATTGTGACGCGGTGAGCCCGCCAGCAGAATCCTAGAATGGTTCGCGCGACTCACTTCTCATCCGTGATTAGAGGGCACAAAGAGTACGTCGTCTCTCTTTCGGATCTGAACCGTTAATGCGGAGGGGACCGATATCTCGCCGAAAAAAAAAAGAAGAAGCGTTGCCACGGGATTCTGGTGGCCTCGTTCCCTTCTTACAATCATCCAACAATCGCGTTTCAATGCCCCCGATTCACCGCTACAAGAAAAGCCCTCTTTACTGTAAATAATAAATGCGTCCAATGTATTCATCGAGTGGATATATAACCGCGGTACAAACTTCGCAAGAACTCTTGGATGAAAGCCATTCATCTATGTTTCGCTGCATTTATATTCGTCGTAGCAATAACGAAGAAAAAACGTGTTTTCAACAGCGAATTTTTGGTCACAAGGAAAAGTTTTCAGAGCTCGTTTTTTGGTACCCATAAAAGATGGAATTCCGGTCTTTTTAATTGTTGCTTTCTCATCGAAGAAGCTTTATTTGAGGTGAAATTTTATTTTTTTTTTTCGAGATTTTCATGTCAGGACACTCATAATGGTGCAAAATGTCGAGAAAAGTATTTTACAAAAAATGTCTGCATGTGTAGTTTTCCTTGTTAGCACGATAACTGATATTTCAAAAATTACAAAATGTCAAACTGAAATTTTATATAAATGGACTAATGTTAAACCGGTGATGCGAAATTTGGTGAAAATTCATCGAATCGTCTCAATTTTATGACAATTTTCATTTTTTTTAAATCCCCAGTAAACACATCTATCTTTTGTAGGATCACAATTGGTCACAAGAAAAACTTTTTAGAGCTCATTTCTAGTCCTCATAAAGGATGGAATTCGGTTTTGTTGTTGTTGCTTTTAGTCTGAAGGAAAAGTGAAAGAAAATGAGAAAATGTGGGTGAAAAAAATGATACGTCGTCGGGAGCATATTTCCGGAATGCTGAAAATCCCTGCGGTTTTCTCACTGACGCTGTGCTTACATCGTAGCTGGATACTGTCCGGTGTATCCTCTCGAGAGGATCGTAAACACTCGGTAAACCGCGAGGCCGAGCAAAACACGTTTTCAGCTTTATCGCTGCCCACCGACGTAACGAATCGCTTTTATCAAGCGCTCCTCTCTTCCGGACTTCCTCAACATGCTCGTTTTGTGTCTCTCTCTGGACCGGTGCATTTTTTTTTCGCGCTTATCCTGACGCATTCAGCGTGCTGCCGTGAGAGATAACGGCATAACGAGGCGCATAATTTAGATGCATCGCAACTTTTTGGATTTTTTTTTTTTTTCGATCGCGACTGTATAAAGCTATTCCGTGGATATCAATCTCAACACTTTATCAGAAAAATATTGCACTCTGAGATCAATTTTCAGTAGTAATCGCAAATATATAAGTTAATATTAGTTAGCCTTGTAGCAAAAAATGTTCAATTGCAATGACGTATCAGATATTTGATTTGATCTAATTAATAATTCACAGGTCTACGATTACGTAGTTTCAGACTAATTTGTACATGGAATAGAAACGTAGTACAAGAGCTAGATATCTTTGTCATAATATAGCGCTATGATAAAATGTAATATGATTATAAGGGCTGCATAAAAATTCATTTTTGGCTTCAATTGATCAAAAAGTTAAGGTTCTCGACTCTAGAATATTGAATTTAATTGTCCAGCATTCAGGTAAGGATCCAAAAGATTATCAACATTTTTTGAGACGCTGGCGAAAAATTGGCACTACCGCAAGTTAGATGAGTTAGATGTTAAATTCACACACACAGACATATTTTTTCCAAACTTTTTTCAGTATTCTGAGTATATACTTATATACTAATACCACAAAAAACATGAATTTTTCTATTGTTTAATGAAAACAAACCGTTTTCTACGAGGAAGCAAAATTAAGAGAACATTTTTCAACATATCGCTAGTAGATATACCTCATAATTAGTGTTCAGTGTGACTACCAAATGATCTCTTCTCATGCGTTGACCGGATTCTTGGGGATCGGTGGATGGGATCATGACAAAAGTCCGGTTAAATTCCGCTGGTTGCATGAAATGTTTGCCGGAAATGGAGCAGCATTGTGATGTCTACCTATGTTAAGGGGTGGGTGGTACATCGGAAAAGAGGGTGGGCAATGGTCGAGAGGATGAGGCGCTGGTTTTCTGGTACGGTTGAATATAGTCAGAGTCGTGGGCCGTCGTGTATACGGCGTACACGCCCCAGGGGACTATAAGCGCTGCTTTCGTTCTCTTTAGTGGTTCTCCGGGCGCGCTTTGTGCTCCCGTAACCCCCGACCAACAAGCACCCCGAACCTTGGCCATCTCGTCACAGTCAAGCCCGGCACTCCTCTATCCGGACGCTCTCGTTCGACGAATCGAAGCTCAAACGTTGAGCGTGTCGATCTTTTTGTTATGGGCAAAACAAAAAAAAACGAACAAAAATTTTTGGGCTACAGTTGTTCAATGCTTCAATATTGATATATGAGATTTTTTTTTCATATACTATATATTAGGATCAAGTAAACATTTTGAAATCCCAAAAAAATTGGATTGCTCAAAAACTACATGTATGGTTTTTTAAAAACTTTAGCAACAAATTTTTTGTTGAATTAAATGAAAAGAATGAAAAGTCGGACGCTATTCTGAAGGTGGGCGTAACGTGAAAGCACTGCCCACCATGCTTCGATATTTTCAATAATTTTATAATCAAATTACAAATAGCGTCAAACATTTGATTTTTGAACAAAGAATTTGCTGTAAATGGTAAAAAAAAACTCTAAATGTAGTTTTTGAGTAATCCAATCTTTTTTTGTGATTTAAACATTCATATTTATTTTTTAGCGGCTATCGTAGGATCACGCCCATATTTGGAGTCGTTTGAAACATTTTGTTTTTGAAGAAAGAATTTTTAGCAAACGTTTCAAACAAATCGTCGTCGTAGTTTTTGAGAATTTAAATTTCCGGTAATTATGAAAAAAGATTTGCGGAAAAATTTGAAGAAGTTTCTAGACTACTTTTGTATACTACCCTAAAACATTCCAAAGGGAAAAAAATGTATGAGGCTCACCAAATTAAGTGATTCGTGAAAAGGATCAAGTGATTCTTTTTTAAGAGTAAACTACGGTTACGAACCAAAAAGTCATAATCCATCATACAAGTTGAACATCGCGGTTACGTTATTTTGAATCTTAGCCTTTGGTACGAAGGTAAAGTAGTGAATTAGAGCGAGCACGTGGTATACCGATCGTGAAAGATCCCTCGGCCTTGCTATCAGCGTCTTCGCCGTGGCCCAGTTTCCCGTAATTTTCAATATCTGCCCGCGGAGCCTTGGTCACGATGTTTCGGCTTTTACGAGAGCGGAAGCAACAACAAAACTCGCCCTTCATATCCCAAACCGCCCCTCCCTCCCTCCAAGGCACTAAACCTAGCGGTGTGGCCGAGGTAGAGCATAAAATTCGCAAGTTAGAGATCCCTGCGAGTATTGCCGAAAAAAAGAAAAATCTTTTACCCACGAAATATCGGACTTGTCGGTGGATTATAGGCTGTAACTTTTGCAACGAACAGCCACTCAACGTCCGCGACCTCGAGTTAACGTCACTCAGTCCGAAATCATACTTGTACTAGAGAAAACGGGAAGCACTGTGAGGAGTATGAGGAGAACTTGGAGTTCTGAGCCAGGACTTTCGATGTTCTCTTGTATTATGCAACCGGCAACTAAAGCCGTATATGGAGGAAAGAGAGAAGCTTTCTGCTTGTTCTCGTTGGCACGCTGGCGAACGTTCGCCAAAACGTGGAGGGGAAACCCCGTCCTCCCTCCCTGGTGCCAACTGGGCCTCGCGCCACGAGGACGGATCATCCTCCGGTAAAAATAAAAAGAATAAAAAAGAGAAAGAAAGAGAATATGCCTCCTGCAAGCCTAACATAGAAAAAGAATAAAGAAAACTACGTAACTGAAACAAAAAGGCAGCGGAATATGAAGCGCGTTTGGGATCCATGTGAAGAGCAGGCTAAATATACGAATTTACTCGAGTTGGACGCATGAGGCATTCTCTGTCAATTCAACTCTTTTTCGATAAACACTGTTAGACATTTCGTATAATTACCCCAGATTTCAGTATTACATTACGGTACTATTTCTAATTCTTTTCAGATTTCTCAGAAAATTCTGTATTTTTTAAAAATCGTAGAATCTGGAAAACTATAAGAAAGAATGCCTCACTGTAAAAGCTGTAGCTTTGTATGAGTTTTAATAACTGTTTGTATACAATTCTAGCGACCTGATAACTTTATTATTACTAATTTTTTTTCAACAATAAAGATTGTTTTTATAGCAAAATCGAAATAGATTTTTTGTGCAAATAAAGGGAATCCTCATATTTAAAAAATGAAAAAACAACTTTACCGGGTTGATACAATTATTTACAAAAATTAATTGAAAAGCTGATATGGAACTTCAAGGTTTATGGTGACTCTTTAATTTATATGACATATTTTTTTAGATACGATGATGAAAAAATACACAGCATTTTCTAAAATCTTCTTGATTAGATATTTTATAATTATTGTATAGAAAAATAGTGTGTTCCACATAAAAAATTAATAATGATAATATTATATTATTAAAGGCATTCAGAAGTATATTTTATTGGTAATCATTAATAAAATATGCTTACCAATGCCTTTATTTACAAATTAAGTTGCCATAAAATTTGGTTAATTATGAGAAATTTTTGCGAGGATCAGAAAAAAAGTTGCTGGATTTGGCAAAGAATGCCTCATATAAAGTAGATACTATACAGGAGGGTGAGTGACGGGGCAGCGAAAGGGGGTTGTAGCTCTGCAAGGATTTAAGGCAGGATTTTAGCGCGATACTGGACACGCGAGTCTTGTTATGTACTAGGGACACATGGTACATGGCCATCCCCTTACACACTTGTCCCTCTCACACCCAGGAGACTTCCATTTTCCAAGTAAAAGCTTTCCTAGGATAAACGACAGTCACTGGCGGTTCAATGTTTCTTCTCGTTTATCCCGCTGAGTATTACGTTCGCGTCTTAAGGTTGCTAGAGAGGTTTAAGATTTTTTTAAATCGTTTCGCGACATTAATCCTAACAAGTTTACAAATACATATAAATGTTTCAATTTTCCAATGGTATTTTATTACAACACTATCAAATTTGAAAATACATGAAAAGTCATTCCCAGATAAATAAGTACAGTCGTATCAAATTTACGAGGCAATTTGACGAAATAATACCACGATTCTAATTAATTCAGCTCGCTCATTCGTCATTTCGTTACGACGTGAACAATAAATTGGTATATATTGACGTTAAATTAATAAACGCACTTGTCGCAACTTCAAAATAACATTTTTAACGAAGTCAGAGAGTATTTTTGCGAATAAACATTACAGAAAATTCACCGCAAAATGACAATCACTAGTCACACAGATACAGACTGCGATACAATTAATTCTGTGTCTTTCTACTCTGACTCCAAATGCTATTTTCTCCAGACCGTCGAGATATATTTCAG
This sequence comes from Perithous albicinctus, assembly GCA_964016905.1. NCBI lineage: Eukaryota > Metazoa > Arthropoda > Insecta > Hymenoptera > Ichneumonidae > Perithous > Perithous albicinctus. Next base: position 14,498,498 of record OZ024688.1, read on the forward strand.
CGATAGCAATTTTCGAAAATTCCAACCTGCAAGCTCGCAATCTCGACACTGGTCGTCCATTCGTTTCCTCTGATGCAGAAATTCGAGGGCCGTCCGGTTCCACGAGCATCAGATGTTGATACTCCGCGACTATTGTTCTTGCTCACTGGACCTTTAAAATGCATGGTACCAACGCACCTGCAATTACGCATACACATGTACGATAACCGCAGCAACCATTCACTCTTTATTCCCCTGATGGTGTGCTTCTCGTTGATCTCATATTGCCATGGTAGATAAATCGCAATATTCCCTCCCTCTTCGCTGTACTTGTGTGTATTTATAAAGCTGTCGCTGTCGGATCGTGCCCGAATAACTTTGTAGCTGTTGCGAGTAGAAGAGACGTTTCGCTGGCTGGGCGCGGGTCTACTCACGTGTGAACACGCTATAAAACGGGCTTAACCCAGTTCGCACGTGTCTTGCGGGTTGTACATCGCCGTTGGTACGTAGATAACCAACGATCTACCACAGCTGGGGAACGAGGGAAAGAGAGGATTCACTAGCGTTATGCCAAAACCAAGAAAAACGAGATTCCAACGATGAAGACCCTTAAATTATTATATCCAAAGAGGTCACGGAGTCGTTTCTCGTCCCGCATTGAAAGGCTTGAGTATTCATCAGTTGCACGAAGAATCTTTGCTCAGTTATAGGACATAAGTCTCTGCTTCCCTATTTGTGATCTGTCGTATCAGTCCCGCAACCCACATCCGCTGCTTGAGCTTCTCTTCCACCTTGTCCCTCATCTATATACACCTCGGAAAGTCATTCGCGCTGGTACAGAACCAGAATTCACTGGGGTAATGTTGAGGGTGGATAGACTCGACGAAGCTCTCTCTTCTCCATCCGGAGACTAGGCACCAACTCTGATCTACGATACGTTTCTCGGTTGACTACAAAGCCTTCGTACAGTCCAGAACAACGAGCAAAGACGTTTACCGTCAGCAAGTTTTGAGAGAGGGAGAGAGAGAGAGTGAGAGACTGGGGGGAGACACCCTGTACGAGCTTGTTTTCCTACACAGCTGGTACGCTAGTCTCCACTAGGTTTTGCTTGCTTGGTGGGCTATAGTTATTTCAGATACGAAATTATCGTGACACCATCGGTATTCACTGAGTCAGAAGTAGCCCGCTCGATAAGATTCCCTCGCGTGGTGTAACAGGGAGTGAGGAGCTGATGTGTATGTGGCACACTTTTACCCTCACCCGCCTGGTGGATGAAGCTCTTGAGATATACTTGGAGAAACATGAATATTGAATTGTTACGCATCAAGGTTTGAGAATGATGTGCTATATGCAGTGTTGCGGAATGTTATCTGCGAGTAAAGATGAGTTTTATGGGAAAGCTCGGAGCGATGGAAGAGTTTTTTTTTATGGTACAGTAGAAGCTGAGTTACTGAAGGATTTTTTTTTATAACAACGACAATGAAGCGAGTACTATAAGCGCGATCTATGTATGCGGCAAGAGAGGAACGTGGAAATTTGTGACTAATAATCCTGTCATGATAATGGCTTCTTTATTTTATAGATATTTCTTTATTATTAGTTTTCATTGTATGTATCTTCTTGCAGTTTTTCGGTTTACTGTAACTTTGACTATTTTTCATGAATTTAAATCAAATAAGGAATGCAAAGGTAAGAAATGGATACTTTATTCGAAATAGAGTGGTTGGCTCAATCAGCTATAAATATGTTTATCGCTTCGATATTAAAGGCGGTATGAAATATCCATCGGTGATGAACATAGTTAATGCGTTCCAAGGAGTGAAAGTGGAAGGAAGCTTTGTGAAAAATGGAAATGTAAGCTGTCAAAACATGAAAAATCTCAAATTGCTCTACAATCAAAACCTATTTACCGATCGTCATCAAATTTGGTACACAGCAACAGTGAATACTTTTCATCTGTATGTTTCATTTCGAAAAAGTTTTAATTCATTCATTGTTAGTTGACCTGAGTTATAAGAGAATAATAATGTTTTCAAAATTTCAAAATCACGTAAAATCTTAATCGCTTTACCGATTATTACGAAATTTGGTACGTAGCAGCTTTGAGTGTTATTTATCGTCTGTAGAAAATATCAGTTGATTTCGTGAGATTTTACGGGAGTTAGAGCAAAACGCAAATTTTTTGAATAATTCAAAATCTCATAAAAACCGAACCTATTTATAGATTCGCCCCAAATTCAATACCGATCCTTCTTTAAGACTGCTTTATGTATAAAAAATTATTTAGCTCCGTAGCTAAAAATTTGCGGAAGCTAGAACGCGTACAGACATTTTTCGAAAATTGCAAAGTTAAATAAAATTTGAACATACTTTAGAATTTTTTCTTGAAAATTATCAAAAGCAATGGCGTCTATCTGCGGCACATGCGTGCCAAATTTTAGCCCGAATGTTAAAGCCGTTATTGAGATATGCAAGTTTGAATGTTGAATGCCGGTCACACAGATACACACACACACACATCCATACATACATTTTTTCTAAACCACTTTTCTCGACGTTTTAGACAATTTTAAGCATACTGACATGAAAAATCTCGAAAAAAAAATGTTCACGAAAACAAAGCTTCCTCTATAAGGAAGCAAAAATGATGTAAACTAGAACTTTGGATATTGCTTCCACATTAAATTTAATTTTTCACGTAGTCACCACTATGAGGAAGATTGTATTTATTAATTTTGGCTTCCTCGGAGAGGAAGCTTTAAAAAGTTGTTATGAAAACAAAGCTTCCTCTATAAGAATACGAAAATAGAGAAATTGAAGAGGATCGGGTTTTATCCTATGTCAATTACCATGGAATCTCCATATCGTATGTATCTGTTAGCAATAAACGTATAGATAACGCATAGTGTAGATCCTTCGTTTTATATCTTCTCGCTCGTCTTGGCACGTGAATCAGCCTCGCTGTCTCTTCCTTTCTCGAGTTGCAGATATACACCGACGTCGACGACATTGGCGCGATCCTCTCGTTTCTGAGTCGCACTCACCGCAGTTCGCTTTCTTCGGAGCTTCTTATAAATCTCGTTTCCGAGTATTCGCGGGAATAGCGGTACGGCAGCCAAACCGCTCGCGCGATATTCCGCGCGCGTTTTCATCGAGACGTCCCGCGGCGAGTTTCGAGAAATCGATTTCCAGACGTAGACTCACTCACACTTATTTGATTCACGAGTCCACCACCCTTACGTAAACCGAGCACACACCCACGCCAGATGTTTGCGGCCGGGCATCGACTTTAATCCAGCTTGCGTCTCGCCAACCGAATCCACCCAGTTAATAAAACAATTTTTCTACTCCTTCGCAACTCGAAGCACAACGATATCGCGGATTCTTGGATCTTACTCGTTGGACAGACGTATATCAATCTCGCTGGACTTTTGCTCCCTTTTGCTTTCTCATAGAGGAAGCTTTGTTTTCGTGACTTTCTTTTTTTTCTCGAGATTTTTATGTCACGACTATCAGAATGGTCGAAAACACCGAGAAAAGTAGTTTAGATCAAAATGTTTGGATAGATGTGCGTGTGTGTGTTTGTGTGTGCAGCCAACACTCAAAATTCAAACCTACAAATTCTAAGAACGGTTTTACCAATCGGGATAAAATTTGGCACATATATGTTCGTAAAATCTTGTTTGAAATCATTGTCAAAGAAATTTTAAAAAATACGTTAAAATTTTATTGGACTTTGCAATTTTCGAAAAATGTCTGTACGCCCTCTAGCTGTCGCAAATTTTTAGCTATCGAGCTAAACATTCGCAGTTTGACAAAACAACGTCCGCAACATAGGACAAAATCTATAAAATTAACGTAACGAAATTTTGGTTTTTGAAAACTGACACACCGATATTTTTTTTTTAAGTTTACTGTCTATGCAGGTTTTGTATGTTTTTTAAGAATGAGTTATTGTAAAATAAATTCCCTTGTTAGAATATCGAAGATATTATTCTACTTTTTTTTTTTCATTTGACGACTTAAAAAATACTACATTGAAACTGCATTTTTCTTTACAAGAGCTTGAATTGCTTCTTCTCACGAATCTTCTTGTAATTCAAAACAATGAATGACAATTGCACATTTAATGTCATAACCACATTTACATATCTCTTCAAGACGAAAGCATTTCTGCTGGGTACTAACAATTATTGAATCTATCTACTTCCAAAAAAAGTTCTACAAGTTTTGTGAGATTTTTTCCGATTGAAAGAGTTCGCGACTGAAAAAGGCATGCTGCAAAACGTACGAAGACTCAATCATCATGCGTTTACACTCGCGATTATTCGAGTGAATACGTTTGGGCAGCAACTGGACGTCAGTTAAATCCTCGGACATGTGCTATTCGTAGCTACATAAATGTGACACTGGGGCAGAATAGTGGACGCCATATGAGGCAGAGGAGGAGTGAACTCGGGGTAGCATTTCGATGATTGAACGTTGATCGACCGAGAGGATTCACGACTATTGTCGAAATATTGCCTCTCTATCGTATCGAGTATTCATACGTATCGTGTAACTCGGTTGTGTACACCCTTAGTTTGATTTGGTTGAAAATGATTGTGATAAAGGTCATCACCGTACAAGCATCTGTAATTCTGTATATTTATTTGTAAGCTAAAACAATGCTATATTGCACGTGCCCTCAATTTTATGGACAGTCAGTGTTTATTTATACCTAATGAACATTAACATCCACTTCATTCGTAAATACTACACATATTTAGCGAATGAACCTCGATGTTATTATGCTTTAATCACTATCATATGCCTTTTCGTCTAATAGTGGCCTCTCAATAAGGGCCCATTTTAACTGAATGCGGACATTGCACTTTACTCAATTTTTTTATAATAATGAGATTTATAAAGATGATTTTGTACTTTACACCGATAAACGGAAAATAATTTTGTTATAAACATTCTGATTATATCAAAACCGCTGATATTTTATAATTATCCAGAAATATAACGGCAATGGGCAGTAAAATTGTTATATTAACAAAATTGAGTTTTCGGTTAGACATAAATATTGTGTGAAAATTACACAAATTTCAATTTAGGTTTCACTGTGACTAATACAATATTTCAAAGTTGAGAGAAATTATGCACTCATAATCTGATAATATTTAGATATGCATTAGATTGAAGAATGTTGAACGGCATCTAGCCGTTTCCGAAGTGTATCGTCTGTAAACAAATACAAACATAGATGCGTCGCAGCAGTATCTCATTTACAAGCAAACTATACCTTTGGCTTGGTATCTATATATATATTTACAGAGCGTAATGACTATCGTATGCATTAACGCAATTACAATTATCGGCCGAGATGCGAGCGACCCGAACGCTATCGAATTAATTACATTACGGAAAAGCGGCTGTGAGGGTGGAGAGAGGTGAGAGAGAGAGAGAGAGAGAGAGAGAGGGAGTGAGAAAGAGAGACTGGAGGTGCTTGGCGAGGAAGCTGGTGGAGAAAGTGCAGGAGAAGAGGGTGGCTGCAGTGATGCCTGCGATTTGAGTTACGAGCTGCGGTATCGTTGATTACGTCGCGAAGGTCGACCGCAACCGGAAACCAGATTCCCCTGCAAAATCCTCATATAAATTTTCCCTGTTACCGCAGTACCCGTCAACGCAAAGGCTTCACTTGTTTTTTTTTTCTCCTTTTTTTAATTCTCATTAATTTTTCGTATTCTCATTGCATGCAACAAACCTTTACCACATTTTATACCCTGGTGACTTTCGCGATGTTTAATATAAAAAAGTTCCAATGGAATGGAAATGCATAGCTCGGAGTATATTGCAGACATCCGCGTGCTTTCAAAATTTATATAATGAGAGGATTTACTTGACTCGAATAATTATAGCTGAATTCAATGTAATACACTTGGATTTGTTGACCCGGAAATTACCTGTTATACCGATATGATAATCAATTACATAATAATATTATATTTATTATTACAATTAAATGGAATATTGTATGACGCTACCAATTACTTTTTTTTTTGCTATAAAGCAACCCTACGACGCTGTTAATGGTAAACCCAGCGGTAATTTGTTCCATGGTAGAGTTTTAATCAAGTATTATTGAGGATTGTAATAAAATGCCTTTGTAATTCACAACTCGTACAAACACTTGATCAAAAATATTTTACAACCAATTACGGAGTAAGTACTCGTTATTCTCTACAATGTTCGGTGTAATATATTTTAGAGGCACTCCGAAATTTGGAGTGCCCCTTTCCTTCGTCCCCTCCCCTCCCACAGCTTAATGAGAGGCTCCGCCTCTCGAACCTGCCGGGGGCATCGCCCCCCCCCCCCCCACCCCCCAACCATCTGTCCACGGTATTCGTCAAAATTTTTCTTTACTTTACATAAAAAAAATTGGGATGGAGGGAGAACATGCTGACCATTGTTTTGGAGGAAATGCTGACATGTCGACATTGGCCACATCCCTGAATTAGCTATTTTTTTTAATTCATCGTATATAAATGTTGGTGTAGGCCTTGTTTTTCATCGGCCTTTTTTTTCACGGCCATTTTTTCCTGACACCCTGACATTCGTCATATCTGACAACCGAGCGTTCGGTTTACTTTAGTTTTTACAATTTTTTTGAAATATCAAGAATACACCGTCGGTGTACAATGAGCTTCCACTTTACCTCCCTTTTGTTGTTACATTCCTGAAAATATACGCCTAAATTACAATAAATTATGGGTCGTGAGGAAAATCACTGCCTACACGGGCGCATCATCGAGTGTGATAACAAGATCGTGAATATTGTATTTTCGAAACTTGCTACGCTTGAAAACAGTATTTCGGAGGTCGGAATTGAGAGAGACTCGGGGCTCAATGAAGCGTGTGTATATATCTATTGGTGTGTTCGAGCCTGTACACTGTTCACCAAAATCGTCGGTTCTCTCGGTTTATTCGGAGAGCATCGCACTACCCACGCGAAAATTGCTGCTGGTTGGTACGTCGTGGCTCGTGCCCGACGTGCTGGGCCAACGCATTACGTACGCTCGATACGGTTCGCGCGCGCGTTTTGCAATATGGCTCCAAAGCCCGTATATTCCAACCAGCCATCCAGTCACATTCATCCCTCTCGCGTTTATATTTTTCTATTCCTTTCTTTCTCTCTACCCATTCTTTTTTTTTTTTTTTTTTTTTTTTTCGTTTGCTCATATATGGCAGTCAGGGTGTAATTTTTGTTTCCGACTGAAGCAACACGTTCGCACATGAAGAGTGTACTTCCCACACACGCTGTTTCCCTCTTCCGCATATATATAATTTACACTAGATCGACCAAAAACCCCAGTACTTTTGGTAATCCACGACAGCAGCGTGATTCACTTTTAATGAAATCGGTTTATCGTAGACACTTTCTAAAGCGTATGCTTGGCTTTTGATCTATTCAGTTTTTGTACTCAGTGTTTGTGGAGTCGACACTAAAATGAAATTACACGGCTGTCAAGAGTTATTAATATAAAGACCTTTGGTATAATTTAGTTAAGTATCATATAAAAGAGGGGTGGCCCAAAATAACTTAATGATTCTGTTATTCGCTCTTCCTTAGGAACTGAGTTTGTATGAGCCTAAAATAACGATACTGAAGTTAATAAAAATAAAAAGTTTTTAGAGGTCGCTCAAAGCGTATACCGCCAAAATATCTTGGAAATATATAGTATCTTGCGAAAAAATAGGATCATTGAATCCTTTGGAAAAATTGAAGAAAAAAAATGGAATTTTCGATTTCGATATAAAATCGGAATTTTTATAATCTATTTTTCCTTATTAAGTCACTTTGATTTGAAAATTTTATCGAAACGAAGATCATAGGTTCGAAAAGTCAGATTGATATATTGATAATCATACGTCACTTAAGAGCTCTGAATCTCTCTCTGATAAAACTTTTAATAGGTCGAAAAGGATCCAGAAGCCATCAAGTAATTACGTACGGTTCTGTCGTTTGGAATGTATCTGCGATTTTTATTTAAAGTACGTTTGCGAAATAGAGAAAACTAGAAGAGGAGGGTACATTTGACGTACGTCAGTATAAAAGTGCCTACCATTTACAAGCACACACTTTTGCTTGTGCAACGTGAGGCTTTGATCAACATCGGTGCCTATACTACCACTCGACCACTGATGGAGAGGCATCGACTTGCTTCAGCACAGAAGAACGTTACGAGTGGCTGCCGCTTGCTGCTCTGCTGAAATGACTATTGGCCGGGAATCAAAGCGGCGAGACTCGATTACCCTCCGACGTACGTACTACATACTACGTATGCGATGAAAGCCCCATTGCGAATTTCAATTCCCAGCACTAAGCTCAGTCGTTAAAGCACCTTTTGCAATATACTCTTTCTGAACATATATATCTTCTACTCTGCTTAACGACATATGTATACATATATTGGCCATTTTAGAACAAATCGTCAGGGTCATGAACCCTCGTTTCTTTTTTCCTTTTATTATGTGCAAGGCATAAACAAAGTAGTGAAACAGTGTAGTAAGCGGTCATGAATGATGAACAGTGTTGAACATTTGCGGCTTCAAATCGGACAACTCCAAGATGGTTAGTAGTGAGTAACAGAGAAATAAGTTGTTTGGCCTCAGTTAGTGTATTCGTGATGTTTCGGTGCTAGGTGTGGATCTTTCCTTGAGAAGGAAATTCGCAATACCGTTTACACAATACAAATTGGAAAAGGTCTGAAATCGATTAAGAAAACGACGATGTCCACATTGTGCATAGACAACATTTTTGCAATCACATTTTTTTTCAGAATATTAAATTAGGGCTAACATTTTTGAAATGTTTTACAGTGAAGTGGGTTGATTAATGCTCCTTTCTCTGTGAAATATTTTTATTACTCGGAAAGAATGACGAATTCCACGATGTCAATTTTTTTGTCCGCTCTCTATGCACTGCTAAATATTCCTGTAAAATCTACAGCAAAATAAAAGCTATGGAATTGAAAGAAAGAAAAAAAATGTTCCATTCTTTTGTTTTCGTTGAAAACGGCCTTTTTAATGCCATCAAAAATATAACATATGCTGCATTAACTAGTCCATGGAAAAAAAGACTTTTTTGTTTTTACATTTTTTTGTCCGACCTCAATCTTCTATGCTATACGGGTTTGAAAAAGAAAACCCCATTTTCGAAACAAGTGAATTTGAAAATCTGAAAAAAATTCACATAAAGCATCTTTAAGTAGTGCTATTTTTGTTCCATGAAACTATATGGCTAATTATCGAACAGATCCGAGAGAGCAAAAAATAAAGCGGCCGAATTGGTGGAGAATACGTCCTATATAAGTACAAATGGCCACACTCATAAATAAAATAACGATTTATTCTGTGGACCGATACCTAATGATTCGCACTCGATTATCGAGCGATTAACGCGAGCAATTACCTGCCGATATGCAATTAACGAGGGTGAGACCCGCGAGAGGGTATTGAAGCAGAAGGTTCACGGTCCGTCACCTCCTTCGCGTTCTCGTGACAAACAACCCTGCACGAGATTTGGGAACCCTTCTGGCCTTACAAGGTGGAAAGTCGGATTTCTTTTCTCTTGATTATCTTGCTTGTGGGGGAGTTCGTTGAAATTGAACGTGGGATAATGAGTAATTAAATGTCTGGGCTCGTCGTTAACGAGGCTAATTTACTACTAGGTCAAATTGGTCAACAGCAAGATATCGCGGTTCGTGTTTTTTATTTCATGGGCTACAACATACATTGTTTTCATTATGTATATGAAATGTACGTATTTTATTTTTGTACCATGAAACCCCAATGAGATCCCGCAGTTAAGGAAAAAAATGTACAAATAAATTATTTTTTGACTATTACTAAATAGATTTTCGTAGCGGAAAAGCAACGAATTTTTTCTGTGCAAATGACTTCTTTTGTTGAATCTTTTTTTTTTAAGTGTAAAAAATGTGTCAATGAGTTGTTATCAACGAAAATTAACATAAGCTCAAACATTCAAGCTGATACTATATTTAATTAAGAGTTTTCAATCGGAAAACCTGATCGTAAAACTTTAAACTTTCCCCTAATGACTTCAGCTTTAATTAAAAAAAAAAGTTTCTTAATTGATAAATTGGATATCACATTCTGCGGACTTATTTTCTAATAAAAATAAATGACAGGTTAGATATCAGAAGATCCTAATGCTGATTCCGATTTCCATGATTATTATTATAATTAAATACATTTCTGAATGATGTCTCGGATGAGAGTCGAAACGTTAACAAGGTTAATTTGAAATAATTGATCGATTTCAGTCAAATTTAGGTACCAAAGGTCGCATCACTCCAATAAAATGTTATACCAAGTTTTTAGTTCAATAAGTGGAGACAATTGTTCGAGTTAGAATGATAACAGACATTTTTTTTAAATCTTAAAAATCCCAATAAATCAGGATGCCTGAACCAATTTTTATAAAATGTATAGTTATACCAGAGAAGTATAGGAGCATGAATTTTAGATCCATCACACAAACACATAAAAATCACAAAAAGAAATGTTTTCATGAAAACAAGTTTCCTGTCTGTGCGGAAGCAAAATTTTTAGCAGCGCAACATATAATATCTCAAACGTTTTGGTAAATATGATTTTAGGTATGTCTGAAGATTTTTTGAACAATGTGGCTTTAATAAGAAAAACAGAAAACCGATAACAAAGCTTTTCTATGAGAAAGCAATACTAGAAGAAAATAACAACTTGGCTCCAGTGACACTCAAGCGGGCGAAAATAACGACTCGAGTTGTCGATATGTCATCACTGAGCGAGGTCTGCAGACTCGGTTGGTCCTCGGCATCGCAAGCAGAAAAAAAAAGTATATAGAAATGTTCTTTTTTACTTGCTTTCTCCGATACAGAGCACTCGTAGTTTTTCTCATTTCTCTCAGTTCTCTTTTCAACTGGCTCTTTTCCGTTTCGCGGCGCACTCTGTATCCCTTTCTCTCTCGTTCACTTTCACTTTTTTTTTCTCGCTCTCTCAGGTAGAGCGAGAGTCAGGAGACATTTGACACGCGAACTAGGCAGACCCGCGGGCGACGATATAACACCAAACGCCGCCACTCGTTGATATCCGAGGCGCGAAATGTCCTTCTATACTACTTCCCTCGTTTTCCGCCTCCTCCTTGTACACCTCGAGCGACAGTCTTCAGATCAGTAAATATTTCCATTGTAGGCCTAGCCGAGAGAGAGCATAGAGACCGATGTAAAAGCGCTCCCGCAAAAAAAAGAAAGAAAAAATAGAAGAACGAAAAGGAAACAAAGAAAAACGTGCAGAGTTTCATCGAGAAAAGAATTGGAGGGCGAGAAAGCACTTGACGAATCTGTAGTTTAGCCACTGCCAGACGAATAGACCAAATATATGTATTCTTCTTCAATTCATTCTCTCTCTGTCTTTCTCTCTTTCTGTACCGTCTATACTTCGGTAAAAGCACCCTTGAAAATGGGTGGTTGGGCATTGGTTGTTGTTCGTGCCACGTTCAATGAAATTTATTGTCACATGAAACCACGAAAATCGCACGAATTAATTATTTATACAATTCTCATTCGATGAAGAATTATTATGTAAAAAGAGTAGATTTATTTGAGCTCAAATTTTACATGCAATTTTATTTTATAATAATGCATTGTCAATCTATTACAAATGATCTTATTCAGTATAAAAATCTGTATACATTACATTGAAGAAAATTATTATTGATAATTAGAGCATGACAATAGTGTCTAGTTAGTGTGAAACGATGATGTTTTACTTGTGACCGGCTACGACTCGGGTATCACGTCTCAATAACACAGAACTATGTTGACATTTGCAAAAATAACACAAGAACTCAACATTGCTGAAATCAACATACTTTTTTTTCAACACACCACATTCAACATTTGTAATCTCTACATAACAAAATTAACACAAAACACTGATACAATCAAGCTTTATATTCTTAAAATAAATTTTCTTCAAGCATGTTGTATTGAGGTAAAAAAAATATTGATCGAAAACAGTACAAAAACTTAACACAACATTTATAATATTATCTCATTTCATATAATTTGTAATCTCTTCATTTTTCCAATCTCAAATTAATTTTCCAATTGAAACTAACACCTTCATTTTTAACAGCCTTCATTTCGGGGAATTATTCTTATACATGTATATTATGAGCCACGCAAGCGTGTTGTGTTGAAATAAAAAAATATCGATAAAAAACAACACAAAAACTCAACACAACATTTATAATATTATCTCATTTCATCACATTGGTAAACATTTAAACTTTCCAATCTCAAATTTCGCGATTTGGATATTCATATGGAATTGATTTGGATACTTGAAGATATTTTTTAGCCAGTATATTTTTCTTGGGAATCCCTTCTGCTGCCATATTTTAGCGATGTGTTTTATTGTGATCTTGGCAGCCCCGGCTTTTTGTTTTATTGTTTGTTTTTCGAGTTTGAGATGGGATCTTTTTTCGCGAGAATATGCGCGAATATTTGATATGCGTGTGTTGAGTAAATGCTGAATTAGCTTGTGTTTATCTAGCGCGTGTTGAATTAACATGTGTTGAATCGGCGAATGTTGAAAGTTACCGTGTGTCGAATCGGCGGTGTTGATATTACGTGTATTGAAGTGATGTCTTGAATTGACGTTGTGTTATTGAGACATGGAACCACGACTCGACCAGCTCTCGGATGTCAAGGAGATATAATGGTTATTTGAATTGAACGTATCGATCCTATAGCTTTTGGATACTCTTCAGAAGTATTTTTATCTACGCCTGTACATGTTATAATAAAAAAAGAAAACGCGTATGTGGTCACAATAGTTTAGAAAAGCTGCAACTTCAAAGGCTCACTAAATTCAGTATTAAATAACGACACACTCGATTCAAGTTTCTTGCAAAATTTCGAATCAGAAAAAATTTCAGAAGTCCTGATTAATATATAGCAATGTTCATGGAACAGCTCGCAGTGTACTGACTTACGAAACTAATTTTTTGTTCAATTTTCTTTAAAAAAAAAATCGTAATAAAATAAAAGCGAGGTTCGGCTCACTTTGGGTCCGAGCTTAAAGATATTAATGTCTAACACACAGGGCTTATGAATTTTTTATGCTATAGAATTTTTTGAAATTTTATTGTGATGTCGAACGTTATGTTGGCTTTAAATAATTATGATTATATCAAATGTTTTAAAAAGAGATATAATACAAATTATGGTTGCCCCTTAGAGTTGGAAGGATAACATAAAAAATTGTGGATCAAGTCGAAGAGGTCGAGGGTCAGGGCGTGGTCGAATCGGCATGGAATGCCCCATATACCTTTGATAAATCTTCCTTTATGAGGAAGCCAAAATTAATCACGATACTTGCTCAAAGAGATGGCTTTATCAAAGGTATAAAATAATGAGGAAGCAATTTGCAAAGATCAACTTCTCTTTTTGTGCTTCCTCATAGAGGAAGCTTTGTTTTCGTGAAATTTTTTTTTTTCGAGATTTTCATGCCAGCACACTCAGAATGGTCCTAAACGTCGAGAACAGTGATTTGTACGAAATGTCTGTATGTGCGTGTGTGTGTATGTGCTTGTTAGCACGATAACTGCCGCAGTTTTTCATGTATTTTCCTCAAATTTGGTAGGCAAGTGGGCTACCATACATCAACTTTTGGGATTGGCATTGATGCGAATCGATTGAAAAATTCAAATTTTACAGCATTTTGAAAGTATTGAAAAAATCGTTTTCACGCTATAACTTTTGTAAATGACTATATATCAGGCTGAAAATTTGAGCACAAACGAACTTACAGTGAACCATGATTGGTGCCAAGTTTGGCGAGAATCGATAAAGTGGTTCAAATTTTATTGCAATTTTAATTTTTTTTAAATGTCAGTCACTTCTACTTTTGTAAATTCTGGGATGACCGGCTGCAATTTACCACGTGATTTCACAATTATTGAGTATCGAAGATGAATTTATTTTAAGGAATGGTCGTTATGGTTGATAAATTTCGATTTTATTCCAAAAAAAGCAAAACATTGCTCTCGCGAAAAACAAAACTTTGACTTTTTTAGGCAGATTTCATTCAAATTTGGCACACATGTGAATTATCCTAGAACTAGGTCTGGGTATAAATTTTACGCAAATCTGTCGAGCGGTTCGAATTTTATAACGTTTTTTATTTTTGAAAAATCTCGTTTGCGCAATAGCTTGTACAAATTAAAAGATACCGGCTTCAAATACATTTCACGTATTGAGCACCGTGAAGCAAGGTTTGAGTACAAATTTCAAGAAAATCGGTTGAGAGGTTTAAATTTCATGACGATTTTAAAGTTTCAAAAAGCTTGTGAATGCGATTTTTATAGTAGACAAATTTTTAAATATTTTATTTATATTACACACAAACAAGCCTGCAAAGTAGAACCTCGCAAATTGCTTCCTCATTATTTTACATTTTTTAAAAATGTTTACATGTATGCAAAGTAGAACTTTGCAAACATTTGTTTTCCCTACAGAGCTTCCTCTATGAGAAAGCCAAAGTAGATAAACGTACTTCCTCATAGTGGAAGCTTTGCAGACAAAACAATTTGCAAAGTTCTACTTTGCATACATGTAAATATTTTTAAAAAATGCAAAATAATGAGGAAGCAATTTGGAGGCTTTTTTAAAACTTTTCTATTGCTATTTCGAGCTTACAGAATGTATTAATACGAGCCATTACTTTCAAACACTCATTTCTAAACCCTCTGAAAAGTCCATTCTCTGCCAAGTATAAAAAGCCTCGTGTTGGGAGCTTGAGAAGCGGGTGTAGGGTGCGAATTATAATTTGCGTGTTAACGACTGTGTATATGTCTAATGTATAAGCAGCGCCAACGAAAGCACTTACTCGTCCCTTTTTCGTGAATTCGCACCTTTTCGCTGTGCTCACTTGACGCCGCACAATTATTGTTGAGTACCTTACGACATCCGAGGCGTTTTGAGCGTCGCATAAGGCACAAACCCGGGTACACATACAAAGCGTAGAGTCTGGGTCTCAAGGGAAAACCAGCGAAAAAGCTCTTGCCTCGACGCCCGCGCCTTCGTCGTCATCATCAAGCTCGACGAGAAAAGCGACAAAGCGCAGGATGATGGCTCAAGCTCGTTTCCATCGTGAGACATATACGATGAAGAGCTTTCAACGTTAGAGGATATTTTCGCTGTTTGAATTTGCGGGGAAAAAAAAGAAAAACAAAGATGATTCTCATCTTTTCTCGCCTTTTTTCTACCCTCAACAGACGTCTCCTAATCCGTTATGGCTGACTTAATTCCCGAGGGACGAACCCAATGTTCAACGTACTTTCACAGTACGAATTATCTTCCTCTACGCCTAATGCATCCAGGATGATTGTGCTTTTTTGCCTCTTATGCTTCTGCATGTCATATCCTTTGTCATATATACGGTTCATCATGTCTCTTGAAACAGTGAACTCTGAGGAAATGAGAGTTTCGTTCAAAGAATTATATATATCTGGGGCATTCCATGGGTAAATTCACACAGGATGAAACCCGACCTTTCTCAATTTCTCTAATATTAAAAGATATTACATTTAATTCTGTTGTTAAAACAAGAATGGCGAAACATAAAAATGTAATAAAAACCATAGGTTTTGCTTTCAGTGATAACAACAATATTTTTAAATATTTTTCTGTGAGAAAGTAAAATTGATCAACATAAAGGAGACTTCAAGCAAGATGGAAAATAATGAGGAAGCTATATACAAGATTCTACTTTGCAGCATTTTTTATGTGGAGGTTTTTATATCCGTTAAGGTATAAAAATCTCCTCACCAGGGCATAAAATATATATATCTGCGAAAAGTCTCGCAGTCTGTATAAGCGTGCTAACGACGTGTTACGTTAAAAATGTGTGTCGATTTTATTCGAACACCATTCTTGACATATTTGAGCGTTTCAGCGCAAGGCTCTCCGTGCTCTGGACAGTGAATAAGAATGTTATCCCTATACCACTCCCGACGGGAAACGCTGAAGGCGCAAGCCCGTTTTCGAATCCTAACCATTCGGAAAAATATTCGGTATAGGGCTGAGAACGCCGACAATTCACGCAAGTCTCCCTTTAAGACAGTTATGTGGCTATTAATTCTTGATTTTTAAAAAGATTATAAAAGTGGAATAAAAGAAATGATTTATAAATACGGAGTGTGACTTTGAACAAACAAATTAATGAACTGGATATCTAATATTTGCTATTATAAATATTGATTGTATTTACTGTATTAGTTCGTTGCAATTTTTAGTAATCCTGTATATCTTCTTTAGTAGTCGAAATAGTAACCATCAGTGGAATGCAGACAAGATATAATCCAAGAAATATATGCCGTATACTCGACGTTCAATTTATAGCTTGCAGTTTATTTATTCGATCGTAAAAACGAATGAAATAATTCGTGTATAAACCACAAATAATTGGAGCCGAAAGACACGTTCGATATTCCCGTAAACGCACGTAACCAAATACAAATTAGAAGTTATACATTTTGAATACTTAAAGACGATAATCGAATTTAACGATTTGTAAAAAAATAAAATATTTTTAAATGTCACAGAACTTATTGTAAAAATATCGGAGTTTAGACTGCAAAGTTTAAACGATCAAATCATTATTCAAAAGGTTTTTCTTTTATTTAGTTAATTAGGTAACGAGAATGTCTAAATCTCTCAAAGAGAACAAAAAATATTCTAAGTCCTTTGAACGGAATAACGAAATATTCGAAGTCCTTACCCCAATAAATGTAAATTTTCTAAGTGAATTTAAAGTGTTTGAAATATTTGACTTGAGATTTGGAACTGATTCTACTCGAAATCTTCCAAGTGCTTAGAATTTAAAAAATTACAATACTGCACGATAATTACGTCGAGAACATTTTTAATAAGACAATACCCGCTTGTCGTTCGGGGCATCTTTTTATAGAGCCCCAGGTGCTCCCCCTTCTACAATTATGCAGTTTGGTGGGTGAATCTAATATATAGATTAATAGAAGTGACTCTTATCGATGAGTCGGAGTTCTATGCTTTCTTTTCTCTTCGACCTGTTCATGTCCTATCCATTAATGACTCATTCATCGCTGCATCAATGTGCGAATGGTCTACTGGGCATCGCCTTCGATACCTACTAACAATACACATCGCCATAGTACAGAGTCTTAAGGGGAGGGAGTCAGGTAAAAAAAATTGAATTTGGAAATTCAATATCATCCAAATCCTATTGCATAAAAAAATGGCCAGTGAACTATATTGTTGGTACTCGATGAAAGGATTTTTGACTGTCGTCTGACTTGCGGATCAAAATTCGATCAATATTTAGAATACATTATAAAGTTACGTGAGGAGGTAACAACGCACAAAATTATACATCGCCATTGAAAGATTCGGGATACACTGTATCTCGTGATTTTAACCGTCTGGTTTACATTTTGTAGAATGATCCATGCATGTATCAACTGTGAGAAGTTCCAGATTTGACGCAATGTCTGTCTCGTATCTTCTGAATCCATGCTCCACGTTCATAATCCATTGACAGTGATTTTATTATCGACTCGTCGAAACTCAAGTGTGTCACAGTGAAGTGCCGCGTGCACAGTAAGACGTATCTACTGTCATATACACATCTCTACAGTGATACACAGGTAAAGGGGTGTTCTCCTTGCTCGTTTAATCGCGGTTAATGTCACAGAGCCGCAGCATCTCTTGTCTCTTGCCGTCTTCTCGTTCCCCTTTTCTCTTCGTTCCCCTCCTTGTCTTCCCCTCCCGAGCCCTTGCGTCGTCTCCTTTCTCGTCAGCGTAGACGTCAAGAAGGCTGGCAAACTCCGTCGGTGCTAAAGCCAAGGCCTGAGACAAGGGAAGTTGATTTCGAAATGCTTGAGGGAGCCTCGCCGCCGCCACTCCAGGGACAGATTACGTCGAACAAGAGGGTGCACACTGTGCGCTTCGACCCAGTAGTTGCAGCCACCGGTTACTACTAGCTAACGTCGCATCTCCTCCTTCTCGAGAGACAGAGAGAATCTTTGTGTCACGAAATCCTCCGGCTACTGTCTTACCTCGCAGCTTTCCACGTTTCCCGTTTTAAGACCGTTATACTTTTTCCTTCGATGACTTACACCACCATCACATCTTGCGCCACTTTCTTCCTCTAATACACGTGGCCTCTCTTCCCTTTTACTATCCCTCTCTCGAGTTTCATTAATGTTCGATATTACTTCTTGCGGACGTGCAAATAATACCGTAATATACCGGCACACTATTGCTTCCAACTCCTTCAGATGTATTATTGGAACAAGCTTTGCTGTAACAGGAATTACATGTTTCAAGACTTTGAAATTGCTTTGTATTTCTATATTTTTCTCAGATGCACTTATGAATATGTTTTTCTTTTTATTTTCTCAATGCCAATGTGCTAAATGCCCCAGAAAAAACAAAATGTTATGTGGAATAAGTCGCATGTAACTCGGTGTTGAAACACTATATTCCAATGCTTTTGACACGTAGCGAACCGTGGAGTTGAAACTGTCGTCAAATTCTCGAATAAGTCGGAGGATATATATCGTGGCAGTTCTTGTCCATTTCGTACAGTCGTATATCGCATACCATAAATTCGAACGTACTACGGTAACGAGTGTACATCGAGTATATAGTCTCGAGCGTGAGAAAGTGAGATATTGTTGGCTGGGTTTCTGCTCTACGATTTGCTACGACTGCTTCTTCGAGTCGCACATTTTACTAGGGACAACCGGTGGAGGAATGTCAGTGCAGTTATTGTTATACGAAAGTGTGCACCCGAATACATAGTCAAAATTCAATTTCTCTAGTTTTAACACACATCTTTTGTTCACAATGTTCCACAGAAACTTTTGTTAAAATGAACACCATTTTTTTTCTCAATTTCTAGTCTTGCGAAAAGAAAAAAGTTAAAAAATAATGTATTATAAATGTTGTACATTGATTTGACGAAATATCTTTTATCAATTTAACAAGGAAATAATCACGAGATTGAATACATATAATTCGTGAATAGTATTTCGTTTCTGCTGAAAATTTTGGTTGAAAAGATCAAACTTTAAGTGCGCTGGATGAGCATCCTAAATTTTTCAACAGATTCAAATTCTTTTAAAATTCAAATGCGTCTACAGATTTCTACCAAATTCAATCTTAAATATCCTTGAACATTAATCTACTTATGAAAATCTATTTATCTACATAGATTTCCATATTGCCGATTTCCACCAGTTAGAGGAACAGATATTTTTCACATAATTCAAAATTGTCATGCAAGACCAATTCGTCAATCGATTTATAAAAACAATATATATCTAAAAAGGAGACGTTCCCGCTTTATCTATACACCAAATTTCAGTTCAATTGATCGGGTAACTCTTGGAAAAAAAAAAAACATTTAATATTTTTCGAGGTCTTAATAGACGTACACTCTAAACCCAGGCGGGTTACACAACCTGTTCTCTATCCTTTAATATTGTGACTGATTTCGAGACACTTAAAGTGTGTTGTTTTCCCCTATACTTGTCATATAAAAGTATAATGCTTTAAGTGTGTATGTACAAAGGTGTCGCAACGTTAAAGAATATGGTAACAACACACTTTGCAACACGCTTGAATTTTAGAATGTGCACGCATTAACCACGTATAACGCATTGTTTTTGGCACATAACGTTTTTTTTGTATAAGAAATTCCATCATTAATTTTTCTACCAAATGAAATCTCTATCACAATTAAAAATCTCCAAATTGCAAGTTTACCAGTCTATATCTCGATCATAAAACATCTTTTCGCTAATACCGAGTTTTCCCAACTGCGTGTTGTTGTTTTACCATCATTCTTCAAACGCTGTAAAGTTTTGACGTCTTAAAGACATAAATTTGCAAAATTGTGGTACCGGGAGTTTGAATTATGGATCTTCCCGAGGAGATCAAAATTATGATGGAAATGTTTTCCTGATAAAGATGATATTAATGTTATTAGAGTTATAAATGTGGCGAAAATTAAGTTTTCTGTGTAGAAGTCAGCTGTTTGCTTCGTAGCTAGTGGCCAATCACTGTACGGAGGCCAATCGCTCCAGGTCTCATATTCTGATAGGCTATCTTTAAGATAACAAGATAGAGAAACTGGTATAGGAGTGTTGTATGGTAGGCGTTACATGTTGGAGTAGAATGGAGGGCGAGTGCCAGAGTGAGTGAGTGAGTTAGTGAGTGAGTGAGTGAGACAGAAGCGACCAGGGAGCAATCGATAACTGACCCATATTGTGCTCTCCTCCTCCTCCTCCTCCTCCTCCTTCTCCTCTTTCCTTTCTCTCTGTCTCCTCTCTGCTGCACACCCTCATAGCCCCTCCAAACCCCTTCACCGTCCCTCTTCGTGTCGCTCTTCTTCGCTCCACCTGACTTCACCGCTGGCTCGCGCTCGCTTTCTGCACCTCGGGGGCGCCCGATCTTCCGACGTTGCCCAAACCCTTACGTACGTACGGGTGACACACAGTCGGCCGGAATGCAGCCAGCACTATCGCTACAGTATCTCAACCTCGATCCTCATCCACTTCCTATCTCCACAGTCCTTGCAGTCTTCCATCCTTTCCAAGCTCGATCTGCGCTCGCGAACAGCTAGACTATGTACCTCGTGACCCGGAACGCCATCGAGAATTTTTCGGCCGTATTCTTCGCTAAATTCTTCGAGGCTTTCGACGAATTTTGAGGTTTAATGTCTCGTCTTGATCATGGGAGTCATTGTCGATGTAATCGTTGCCCCCATCAGTCATTAGTTCCTTTTGTCATTTCCAGCTGGAAAATAACAGTTGGGGAAGGGGTTTCCAGTTATAAGATCATGTTAACAAATGATGCCCCTTACTACCGTCCAATTAGCTGCATCTGAATCAGTAATACTTCTAGCGCACGTATACTCTATATATTAGTAGGGGCGTTTTATTTTTGGTTTTTTTTTTAAATCGGTTTTTTATCCGAGTGGGTTTTTCGGGGTTTTTTGTCCGGGATTCTTTCTTCCGCCTTCCATTTTTTTCGAGAATGTTATTTTCCCGGAATATCGTTTCCAGGGGTATTTTTTCCGCCGGTTTTTTTCTGCCTACCGTTAATTGTAGGATCGTATTTCATAACGTCTCAAAGATTATGAACATTTCGCTGTATATCACGTTTTACTCCCGACTGTCCATCGGGCAAAGAGACGGGAGTTAAGCGTTCAGGCATTTGTCACACATCAGATTTCAGTTTTCAATGTCGAGTTATTTGTTTCTCAACACAGATGACTGACATTTGCAAAAGCTGTAACGTCGCGATGAGAAAAAAAAATTTATTTCGGCTAAATCTGCGTGTGCTGACGTTCAATGGAATTGTTTGCTGAACATAGTAAAAAGTTAGTTAATCGAATTAAAAGAAATAGCCGATACTTTTTGTTGCACTAAGCAGTACAAAATCTGTCTAATGTCGTCAAACACTAATTTAGTTCATCCAACTATTTTTTTCTCACATATTTATTATTCCGCAAACCTAGGAAATGTCGTTGCCTATAAAACCATATTTCGCAGGCTAATTGTGTCATGACCAAAAAAAATCAAATAAAATAAAAAATAAAAATGCCCTATATCTGACAGGTTGAAAGCCTTACTTGTGCCATATTTACGTCGAGGGTTTAATATTTATGACGCACTTTGCATACACCCTTCATAAAATTTTTAACACCGTCGCAATTTCCGTCGTTCTCTCGTCGGAAACTAACAACTCTCCGTCAGAAGAAAGCGACGTAAAAGAGGATGAAAATGACCCTAGGTGCCCGTGTCGCTTTTCAAAACTACCACGATCACGGACGAGACGGATTAAGTTAGAAAAGTTGTACGTCTCGGGAGCCACTCTCGTGAGCACTCGATTGGATAAAGTGTTGGGTAACGTGGCGACCGCAAGTCTTTGTCCGAGCTTAAGGTGGCTTCGACGGTACATTCATGTCATTAGAGTGCCATAATTTCGAAAATTTACTGTTTACACTTTCAGCAGGAATACTTATAAGAATTCCTACGGAAGGTATAACAATAAAAAAAACAAAACAAAAGATAGAAAAATCAATTTACAGAAAAGGATGTAAAGGAGAACTTTGGACATTGCTGCCACATTATTTTTTAATTTTTATAAAAACATCAGGAAGTGTGTTTATTGATTTTGGTTTCCTCATAGAGGAAGCTTTGGAAAAATCCTGGCCCCGTGGAGGGGATTTGCGGGATTTAGAAAAATCCTGGCCTTGAGAAGGGCTCATAGGGTGTTCTTAGAAAAGTCCTGTCCTAGAGGGGCTCATAATGGGGACTTAGAATAAGCCTGGCTTGGAGAAGGGAATATCGTGGAACTTTTAAAATTCCTGCCACGGAGCGGGACTCATAGGGAGGATCTAAAAAAATCCTGGTCTGTAGGGGGCCTCAATTGTAGGTCTATAATTATCCTGGCCTGGAGGGTGGCTCAATTGTACGTCTGCAATTTCCAATCGATTTGTTGAGAGTTGAATGTTTTACAAAAAAAAATTTAAGTTATGTTGTTGTAAAACGAATAATTGTGCCGTAGTAGATGAGAAACGGTAACATTTTATTTAAATATAACTTTGAAGGTTAATCACTTTCAAATGGTTGGATTTACGAATTTTTTTGCAAACTACCTTTTTTATAGAGCGTCAAATTTTCTATAGAGACACGCTGTAAAATTATTCATTACAGTTGTTATTAAGGAAGTACAAAAGTCTGAATACGCAAAAACGTATTATCCATATTATTCATTCTCTAAATATTATTATTTAGGGCTCTCCTTTGGTGAGCTTTCTTTTTTTGCACCAAAGTGGCTTCTCAACCATTTAGTTGGGCAAACAAAAAATATAATGTTTTTTAAATCACGACGAAGGCAAATCGAAGGCAGCAAAGAAAAAAGAAAAAAAAACTCTTTATGCAGGTAGCCGCGCACGGGAACGTGCGAAACGTGGCAAAGAGAAATTTGCTGAATGCTGATATCTGTCCTCCTCGCTACTATATATAAATATATGTATATATAGAATATATGGAGCTTGTAAAGTAGGCCCAGCAGCGTTTCTACGAAGCCGATTAAAATCGACGACCCAGATCTCGTGAGGGAAGTGAAATGCAGAGGGAGAGGGATGTTCCAGGTCTGTCCTGTATGCTACTGTTCATACAGTATAACGGGACACCACCTCGAAGGTGGTGTCCCGTTGTAAATAGATGCGGCCGAGGGCGTTTTTCGAGTGGTACTGACACGACAGGCATCGGCCACCGCCGCATCCGGGGATGAGCGAGAGGGTTGCTGCTGCCTGCCTGCCTGCCTACTTCTCTGCCTCATCTTCTTCTCACAGATCCAGCGACGCTGGTGATGTTGCGTGGAGGGGGGTTACAACCGAGTCAGCCGCATGCTGAAGGAGCCGAAGAAAGTGGCAGAGCCGTGGTTGGCAGCATAGCCGGCAGTAGCTCTCTCTATGCTCTGTTCTCTGTGTTCTCCTCCTATCTCAACCATCTCTGTCGAGGTTGCCACCTCCAAGCCATCGAGGGCTTTCCGGACCTTTGATATTTCGCCCGACCCTTTTCTTTGCTCCTCTCGTGCTCAATACACTATATGCATATATATATAAATATAAAATATATATATATATATATATATATATATATAACATTCTCTCCAAAGCCTTTCGAAGAATCCTCGCTAACGAACCTGCAATACTGCAAAAACCATCCAACTCTCTGCCAGTGTCACTAATATCGTCCTCGTGATTACGATTTTTCAATAATATTTTATTCCAAACTTAACTGGAGATCTGAATTTTTTATGTATTGATTGTTGTGTTGGTAGGGGTTGGACAATTTTCGGGAGTCCCGGACGAAGGAGATCGCTGATCTAGGAACAGTAGGGTACATTAAAAACTCTCTCTCTCTCTCTCTCTTTTTCTCTTTATCTTTTTTGCTTAAATCATTTTTCTCCTCATCTATTTTTGTATTAACGATTTAATATGCAAAACGTTTTTTTGATTTTTGTTGTCCGTATGTAACATCTTTATTGCTTGCTTTGCCTCCACTTTTGATCTTCCGATTACACCAATTATTTTCAGTACATCATTTTTAAAAATTATAATACGTGTATTTTGTAATTTTTTCAAGAATTCATCGAATTTTTCAATTTTTTCGTCCAATTAACAAATTGGTCACTTTTTTTATGTATTATAGAATCGCACCAATGCGTAACATATTTTTGGCATGTTTTTTTTCAATATTCATACGTCGATCTATTTATCATCTCGAAAAAAAAAAAATGACTTCTATTTCACTTTCAGCGGAAAAAGGGCTCTTTGCTATCACTCGATATGCATGAACTTTTATAAATACATACAATGTCTCGAAATGCATCTCTCCCTTTGAATCTCTCACGTGTTATCTCTCTTCTTTGTATAATGTATATATTTTTTAAACATTACCTCATGATTATGTCAAAGTATTTATTTTTTTTCTTTTTATAATATATAAAGTTGCCGTCTAGTAAAGCTCGCGATAAAGACAGTCGCGAGAGCTTGCGGTCTTTGCGGTCTGGGTACAGGAAGCCCCTGGAAGCAAAGCCCAGAGCTTTGAACGCACGGCCACTCAAGAAACCATTAAACCCGAGAGATTTTTTTGATTTACGGACACCGTGTGGGCGCACCGAGATGCCGGTTATTCTTGTTTTTTACAAAAATAAAGATGCATCGAATTTCTCGTGGGCGAGTATTAATTATATTCAAAGAACGGATTTTGTTTTCAACGTGCTTATCAAAAGCTTTCCAAGCCTGATTAGTTGAACAAAACACTCCTCATTATTCTCTAAACGATTTAACAATTTTACGAAATTCCTGTGACATTTTTACGAGTCATGTTTAACATTTATGAAGTTGGATGCCATATACCGACAATACAATGAAACGTTTGTTGTCTTAAATAAACAAAGGCTTTGACCGCATAACACCGGTTGTTCGGTTCAATATAACAAACTTTTTTTTTTAGTGTAGACTTTCAATGAGTAAAAACAAACTGTCACCCACGTGGAAAAAGTGGCAATAGCAGAAAGGCGACTGGGGGGGATTTCGATATTTTCAGACAAATGCATCCGCGGCAAGGAGCGTATGTACGTATATATATATATATATATATATATATATATATATATATATATATATATATATCATCTGCGGGGAGTGAACGTCCGGTGGGAAATCAACGATTCCCACCACGGAGGCAAGTTCCTGGTCGAAAACTAATCAAAACGTACTCTCGGTGCGGTGACTCTCCCTCTCTCTACTATCACATCAACAGCTGTCGTGAAATCGTACATCGAACAAATACGAAAGGGAAATGCATTTTTTTTTGTGCAGATATATCATTATCAGGATAATTTGCAAAACAAAATTTTATTTCCTTTTTTCATACATAGTGGCTACTTATATAGATATGCCAATGCAATCTTAATCACCGGTCTCTGTTGCTTATGGGCCAGACGCGCGTTTTCTGGTTTCCGGACGTGACATTGCTATCTCGATAATTTATTGCTATATACAGCTTCGATATTCACATATAAACAGAAAGTGAGACGAGAGGCAAACGGACTGAGAGAGAGAGAAAGGGAGGAAGAAGATGTTTTTAAAAATATATCAGAAACACTCAATTTTTCGTAGAAATGTACATCAGAAATAGTATTAATTGAAACAAACTTTGAAATGAAGTAAGGAATATCGATGCAAACGGAAAATTGAATTACTTTTTGAAATCGCCCTTATGTAGGCTTCAAACAAAAAGATCCAGTTCAATTTAGTGGGAGAATTTTTTTTTTCGCCAATTTTCGTTGTTTCATCTACTCACGTAAAAAAATAGGGGAATACTATTTGGAACATGAAAGTAATTTCGTGATTCAAATTGTATTGGGGAATACAATTTGGAACATGAAAGTAATTTCGTGATTCAAATTGTATTGGGGAATACAATTTGGAACATGAAAGTAATTTCGTGATCCAAATTGTATTCCCTATTTTTATAATATGATACTACATATAATCATATTTGTACTATATTAGTACAATTCGGACACTATATTCGACCGTACTTAGCAGGTGGCTATCATAATTCGCACATTAGTCGCCCTCAAGTCTCAATGAATTTGGCATTTCGTAAAAAATTGGTTCAACCATAAGGCTTTAAAGTCTTGTTATCTTATACCGGATCTTATGGAATATTTTCAAATCTTTAAATTGAAGGACAAATCTTGAAATAAAAATTTATACAAAAAATTAAGGATTTAAAAGAAAAAGTTTTGAAAAATCAGAGAGTTTCATTGAGCAGATATAGTAAAATAAAAAGATATTACAAAAAATCGTAAAGATTGATCGTGTTGACCAGGTAGAGATTCTTTCCATTTCCATTTACATTAATAACATTTTTTTGAATATGTATATTTGATATTGGACTTTTTATGTCTTTTTTAATAAGTCCCAAGATCTTAAGAAAATCTCGTATACATATTTAAATAAGTTTAATGAATCTAAATGAAGAGAAAAAAAATTAAAAAAATATTATGAATTCAAAAATAAAAGATAAACCAATTAAACGAGGGCAATGGAAAATTATCCAAACTATTAAAATATATTATTAATATATCCCCTATATAAACGTGAGGGTTACGTTACAAATCGTCATCTTTGGTTAACCCTCTGAAGCATAATGCCTCGTTTTTCCACCCACCTTTTTAATGTTCCAAAAATATTCTTTTACTACAATGGCCGCACTGATGTTTGATGTCACAACATCCCCAAGGATCCAATGAGTCTAGTTAACAAAAATGTATTATTTATACACGGAGAGCTATAAACAAACAAACCCGAAAAAACCGTGTCTTTTTTTGTATGCTCAAAAGGGTTAATAAATGCGCCCCAAGTCAAAGATATAACCAGTAGCAACATATATCGAAAAAAGCTTAAGCATAGCACTTGCTGGCCTGAAAGAAAAAATGCCTGCGGCCAGGTGGCGTCAGAAAAGATAACGTTAAAGTACTCATATGTGAGGAGGGATACAGGCATGTACCACGGTGTAGTAGCTGCCACGAATGCCCAACTAAATCAAACGCACTGCCTAGTCCGGCCAGGAGCAGAGACACAGCAGCAGTGCTCGAGGCGTGACTTGGTCAGGCAATATTATTCGGGGTCAAGGCAAACCCCGTTCCGAATAGCGTTTGCCTTGATCGTCAAAGAAACTCAGAGAACGTGACGTCGACCGCGATCGTATCCGCGTATAACGCTCTGAACAAGGTCTCATCCGCTGCCTACTACCACTGTTATAATAGGTGAACAGGTCTCGCTGAAACGAGGGGTGAAATCGGGCTCACGCGCTACCTCGTACAATTTTTATCGTCGGGAGATTAAATTTTTTTTTTCTCTTCCTCTTGCTCACGGAAACAAAACGTGACGCGTAAGCCACCGATAAGTATTATAGGATCACACAATTTTTATCCTCTCTGTGCCGCGCGTGTAATGGCTTTGCTACATGTGACCGGCAATCCCTCGTTAACCCTAAAAACTGACGAGCTAAATATAGATCGTTACCTCATTTCAACGCCTCGTGTTAACGTTATGCACAGTAAAAATAAAAAAAAAAAAATGTGTGAAATCGTAGTGTCAGTTTTTGTAGTAACAAACCTAGTTCTGTTAATTTGACAGACTTTTTGTATTCTCGGTTTTTTTAAATTTGAAAAGTAACAAGAATTTATTAAATTCACAAAAAAAAAGGAAAAAAATGGTCGGTATCAAAAACTAATCCTACTTCATTTTCCAAGCAAAAGCTAGAAGTTCCCACGCAGTACTTATTACTTTTCTTCAAAGTGAATAAACTCGACGGTAATGTTCGCTAATGACTTCTTAAAATAAAAAGTCCTCAAATGAATAATACAAAAAAAAAAAAAAAAATGTCACCGTTGGAATAATATTTCTTGCTGCAAACTTACGTACCTTTTTCAGACTTAAATTGACTGATAAAAAAAAGTATGATGAAAGAAAATTGAATAGAAATGAGAAGCCAGCAGCATTACAAGTCAACGATAACGCCAACCTGCATCGGAGAGTACGCGCGATTGTTCCGCGATTATGCGGGACAGAGAGACTACACTGTACTTACAGAAAAAAAAAGATTGCTGCCCCGAGGTTGCAAAAGCGTGTGGCTCGGCGTTAAAGCCCGCGTTTTGCTCTCGTGGCTCCCGGGGGTTGAACAATACAGCCAGCGAGAGCATTAAGAGACGGGGGTGGAGGGGGAGGGGGGGGCGACTCGTTGCTCTCACAAATATTGTCCCACCTTCACTGGCTTACGCTCCACGTCACGACTATTGCGTTTTCACCGGTGAAATTCTCACCCCTGTTTTTCCATCTTTTTCCCCCTCACCCTCGTTCCTCGCCAACCTCTGCACCTTCTGTTGTTCATTCAATCTGTTGCGGTTTATTCATGGAGATTGGGAGCTTCGACAAATGATCTCTCATGTATATATAACACGGATAGCTTCAGAGTTTACACAGTAGCAATGAAATTCTTTATTGTGGACTGAGCGAATTGATATATTTCCTCCACTTACTCGGCATAATTCCACAGACAAATTTCAATGGGACTCACGACCCCTCGGCAAACTATGTAAATACAAACACTCGCTCGATTACCGGTGTCGGGATTTATCGAAGATGAAAGAAAGACTCGGTAAACAAAGCGACTGTTAAGGAATATGTGTATCATAACCGAACGATTGTGGAACGTGCGCCTAACCGAGTATAAACACATTTGTAAACTCAGAGGATTTAAAAGTCTTCCTTGGAGAACAGTACTTGCTCCGCCGTTGAAACGAGCGTTTGTTTCGTTCATGGTTAGGCTGAACCAACGGCTTGTTTTATCGGCTCTTTATCCGCGAGTGAAGAGTTATGAGCTGATGCACCAGTGGATGACCAATTACGTGAAGTGTAGTTATTCTGGGGACTGCCACAATGTAACAAAGTGTCGTGCTGTGTCACTGAAATGAAGAACTAGATTGTGGATACTCGAGACCACGGTATACAAGAAAAGAGATTGGATGGTTCAACTGAATGCACCTGAGACGAACTGTCAAGTAAATATTTAGCTGAAAAAAATAAAACGGATTTATTGCTTTCGAGTGAAACGCATTATTTTAGGTAAGCGAAAACGTTTGTTGTGCTGTCTGAACATTGGTTTAACATTTTGTGGCCGCCGAATTTTTCTTGAACTAATTAATTATGTTTTCTTATTATATTAGAAATGAGTATTACGATTGAAAGGAAATATTGAATGTATATGAATATGCTGATCATTTTATAAATAATTAATCAATTAATAATACTTGTAAGTGGAGTTGTATATTGATGACACAACCTTTTTTTTGTAACATGATTGGTAGAAAATTATTATTCGAAAGGAAATGATATACTTGTTTTATACATCTTTCTGTAAATATTTCATAACGTGATTCAGTTCTAAGAATGAAGTGCTTATACAAATTATTTTTATATTTGTTTATTTCGGTGTGACTTTTTATCACACTTTATTCAGCCGCCTTTTTTTCGCCGGGCTTTTTTCTATCTGCCTTTTTCTTATCAGCCTTTTTTTCCTAGATTCGCAAGCACATGTTTAAGGTGAGCAAAAACGCTTAACGTACTGACTAAAAATTCATTTGACAGCTCGTGAACGTCCGATTTTTTTAAATCCCAATCATTAAAAAACTAAGCATATCAAAATCTTAATCAATACGTTTAGATCCCAAGTTCGAATATCAATTTCGGCGTCGATCGTTATTGTTGTGTAATTGCTATTCATCAACTCCCAACAACAAAACAAACATTGCAATTTTCAATTATCGTTTCATCAAAAGTTAAAACAAAGTCCTACAAAGTAGCGGATGAAGAAACTTCAAGAGTATCGTCTTTTTTTTTTCAAGGCGAAACAGAAGGTTAATTAACTTCCTTTCCATTATCACATCGTCATAGCCCGTCGACAATGCGAGTACGAGTGCGTCGCGAGACACTAAAGGTATAAAAGGCGTAATAGTCACAGCAGTGAGCTTTCTCGTTTCCGCTGTTCTCCAAGTAGCCGCTATAACCATCATACACATTTCTCTCTTTCCTTTTTTCACTCTTTTCCTCTGTCTACCTCCGTGAGCTTCGGTAGAGTACATGCTCCTAGAGAGTGGCTATATTGCTGTTTTGTACAGCGGTGTGGAGCGCGCACGGCCGTGCAAGCTCTACGTAAGCGCGGTCGAGCGAGTCACGGGCAGGAATGGTTTTTTCCGCGTGGTACGTACGTATGCGCGCATGAAAGCTCTCGAAACTCTCGTGTCTCATTTTCAACCGTCGGGTTGAGTGGCGCTAGCTTTTTCTCGCAGTCTCTCGTCGTTCCTCATTGCAAAAAAAAAAGAGAGAGAGAAAAAATCCTTTTGCATGTGGCAACAGCAGGTACAGCTATATAGTGGGTATACCCATCAGAGCTACCTAGCTAGCTAGCTAGCTACCTACTCTCCTGAAGTTGTATGAGCTCGTCGCCCAAGTGTCTCGAAGAAGTCGTACACTTGCTTCCTTTTGCTGCAGCTTTCTCTCCCTCTCTAACTCTGTTTCTCGTTTTCATACATATGTGCGTGAGTGTGTGTGTGTGTGTGTGTCTGCGCACCGGGATACACATTTATTGTGCACGTGCTCCAGTCTAAACGACGACACGTGGCCTCCCGGATGTTCTCTTTGCCTCTCGTGAGAAAAGTGACTGTGTTCCTCCAACAGTACACCAGGCTCTCCTTTGATTCCTCATCTTGTAACAGCTGCAGTCTGCCAAACTCGTACACAGCGCACGATATTTTCCTTGGACAGCAAATGCTATGCCGTATCCACTCTGAATCCTGAGCCTCCGTTTCCACGTATTCCCTTTCTCTCGAATCCGAATCGTTTTCCAATATAGTACACCGAACGAAACTATCAGTACTATTTACACGGCTGTTGTGCAAACCGGTTGAAGGCAAACAACGAGTGTACCAGTTGTTGACCGCGTAAACAAGAAAGTCATAAATATTTGATGGTCGGCATCGTAATATTGTGATCAATCTGGACGCGTACGTAGTGCGTCTAAATGTAGGTCGTTTTGTGACATCAAGTTCTTATTGAGATGATTGGCGATTTGAATGAGATAATTGGAATAGTTACAACGACAAGAGAATGTGTTACTTTCCTTTTCCAACATATTTATTGTAATTTTTGCAACAACAACAACAAAAGATAATTACAACCGGTAAACAGTCATGGATTCCCCAAACAAGCTTTCCTAGGAGAACATAAAAAAATAATAAATTACCTCACCTTAGTGTAAGTAACCTAGACTTTGATATGAAATGTGGTAGAATAGTTGATAAATTGATTTTGTTCGATAAATGGAATATATTGCGTATCATTGAGTTGATAATGGAGGTAAATAAACGTTTACGTGTCGATATCAATTCAGCAATAAAAGTTCGTAATAGGGATGAGGCAGCTGTCATCGGGTAGGTCGGGGTACTTCGAGTCATTGTATATTCAATAGTAAATCCACGCACATGATAGTTGAATCGAACGGGTGAGACGTGACGGGAAGCCCTGCAGTACTGCGAGCGCACAACGCGGGGCCAACAATACCAACATCCGTCAATGCTCGTTTCGATATGTACTGTCCAATATCGGCCACTATACGCATTAACTAGCCGGCAGTACACGTTAAGTCTCGATAGAGTTATTTATTTGGTAGAGAAATTGATGTTAGAATTATATATAGAATATAATGAAATATAGAATAATAATCTACAATATAATAAAGGGTGGTGTGTTTCCTTGGACACTCGCATTGGCACTTACAGAGAGTCACAGACACTCACACACAGACACTTACACAGTCATTGACACATTTGCAAAGGCACTCGCACAGACACTCACAGAGATACACAAACAGACACTATAAACACTCGCAGCGCCCAAGCCAAAATAACGAGCTAGTTTAGAATAAAGTGTTGCAAATTAAGCGTGGACAATTCCTTTTCTGATATCAGTTTACTGCTTTAAGTGCGTTAGATGACGTTGGCTTCAACGCAGAGTTTTACGTCAAGCCTTATTAAAAATATATAATTAATAATATATTACAAGGGGATAAAGTAGTATGACAAAAATGACAAATAATATTTCGTAAAATGAAAATGCGAAATTGTTCAACAAATCATTTTTATACTTTTTGAAAAATATAACTATCAATTGACAATAATAATTGTGTCAAATTAACAAAAAGTTTCTGTGAACGTTCGCGGGCGAGAACGTATGTGTTCAAATTGCACAAGTTTCAATTTAGTTTTTATAACAATTCAATGTTTTATAAAATTCGAACTCTGCCAAGGTTCACCAAATTTGATTGCAAATATTCCTGTATATAATTATGCGTAC
This sequence comes from Perithous albicinctus, assembly GCA_964016905.1. Lineage (NCBI taxonomy): Eukaryota > Metazoa > Arthropoda > Insecta > Hymenoptera > Ichneumonidae > Perithous > Perithous albicinctus. The sequence goes on from OZ024688.1 coordinate 14,531,087, forward strand.
ACATCTGAAACGTATTTCCTCGCTTTCTTAAAAGTTTCAGAAGTAGAAGCAACGTTAAAACCTAAATATAAAATATATTGAAAACCAAAAAAAAGAAATTCGAATTCTCTAATCAATCTTCGCCACATTAAATGTCTAACGTCCCGGAAAATTAGTTTGTTTTCGCAGAAAAATTGAGATCAATTGCGGTCATAGTTTTCTTTGTGAGGAAGTAAAAAAGCGCTGGCGCAGAGTTATTATTCTACAAGACCGTAGCAATTATATCTGAGGTCTTTGTTGGTATTTTTCTCGCTGAATGTCTCCCACACAATATACTTTCCATCACATTTAATTTCCTTCGCTGTTTCCTCTTTTTTTTCCTCTCCCTCTCTCTCTCTCTCTCTGCGTGCAGAGCTTTTTCATTCTATCTTATTTCCCGCTGTGTTCTCTTATATAATACATTCCATTCCACTTGACCACGGGACACCGTAAACGAAACTGCAATAAAGTTGTGCATTGCAATAAAGTGAGCTCCTCGCTCACCGGGTTAATCGACCTGCTAATTTCGGTCAGTTACACCCCACGATGACCGCGTGTCAGTACACTGAAAAATTCATTTCGGACGTACATCGAGCCCACGTGATGGATAAGCAAGGGTGAAGAAATATGAGCAAACTAGAACGATGGGAAAAGAATGAAAAAGTTTCGGACATTTTTCTTCTTCACCCTCGTGTGTAATAATATAAACCCCGCGGAATAGACTCGATGTCTGGTGATAGAAAAATCAATTTCTTCTTGTTTTTTTTTTCCTTCGTATCGAACGGCAAATTGCGATTCGGTCGAGACGTTTCAAATACAGTTATGGGAAGAGACGCCACCGGTTATAGTATCTATAGCGCATTTTTTGGCGCAATTTCGAGATATTACCGAGGGAAAAGAAATTGGGGCAAGAAATAATGCTTCGTCTGCATCGGCGAAGAAAAAGGAATTGGATCGTTGGTAGATATTGATTTCGAACGTTTGGTTACATATTTATTGATGGAATAATATTGCCGTCGCAACAAGAATTCACGTCGTGTATTTATCAGTGTGTGTCAACATTTTTTTTTTTTTTTTTAGTATTTATGTACTGAAATGGAAACATTATATAGTTAGAAGAACATGGAATATAAATGAAAATATAAATTTGATATTTATCAGTTAATATTGAGATTTCGCTCACATAGCTCTAACTATAAAATGTCCGTTTTTGGCTGAATGTCCTCAAAAAAGAAATCGATACTCTACATAGTCGAAATATTTTTTTTTATTATAGAATTATGTTAAAGTATCGTTGTTATTACAATGAAAAAGAATTTCATCTTACCTGTCCCTATTGTTGTTATAAACAAAAAAAAGCAAGGCTATTTATTACCAACAGAAAATCTTTGATTCATCATTTTAAGCAAAATATGATGAGTATACATCCAAACCCTGTTAAATATTTTTCAAATTGTGTTTTATCAAGCCCCCGTAATATAAAAATTGGCAGAGTTATTAACAACTGAAAAACAGATTACATTTAATTTGCTCATAGCGGAAGCATTATTTTTATGAGAAAAATTTCGGTCGAGATTTTTTCGATTTTGTGGGATTTTGAAGATTAAAAAAAATTACTGTTATCACTCTAACTCGAACAATGTTTGAACTATTGGCCTAAAAGTTGGTATAAATCTTGACTGGAGAGATGCGTCTTTTGGCATTGAATTTGATGAAATTCGTATTTTCAATTTTTTATTGAAAATTCTACTCGAGAATGGTTGAAGTAACTGATCTAAAACTTTGCCCAAAACTTTAATAGAAATGTGTCGATATTTGATTCTGAATTCAGTGAGGATCAAACAGAGAGTTTGTAGAGAAAATTTAATAATTTCCTACGTGTTTAAATAAATTACTGAACACTTTGCACGTTGATCAAACAGGATCATTGAATTTTAATTACTATCTGGAAATGCTTCCGATAGAAGTATATGATAAATAAATGATCCATAGAAAGCTCCGTTTGTGAGGAAGCCAAAATTTTCCAATGTACTTTCTCGTAGAGGAAACTATAGCGAATGGCGGGTTAAGAAAATGAGGAAACAAAGTGCAAGGTTCTACTTTGCAACTATATTTTAATTATTTCCCATACGACAATTTCGCAGGCCCATTTTCCGAATTTGTAAAGTCATACTAGTTTCAAAGCTCATTTAATACCATTCAAAAGCTTCATAGTTTTGAAATTCATAAAGTTATACACAATTCAAGAAAAGGCACAGATATTTGTTATTTAAATGAGAAACACAAATGTGCTGTGAGCGACCTCTTTGCTCGACACACACACTAGTGTCGAGCACTAGAATGAGAGTATTACAACAATGGAATGGCACTTCGTAAATATGTACCATTGTGTAATCTCGTCGCAGCCAGTTTTCTAGGATAATCTGCTGGTGGAAATATAATACCATAGCAGTCGCCTCGAGAGCAACCAGGCAATTTCTTATCGTTCGTAAGCGCCCAAGAGTGACTCTCGTTCAATGCAAATATTATGCGGAACGCAATTCGCCATCAAGGCATATTTTATATGCCACTGTGTTATCATTAAGAAGGCTCAATGGCAACCATAACTGTGTACTTAAATATGTTGAGGAAATTAATTTTTAGAGCACATCATATTTTTCAATTTTATTTCTTATATTTCACATGTACAACATTTGGCTTTGTAAGCGGGAGCCAAAGTTGATCGACATATTTTTAAAAAAGCATAATAATTTAGATCAAAGTTCTGCTCCTCATACTTTTAGAAATCGTAAATAACGAAAACCATGATAATTTAATTAAAATTTAGAAGGAAGCCAATCTGCGAAACAGCTGCGCTATTTTTTTTCTTTTTTTTTAGAATTCTCCGAAAAGGACTGAAGACAGTGGATGAGACTCGGGAGTGCTGAGCTGTTAAAAATGCAACACCCTCCGGTTCTCTGTCGTCTACATCTCCGCACCCTCCCGGTGTCCCTTTTATGCGGCGATGCTATTCGCCAGCCATAATTAAATTTGCGGGTGGTTACAAGCGTAGCTATTTCCAAGAAAAGCAACCGCCTGGCTCCCTCGATTGCTCTGAAACTCTCAGCAGTGCCACGAAGCTCCTTTCACCCTTCACAATTGCTCAATTCATTGTCGCTCTTCCACAACACATACATTTCACTCTCTGTTATTTTTTGTTTTGTTTCTTTTTAATATCTTCAACTTCGTCTCATCATAATAAATTGTCGCGTCGATTAAAAGTATTTCAAAATTATTCGTTTCATCGATCACGAGGCAATGTCGATTGCGGGGAGCATTCAATTTCAAAGTGTCTTTCACGCAAAATCAGGATTAAACTACATCGAGTAAATCCGCAGTTGACTGAGAGAGACAGAGAGAGAGAGAGAGAGAGAGAGAGAGAGAGAGAGATCGCGAGGGCCCCTCTCACTGCTGGCTTAGTGTCAGCGGTTGGGTTACCGAAGAGACTCGGCCTGCCGAACCTTTTTACACATTTTTTTCTCCCTCACTCACGTTCGTTTCTCCCGGCGTTTTTCTCCTCTCACTTCTTTTCCTTTTCCTCCGTTTTCACGTTTTTTCTTCTTTTTTTTTTTCATCCACCACCGGGTCGACGCGTTCGAGCGTTTGATTTTTGCCGCCCCCGAGGCATAGCATTCCCCACTCGGGGCTTGACGGAAAAACTCTCATCTCATCCCGCTTTCCCGGCACAACCCTTATCCGGAGTTGCGCGGCCTGCAGCATCACACGGATGGTTGCCTCGGATTGTTAACAGCGCTGAAGGGGAGGGGAGAGGGAGGAGGGAGGGGAGAAGTGCTTAACGGGCACGCAGGCCCGTTAACGAAGCTCCTACCACCCCCGAAGCCCATACCTTCGACCTTCGATATACTTCAAAAGGCGGCTTGTCGCTTACCCTTTGTCGAATTGATAAGAATGGAGCATCACACGGAAACCGTGAAAAAAAAAAAACGTTGTGCTCAAGTCACAATTGATTTTTATTACTTTTTTGCACTACAGAAATGTTGTTATACACAAAATGAATATTAGAAGCATTTTAGAATGAGCACTTCACACTAAATTAACGGCTGTGCATTTTTTAACGCCAATTCTTTGTCACTTTCTAGTTTTGCAAAAAAAAAAAGTTAAAAGATTATTTATTTTTAATTTTGGATTTTCATTTTACGACATCTTTTTTTGTCAGTTTTGCAGAAAAACAAGGATGCAAAGCAGGAGTTTGCATATTGCTTCCTCATTGTTTTTGAATTTTTACAAAGATACCTCTATGAGCAGGTATGTTTATTGCATGATTTTGGCTTCTTCATAGAGGAAACTTTGTAGACATTGAAAAATAATGAGGAAGCAATATGGAATGTCCTACACCCTTGTTTCAAGGAAATTTATAAAGTATGTTATATTTGTACAAATTTTCTTACTCATTTTCCACAGCCTTTTTAAGATAAGAATTTAACTACTTCTTATATCTTTAAAATTAAAATACAATTGTAAATACAAAAATGTAGTGTTTTACAAAATTCGGATCACGTTGCCAATTTTCGTCAAATTTTGTGCAAAATATCTGTGTATGGTTATTGCTCGCGATATCTAAAGTTTTAGTCGGTTTTGTCAGATATTTTAAAAGTAGAAGCGATTGATGTACAGAAAATTTAAATTACTATAAAATCCGAACTACCAAATTTGGTAAATAGTAGCATTGTATATTACGTTTCGTCTGTAGAAAATTTCAGTTGATTTAGTGATATTTGATGTGAATTAGAGCGAAACGTTAATTTTTCACAAAATTCAATATTCCATATAAATCCAATCTATAGATGCATCCCAAGTTCAATATCTATCGACCTTTAACATAGCCTTATTTGTAAAAAAAATATTTAGCTCGATAAAAAAATTGCGGCAACTAGAGGACGTGAAAAAAAACATTTTTTTTAAATTCAAAGTTAAATAAAACTTGAACAGAAGTCTGAATTTTTTTTGAAAATGGTCACAAAGATGTACATCTGCCCCATATGTGTGCCAAAGTTCAACTCGATTGATAAAGCCGTTCTCGAAATATCCGGAAATTTTACCTGCCTCTCTCCCCTTAACACATATAAAATTGTGAAATTTACTAATTTTCGTTTCACTTCTAATTTAAGCAAAAAAGAAATTGTAATTTGGATTTGTTTAGTCACTTCTAAGGTTACACGATCTTTCTTTTTAATTCACCAACGTTACTAAATCTTCTTTTTACTATTTAAATTACAGTTACAAAAATCACTTGTAGAAACGGGCGTCTACAATAGAATCCCTCCTTAACATTGAAAAAAAAAAATGTTTCATCTAAAGAACACCTTTCTGAATCCAAACAGCCAAAATAATATTAACTTTTTCCATGTATTTAAAAAAAATGAAACCAACATTTAGGATACATTTTCAATGGAATTATCCTATGCGTCAATTTTTTCCACAATTCATGGAATAAGTTGAAAACGATGTTTTAAAAAATAGTTATTTTTCCAATATTGTAGCAACATATGCCATTCAGGTGGTTAAAGGTTTAAAGGAAGCAGTAAAGTATTAAACACAATACTTTAGTTAGACACTTCTTTGCAGTCCTATTGATATTGTCAAAGAAAATCCAGCGTGATAAATATTAAATACTGGCCACAACAGATGCGAATTCGTCGTAAAGTGATAAACAAAATGTAGCAATACTATGGGAAACGACGCGTATCATCGGCAGTTTATCGCCTGCCGGATTGCTCCGTGAAATTCGTCCAACCTTTCCAGCAAGATAGCGTCTCTCTCAGGCAGCTTTATGGACATTTACGATCACTGCGGTCGAACCTGCTTGAGGCGGCATCCGTACCGAGACATCATCGGAAGCAGAGCTCTCAACCGATCCCGTTGAGCTCAGAGTCGTTCTCGGCGCTATACTCCCGTTTCTTTAGGGACTCGTACAAACCCCCTAGCTTAAGATCCTTCCGAAAACAATTTCATCGACTGCCAAATAGAATTTCGCCGACTCTGCGATTGCTACCCTTGAACCACGTATCTTTTTTTCGGTGAGATCAAGCTCGAGATGGACTAAAATCAGAGGGAAATATTACAAAGTAGAACTTTGCCCATTACTTGCACATTATTTTCTAACGTTCGCGAAGCCAACTCTATAATGAAATATATGTGGAGATAATTTTTGGCTTTCTCACAAAGGAATCTACTTTAAAGGCAGAAATAAAGAAGAAAGAATGAGCTTCTTCTTCTTCTGAATGTCTCGAAAAAAAAAAAAAATTCGATACAATTTTCAGACTCTACATATACCATGATTCTGCATTGAGTTTCATTTTCTTATAACGAAAAAAAATGGGCTTAAAATTCTGAGGTGGCAGTCGATTAATTTGTACAAGCTAGCTTTTGTGATTTCAACACTGTGAAAAGTGATACAATTCTTACCAAATCGATCAACACTGGTAAAAACTCCACACCAAACTCCTTTAACACTCTCAATTTTTGACAGTGCACTTTTTTACATTCCCTTTAGTACAATTGAGATTATCTTCTGATATTAAGATCATGATTATTTTTTTATTCGTAATTCACGAAAACAAAGCTTGTTTTTCTTGATCCACTTTGGGTCGATTGCATGCAAAGCCCACGTGGCCACGTATTTTGGGGCCAAGGGAGCATACTGCAAGTATGTATATAAGATGAGATACTCGAGCCAGTGGCGACAGGGCCATCGGCTAAATCTCCAAGTACTCTCTCTCCCTCTCTCTGTCTCTTTCAATCGAGATCGTGTGGACAAAGGTTACATGCATGCCCACGTGTCACGGAACCGGATATTGTAGAGTTATCGGGGGTATATTGAAGAGACGAGAGGAGAAGGAAGCGCGAGTGATGGTAGCGTCGTACCTTCAACGTTAGATCTGCTGTCTCTCTCCATCGCCCTCTCTCTATCGAGAGAGAGAGAATGGCGAGTTGACACCTATGATTCCTCGAGGTCGCGTTCTCGATATAATAACGATGAAGGCCACACACCGCGCTCTGCTTCCTTACGAGAGAACATCGACGGGTGGCTCATTGTCAGGAGAATAAGGGCCGGCTAGTTCGATTTTCTAAAATGACTGGAGGTTTCGAAAGAGAACCGCGAGCGAGAGTCGAAGGCCGACAAGGGCCGCGTTGCATACACCAATGAAGCCTCTCTCTCTGTCTCTCTCTCTCTCTCTCTCTGTCTTTCTCTATCTCTCTATCTCTCTCGTTCCCCCGGGGCTCTCACGATAATGTAGGAGAAGGTCAAGCACCCAACCGCTGCCAGACAATGAAGCACTTTGCAACACGGCTCGGTGGTCCATACACACGACTCATGTTCTACTACCGTTACTGCATTTCTCACTACCGCGTCTCATCCACATGACTCTGCAACTATATCTGCTCCAGTAACGCCATATCGCCGAAAGAGCAACAACGGATATTCCGTGTCATCGGGTCGCGGCCTTGATTTATTCTCTGATCGCTTTATCGCAGGTCACGCATTGAAACTCCCGTTATCATAGTATTGACGATATGGATTCAAACTACTGTTAACAGAGTAATGTTGACTTTCAAGGGAGAAACGTCGTTCTTAATTGACTGTTCTCAAGGGTTCCTTGCTGTTATTGATGTGTAAATCAGGCTCATCCAGCTCAGATTTGAAACCATCTTTTTGGTGTCATTCTCTTTTTTCATCGAATTATCCATTGGCAATTCTATTAAACAGAAGTTGCAATACGTGAAATTTAAATATATATTGAAATTAAAATATCAACATTACTCGGTAAACAGTGGGAAATGTTGACTTGAAATTGAGAAGACAAATTTTTATTGACTATTCCAAAGGGTTTCTTGCACAGCAACAAATATGTTCTTAATTAATATATAAATGAGGCTCGTCCGGCTCAGTTTTGAGCCCATTTGTCTTCAACATTTTTTATTTAATCGAAACTCTGCTCAAATGTTTTTATGGGCCCCTGACAGACATTTAATACAGGAAAAATTACTTGACCCAAATGAAGTGATTTCTTGCATCTTATTCCGTCATACGAAATGCGTTTTCTTGAATTTTTGAATTTGTAGTTCAGAGGCTTAATCGGCGATCCCACAAATCTCCGAACATCAAATTTTTAACAAATCGTAGATACGGGTAAACATATGCTTTAAAGAGTTAGCAAAATTGTTTAAATATAATATAATTTTTTTAAATAATACAAAATCCATAACTCCCTAATCTTTGAAAATTTACACATAACACATATGCTGAGCTGAGGTTCCACAAATACGTGCACAACCATTATTTGAAAAAAAAAGTCGAATGACTTATGTTACTTAATGCCCGATGAGATTTTTCTTGTCTACTTATTTTTAAAGAATAAACGAGTAGTAATTAATTTTTTTTATTCAACGTTGATTTACTAATTGGTCGTCTACTTTTTTAATAAAATCAGTAGCTGTAAAATATTTAAATGAAAGTGACAGTACAACGATTTACCAATTTTTTAAATACTGACTGATTTTCAGCGAAAACGAAGTATATATTTTTATTTATTTTACTTCTTAACTTCGAAATCGTTATTTCCGGCCTATATGAACTCATTTCATGAGGAAGAGCGAAAAACAATCATTGCATTATGTTGGGCAATCCTAGTGTAGAGTTGAGAAGAATCCTTGATTGTTATCGTAGTCTTCCAGCACTTTGCTTTTGTGGCTGCGATGCAGCTTTTCCGTATTATAATATCATCATATTTAGATGTAACCGGCGCGACACGATCTTCAGAAAGAGAGTAAGAGAAAGAGTCCCGGTAGCACCTCTCTGCACTACAGCGCGCACGCTTTTCCATTCATTCCTCACTATATTTGCTCAACGACCTTAATTACTTGCCAAGTTACACCAGGCAAGACTTCTTTGCCCGTAGATGCAAATCTCATCTTTCCCTCTCTCTCTCTTTTTCTCCCTCCCATCGGCCTCATGAATTATTCAGCTTTATAACCGGGCCCTCTAACCACCTCTTCCCCCACTTTGCACGTATATATATATACACACCCACGCCTATACCTCAGCCTACTCGGCAACTTGAGGTGGTACTCGGCACTCTTTCGCGACGATCTCTCTCGGGAATTTTTCTTCTGTTTTCACGCTCCAATCTCGCGTGGGAAATATTTTCACAAGGTACACGAAGCGATGACAAAAAGGTGTCTTCTTGGTTATACACACATGTATATTATGTAACAGATTTACACGAGAGATTTATTAGAAGGTCGCAGGTTCACGTTCGATTTTGAAATATCTAGCGAAACGTGTCGATCAAACACGCGCATCGATCAAATTCTTCTCTCATCTCTCGAATATATAGGATATAAAAGGTAAATGGGATGAAACGGTAAAATACATTCCTGAAACAGGAGAAAAAGAGAGTTTCGCTCAGACTTGACGTTAAGACTTTTAATGGAGTCCCTGGAGTTCATACTAATACTTTTTGTAAAATGCGAATAAAGAATTATTCTTGTGAGTGAGGTTACTCACAGCCGGCGATTTCTCGTTAGCAAAATATAGACACAAATGTAAACGGTTTCACTAATATGAGTGGTATGCCGAATAAGCGAATAATTCCCAGCTCAGCCAAGTTTGCTTTGCATTTGGACTACGGATGGTTGATCGACGGTAACTGTGAAAGTTGATAGCAAATTATGTAAAGCCATATTCCACCCTCAACGAATCTTTGCCAACCCATAATGCACTGTTTGTATTATTCGATATTTCGTTACATTTATGGTGAGACCAGACAGCCCATATAGCTCAATAAACATTTTCTTATCGCATACATTACAATGAAAATAATTCATATTTGCCCTCTCATGGCGGAAGTTTCGTTTTTATAATTTTTTACTTTCTCATCGCATATAGAGTTTGTAAAAGAGAAAGTATTGCAATCCAGAAAAACATTCGACTAATAGATTCTTATAGAAATAGACGTTTTGAGTGTCTTAGATTCCAAAAAATACATTCACTCATTTCTGTCTGCCTGTCTGGACCGTCCGAAAGCACAATAAGTTTTCAAAGAAACTGCAGATTGCGCTAAGATTAACTGTTCATCTTTTAGGAATTAAATGTAGTTTTGGTATTAAAATTGAAATAAATCACTCATTGCTTTTAGTACTTTACCTTAAATATTTAAAAAAAATGAAAAAGTAAAGTACCAACAGGCATTGGTGTTTCTTTTTCCAACTTTAATATCTAAACTACATTTTATTTATCGAAGAAGCACGACAAATTTTTATGCAATGCATAGTCTCTATCAAACTTTATTACTTTCTCGTCATATATAAACTATGCAAAAGTGAGGTGTTTGAAAATACAAAAACTACTGAAGGAGTCCATGGATAGCAGAGAAACTTATGCGTATCTACTATATATGAAATGTAGTTTTTGTGTTGAAACTAAAAAAGAAAAAAAAAACACCGACTCCTTTTGATACTTTTCCTGAAATGTGAAAAAAATTAAAAAATGGTAGTAACCGTATTTTTAATTTCTATCTTAAAAATAGAAGTGACAGAAAATATGACTTATTGACAGAAATAATTATGCTTAATCCGAAGTCGCAGGAAAAAATGTATCAAACCTACAAAAAAGTATTAACTCTTGAACTGGTAGTGTCAAATAATTTGCACATTTATAATCTACGATTACAAAAGAAATTCCCATCTATAATTTTTTACAAATTATTTTTGTACTATTTCCGTTAAACTAGAAAGTGCCAACAAAATGTGTGCCATAATAACGCAAAGCTTCTGTGGATGTTTATGGACATGAACTTTTTATTAAAACTACACATAATTGATATAAAATAATGTATGAAACGAACAAACAAATGGAGACATCCTCTTCAGCCAAGTACGAATCTCTCTCTCGATTCTGTAGTGGAAACGACAATTATCGAAGCATGTTCACTTTACAAAAGCTTAATTCTATAGTCGCTTCTTTAAATAGCTAATTGAATAATTACAATAATTCATTAATAAAAACAAATTCTCGACAATGAATTAACGAAAAACGAATGAAATATTTCTCTCTTTTTTTTTTCTTTGGATGCTGCAGTTGTCACGGAAGTGAGAACAATCGACACAGCAGCAGTAGCAGCAGTGGGAAGCATGAAAAGCGTCCGTCACAGAAGCTCGAAACCTCCTGGCCATTTTCCCTGTAAGTTGAAAATTCCAAATAAATATGTTTTTACAGTTATATGATCTGCCTATATTAATAGTATTATTGTATAATATATTACTTATTGCTTCCTCATAGGGAAAGCTTTCTTTTCATGACATTTAAAAAAAAAATTTCATGTCAATAAACTCCAAACAGTGGGAAACGTTGAGAAATGTGACTTAGAAAAATGTTGAGAGTATGTATTTGTGTGTGTGTGCCATGGATAAAAAATAGAATTTCTTATAACTTGAGAACGGCTTGGACAATCTAGCTGAAATTTGGCACGCTGTGGGAGCCTCTGCTATCCTTCCTTCGTTGCAAGTTTAATTGTAATTGGTTATCTCGTTAACATTTCATTAGAGTCTTAGTTTTTTTATGCAAAAAACTATGACGTAAGCACGCCAACAAGAGTAAATTTCGAGCTATCAGGATAAAACTTTGACAAAAAGAGTAGTTACGATTAAGGTTGGTTGGTATTGCATTTAACAAGCATCGACAGACTGTTTTCAACATTATAAGTTCTTTTTTAAGAATGTATACTCCCTCTATGAGAAAGTCAAAATTGATCGACATCCTTCCACATACGGGGAGCTTTGTGGCGAAAAATAATGAGGAAGCTCCAAGGCTCTTCTTTGCAGCCTTTCATTACTATTATTACTATTATTATTATCTCTAACGTGTCTCATTTCTATTATATTTGTTCGGCTGATTCGTCGATTCACGAGGTTTTGTCTCGTTTTATATCGACTAAATTCTATACTAAAAAGAAATAGAGCTCGTAACGTTTATGAAATGTGATTAAGGAGCTCAAAGTAGTCATGAGACATTTGAGGAAGCTGTCGGGTTTTTTGTCCCTCCGGAGGGGAGAAAAACAACAAGGCAAATAAAGCTCTGCTGGATGCCGCGCGTTCACTATCACGCTACCCGTACCTTGAGTCTGGAGTATAATCGAGTCGAGTCTACTCATCGTCTCGAAGGGTTCTTTCGTGAGGGAGAGACGAACCGAGAGAAGACTCGCTGATCGGAAGTATCGACAAGACAATTTCCGGGGATAATTCTTGGCTCATGGATAGAAAAAGAAACGGTGCAACTTGGACGTAACAGGAAAGAGGGAGCGTTAGACGAGAGTAACGACGTAAAATATGTAATATCTCTAGAAAACTAATTTTTTCTATAAGAAAAGTGGCAAATCGGTAAAAATTTTATATTAGAAAAAGATATTTTGTTACGAAAAAATTAGTTTAACAATATTTATAATATAAATTTGTTGATGACACTTTGTACAATTGTCATGGATAAAAAATGTTTTTTATTTTTTTTGTAAATTTTTTTAAAAATTGAAAAAAATAAAAATATTTCATCGTTTTATAAATAGGATTGGAAAATGAGCACCTTGCAACTGGCGAAGCAGAGTGTCGAAAGTTAGTAGCAGAGGAATATAACTCAGAGTATAATCGTTTTTATCGATTTTTTTATTTGTTTGATATTCGAAGAATCCCGAAGATGCCAAAAATGTAGCGATCATAAATCAGCGAAATTACAGCAGAAAAAAAAAAACAGGAATTCATAATTTTTCTGTTAATCCGATAAACGAGAACTGGCGATGTAGTAGTTTTTTTCAGTTGGCGCTCATTCTTTGATCAATAATTGTGTACGATCCAGCGCTGCCAGGTGGCACGTCTCATCGTCCCTGCACCGTCCTCCAAAGCCACCGCCGCCGTCAGCCATCCCCCGAGGGCCCGGTGAAAACGACGACTGGAATTTTTCGTCCGATGGCGCCACCCGTTGGCTTTTCCTACCAGATTAATACTCACGCCTCGCAACCAAATAAAATATCTCGATCTTTACTCAGATATTTTCAATTTTTTACTTTTTTTTCTCGAGATGTTCATATCAGGTTCATTTAGGAAGGCCCAAAACGTCGAAAAATGTGATTTAGAAAAAAAAAACGTGTATTTTTTCGAAGTGAATGCATGATAATTGATTACATAATTTAACCAAATGAATTTAGTCCAAGTATTAGACGCTGTGAAAATATTGCTGGCGGAAACAAAAAAGTTCATGAATTTTTGGCAGATTGAATGAAATTTGGTTCACATGTGAATTATCCGTGAACCAGCATTGGGTAGAAATTTAACGAAAATCCGTCTACTGGTACAAATTTAATGGCGTTTTCAATTATTTTAAATATGTCATTCGCGAAAATCTACATACATTAACTAACATTAAATCATGATTGGTATACAATTTGGCAAACATCTGTCGAGCAGTTACATTCTTTTCAGAATTGACATTTTTCGTGACAGTATATATTTAAATAAGCTTACATAGTAGAACTTTGCAAATTGCTTCCTCATATTATTTGGTACCGTTGATGAATTTTCTCATAGACGTGGCCTTAACAAAGGTATTAAAATGTTATAAAAGTTAAAAAAAAAATGTGGAAGCAATTTTCAAGGCTCTATTTTCCAGGCTTGTTTTCTTTCATGTTGCTAAAATTTGTCTATTCTAAAAATCACTGCATCAGAATTTGTTCACACAACGAATTCCGAATATTATTATACACACATAGTGCATCTGAATCACATTTTCTCTATTGCTGTCAGATATTTTGTATGATCGATATCCAACCGTCAACATCATCGATCATAGTTGCAGCTATATTCTCATCCGTAACGATGACGAGACACATCTCTGGCACACGAATGGCCACTTTACCGTTCGACGTTTATGGAGCCGGAATGGCTGGGTGGATTTAAATTTTAGATTTTTTTACGAGCGTAGATAAGTGCCCACAGCCAGTATAGCAGTAAAAGCAGCGTTTGCTCGTTAGTACAGAGGGGTTGTGTTCCCAATGCGAGCGAGGCAATGCTTCATAAACGTTCGTCTACTGGGTTTCACGTACCCATTCACTCACCCAATGCAGCAACGCAGCTATTATGTACCTCACTGAATTTGCCTCTCGATCACTATCATCTTACATCGAGCTTTTCTTTTCTACTTCCGATTGCGCGATAATAACGAGAGCCAATGACCCACAGATTGCCTTAAAACATTCATTAAGCTTGACCGAATTTTCTTAACTTTACTCCCCATTTTAATTAGTTAATCACTAAATCAATTTAATTTCAGGTGCTGGAATTGTTTTCTACCAATGGCTTGTTTGTTATATAAATAAAAAAGTAGTAACAGGTTTTACTGCAAATTATTAGATTATCATGGATTGACAATTTATTGAAAATAGATAAATGGAAAATCGATTGTCGTCGTCTGGCAAACATTTATTATTAATTTCAGTGAATTATGATGGAAAAAATAAGCAATGCCTAATAAATAACATTTGTTTCGTGAATGACCCAAAGATTGCATTGAAACATTCATTAAGGTTGACCGAATTTTCTTAACTTTACTCTCCCTTTTATTGAGTTAATCACTAAATCAATTTAATCTCAGGTGCTGGAATTGTTTTTTTTACCTGTGACTTCTTTGTTATATAAATAAATCAAAAATAGTAACAGATTTTACTGCAAATTATTGGATTATCATGGATTGACAATTTATTGAAAATAGATAAATGGAAAATCGATTATGGTCGTCTGGCAAATATTATTATTATAGAATATATAATAAATATTATTATTATATTAGAATTATAGAATATTGATAGAAAAAAGCTTAATCATGCCAGAAAACTAAACAATTACCTCGAATTTGGACATTTTTTATTTAAAAAAAACGCGTTTTAGATAACTGTTATCATTTCTGTCTAAAGATTGATGGAAATAGATGTTAAAAAAAAAAAGGTAAGAGCCAATTATGTGAGGACTTCGAAGGGTTAAGGTGTGGGTCATAAAAAAGAGGGCAGTAGAGTGATAATCGAAGAGTGTTGGATGACATCGGTTGGGTGAGCCCTTTTGCAATGCTCAAGTAAGTGAGAGATGTAGGTACAAGTTGCGCATCGCGATAAAGTGGGGTATAGTGCCCTATGTTTATAAATGGGATACTGGGTGGCTGGAAACCCAGATGAGCTCCACATACACATTTTATTTTGTATGTGTAACAAACGCTTTTTTTAAACTTCTGATTTAATATAATTATTTTTGTTAATTTCAGACTTTTAAGTTAACAAATAAAAATGTATAACTTCAATATTTTTTTTTTCAATAAAAAAGGATATATATGTATTTGTGAATTCGCTGGAATTAAAAGAAATCTCTCAGATTTTTGTTTTCATCTTTGGGACATAGTTGGGAAAATATGATATTTTTTCTTAAAGCAATTTGTCCTATAATTTCTTATAGTCTCTTCGAAATACTCCAATTTTTTTTTTACACCGAAGACAATTATTTCAGCATTTTTAATTTTTTAACAATAAAATATTTATCACACTATTCTTTTCACAGTAAGTTGGATGTTGATAGAGTATGACTTATTGAGTACCTGAAGATTCGATAACAAAATGAGAATTGAAAATTCTCATCACTTGGCAACCATATATATTTTCTGAACTATATCATTTTCTCAATTATATATGAGAAATTATGATTCGCAAGGAAAAAATATGTCTTATTAAAAAAAAAAACATAATAACTTTTATATTTCAACATTCTACAATTTTTTCCAAACTCTATTTTTCAGTCATTTTGCTGTCTAAGAAAGTATGAAGCGTCGTTAGAAAATGGCAGAATTAGTTCAGGATTTTTCACATTTTAACGACATCCCATTTTTTTTCAAAATATTTCTCATTTCGCAAATGGAAAAAAAAATGTGTTAAGAAATGTGGGTTGTTTCAAAAATCTCCAAAGATAAAACATTTCTTCATAAGCCAGTACTTTTGAAATTTTTTTTTTTTATGACATGGTTTCAAGGATAACATTGCTATCACGGGATACCGTATTTTCAACCAAGATAACTTTGAAACAGAGAGAACGTAAGATTTTCTAGTCAATTGTACATATTTTTTCAAACAATACCAGCGGCCACAGAAGTAAGACATTAATAGTCTTCGACTATTAATATATAAATTTTCTCTGATTCTGTCCCCTTAAGAGTATTTATTTTTTCAGAATTTTTTATTTTTTCATTTACTTCGCACATAGTACCTAAATATTTCGGAAATATTATAGAAATATTACTTGGAAATATAGCAACATTGACAGAATATTTTGAAATGCATTAAAACTATTGTCGAAATATTGCGGCGCTCTTTGAATACCCGCAAACTTGACCTGACTATATCCACTTAAGAATACTACGAATTTTTTTCACTCGGGTCTATAAAACGTACTAAAAAACAATTTTATGTCCGAAATAATAATTAAAAAATTACATATTTTTTTCAAGCCAGACTAAGTTGTGGGACATAAAAAGTAGGAATGTAGGATATGATAATCGAAGAGTGTCGAATGACACAGGTTAGATGAGCCGTTTTGCAGTGCTCAAGTAAGCGAGAGATGTAGGTACAAGTTTTGCGCGTCGCGACAAAGTGGGGAATCCCCTTGCGACGTGCATTCGGTCTCGCACCCCCTGAGATCTAATTATCAAGCGCAAATAGCGTCAAGCGCGCGTAATTCGCTGGTACTCGTTTGCGCTCGTCGAGTTTTGAAAGTAACGATTCAGAGTGTGAAATAGAAAAAAAAAAAAGTGGAACGGTAAGAGAACGCCTAGATAAAGTGCGCGAAAAGTTGAAGTGAGTCAAGGATCAATTTTCGCAGGACAAACGTGCTACAACTGGTACGGGGCGTTTGGTCGGTTGCAACGGTGTGCAGCCCTCCAGTAGTTATCGTTGCTGCTTGGTTCTCTGGTTGGGCGTGCCTGACCTTAGCACCGATTGGTCGATAACTGAAAATAGACGGGACCGGGCCTATCCGATGACTCCGTTTATTTATAAAGCTCTGCCGAATATAAAGCTCTTCGATATGTGTCATCGCTCGAGAAATTTGCACCACAAAACTTTATTTCCCGATGTATTCGCGTCTTTTATGAATCGGGAATAATTTAAAAGTTTTCCGATGTCACGAGAGAAAGAGATCGGGCTTTCGGTTACCTGACGAGAATTCGTACATTTTCGTCCAAGAAACTCATTTTAATGACTACATTTTGCATTGAAGCTGTTCCAGGAATAACAGATCTTCAAGTTGAATTTATTGATTTGTAAACTTTTTAATTGATAATGCTCGTTCACTTGTAAAAGCACAAGTATTATTATTATTTATTGAAGAAATTAATGAGTAACGAACGATGTTGCTGTTATTTTGCACACCGACTTCCCTTATTGATCAATAATTTCAGCAAATGTTTGTGTCATTGTAATCCTAATAACTATTCTAACAATATTAAACAAATAATGAATATTATATTATTCAGCCAGATGCAAATTGATGTCAACGCGTTCCAAAATATTGAATTACCGTGAATAATGTCAGGTAGCAAGTTATCGGCGCAAAAGACTGATTATTTCTAAAACAAAAAACTATGCCATAATTTACTATTATAACTTATAATAAGGGTAACTAAATTACGACTTGATTTCGACTTCGATAAAAATAAACCCTCGTTTCAGTGTGAAATGCAACGGTAAAGTAAAAAAGAAAGAAAAAAAACGTTGACATGGCACGAAGAGCAGGGTCAATAAGGGTCTTGATTCCTCGCGGTCGTAAACGCGCGAGTCGATCCTTATTTAACCGCAAAGCTAGCTATCACTCTAGCAGTCAACTTATAGCCATATAGATACACAAGGCCTGGCCGCTGATACGCGATATTAATATTCATGACGATCGATTACGGGCCGTGACCGGACGATTTTAGTGAAGCGAGAGTCCACCGGCGCGAGAGAACGTCATACACAATCTTTTTTTTTTTTTTTTTTTTCACGCCAGAAGTCGAAGAGATCGGTATCACTCGCGCTTTAAGGGCGCGTGAATAGAAGCTGAGAAGGAATTAAGGCTATTAATATCTCTACGAAGGGTAGCGTGTATTCATGAGGCACGTTCCTACGCCGTGCTCTCGACGATGGCAACAATAAAAATAATTTTTTACAATCACGTTACATCCCGATCTCCGAGAACTTCATAACTTTAGCTCGTTACATCAGCTTTGCCATAACTTTAATTTTTTAATTTTTTTTTTGTATGGATCACTACGGTACTAAGTAGGCAAAAATGTACCACCGGAATACATAGTCCCGTTGAATCGTATAAAAGTCTCAAGGTCTCTCCATGCTACTGCGGCTACCGCTGCTCTGCTATGACTCGCCATACCCCACACAATTTTCAATCCTCGGCCCCGTTCTCACAAAATTCGTTACCATCCTCCGGTGTCCTGTAACGGCCAAGGACTTGTCCCAAATAGGTCAACATACCCATCGATATTTTCAACTAGCGCTATTCGCTACTAAAAATTTAACAGAGAAATTATTATACGCAACCACAGAGAAAACGATGGTAACATTTTTGTTTATGCAACGAAAAGAAAATTATTCGTAACTGTCAACAATATTTTTTTTTTTTAACAGCAGTAAAAACATATTAATCATACGGCAAACGGAAAGACAAGCACAGAAAAAGAAATTATTATTGATCCTGACTTTTTTTTGAATATTACAATATCTTTTTTGTTACATAAGTTTTGTGTAAAACATAAGAATTTGTAAATTCGGCGAATTTACAAATACTTATTTGTTGAGTTAAGAAGTGAGACAAATTTTGTTTAGATCTTCGAAAAAAAAAATCATAAATTTAAAAATTAACAAACGGACTTGTCATTGATTTCCAAACATTTATTTTTTGTTTACAAATCGTAAATTTCACTTAATAGTAAAGTAGTGACATCTTGATGCAAGTTCAGCGACGAAGTATCAAATTTTTTATAAAAATTTTATAAAAATTTTTTTTAAAAAGTCTTGATAGGATATTGTAAGTAAATTTTTTCCTTCTATCTTTCTAAAACTTTCTCTATGAAGCATCGAAAATGGAATAATTAAGAAACATTGAGTAAACTTTATTTCTATCCTTTACATTGATTTCTTTTTTTTCATGACACTGCTTTAGAATATGTTTACTTTATTTTATAAATTACTTCGAGTCCTTGTTTTATTCACTTATTTATTTTGTATCTATCGTGTAAATTATTCATGTAAATGTTTGCATCTTCATTAACACATCATCCAAATTACCCTAAACTGCTACTCCATACCATGTACCATCCTTGAATATATTTCCGTAATTCCTACGTTTCCAGCTTCTGTTTATGCGAGAATTCCATCGGTCGGTAGTCGGTAGACCGCCAGCCCCTACATTTCCAACCCCCGGAAGAGCGCAGAAGTGGCGACACCACTCAAAGTGGCGCCTCTGCGCTGTCCCAGATTTTCATTGTGCAAGGAAAGCTCGAGTGAAAGCTTCGTCGACCAGCCGCCAGTAAAATCGCTCAAAAAAATTCTTTTTATCACAAATAAAAATCGAACAAACTTGAAAAAAAGAATGACATAAGTGTAATGTCTTGTGTGCACGATGATTTCGTGTGAGAATGAAAGAAAAAAAAAAAAATAGCCATGTTTGCATCCGTTACATAAATATGAGAATTGAATGAGGTCGAAACGCGGCGGGGGTGTAAGATTTCCAAGGGTGGTGAGGAATGAGTGGAAGAGTCATGCGCAGAGGCAAATTCACTCGATATTGCAGGAAAGTGGTAGTTCCAGGCGAGTGACAGGTGTCGCCCGTTTATACGAGTGAGACAGATAGGACCCCGTCGATACTGTTCAAAATTCGGCGATACAATAGCTTGACTGAATAAGTGGTGAGAAACGCTAAATAGCTTAAGTAGATATATCACAACAGTGTTCCTTGTGCAGAAAGGTTCGAGGGTCGTGATTTCTCCCTTGTCGAACAAACGATATATACGTGCTGTGATATAATAACTGTGAGAGATGAGAAAGCCTCTGATAACTTTTGGACTCGTTCTACTAACGAAAAGTGGAATCTAGTTGACAAAAAAACGCCTAATTATGAAATAACGTGCGACCACAATGTGATAACTTTGGTTCTTCGTAAAACCGAAAAGAAAAAAAAAAAGAAGAAAAATCGTTACTCCGGCAATTACCGTCTGAAACGTCAGAAGCACAGAGCCATGATCAGTATTGGTCAAGACGAACAGATAAGAAGATCGTATCGAGGAAAACTGTAAATTTGTGCCGAGAAACTTGATGCAGTTCGACAGGGAAATTTAATACGAACATCGACTGTCTCGTGGACCATTTTCTCGGGGTTGATAATCCGCGGTTGAGCGGTCGCGAAAGGCTGAACGGATCGCAAAGCAAAGTATACTTTTAGCACGATCGACTCGAGATCCCTTGGCTGGAACGTAAACCGCGCAACCACTTCAGACACTCTCGAGTCAGCAGAGCACTCTTCAGTCGTTAGATTCTTTTTTTTGCTTTTTTTTTTGTTCCTGCAGTTCTTACCGCATTACTTGGAACTCCTTTAACGTTTTTTTTTTTTTTTTGTTCATTGTTATTTGTATTTTTTTTTTGCAAAGCCTGACACGTCTCTCCACGTTAACTCAGCAGCGAGGATAAAAGAGATCGATTCTCTCGTGCATCAGGCGGGAATGTAGACGAAAGTATAAAACCCAGAGGCAAAGTGAGCCTGCGCGAAAACAAGTGAATTGACGGGGTCACTCGAGCTTCCAAACCGACCTTGACACACGGAAGGCTCCTCTGGCTCCTCTGACTTGGATGGAACCAAGACAACCCACCAATCCTTAACAAATTCGTGATATTAATTCTTCGACAAAACGTAATTCGTCGACGAGGAAGGACGTGGTGGGTGGATTAAAAAAAAAAAAAAACCTTCGAGAGTTTCCAGCATGCTCACCTTGATTGCTGGCAAAATTTTTAGCTCGCTTTTACCGCCGCTTCTACTGCCCCTGCTGCTGCTGGGGAATACGCTGATTGCGCAAGCTCAGTACCTTGGCGACCGAGACGCCCGTTTTGTTGGGGGATTCTATATGCTCTCACTCTGCTTATACCACCGCGAACCCTTCCGACACATATCAAAGTTTTGCGGTGTGTCGCTTGCACGAGACGACGGCAATGTCGAGTAATGTGTCGTCGAGAATTTTTTATTTTTTATTTTTTTTTATCACACAGAGACACTGAGAATATAATAAATAAATAGACTGGGACATTTTTTTATTTTGTAAATGATATTTATTCGAGAAGTTAATAATCGCCGCTGGCTGTGCCGTTTGATATTAATCAGAGCTTAATTTAGCGCTTTACTAGTGTTGGATATATATATATATATACATACGATACAAAAGAAAGGGGTTGTTTTAGTCTTCGATCGAGACTAACGAGTGATAAATAATATTAAATTAAATGAAGAAAATATCAACGAGGCTTCAAGCGGAAAGATACTTGACACGATATTTTTGCTACGCACTTTGTATATAATAATCAGGCGAATTAGTAGTGAAGTTAGGCATCTTGAATTCGCGCAAAAGTGAGAATTTTGGGATCTCGAGCGAAAATAATAAAAAAAAAAAGCGCTCACAAAGCTTTACGTCCACTCAGCTGCCTCACTGAATTAAAAAATAAATAAAGCCAATTGCTCAAAGTTTTAGCTTAAAAAAAAAAAACACAACGAATTGAGAAACGAAGTAGAGAAAAGATACGCAATATAATCGTTGACAGTCGAGTGAAGAAAACAAGAATGTCTTTTCGGAATATACTGAGAAAATGCATAAGCAAGACGAGAAGAATAATTGGCAACGTTTTTCACGGTTGAAAGAAGAGTAAAACACTATAATTGGCAGTCGTAATCCTGCATCGAGAATGTCGATTACTTAGACGATAACAAGACAGAAGCGAAGAAAGAAGCGGAAGGAAGAACGAAGAGACGACAAGAGCGAAGAAGCGACAAGAGCGAAGATATGACGAAGTACGGGTTTGCCAGGCTCGCCATATGGCGCCCAAGACGCTCCGCCAATTCTCAACCTCCGAACAATCAGGAAAACAACCCTCTCATGTACGCAATTACACGTTTTGTTCGTAAATCAAATCTATATATATATTTATATCTGTGTGCGCTTTCACTGGGACTGAGGAAATTGATTCCAAAAAAAAAAAAAAAAAAAAAAGTTTATGCAAGCAATACCTACACACGTTACCTATACATATGTATGTACAAAGCGCCTGATTTAAACTTCGTTCACGCTTGCTAAAGAGAAAAAGAAACACATGTTTTTTGCAAAAACGTAATGTGCTTTGAATGTATCACGCCGTGCCTTGTTGTATTATACATATGACACAACCGCAGCTGTATTTTTTGTTGTTTCTTTTTTTTTTATTATTATTCCCACCAGGCAACGAGTATCTCGTGTATTATCTGTATTTTTCGTCAGGTTTTTTTGTTACATTTTTAATACATTCTTTTTCGTTCGGCGTTACGGAAATGTTTGACAAGGATTTTTGTAATGTACAATAAATTTCGTTGTATTTGCAGGTATATTTTACGTTTATCTACACACCGCTTTGCTGTTCGCCATGCGTGACGTTATTGCTCTGGCGGATCAGATATCCTATTTTCCGTCTCCAGCACCCTCTCCGGTCTCCCACCTAAACCTGTAGACTGACGTGTAGAGTCATGCGTGCATCCCTAGCTTTGTGTGTCGCAAAAAAAAAAAAAAAAAAAAAGAACTATATATATTGTGTATTATTCTGGAGGCAAAATGTATGCGAGGATCGTAAAGGTATGACGGTCATCAAACACGAAATGGAACGATCGATATGTTTCGCTCGAGCGCTGTAATCGAGAGTGATTGATTCGAGGAATCAAAGGGTTGTTGTGAGACATACAAATGGATCTCTCGATTGTTGAGATTCCAACGACTGTCTCGAGATATAAGGAAGAGGATCGTTTCAAGGAGAATTTTTGGCGTTTCTGACTTAAAGCCAGGACAGACCTTTTGGGGACTTTAATATCACTCGTACGAAAGGCCTCAAGGCCTTCGAGCGATATCATCGGGTTGCTTATTTTTGTAGATTAAATAAATGCTACGATGACATGCATTTGTTACCCTTTGAGGGTTAAACGGGTCGGGATTATGCAATTGTATCAGGGACAAAGATGTCTAATAGAAGTGCATCGGTAGAACATTTTCATTCAGTAATAAGGATTGCATTTTTTTTTGTTTGCGCAAACGATATATTGAAGACTATTTGAATCTATAAAAAGAGGTGTTTATTATCCTTATTACTCTTAATCTGTATGCAAATTTTAGAGTTGAAGCATAATAATTTTTTTTTTTTTTATGAATGTAGTAAATATAACAAAACATTTGGTAACGTTCTTTATAAAATGTCTGGTAACTTAAAATTGGAGAAATTAAATTATGAGCATAAATATTTTTTTAAATGAAAGTGTGTATTCAGTGATAAGCATTCAATTATTATTTCTTTTCGTTAGTAAAGTATTTAAGTTTATTGAAGAGTCTATCCGAAAAAGTATATATCTATAATTATGAAGTAAAATTTATTCACTGTAATTATTCTCAATCTGCATACGATGTGTCGAAACATTACATTCTTCTTATAAATTCGGTAAATATTATGAAATTACGTGACAGTTTTTATATAATTTTGCTTCACATGTAGACTACAATTAAGCAAGATTTGACGCAAATCGGTCAAGCGGTTCAAATTTTATAGCGTTTTGAATTTCTTTTTTAATCTCGTTCGCGCACTGGCTTGCGCAGATTACGAGATACCAGGTTCAAATTTGGTTGACATATGGACTACTATGGAACAAGGTTTGGGTAAAAATTTAATGCAAGTTGGTTGAGCGGTTTAAAATTTACATTTTTGCATTTTTTTAATGTCTTTCAAGCTCAAGCAAACCTGCAAAGTAGAAGCTTGCAAATTGCTTCCTCATTATTTTGTATCTTTGACGAAGTTATTTTTTCACAAAACTTCCCCTATGAAGAAGCCAAAATTGATCAACATACTTCCTTGTAGAGGCAGCTTTGTCAAAAATACAAAATAATGAGGAAGAAATTTGCAAGGTTTTACTTTGCAGGCTTGTTTTTATGGAAAAAGATTTCATTAATTAATAACCATTTAATTTTCTGTTTTGTTTTGAAATTAATATTGAAATCTATACGATTCTGTATGAAAAACTGTATATCTATAATTATAACTCTCTAACTGCATACCAATTAACGTTAAAGTATAATAATAAATGAATTCCTTTTTTTTTTTTTTAGTAATCTATTAAATCTATTAAAATAATCGAAAAAATTAAAATCTCTGGTAGCTCAAAATAAGAAAAATTAAATTATAGAAATAAATATTTTTTTTAGATGAACAATTATAATTTGTGTTAAAAGTTATGCTGCAGTGGATGAGAAGATGATGGAGCAGTATCGATGTTGACGAAAAGCTATGAAACTTTTAATGTCCCATCTCATTTTTTAATATCCCTTCAAGTTCCTTTATAACAAGAATGACCATTATTATGCTACCGAGCGTTACTATACTCGCGGTACTATACGATTTAATGGCGTTTTTGAAAGGGGAATCTAGGTTTTAAAGTGTCGGGGTAAGATAATGATGTATCTAGAGCTCGTGAGGCAATGTCTGACTATTCTTAGCTCAGCCATAACCTTCCACTTGGGGGTGGCCAGATGGAGTAGAACGACTGACGGCGACAGCAACAGCAGTATGCACGTGGGTGTGTATAATATATTACGCACCTAATGGCGACGTCGCGTAGGTGCAAATTGTGGATTATAGATTATCATTATTGCCCACGAGGAAGTAATAGGAACCACAATGGTACTTCTGATTATTATACGATCATACGCTATTTGTTGAACCTCTCTCCAAATGTAAAACTCATTACATGTCCGAGAAAATCTTTCGTCACGTTTCCACGAGACAACAATTATTTTTTTTTTTATTGACAAGTCTATTTTCATTACGCTCGATATATATCTTAATGAGAATTTTGTTTGGGCTCAAAAACTGGCAATCGAGAAACTGTTTTTCGAACTACGAGTACCAAAAAAAACTAGTACTTTGTAACACTATAACGTAAAAGTATAAAACTATGAATTGGAACATCACGAAATTTCGAAGATGAACGGCTCTTCTGAAAGTGCGCGGAAAAATCTAAAAATAATGAGGTTACTCTGGGCTCCTACGAATACTTCAGTAAAGTTTCGTTTAAATGAAAAATAGTGGGGACAGATGGTTTTAAAACTGAGCAGGATTGCCTCATATACACTCATCAGTGTGCTACCATCTGGACAATAAATGTCCAAGACAATTCCATGTATTTACTTTTAAAAATGCCACTGTTATATAGTGTTATATATTATTCCAGTAATTTTTATTCAGAAAAAAAAGTTAAAATGTCGATATACGCATCATGGAGCACATCATTATATAAAAAGGAATTCCTATAAAATGCACCGTAAATTATCGCTGAATAATTACTATTAATGCATTCTCCATAAATCGAGTTCGCTGTCAAAGGTAGAAATGTAATTGACCCAGACGCTCTTGACGTGAGCCGGGTTGTGCAAAATTGCAATGGAAAATCCACGGAAAGTTAAAAAAAAATATCGATTAGAGGTTGTGAATATAAATTACGTATCAAGTCCTGCGTGAAATTTCTATGGAACCGTATAAATTCTAACAGAGTGCAACGGGGTTTACATAGAGTCGTGTTTCACGAAGCGTAAATATAAATTACACATGGGGTGTTTTAGGTCGACCCTCACATTTAATTTTCTTTTTCTCCAGTGTTTCTTCTGCTGTGTAATTTAGTAATTGGGAGAGAAAAACATGAGGGTCGTGGCCAAGGTGATTAAGCCTGAAATGTTCCATAAATTTATCTGAATAGGAGTTTCTGTATTACACGGTTTCGTTGAAAAAAAAAAACCTCGAAAATTCTCAGTTAACTCCTTTTACTTTAAACTAGCATTAATTATGTTCGTCGCATTGCCCTTTTGCAGTGTACTTGAGCATTCAATTCGAGTATGTTCGAGGGGGAGAAACTGCTCGTGTATATTATACGTAGAATAACGCAAGCCTGAAAAGCCTTTTCGTCTTCAATATGCACTGCTACAACGAGATAAGTTTGCTGAACTCAAAACTCATTTAGAAGCAACGAGTGAAACAGCAGAAGGCAGAAAGTAAGCAGGTTATACTTTAATAACCAGCAAGAGTTTGACAACACGCCAGCAGCTATCGTTGTGCAATTTTGCTCGGTATTAATCGAAATAATAGATGACTTTTATCGAGAACTTCTGGCCAATATCACGGGAAGCAATTATTAATTTACGTTGACATCGATAATAATGTGGTGAAATAAGGTATTTATGGTATTTCCACGGGTCATTTTTCTCAGGAAAATGGGAGAAAAAGGTCTCATAAAGATCACGAAAAAAAAGAAGGCTTAAGGGTCACTCGATTGTTTCTACCCCCGGACTTCTCTCGCTCTGTTTCTCCCACGTCTGTCTGTCTCGGTCGGTCTGTCTGTCTGTCTGTCTGTCTGTCTGTTTGGCCGGTTTGTCGGTCGAGGGTTCGCGACCGTGCCACGCTTTTGCTCGCGTATTGATCTCGGGCATGACTCCTTGCCCCGCTCACTATCTGTCTCTCGCTCTAGCTCACCACCCGCTATATGCCCTTTAAACCCTTCCCCTCGGTACATACCCTTGTGCCCCTCTGAACTTCCGTGAGCCTCACAGGATTCTCCCTCCCATCCTCCCACATACATCTCTCTCAAATTTATCACTCTCTCTCTCTCTCTCTCTTTCTCTCGGTAACACCTAAACAACCCGAAAATAACGTCACGACTAGAAAAAAGAAATTCACCTGCAACTGATCTCTAATAAATAATGTAGGACTTTGTTGCGTCATTATTGACTGCAGAGCTAACATTTTTAGGTATAAAATTCGAGTGCTAGTTTTCAAAGTAACAAACCTGGTTTTGTTATAATTCTACAGATTAAGCTTCTTCATAGATGAAGCTTTGTGATTATGCAAAAAAAAAAAGTCCAGATTTTTGTGCCAGAGTACTCAAAATGTCTCGAGTCATAAAATTATCTTTAGAAAAAATATTTGCATGTATGTGTGTGCGTGTGTGGTGGTCTCTTAAAATTTAAACAATATCTTGAGAATGCCTTGACCGATCTCGCCCAATTTTGGCACATAAGTGGAGCATCACACTACGCTTCTTTGATGCATTTTTAAGATAAAAATTTCTCGATATTTTTCGCTATTATTTAATTTCGCATTTTCCAAAAAAAAGGGCAAGTTCTAACTTTCGTAAATCGTCAGCTATCGAGTTAAATAATTGACATTATTGACGAAACGAAAAATTGACATTATTATACAAACTTTCCCGAAAATCGAGCTAACGTGCCAAAAGTTTATACACGAGCAAAGTGATATTATGCGATGGTTGGTGTAAACTTTTTTCCAGATCTGTAGAGTGTTTCGTTTTAATATCGATTTTTCGATATTTTTTTATTTTTACAAAACTTCCTCTATGAAAAATCCAAAATTGGTAAACATATTTCCTCACAGAGATAGCTTTGTAAACATTTTTTTAAACAATGAGCAAGGAATGCAAAGTTCTATTTTGCGCCTTTTTTTGTAGAATACCTTTTTTAAAATACATTACAAAGTAAAAGAAATATTTTGTGTATTTTCCGAATTTCCAAAAAAAAAAAAGTGTAATATTAGAAGTTTATAAAGATGATAAAAGAAATATTGTAATGAAAATGAAAGTAAATATAAATGAAGTTATAAAAAATTACGGAACCTAGTCTGGTTTTACTCCGGTTTGATGAACTTATTATTTAGTTATTGTGTGGATCGATCAATTGTGGATCTACCATAGCGGAAGCTGTGTAAAAAAAATTAAAAACAATAAGAAAGCGATTGGAAAAACGCGACTCTCTTATTTAAAAAAATAAAATAAATAATAGTCTGCACCAAAAATTTCTGTATATTATTTTGTCTGTGTAGAAAACATTGAGTTTTCAAAAAAATTGCATACAATCCGAACCTCATTGATTTATAAAGAATTATTTGACATCATAACCGTCAACCGAATACAGCTAACTCGCATTTGAAAACAAAAAGAAAACTAAGGAAAGGGCCTATGATGCCCCAGTTGCCGTTTGAATTTTTCACTAATTTTTCCGGTATGTGATTTTACGATTGAAGATTTAAGAAAAAAAAATTCAAGCAGTCTGAAATGAACATCTTTTTCTATTTTTAATTTATAAAAACAAAGATCTTGTCTATAAAGAAATAAAAATAGGACAAAAATGCTTTTGCAAGTATGGAAAATTGAATTTCATAAAACGAGTGGTTCCCATTCTGAAAAAAGAAAAAATTCGTGCCATTGTTTCGAATTGCTGGAAGCAAGTGTACACACACACACACACACATACACAGTATGTACCGAGCTATCTTCGTCTCTGAATCGTACGAATCGAATCGATTCGCTATGACCTGCTGTTTCTGGTGTTGCAGCTGCCACTGTTCGGTGCACTAGCACTGAGCTTTCTATATGCTATAAGGTGTACGAAGCGCATATAGTATAGAGCTTGGTTCGCGGATCGATTAAAGTGGCCATTTCTCCTTTATTTTAGCTTTCGTGAATTACATGAAAATTCTGTGATACCCAACGGATGCGAGAAATTTTTACGAGAAATCTTGTTTCCTCTCGCGATTATTCCCCAGTGGGGTATATACCGGAAGTTTCGAGAGCTTCCGAGTATCCGGTGGGTGTAATATAGGTAATCCGGTGTAAGGAAGCAAGAGCTCTTTAAGTAAGCAGCTCTCTCCTTGCTCTCTTCTAATACTACGGTACTACTATATTTTCCAATAATTATGCAAGGCCATCGGCGGTGAGCCTCCCGGTATTACAGTCACGGCGCCGTACTGTCGGATATGCCAATAATAAAGTTATAGTTACTCTCTTCAACCTCTGGTGGTTTCTGCCACGGAGTTTGCCTGTATATACATTAGCCCTACGCGTACTGCATGCTTACTGTGCACAGTGTTAAAGTCGATGGCCGTGATTATCATACTCGGCTCGACATGCACGAGAATAGTTATCGGACGTTTCTAGCGATCGAGCTTTTTGGTATATCTATGTATAATTGGGCCACTTGAGAGGTCGAGTGGCCTACTGGCTAGCACGTTAGCCTCTGGTAAACCAAAACGTCGTGAATTTCATTTCCGCGTATATCTAGCCGGACTTTTCCATCACCTCAAGTCTTTGCCCTATGTACATCTATAGGGTCTAATTCATTTCTTCAGGCATTCACTGATAATGCATTTTAAAAATGCCTGTTTATATTTGGGATATAAAATTCGAACCCCTTTACCGATAATCATCAAATTTAGTAGATAGCAGTGCAGAGTATTATTTTTCGTCTGTAGAAAATTTTAGTTCATTTGGTGAAATTTGACGTGATTTAGAGGAAAATAACATTTTCTTCGAAAAAATTCAAGATCCCATAAAAACCTATTTGTTGATTTATTCCGAATTTAATACCAGTCGTCCTTTGATATAGCTTTATTTGTAAACAAGTTATTCAGTTCAATAGCTAAAAATTTGCGGCAACTAGAGCGCGAACAGACATTTTTCGAAAAATGCAATTTTTAATCAAATTTGAACAGATGTTTGAATTTTTTTTTTTTAAACTTTTCACAAACAAAGTTGTCCACCTGCTCCATATATGTGCCAACTTTTAGCTCAATTGTTAAAGCTGTTCTTCAGATATGAAGGTCTGAATTTTGCATGCTGGCCACAGACACACACACACTCATCCATCCGGACATTTTTTGTAAACCACTTTTCTCGACGTTTTGGACCATTCTGAGTATCCGGAAAATCTCCGAAAATCGTTTTCTTCACGAAAACAAAGCTTCCTCTATGAGGAACCAATAGTCACGTGGACCGACAAATGACAGACGAAGCTCTTAATACGTACCAGACTAATGACACGACTGCTCTCAGTGCTGGTTTTTACAGTTATCACTGGCGTACATCTATTTATCACTGATATTTTCTCCCAGCTAAAAAAAAAATTAAAACAATCAATTGATTTTCTCTGAAATATCCACATTATCTCGACAATTTGCATACCACATTGTCAAGTTAAGAATTTAAGCGTCGGACTTAAAACCTAAACTCTGGCGTCTTTCAAAACTTTCAAAGCCATAGTGAGTCACGCGCGGCTATAAGAACCGGATCGAAATTCTTTAACGCTATAGAATTACGCGATCAAAGAGAGCATGACCCTCGAGCACATCACACACATACACACCTCTGTACACTTGATCTCTGAGGTACGACCTTTCGCTCCCTCTCTTTCTCCCTCTCATGAGGCGTAGTTAGCCCAGTGATGTGTGTGCTTTGGGTTGGAAAAATCGACTTTCCGTTAAAGTGTCGGTACTGGTTTCACGAGCGTACGGCGCGTCGTGCTTTCTTGATGGTCGGTCAAGATTGTTGCGGAGCTTGGGGCTTGCGTGCATCATCAGAAACGACCCCCTGTGGCTGCCACGGCCGGCTGTTCGAACGACCTGCTGCCACACACACTCACACACACACACACACACACGACTTTGGAAACTGTCCGGTTGACCCGCTCACACGCCTGTACAAACATTAACGCCGACATAAACCGAAAGAAAAACTTTTACTCTACATTCACACAGGACACCAACATTCACTTACGTTGCATGGTCTGGATATTATAATGTGCATCTAGGCTCACACGTGCAAAACTCTCATGAACCGGTGCGCATATGTAGATGAAAAGACCACATAAATAGATGGAAAAAGAAATGGTATATGTAACTCAATGCCAAGGGGGTGGTAGCAACAGCCAGAACCAAGCAGCGTCTCGGTCTCTGTAACACGTCACCATATGACCTTAACCCTTGAGCAAATAAATATCCTTGGTCACGTCAGGGTGCGAAAAGAAAGCCAAGAATGATCGTTTAGTTATGGACTAGCTATATTAACGGCAGCGTCAGCAGGGTCTGGCAGATTCATATAGCGGGCATAAAAATCCCCTAGGAATTTTCTTCATGCAACATCCATCGCTGCTGCCCCTGATGGTGCACAGTATTTATTCTCCTCTCGTTATTCAGACTCTAAAAAAAGATCAGCTTTTCATGATGACACAGGCAAGAGATAGGATGCAGAGAATGCTCGATACAGTTGAAACAATTTTGGGTCGAGAAATTAATTTTGTCTGACTCAGGAGCCCAAGGCGTTTCCGATGCCTTTTTTGTAAATAGACAGGACAGAGAAAAGGGTCAGGGGAAAATTGCCAAGCCGTATTTTAAAAACTTCGTAGGCAAAATGGTACACCGGCCATAGATGAAAAAAAATTTACCAGCAAAGTAGATATATTTTTACTGGACCGCTATGATAATTTTTTCCGGAATGCAGATTAACGAAAGAGTTCGAATTTGATTATTCTCTAAAATGAATTGAAATATAATTGATTCGCAAGAAATGTTGTGTATGTTATTGATTATGAGATCAAAACGTTAATATTCATATTTGTATTGATATATTTTTTTTATTGTTTCATATTGATATATTTCAACCAATTCACAAGGTGAGGTATCAATTTGTCTTAGCACACTGGACCATATTTACTACATTTACTTTAAAAGTGAAGCTACACGTAAATAATGGGACCTATGAAGCATTCACCTTGATATCTGTTATGTAAAGACACGCCATTACTTCTCTATAGGTGGCCAAAGGTACGTCGCTCGAATTGCAACATTGACGAACTTGACTTGGATGAAAATACAAGTTCGAGTCTCGTGTTCAAACACGCGAGTTTTTTTTTCTTCTGTAAATAAAAAAACTGGATTACCAGTTGCTGTGGACCACTAGTTTTACATTGACTGTCCGGTAATTTTACAAACTACCAAAAAAGTATCCGCCACAGTTGCTGAACACGATTACACGAATCCAATGGACATTCTTTGAATTCGATGTTTGTTCTTGGTTTGTAAAATTATTTAATTATTTTTGTAGGTTAACGATTTAAAATTTACCACAATACATGTGACGTGACATAAGATTCGAATGCCACTATGTTTGGAGTGAACTTTATGAATGAACGACTGAGCGAATAGACGAACAACCAGGCTAACGTTATTCAGCGAAAAAATCTGAACATGTCATCTGTATAGTAAATTAGGTTCTTTCTTTTAACGGTTTGATCGCTACAAAGGTAGAAACAGACAACTTCACACCAAAGTCAAACGCATAATATTTTCTCCTTTTACAGATTGGATGTTAAAGTTTATTATTATTATTGACAAACTGTTAAATAAAAAATATCCTGTGCCAAATATTGGTCCTTATTTATACCCTTCATTCTTCATATGTATTTATTTGATAGCCATAGGCCGTAGAGGCGGCGCGACCGCAAAGCTGTTAATGGCTAATTGGAAAATTTAGTTTAGAAAAAAAAAAACGCTTGCATTCCTTCCATCCCTCGGCCGTCCTCTCGCGGTTACGTAGTCTACTGACCTACATAAGGCAGCCAGCACGACGGCCCACATGTTACGTGCCCATATCCATACGAATACCTGAGCGAATACAGATTTAGAACAGGCATCCGTCCAATCGATAGGCATACTACATTTTATAGGGGTATAGAACGTATAACGAGTTGTATGGCACTATATATGGGGCATTCCTAGTCAATACACGTGGTCATCGGCCTGATCCTTTCCGATTCAATTGACGAATTTTTTTTGACATATTTCGGTAAAAAAAGAGACCATTTTTTTAGATCTTTATCAGTTGTTTTACCCTTTAAAATAATTCTTTTCCATAACTTTTGAGTAAAAATTAATTTCGAGCAGGTTTAAAATTCTGAAATTTTTTCCATAAAATCTAGGACTAGAATCAAGTATTTTCACCGTAGTTCGAGAGTGAGCCGAAAATAATTATATATATATTTTTCTGTTTTGAGAAAAAAAAACAAAATTTTCCCTAAGTTTTGTTCTAATCCAAGTACCTTTTTCAGTTTTATTCTAATTATTGGACGAATTTTCAGCGATTTACTCTCAAAATATGGGTTATTTTTACCATGACATGTTTTATTTATTATTTTTTCTACAAGAAACCATTATTGAAATCTTTAAGCTTTCAAATATGGAATTTTTCTTTGAATTAAAAAAAAAAAAATAGAATTATTCTCGGCACGCTCTCGAACTACGATGGAAATTGCTGTTTTTAGTCCTAGATTTTATGGAAAAAATTTCAGAATTTTAAACCTGCTCGAAATTAATTTTTACTCAAAAGTTATGGAAAAGAATTATTTTAAAGTGTAAAACAAGTGATAAAAATCTGAAAAAATATTTTTTTTGCACCGAAATATGTAAAAAAAAATTCGTCAACTGTATCCGAGAGGGTCAGACCGATAGTCAGGTGAATTGATTTGGAATGCCCTATATATATGTATATACACGCGACCATACATTTCACCAGCTTTTTCGCCTTCAACCCTTCGTCGCCCCTTATCGCACATTTGCCCTTCTCAAACATCAGACCTTACAGCTCGATCACATAAAGATATATTTATATTTATATCGCCTCACAATTAATTCATTTGCAAGCAAAGTCCAGTTGCCAGTAACTCACCGTGTACATGAGAGATCAATTTACCTAATTTTCTTAATTACAAGTAAGATATTTGTTGTTTAATACTCATATTTTATTCACTATTAAATCACAACAGCTTTTTTGAAATTTTTTTAATGCTCAAGACTTTGAAAATGTATAAAAATTTGTGTTGTTTCAGAAACTTTTTATTTTTTTGACATACATTTTCTTATAAACTTCACGTTTTACAAACAAATAAAAAATACAAAAATAATAATCCATTATTTGTCGTAGAAAAAAAAATCACGAAAATAGTCTTTTTCTACTGTAACTTTGAATTGTACGCTAAATGGATCTCTCGTTCAACTAAACAAATGTTAGTATTTCCACATATACCTTTTCTTTTTTATTTGTGCTTTTTCTTTCTTGCCCGCATTTCCCTACGTTTTATTTACTAGTTTCTAAAGCGTAGACCATACATCAGTTTTTTCGTATATGCCATCAAGCAGCGACAGCCCCGAGCGAATACGTCGTCGTCATCTTCCTCGTTAGTATTCATAGTTTGGTTGCAGCTTCAATTGAGCACGAGCACGCTGATTGGAAATAGAAAGGGTTGCAGGAATAGCGAAATCAATTTGAATGTCCTGACCGCGCACAACTCGTCGATGACGTCGTATCTAAATATGATGAACGAAAATATGTGTTTTCGCTAATTCCAACGAGTGGAACAGAGATAAATATAGTAACACGTTATACCGCGGAGATTATTACATTCGAGGATTAATTAATCGATAAATTCAATTTATCAACATTTCTTTTGCATTTTTGACAAGCTTTTGTTCTTTTGACAAGCGCTGGTTACTAATTCGGGATGAAATTAAGGGTGCGAAGGGGGAGAGCATAGGAATTAATATAAATTACCAAAATGTAATCTATCGAAGGCATGAAAGAACAATCATTATAAATCAAAGAGTGGGTAAGGCAGAGATCCTCACAGATGGAATGTTACCGCCGCCATCTACGGAATATATTCGCAACGTGTTCGCGTTACCCGGATAGTTTTCTACTTTTCTTCGTCGTCCGATACCAAGAAGAAGAGAATTCTTATTGCAGGTTTCTTTGTACCACGAGTCGTCAGGTTTTCGATCGATTTCCTATAGCTTGCTATATATACCTATATACAGGAGTACACTCATTCATTCACCTGATGCATTTTAGTGAATGAAGAACAAGCTGTTATTAAATACTATCCGTATTGCTTGCGTAAATTACACACTGTTACGTGGTTTATCCACGAAAAATAAAACTGAAATAATATACACTAACATTTTCTGTACTCAAACAATTACAATGTGAGCAAATGGAATTTTTGCTTAAAAAAGAAATGTGGAAGAACATACATTTTACGGGTAATCCGAGACGCTCTAAATATAATTTTTAAGAGTAACAAAAGTGAAATATGAACAGAAATAACAAATACCTGTTTTTTTGTTGTATTTATCATTTTGGAATGAACAGGAAAGAAGATGCGTCGAACTTTGCAAATTATGCTTTCTCATTAAATCGAAATTTTATTTTTTAAATCAGAAATAAGAAATTCAATACAATTTAAAGAAAATTGTAACGAATTATGAGAATTGGCTGCTCCTTTTAATGTTTCGGCGCGGCCGTTTCGGTCCGACCGTTTTTGTAAGTAAAAAGAAGAGAATCTAAATTAATCTAAACTAAAGAACTCGCGCGGAAACGATCAGCGCCAAAAGATCTAAGTGCTAAAACGGTGCAGCCGAAACGGCAGCGCCGAGCCGTCCTGATCCGTGCTGCGTAAAATTGGGGGTAACTAATTTGTATTATTAAATCAATTACTCGAGACATTTACAATTTACAGGGACTTTTTATTTTTATGTTAATATAAAAATTCATTGTTGTATGAAATTCAAACGCATACCAAATATTTCTAAACGTTGTTTCATACGTGTATCTCAAGTTTCAACACTTTTCGTCGAATTTGTTGAAATTAGAATGAAAAGTTGCAACTGTGAGAGGTTTCACATTTTTTCTTTGTCCAAATTGGCATGACATTCGAATCTGTGAATAAATTTTGACAAAAATCATAGGAAATAAAGGAGTCTCCTTTGTTTTATTTATGTAACAAATTGTATTTTGGACCATTCTGGCTGTCCTGATATGAAAATCACTCATTATAAAACTGTAATCGCAATACGTTCAATTATTTTTAATTATATTCAATCACTATGTATTTTCTTTAAACATTGGCAACCAGAATGCACAGAAATAAATACACAGGGCTGAAGGACCTCGATCAATGGTCTATTACATTTTGAATTAAAAAAGCATATTCAGTCGCTTGTCATCGTACATATATATTTGTATTAGTGAATTTAATAAAGAACTTATACTACTGCTACTATAAAACTGTATAAGACTCAACACTAATAATAATTAATACCAACAAAAAAATTCGCAACTTTCGTAAATATCACGCCTGAAAAATGTTTGCGTCGACAACTCTCATTTAGAATTTCGTAAAAAAAGAACTTTCTCCTCGTAAACGTCGCCTAAAGACTTATCATACAAAAGCTTCGACGAGTGTCTCATCATATGCGATCAGTTTCAGATTCATTGAAATAAAATATAGACCGTCATTGTTCCAATCTCCACGACTATACTCTCATTTTCACTTTTTTTCCGCAGTTGTGTATTTACTCGAAATTCGCGCAAAAGCGTTAATTAACGTTTCCCGGTCTTTGATTTATCGCGGGCCCTAAATTAAATCGAAACAGGTCTCCTGTATAAGTTAAAGTGGGTTCGAGTTGGCCGCTTGGCCCAGGTTGAGTAGATACTGAGCGAGTGAGTGGTAATTCAGGAATTTGAAACGAGGGTATAGTGGACATAGAGGAACGGAGTTTAGTTTGAACGACGGCTTCCGCAGTGTTTACATTATACCTCTGCGTATAAACTCT
Organism: Perithous albicinctus; assembly: GCA_964016905.1. Lineage (NCBI taxonomy): Eukaryota > Metazoa > Arthropoda > Insecta > Hymenoptera > Ichneumonidae > Perithous > Perithous albicinctus. Next base: position 14,568,001 of record OZ024688.1, read on the forward strand.
CGCTAACTCGTTCGTTCATTTGTTTCTGCAATGACGGCAGCTGCCTCTGTTTATTGTCCAAACTCAGCACTTTCTGGTGTCATCAATTTATTATTTACTGGGGAGTCATTAGCTCCCACACCGAATGACAAATCAATCGGCAAGAGCTTCACGTTTACCGCCAATTAACATTGTCTGCATCACGACTGCCAACAGCATCAACAACAACAGCCGCCAATTGATCGGTAGTCTACTGCTAATAAACCGAATCAATAGCAACAGGGAGAATCAGAAGGTTTTCGCAAACAGGCTGACCCTCGAAGCTATAACAAAGCACGTAAAATCTTCTGCGCAATCGACGGAAACCCGGACTATCCAACAAACCTTGTTTGAAGTTGAATCAACAGCGACAAATCTCAGAGCGAGTCGATCGGACGCGGTATCCAACTCTGCTGAAATAATTGTGATTCAAAGCGCATACGGGAAATTGCAAGTTGCTCTCCCTAGAGAGCCGTTCGTACGACCACTATAGTTCTGGTGATGCTTTTTGCTTTCTGTAACCATCAACTTTTATATTGCCTCTGTGCTTGAGCAATTTTTAATTAGGAATAGCGCGCTTAAAAAATTACATCTGATTTAACGCTAATTTATTGCGTATTATATTTAACTGATTACTATCTACGATCTCAATTGATTTATTTAATTGGGACGTTTATTATAATTTATTGTTCTCAAGAGAAGTTATACAAAATTCACATACTGCTGGATTAAATCGGTAGCATAGATGTATATGGAGCTCGTGGGAAAATTATTCGAATATATTTCGTTATGGGGTATATCATTGCATTGTTCGAGCCGTTTTTATCGAATTCAGAATAGACGAAGCCGTTCCGATTTATGCGATTACGTGGTGATTTTATAACAACGAAAAATGGACCGGTAATTATCAAACATATTTGTTTAACCGTAATTTCAGAGTTATTGGCTGTGCTTGTTTGGGAATTAGCGCCGATCTGCTGGAATCTTTTTTTGTACCGGAAAGCATCGGCCGTGTACACAGTTGACTATATGTATTCAATAGTTACCGTGCAATAATAGGTTCTTCCTTGGATACTCACACGGACATTCACAGACACTTATGGCCACTCAAAAACACTCGTACAAATGTCCAGACAGACACTCACAGACACGCTAATCATCCACGTGTCTGGGGTGTTACATGAGAGACTTAAAAAAATTGAAGCTGAAGGGAGTCTAGTAAAGAGACTTTGAAAATCAAGCCAGGGAAGGGGGGAAGATAGCGAGGGTGCGAAGCCGAAATAGCCATCTGGTATATAGCTATAAAATCCATGTTTACTGAAATAACAGTCTTAAAATATAGATTTCGCCACATGAAGCGCTATCATAGTTCACGAGAGGACCCAATACACAGGTGGTTTTTCCACTTTTCAGATATTTTAACTTCTCAATGCGGGTCTGAAAAGAAGAAAAACAAGCTCCTTCGGAATTTCGCCACCAAAATCTTGTTTCCGATGACAAATTTCTCTTTGGGATATTCGAAAAGACACTCTAAACCCTATCTTGAAATTTTCTTAGGAGACACGTTAGTAAAATTAATGTGTGATTAATTTAACTACTCATAGTGTAAGTAATTCTAGAATTAATTACATTTTAATGCGTTAAATAATACATTTGCTTAATTTACAAGCAGAGAAACTTTTCTGAATAACTTTTTAATTCAACCGATGAAATTGGAAATGAATTAATAAACTGCGTTTGTGTAATTACGTAACCGTCGCTCTGTTACTTCGTAATTTGCTATGAAACAGAACATATCACTGTAATCATTGTTACTTTATCAGTACAATGCAAACATGAATTATTTTTGATAAAATGGAAATGTTGCATATTTTTTTAATTGGATGAAATAATTGCTACAGCTACTGATATATAGGATTTTTAAATTTATTCTCGTGTGATGACGAATTAGGCATTAATAAGTCACAGTTAGTTTATATGATGAACAATTAGTTGCCTTAAATAATATTACATGTTATCCGAACAATAGTTTTGTGCCTCTTCTATCGGTCCAGTCTACCAGATTTTTTATAACTTTCCTAATGGGGGCTTTGACGGTAACAGCCGAAGGTGAACTGTGTTTTAAGATTCCAAAATTTGTTTTACACTTTTTTAACGGGAAGTTAGTTTAAACGAATACAGATCTAAATTAAAGAGATCCTAATTAATTTTGAAAAAATGTATAACAACAAATTTATAGAAAAATCAACGAAATTTATATAAAAAGCTCGCGAAATACTTTTTATGCAGTTTTATAGAGCTCAAATTTGTAATTCTTGTTAGATCTTGAGAAGTAAGGGCTCGATTTATCTGTTGAAAGATACACTATGAATTCACCAATACATATTTTCAACAATATTCACAAATTATAGTCATTAGTTTATTAAAAAGAAATGAAGTTACGAACATAACCAAATTTTTACCTCGTAAATTTACTTAACGAACAAAATGCATTCGTCACGATCGTATTATAATATTATAAAGTAGACTTCTAAAATACTGTGTAAAAGTAGTTCTTATAAAAAACTGACTCATTTTCATTTTTTTCCTGTAAATAATAGAATCCTAAAATTTTAATCCACCAGTTTTGACATCAGTTCGCTTTTAATAAATAGTGTACAAACAACTTTCGAAACCTCGTGTATTCGAATGACGTGACTAAACCATCGTAGCCTCCTCAAAGACCCTTTCCTTTTACAAACAAAAATTTAAAAAAAAAATCCATAATTGACGTCAAGAATGATGTAAATACGTAGCCGCGTGGCTCATCCCAAGAAACAAGCGTAAAGCCTCTGAAAACCCCAACAGGATATTGCCTTCATTTTTTTCTTACGACATGTTATAAAAAAAGCAAAGAACAGCTGCGTCGCTGTTACGGAAAGAAAGAAGGCGAAGAAAGAGTGCTGCCTTAAAGGCGAGGCGCGGAAAAGAGTCTGACGGGCGTTCTATTATCGTGGTTTGCGTTTCCCGGTGTCTGCTCAAGTGCAGTTGCAGCAGCAGCAGCAGCAAAAGCTCGCACACTGTGGAGATAACTCGTACTGCACACACAAGTGCATATTGCAGACTGCATCCTGGCGGACTCGCGTTGGAGGCGGTGGAGTCGCGCGCGCGGAGTGCAACCTCGCTTCCATGCTGCAGGTTGCAAGGGGGTTAAGGAGTCAGGGAAGCCCCCCCTCTTTCTCTCTTTCTCTTTCTCTCTCTCTCTCTCTCTCTCTCTCAGTTCAGCTGGTGAGCCCCTCTCCACGCGCACCAACTGTCCTGCGGGCTGCCGGGCGAGTGGAGGCGCTCTGTCGGCAGCAGCACCACCAGCACCAGCAGCACCAGCAACAGCAGCAGCAGCAGCAGCAGCAGCAGCAGCAGCGGGAACGGCATCAGAAGAGAAACTCTTCGAACGGCCGCGGTCTTAGTCAGTCAGTCAGTCAGTCAGTCAATCAGTCGCACGTGTGGACCGGGAAGAGCTTCGTCGCGGACCCTCTCTCATTCCCTCCCTCTCGAAGCACTATATTATTCTCGTGTTTATTTCTACGCGAGTAAAATACAAAAAATCAAATTTACATCGCGCAAACGAGTTCTTCCGTCGATAACGTGATCTGGAAGAAGTGCAAAACAAAAGCGATATAAAACAAAGAAGACACTATTAAAAAATAATATTTAAATTGAGAAAGAGAGAGAGAGAAAAAAGAGAGGGAGAAAAATATATTACCAAAATTTTCGGAGTTCTTTGTGGTAGTGATATAATTCATGACCATAATAATAAAAATAATACTAATAATACTATTAATTTAACGAAAGTATAATTAAGGGGGTTTTTTCACGAGACTGTTGACGCTGGAGGATGCTGTGAGAGGAAAGACCGGCTCTTTTCAGGAAGAAATGCTACGTATCATAATTAACGCACGCCCGCGACTCATCACTACTGTGTGCCGGTTGTGATTGGGATTGCAATTTGTTTGTTATTAAAATTAGAAGGGATATTGTGCAATTGCAGGCACGATTGATCATCGGATAACTCCAACAATATTCAAGAGCATCCTCGCTGTTTTTTTTTTCTTCTTTTTTTCTCTCCTTCGAGATAATTATTTAGAAAAAAAAAAAAGAGACAGAGATCAATATTTGTATGAAAGAAGTATTGAGGAGATAATACTAATTCTGGGACCATTGACGAAGTGCAATCTATTTTCGAAATATAATTATTAGTGTGCCACAGGTATATAACACAAACTGTAAAGCCTTTGAATACGTATGACATACGAATCGATTCATCTTCATGTATGCATATATGTTACACGTCATTGTCGTATACGCTTTGTGCTGTGTGTGCCCGGTTGAGCGAGTTCGGCGGCTGACTGAGTCGAGTCAGATTGGAAGTCAAATTAAAACATTCTTTGTACATGATTTCGAGCGCCAATTGATGTCAATAGGCGGCACTGGGGTAATGAGTATGCCCTTAATAGAAAAAAATCAGTGGGATGCATTAGTTTACGTCAATTGTCGGTAAAAAATTATCCTTGGAATGTTATTTCAATATTACATGTTATTTTCAACACTTAAGAGACTTTAATAAACGAAAAAAGTTTGGCCTACAAAAAACAGAAAAAAAAATCTAAAAATTGCTTAACTCTCTAATTAACACTCACGTGGAAGACAATATGTGTATTATGGTATGAAGAATATTTATTTAGCTGCAAAATATATGTTCAAATCAAATTTTCATATCGCACCTTTTCACGTGATATGTGTTCTGATTTTTGTGAATTATGGTTTTACTTAGAAGGTTGGAACCCTTTATACTAGTCAAATCAGTGTTAAAATATCGTTGTAATTTCTGGGTGAAGTTTTATGCATTGGTAACAGCAATGGAGGGTGATTTATATTGCAATAGGTGTACTTAGGGAAACATTGAAAGTGATGGATTTGTGAAAGCATTAATTGAGTAACATAAATTTATCAATATGAACGTAGTTTTCTTTAAGAATAATTCTTATTGATTTTAATACCGTCAAGATCATTATTTTTCTCGAAAGACACTCTACGAATGACTCTACTCGACAGTGTCAATTGCTCAGAATTTACAGTCTGTTTACTCAGTGAACAAAAAAGGAATTCTTCATAAACAAACGACTATGAATCATTAAACGGTCAACACTATAAAATATCTGAGTGGATAATTTGTGAATCATCTTAAGGAACAGAATTATCTATGCAAAATTAAAATAGGTAAAAGAAAATTGTAATTATTCTCGGAAAATTACTATACTACATAATTAAATAAATTTGTAAATTACAATCATGAGTCAATCTTTACTAAATCGATTGATTCGAATTTTTTATCTACGTTAGTCCACAACGTGCCATACATAATTAAGGCTTCAATGCGTTTAATCCTCATTTCAGTTAATCCGTAAAACTTTGTAAAGACGATCAAAGATAATAAATATCCATTTTGACTAGACTGAGGTACTTAAACCACTTTTTAAGCTTTTTTATAATCGCAGAAACTTGGTACAAGGAATTTTTTAATCTAGCTGACTGAAGACTTCTTGAAGCACATCAAAGACGTGAAAAACGATATTGAACGAACTTAGAGAAATTTAAAAAAAAAGTGTATGCAAAAGAGTGCACGCGTCAAATTTCCTATCGCTTTTCTGTCAGTCCGTACGTGATGCGCGTCATTTGACCGAGCAAAGCGGTAGGTCGATTGTTGAACCCATTACCGTACTCGAATTGGCCGAGAATCGCATCGGAGTTTATCGTACAAGAGCCGCGGGCCTGGGCGCCGCGACTCTGCTCGTGTCGAGAATCATCAGAGATTCAACGGACTCTATGCGTGCGTGTTTCACCGGAGAGTCTCCGATTGCATTTGCGATTCGATAACGAGCGGCGCCGTACACGGGCTCGCGATTTGCTTATATATTTCTTAAACGATTCTCTCTGCAGCCGTTCAATGCATATAGCACCGTCCATCGATAGTTTCGCCTATGCATACATTGTCGACGCTAAACTGTCACCTTATCTCATCGACTCGTGCAACTTTCGTGAGTCATTCGAGAATCAAAGTTCGACGGTCGTGAAACGTCATCGTTTCCCGTGAAAGTATAATTCCTTTATGTCTTATTAATGAGGACTAATGGGCTTAACATTTAGATTGACGTAAATTTGAAAATCATACGAAAAGAAGGAGATTCAAAAAAGTAGAAGATAAAAATGATACACAACACAAATTAGACAAATGAAATGAACGAAAAATATTTTAACTTCTACCGATTTCAGGCAAAAAGGTGGTTTTTCATTTTTTTTTATAATTCGGTTACGAAAATCGTATTAAAAATGCTATGCGAATGATAATTCGTAACGATATTTTGGACATTAAAAGCAATCCTTAGATCTGAATCAAAAAAGTTGTAGAAAAGGTATTTGTTTTTTTCAATATATTTTTAAAAATATTTTCTATTAGAAAGAGTAATGAAAGTCTTACAATTTTTCATATCAGGTTTTTTTTCTACACGATCAAAATACCATTACTAATGATCCATCGTGTTTGGGATTCATGGGAAACACAGCTTTTTGTTTAACGTCGGTGAGAGCCGATTTTCCTGTAACTATTGAATTACATTTTAAGGGAAGATAACATTTTGTTGTTTACGTCTTGTAGGAAAAAATATGTCATGTTTGTCAAGTTTGAAAATTAACATAATAATTTGATACTTATTTTGGACTCACAGTGTAATATTTCAGAATTATTAAGCGTAGTGAACGTAGTAAAAACAAAATTGTCTGACATTTACAAAAACATTAGTTTATCCGTGACTCGGTGAGCCAAAAAACTATCCATTAAGAAAATCGTGTGGACCATCAATTTAAACGCTATTTAGATTTTTCTTATTCCAACTTCATTTCGTTGCCCGCTGATGATTTCAAATAGGAAAGCGCAACAGCGTCACACGACCGACGAAACGTGCCGCGCGCGGTCAATCAAATTCGTTATCAGTTCGTTTACGGTCGCGGGCCCATAACAATCCGGAGCCTCCGGTGTGAGGCAACCAGCCGCCAGTCTCGCGTCGATCAGAGCGAGCTCCGAAGCGTATCGAGCAATGGCATCGACATAATATACATTAATCTTCACTAAAAAAAAAGAAGAAATTAAATTTAAAAAAAATAAAAAATTCAAAAAGGATGTTCTTTTTTTTTAATCGTAGGAATCGAAGAGCCAGGAATTTCCCAACTACCAGAAGGAATAAATCTGCATCGTGACTACGTGCCCGATGAATATTTTGCTACAGGTTTTATAGACGGATAATAAAAGACGGATCGATCGTATTGGTATATTTATATTATACGAAACAGTGAGTTCAGTGTCCTGTCGCGACAAGAAAGAAAAGAGAAGTGGCATCTATCAGTGATAAGGAGACAAAGGAAAAGAAAAAATAAAAGGGATAGATAAAGGAACTTTTAGTGCGGTTTCGGTTATCCCGACGACTTTTTGTTTGGTGCTGCTGCTGACCGGATTTTTTTCAACGTATATCATCAATCCCCGTGACGATCGCGACAATTGACACCAACGAGAGGAATAATAGTCGTGACGGAGAGACAGAGAGAAAGAAAAGTGTATGTGTGTGTGTTTATGTGTGTTTGTGTGTGGAAGAGAGTGAAGGCTTGTTGGGGGGCCCCGATGTCAATTCTGGAACACGACAATACCGTGTAGTAAACCAGGCGGCTTGAACGATTGACGAACAAGCGCGCAGGCATATATAGATAGGGGACGAGGGATCATTCTAGCGACCGGGAAGAAGATAGCGGACCAACTGAACACGAGGACCGGTGCGACTGAAGAGAAGCATCAGAACGAAGCAGAGAGGCGAGGGGAGGAAAAAAAAACGAGATTTAATAAGGCGACCCGCCAAGCAAGCGTTCATTTTTAATTGGCGCGCTGACATTGGGACCACTGCACACTCAGGTATACATACCGTCGTTGACTGGGGTTATGCGGGTCGCGTAAAACTAAGGTTACGTTTTTTTCTTCTTTTGCTGATACAAGCTTTTACGCTACTTTGGTTTCATTGCAACTTAAATGATAATTAATCATACGTTCAGCAATGAAAATAATAATTATTAATATAGAGTAATAAGTTTATTTAAAGCTTTCGGAGGAGAACATTTTTAATTCGAAAATATTTGTAGTATCTCATGTAATCGGAATTGACAAAACAGCAAAGGGATGAAACATTGGCGAATTATATTTTCTCTTCCGCCGAGAAGTTATTATTATCCATATTGTTTGTTTTTTACAGGATTTTTTTAGATTTTTTAAAAATTTATTTTTGAAATTCAAATATTTTGCTCAAGTTTAGAAAGCTGAAGTAATTCTATAAAGCAGAACGTAAGGTAATATAAATTTGAAGCCTATGACGAAGGTTCGAAGTGGTCGAAGGTTTTATTTGTTCGATTCTAGAAGATTTCAAGAAATTTTAATTTCTATAAATGCTTTAATGCTCGGCTTAATCTTTGAGCACCCGAAAGACAACTCGAAATTTAAATAAAGATTAAGTTTAACAAAAAATTAAATAAAACTTTGCAAGTTGCTTCTTCATTAAATCTCATTTTTCACAAAGCCACCTCTATGAGGAAGTTTATTTATTAATTTTGGCTTCCTTTTAGAGGAAGCTTTGTGAAAAATGAGATTTAATGAGGAAGCAACATGCAAAGTTCTACTTTGCATCATTTTTCATTTTAATTAGTATTTTTTAAATATCGTTATCTCTATACTTTTGGTAGTTGCTTGTGCAACAACACAAATCAAAAGTTAAAAATGTATCATCGATAAAAAAAATTACATTACACATGACAACGAAAATTCCGTAATTAATATCATTGCATCATATTTTTATCAAGTACAAAGCTTAGATTTACTTTCTTAACTTTTGCGGAAGTTAGAGCGAAAATTTACATTCTTTGATAAATTCAAAATGGCGTAAAAGCCGAACGACTTTACCGATCATCACCAAATTTGAAACGTAGCAGCGCTGTATGTTATTTTTCGTCTGCAGAACATTTCAGTTGATTCGTTGAGATTCGACGTGATTTAGAGCAAAATTCATTTTTTTGCGAAAAATTTAAAATTCTATAAAATCCGAACCGCTTTACCGATTTCGTCGAAATTCAATACCTACATCATCGAACTTTTACGAAAGTTGGAGCGATAACACAATTTTTTCGAAAAATTAAAAATTCTATAAAATCTGTATATATGGATACATTTTGTTAAAAATCAGACCAATTAAAGAGGAGTTACTGCTCTACTTGTATGGCAAATTTGAGCTCGATCCATCGTGCCGTTCGTGAGATATGGACGATTGAATTTTCTGTCCCTGGAACATACATACACGCACACACACTCACATACCCACATACAGACATTTTTTCTAGATCATTTGGACCATTCTGACATGAAAATCTCGAAAAATAAAATTTTCACAAAAATAAAGCTTCCTCTATGAGGAAGCTATACTGAAATTTTAGTATTTGCGCACAAAGTTATAAAAAGAAGTATTTATATTGTGATTTAAAAAAACTTCTTATTAGTATTTGACGTCTTGTGAGGTTAAAGTCTGATGACCATTTGCTGTTCGCTGACATCTCGTCTCGCAAAAAGCGTGCATTTTTTCATTACAGAGATCAATGTAACTTCTTTTTTGCACAGATGTATTATGCAGTGTAGACACAGAATAATGTTTTATTGATTTGGGAATGAGAGAGAGAGCTCCACAAATACCTCTGATTAATATATTTTGCGAGAATATGCATGTGATCCTCATTGCCTGGATATTTCCCAGGCAACCTACACGAATAATGTGTATACAGATATAAAGGTTCGAGCGTAAGAGTAGAGCGCTGACGAGAACGACCTATGCGTACGTGTACATTAACTAGAAGCCACTCTTGACTTTAACTTTCCGCCTCGACAGTCTATGCTCAAGTGTTACAGCTAAAAAAAAAAAAAAAAAAACCACGATGCAAAGTAGAACCTTGCACATTGCCTCCTCATTATTTCCGACCTTCCACAAAGCCACCTCTTTGATGTATGTTGATCAATGTTGACTTCTTCCTAGAAGGGTGATTTATAAATAATTGAAAAATAATAAGCAAGCAATGTTTGTAAAATGAAAATTTTACTTTGAAAAAAAAAAAAAAAGAAATGGTAGAAACTGAAATTGAATGAATTATGAGTGATAAGAAAGAGACAAAATACCCAAAATCTGAATATGTCAATTTTTATAATTAACATTGTAACCAATAGCAAGATCTCACACTACAACACAAGCTGGTGCTACACCAGCACGTTTTGACACAACTCATTTTCAACACAATTCAGTTTCTAGACATGTTAGATAACTATAGTAGACATGGTAGATAACTTCGCGATCCTGCATCCGGTAGAGATAAGATATGCATTAGGGTGGTTCATTTTGAACTTCTTTTTTTTCAAATTCTAATCTCCCAACTCAAAAAGAAGTGCCAAATTTTGAAGAAAAAAAAAATCCTCTTAAATCATTAGGGCTCAAAAAAAAAAATTTGGTGGTCGTTGCACGTAATTTCGGAGAACAAAAAATAGAATAAATTCTTTATTTATTTTGTTCATGGTGGTTTATTTGGAATTTGAATTTTTGTTGTCTCCCGCTTCATACAACGGTGACAAATACTCAAAAGAAAATTCTCTAAAAATATTAGTCCATAAAAGAATATATTTAAAGATCGCTACGGTATTTTAATGAGAAGTAACTTAAGTTCATTATTTATTTATCTTGTTCAGAGTGATTGAAATTTGAATTTATTTTTTAGCTCCGTCCCGAACGACTAAAATTATTTTTCCCCACTTTCTATGAAATTCGGTAGCAACCTACGAATACTTTTTTTCATGTACTGATTTGTTAAGAGAATTTTCATTTGTATACTTTTCACCGTTGTTTTAAGTGGTAGATCACAAAAATATTAAATTCCAACTAAACCAATCAGAAAAAGAAAAATAAAAAAAATTAACTTTTCTTTTCATCAAAATTCAGAATTTTTTTTTACGTAAATAAATTATTATGGCAATAAAATAACTTTAATTCCCATTTTTACAACGAAAACATGATGATAAACCAAAACTTTTTTTGTAAATATTACAACTTTCCCATTACAATTTTCGTTTGTCGAAATCATAAGTATCGTATATTACATGGATAATGTATATGCAAAGAAAACTTGTAAATCTGACGAACGTAGAATTTATTTTTCCTTCTCTAATAGCAAAATAAAATAATTTAATTAATTTTCATTAGTGTAAAAAACAAATTTGTCGTTTACTTAAAAAAATTATTATTAAAAAATGACATAGAGACTCTTAAACAATTATTTCCTTTTTCCCAGCATAAAAACCCAACTAAAAAATCATTAAAACAAAGTCTTTATGAGCAAAAAAAATGTACAAAATACAAGAGAAGACACTGTCAGCCTCGTTGTTCGCAAGATGAGTGGTACACACCGCTGTGCTTCATGACGATGATGATAATAATGACGATTTTTGAGTCTGATGTTAATTATACGTTTGCAACAGTGACGCTGGCGGAACCACTGCGAAACCCTGCGTCGCTCGTCGAGTATTTACACACACACACACACACCCACACCCACACCCACACAAACAAACACACACACACACACACACACACACACACACACACACATACACACATACACACACACACACACACACACACACACACATACATACACACGCACATTCAAAACGTCACTGCGCGACAAGCCGCATGTATATAGCTGACATTATATGGCACCCGCGCGGTCGCGACCGCGTTAGCTACCCTTGACTCCTTGCCCTCTCTCGACTCGGAATTCCGGTGTCAGCAACGGTGCTATCTTTCGGATAACGGGTATTTCCCTCGGGCGAGTTTCAACTCTCTCTCTGGAAAGCGCGCGCTCGCTTTCGTCCGATATATACGCTTGAAACTCCTGCGAATGGAATTCGTTCGGACGTTCGGACGGAAATTATATCGTGGGCATTTCAATATGGACAATAGCTATACAAATGCTACAATATGTGCGCTACCATATTTATTTATATATGCATTTGCGCCTACAAAGTTTAGGGTTCTGGTGTCTTCGAAGTCAATCAAAGAGTTCATCACCAGGGAATTAATATAGCATATATTATACACGATATGCACAGTGTGTATATGAGATAGGTAGACTGGTTTAAATTTTCAGTTTGAAAATTTCTGAAATCTATATGAAGTTTTATGCATACGGCACATTTCATACCGATTCGTCCAGAGTCTGATCCTCGACCTCTCTGACTTGATCCACAATTTTTTATGTTATTACTCCAACACTGACAGGCAACCATAATTTATATTACATTTTTTAAAAAATATTTGATATAATTATGATTATTTAAAACCAATGTATCGTTCGACATAATTTTAAAATCTGAAAAAAATTCTCATAGCTCCTGTATAGGACATCAATATTTTTAAGCTTGGACCCAAAATGGATCGGAGCTCGCTTCTATTTCGTTATGATTTTTTTTTAAATAAAATTTAAAAAAAAATCCATGCGTAAGCCAGTGCACTGAGAGCTGTTCCATGAACATTTCTATATATTTATCAGGGCCTCCAAAGGTTTTTTCAAATTTCTCACAAGCGTTTTTTTTTATTTAAAAAATAACGCGTAAAATATGATGTATCAGTACAAAGTCAAATCCTGATCGACAAAACTATTCAATTTTTTAAAAACTATATACGTTTACAATCCTGATTTATCTCTCTATATTATATAAAGATCTCGCTGCCGCCGCCGCCGTGTCAAGAATATCGAGGAGGTCAGCTTTACCGTACGGACATTCACCCCTGTACGGTGAAGCTGATTTTTCTGAGACCCCCCATGAGGTCATAATCATGTGGCCACCATGTAATAATTATAATAAATGCATTTACGTATGGATCTGTGTCTATTGTGTCAAAGCTTAGGAGTCTGGTGTCTTCGAAGTCAATCAAAGAGTTTATCCCGACGGGCATTATAGAGAATATTGTGCACAAAGCACAGTATATCTGTATGTTGGCTGTGTGAATTCAACGGGAAGAATAGGCAGAGCAGCGGCGCAATCGAATACGGAGATTCGAATAGGAATCACGCGTATATACCACGCTTCTGCTTATAGCACAATTTTGCGAATGGATTATTCGCTTGAGAGAGCTATTTCCATATCGTTTCTACGTTCTGTATCTACAGATCCTGATGCTGGAAGCGCACTGAGCGCGCTCGCCCTAGAACGTGCCCAGCGTACTAATGATTATCGGATGGCGGTGGCACGCTCAGGACACCTAACATCCCTACCGAAAGTGATTTGCTTTAGCTTTCTTGTTGCAGTTTGAACTCGTTCGCTGCGAGAGTTCGAAAAGTGCGCAATATTTATCGCATCAGCGCCCTCGTCACGAGATGTATTTAATACTCGTTTCTAATACTAGTTTCGCTACCTCCGTGCCAGTATACTCAAAATGGTCTAAAACGTCGAGAAAAATGGTGAAGGAAGTACCCAATTTTTTTTTTTTTTTCATGAAAATAAAGATTCCTCTATGAAGAGGCAATTAATAAATAAAATATACAAAATTGGACTTCAATATTTGGCGAATAAAACGAGTATTGTAATGCAGGTACAAATATGCAAGTTGCAAATCCAATTCGTCAGAAGCAAGCGAGTTAGTGCAATATGCTTTCACTCTTATTTTTCAATACCCAACAGAACTATCTTTATTTATATTTTTTTGGCGTTACCTTCTCTTTCGTCAATATCTGCATGCTGCATGACGCCGCAGAGCCACGGGTACGTGCATGGCTTGCTTGATACACGATCCAGCATGCTGGAACACTCCGTGAAATATACACGCTGTAACTAACTCTTTCGTGTACGTGATAAATCGCGATTGAGAGTATCGGCGACTATATGGCCTCCGGTTGCTTGGCCGCTCGACGATGAATACAGCAGGGAAAATAATCGAGCTGGACACATCGATGTGGCCGGAGGAAAAAGTGCACCTGTAGCCATTGCTAATTGGAACGAATCGTTTCATGCAAATCAGCCGGTCAATAAAATCCGCACGTTTCTAGAGTGGACTCGCACCAATCTCTATATGTGGCGTATATAATACTCACCGGTAGCTGCAGTAACGCAGCACCAGTTATAACGGTACCGAGTCAGAGTCAAGACGGGAAAAAGAAAATAAAGTTCAATGACATGAAATATACCGACATTGCTTTCCACTCGATTGACCATAAATAATCTTGAATTTTTTTTTATTTGACTTTGTTTTGAAAGTAATGGAGTTTACAATATTTTCGTTAAATCCGGTTTTTCAGCATAACGTTACCGATATAAATTTTTATTTTGCATAAAATTTATACATAAATATACATTATGATATATTGAGAAAAGATATTTGTTGGTTCAACAAAATCCAGCGGACACGAGCTGTGAAATAAATTAGTCAGTACCACGTTTTTCGCTGGCCTAAAATACGTGTTGATGTCATTTCATGTAGACTGATGTGTACACCGATTTTAGTTGGTATCTCATTACTTTCCTCTCTGAAAAAAAGATATGATACATGAAACGTCGAAATATCGAAAACCTAAGCCGCTATTAGGGTCAATCCTGTCACCAAAAGGACGTCTCCTGTTGGCGAACCAAGTGAATCGTTCTGTTTGATGACAGCTTTGCGTCAAGTGAAATCCGCTGGAATCAAATAGACATTTTAAAGAGTGTTCTGATATGGAAAAGTTGTAATGTGGCAGACATGTTTTTCAATATTAAATCGTGATAGAGCTGCTTTTAACTAGAGTCATCGATATTAGAGTTATAAGTGTGCCATAGTTTCAATTGTATTTAAATAAGAAATGTGAACACAACATTTGTTCAAGTGAATATATGCAGACGTCTCGATTCCGATTGGATCCAAGTCATTACTCATTATTGTGTATCGATTACGATTTATTATGTATTTGTTTGGACTCCACGCAATTTAACTTGATGAATCGCATATTTTTAAAGAAAACGCTAGGAAATTCGTTTCTCGCAGGGTTTTGAAACTGCTTGCATTGCCAATTGCCAGCAGCCAACTAACATTTTCCTCAAATTATATTTTAAAAGTAATACAAAAAACGTTGAACGCTGGTATTTTCTATTATTCGTCATCAGTCCAACAATCTTCCTAATCATTGACGAGGAGGGAAAGTGTTTGGCTCGTAATAATATCGTGTCTATTAACTTATCGTTTCGTGCAGGAGAAAAAAAAATTAACGATGCGTTCATTGTCTTGGTTGCTAGTCGTGCATTGTTTGTTCAAGTCTCAAGCGTAACGTCATTTGTGTTGTGGATTCAAGTGCCTACGTCGAGCATCGACTCGAGAATTCAAAGTGGGCAATATATATGCACGCATCGCGAGAGAGTGCGACGGGATTCGGTGGCGGTTAAATAGCGGCGTGAACGTGAGAATAGTCTAAGCAATCGATTTTAATAAATATTCCGCGCGTGACTTCCGCGTGTTCAGTCTTCGTTTAATAAAATTAATGGGAGAAGAAAAGAAAAGTAATATCATTGTTTTAACCTATCAGCTTGTTTTTTCGACGCGAACATTTGTGGCGCTTTGAAGTGTCATTATGAAACGAATCAAGCGAATCAACGGAAGGCGGCAGTGTAAGGATGAGAAATAGTAACCGACTGGCGCCTTTGTAAAAGTGATCGTTCGCGATGGTTTAGCGAAATACTTCAAAGAGACGATCTTCGTTTGTTACTCAGGTAAATTGTAGGCGTTGACAATCGAAAGCGAACCTTGACACCTTTTCAGGTAGGACCGTGCCTAGCTGGCTCGTTTCGAGAGGGTGTACTACAACACTCGTGACTTTTCATCCTTTCACCATTTCTCGTTCTTGTTTCTCTGTCCTCCGCGGGGGCGCATCAACGCCCCAAGAGTAAGATTTTTCTTAAAATAGATTCTTGTAGTGGCCAAACGTACCCAGGGTTATCCTCATCACTCTCGGTTTTACCTTAGTATGTGGATGAGCGGATTATACACGTGCCGTTAAGATGATGTTGTGGTGGATATAGGCGCATAGGCCAGAGGTAAGCACCTGGGGGAGCTACCGGTGTTTTGCTAATACTCTACGGGGCCGGTCGCCCACGAAATAAGCTTTGCTTTAGCGTTTGCATGCTTGCATCCACTGTTAATCTAAACCAACTGTATTGTTCACAGTTTTTGAACTAAAAGAAAATCGCGAAAATACGTTTTCTGACGGAAATTTATGCACCCGGAAAAATGTATGGTGTTTTATATGGGGTAATTCCATAGTAATTCATACAAGATGAAAATCTACCCTCTTCGATTTTTCTAGAATTTTTAAAATATTGTTGTTATGACTGAAAAGAACATCAGTGATTTTTATTTTTTCGTCATTAGAGAATTAATAAACATCATATCAAGCGTGTTTATCTAGTTTAATCTAAAAAAAAAAAATTAAGTTTCACCGAGACAAGATAAAGGTTTTGAAATACGAGAAAATTGAATGCATGTAAAAAGGTCGAATTTTTCGAATCGCGAATGATCTCACACTGATGTCTGTCTTAATATATAAACATGTACGCGAGAAAAATAGATACGATGATTCTCATGACGGAGTGATACAGAAACACTAAAAATATGTTTCCGATCGGCTTTCAATTTTGCGTATATATAGATGAGTATATACATCAATGTTTTCTGGATTTCGCGGGTTTTATGGTTGACTTGCGCGTGCGTAATGGACATCGCACAGCATTGATCCATCAATTGTTATCTTTCGCCCAACTTTTTTTTCGGAATCATTTATTTACCAAAGAAACAAACACTTGAGGTCGATTTCGGTTCTGTTCCTTGCCCAGAGCCAGGCGCAGCATTTTTCTTTTTTTTCAGAGATCGTGTCTGTTCGTCGAACAAAAAACTTACACTCTCGCAACGCGCCATTCCAACGTGGTGCAGAGATGAGATTGATGGTCTAAAAAATGTAGATAGACGGTACGATTTAATCTGTTTGTGTCTGCTGAGCCGGAGGGCTGTAAGGTAATTAGGGTGTGACCTCCGGACCCAGACTAGATTCTTCAGCAATTTTAGCTTCACTCTCTTCTGGCTTGCCGAGTCGGCGCTAACTCGACAAACGATGTTTTGGCATGGAGAGTTTACAGTAGCGGTATTAAAAAAGGATTAAAAAAAAATTGGAAATGCGCTCTCTTCCACGTGCATATTAGAAATTAAGCAGAGATTAACGAGAAATTGGGAGACGAGCGTGGGAACGCGAAAAATGTTGAAAACTGTGTCAAAACATCGATATTCATGAGCGGAAACTAACAACTTTCGTTTGCACTTTCGAAAATCAACTTCTGATATATATTTTCGAGTCAATCTCCTCGATGAGATCCGCAATACTTTCGCGCTTCCAGCATTTATTGCGCAAAATATATAGGATGAATCTTGAAAAGTATCGATCTTTTTAGTGGGGGCTTACACGGAGGAAACCTGAGTAAAACTGTATTTAAAGGATGCATTACACCAACATGATATTTATATATATATATTTATATTTACACCAACATGAATTGATATTTAATTTAATTGATCATTTACCAACCGTGGAATTGATTTTATTAGAGTTTAAGTATTTTGAAAAAATTACTGATTATTATTTTGAAATAATTTATGAAGAATACTGATTGTAAATAATAATAATAATAATAATGCCAAAAAGTTATTGACAAATTTTAGTGTAAAAAAACTTATTGAACAGATTCGATAGAAAACCTTGTTTTCTATGAAATGAATTCTTTATTTTCCCACGAATACATATTCAAAGCATTTTTTTGCAACTGTGAATTTTTTAAGTTTTTCCAAAAGCTCCTTTTTAATTAATTACATTAATTATTTACACTACTGCCAATCTAGTACTCGGTAAAAGGTGCTCGTTCATTTGGCAACAAAAACTTTTGTCCTCAACCTCTGAAAACTCATTTGCTTATTAATTTTAGACCAATTGGTGAACGACACACAGCTTTTTGTTAGAAAATAAGCAAATTTATTACATATTGTTCAAATAAATGTTATGGAAATACATATTCTACTGTGTACTATATTCAGAACTGCATATACATAGATAACATGTTCCCTCGGTTATTTGAAATTAGTTGCGATAGCACTAATTGGTGCTCATACAATAATTGCAAATATTCATAATTACATACACACACTCAAACGTGTAAACAAAAACTTCCGAGAAAATCGAATTTTCTTAAAGTGTGGTCTTAAACTGAAATTCCTATTTCAGTTTAAGACCATATGTGTGTTGAGAGTAAAAAATATTTTCTCTATACATTTGTTTCCAAATTGAAGAGGCCTCATATAAACGGGCCGAGTCAGTAAAAAAAATGATTTTGAAAGATTTATAGCTTTTATTCCAGTCGTCCAATAAATCTGAAACAAATATATTATTTTAGGTTGAGATTGAACTATTTTTCTATCAGCATTAAAATCAGTTTTGTTGACTGATACTATTGTGAACCGGTTTTAGCCTCTTTCAACTCTGCGCAAGATTCAAAATTAAGCACTCATGGGATTCAAGTCTATGGTGTCTCAATTTATTTGTAAAAACATTGTACACTAGCTAAGCAGAGCAAATATTAAGAAAAGTCACAACTTTAAAAGGCCCATACCTGCAAACACCAACATTATTTCCTGAATTTGTTAACCAGCTGATATCTTTGTTCTTGGGGACCTTTAAAAAAAAACCCCCCGCTTAGCTGGTGTAGAATGTTCTTATAAACAAAATCAGACGCCACAGACTTGAATTCTATGAGCGCTTAATTCTCAATCACACGCATAGTGGAAAGAGCCTAAAACTGATTCACAATATCAGTAAACAAAACTGATTTTAATGCTGACGGAAAAAGTAGTTTATTCTAATCCTCAAATAGTATATTTATTTCATATTTATTGCATGACTAGAATAAAAAATTTAAATCTCTGAAAATCTTTTTTTTTACTGACTCGTCCCCTTTAAAGGTAACAATACAATCTACAATTAATTTAAAACTTTTTAAGAGACGTCAAAAAAAAATAGTAATTCCTATAATACTTTTAGTTTGTATTTTACTGTTCTTGTGCAGATTTTTATTGCGTTTTTTTTAATTAGAGCACGCTTGATGTTGCAAGCGTACGGCAATTTGACACTGAAGAGTTTGAGAAGTGGGCGAATTTGACGAGAAGCGTTTTTTTCATGAAACTGAGGGTTGTTGACGTTGTGATTTCAGGGAGGGCGAGGGAGGCGGCGGGGGTGGCCGTGCCACGTCCGGGGGTGGCGGGGGTGGAGGTGGCAGGAGGGCACCGAGTCTTCGTCTGGTAAACGGTAGAGCAACAACGGGAGTTGGCCTCCACACGAGCAGTACAGAATCCGTCCGTTCACCCCATCAACACCTTGGCCAACAGATTAACAACAATAACAACATCAATTGTTACGCCGCTAATAACACATCGGGAAATAATCATCCGCGGCTCAACAAGGATGACAGTATCAAGATCAGCATTGAGAACACCAACACTTGCACGGACAGCCTCGTCACCGCACTAGACGACGAGACCCTACTCATCACCGATTACCTTGGAGATCCAGGTTCGTACACACATCTTATTCATTCTGACGGGTACAAAAAAAATTTTAAAAAAGAATGGCCAAGAAAAAATGGCCGGTGAAAAAAGAATTACTGAGGAAAAGATTTTAGGCTCTTTGGGATTCTATTCTTCACTTTCAATCTTTTTTTTCCGCCATTTTTTTTCTGTATCCGTTTTGACGATTGAATCCTGACTCCTAAATCCTGGTGTCCCGGAATCGACAAGATTCGAAGGAAGAAGTATTTCAAATACATTTTTGCTTCCTCTTAAGAGCTTTGTTTTCGTGAAAACAAGACAAAATTTGAGATTTTAATGTCAGAATACTTAATAATATTGTATGAAACGTCCAGAAATCGGATTAAAGAAATATCTCCGTCGTTTGTGTGGGTGTGCTTGACAGGGGCTTTGGAAATATAACACTTGTAATTTAAAAAAAACAATTTGACGAACAGTGCCGAAATTTTGCACGGAAACCCTTTATTCGACATGAATTTTGTCACAATCGTTAAGACAATTTTATTCTCACTATTTCTATCTATATAATTCAATGAACACTAAGTTTTCGATACTTGTAGATACCTGAAAAAGACTACGAAGTCTTTATAATTTTTGGAGATAGTACTGAGCATCATCCTACAACTATCCTACAACGAGAATAATTTTTCAAATGAGTGCAAAAAGTGCATTTTTAAACACCATATTGACTCGCTTCTATACACTGAAAAAAAAAATCATTGATTCAAGAACCGTGACCATTGCGGGCTGCCAATGACATAAGTTATTAGTACAACTTTATATGCATTCTAACAATTACATATGCAATTGAAACATTAACACATTTTTTAGAATTTTTTTAAACATTGGTTTAATTTTATGTATAATTGTCAGAATGAAAATAAAGTTGCACTGATGTCTTATGTCATTGGCAGCCCGCAATGATCGCTGTTCCTGAATCAACAATTTTTTTTTTCAGTGTATCATTTTCTGTAATTAAATTATGCATCAATATAGATAGAAAATCCTATAATTTTAGTAAACCACTTTAACCAATCTACAATTTAATTTGCAAAATATAATTCTTATGGTCACATTTCACAATCGGTAAAGTGCAAGATTACTAAACAGAATTAATTAAAAACATGTGATGACTTAGTTACCGTTTTAACCTTTCGCCAGTTGTAATTTTTTCTTATTTATTTAATGAACCTGTTTCGTGCTCCTACTTGAGGTTTCGCCACTGGTAAAAGGTTAATAAATGATCATTTCTACAGATGCGCATGTTTTCCTTGAAAATCATTCTCTGTATTAGCAGATGTACAGTCAAATTTAACAAACATTTTAGCCCTGGAGGATCAGCTATATTATTTATTGTTTAATTTCACGAACACAATTATTTGAAGTGTCAAATTGTTTTAATATTAGGCAATTTGTGTAATTTACATGCGAATGAAAACAAACATCAGACTTTTAAAATTGACCATGAGCAGCAAGGCCATCTCATAAAAAAAGCATGTCATTCATTGAAAAGAAATTTTTTTAAAAATGTTAGCAATTTTGTGCTACAATCTAAAGACAATTCAGTCAATGTTTCGCGACAATTGCACAAAATTATACAAAACATTGTTTATAAGTGTCGCGATGCTTTTCACTGATCACTTCACGCATGATGCAAACAACGATAAATCATAATTGGTCCCGGATGATGCGCGCATTCTTCAACTCGACAACTATTCAACTTGGCAGTCAATCGTTTACGTCCTGTACGTGACTTTCGTTGTGTCGTTTCCCTGTGGTAATTATGACTGCATGAAATGTTAATAACTTGACGATTATGAGAATGAGGAATGGACATTCTTGCTCGTGACGTGTTTTTGATGCCTCTGCAGTGTCAACAGATAGTTGAAAATTAAATTCAGCCGCGTGAAAATTACAGAACTCTCAACTTTTGCTCGGTGAAGTGCGTGTATATTGGGATATATATATATATCTATATACATATATGTGTATATGAAATATAGTAAAACAAATATATAGCGGTCGTTTCGGTCTGGCTATCGGAAGTCTGCTCGACGCCATATCGTAAATTCAGAATGTCAGTGCCTTGATTTTATGTACTTCTTGTGTGCCGTTGTCGCCGTCATCGCCATTTCGACAAACGCATAACTCTCGAACATTTATAACGAATAAAGATGGACGCATCGAATGGATTGGGCGCTTTGGCTCAACCTGATATTAACCCTTTTTCGACTTTTACGGATTCGTTCTCCACTACCAGCGGATTGGGTAGTCGTTGCTCGTCTCCTTCGCAGAGTATCATAATTTCCGCCATATAAATATATCTGCGGAAAGCTGTAACATAGTGAAATGTCCAAATTGACTGCACGGGAAAACAAAAGTACTATAGCAGGATTTTTCGGTTACAATCATGAAAATAAAATTGTGTTGCAATTATGAAATCTTGTATCTTGATAAAAAATACTACTTGGGAAGCACAGAAAAAATAAACATTTCCGAAGTGGATTTTATTTTTCATGTGTGCGTGAAGATAAAATTTGCTGGCATGGCAAGAATTTGTCGACAATCGTCTAAGTAAAATTATGTTGCAATTGCACATACGAAATCTTGAATTTTTATTTTTTTTAAATGCCACTTCGGAAGGACAACAAAATTAAGCATTTTGCTAAGTAAAACATCCTTTGCAAAGCCATTTTAGTCCATCGACCCAACCTATTTTCATGCGGCCCAATTTTATTTTCATGCTTTTCAGGTGGTTCAGACCGCTTCAACAGGGACAGTGATGTTATGATAATAACATTTATGTTACATCAGCAAATTTATTTTCTCCGCGTAACAATTTTTATTGCCGCCTACATGTATTGATGCGCTGCGGGAACAATGTCATTATATCACTAAACACACACAGTTTGTTACAATGACAAAAGCGTGTTTTTTTTTTCTATCAGGGAAAACGAGTTTTCTATTGGTATAAAATTACAATAATTAATCTACCCTGCTGTTAATATAATGCTTCCGGAGGAATGTATTTTCACTCGATAACACAATGACGTGATTTTTCATAAAATTATTAATAATTCAGTTTTTGCAAAACAGCGTATCGAAACGCTGATTATTATTTTTTATCCACGTAACTCAAAGCCTGATAAGCCTCTATGAAATTTTAAATGCCGTGGAATACGCTGCAAAGGGGATCACGTTATGCAAATTCGAGCATGGATATACACGTAGAGCTTTAATAGTCTCACCCAGTCGACAACTAATGTTGAGGTCGAGTAGATTCTATGGTTTTATCTGGCGCTGTGACCGAGCCAGAGTTTGTACCAATTCTCGATTAACGGTATTGAAGGGCATGCAGAAGATTCCCGTGAGGGCTTAGTTTCGCCTAGCTCCAGCGCGTTCCCGAGTATAGTTTGAGTTTTACGATTGGTAATATAACCAGAGACCTTCACCACTACCGATCGTACTCTCGAGAAAACGACCTTAAATTCTGGCTGTTACTGTCCATGAGGGTCTGACCCTTAACATCTTCATCCGGTCAGACGACATAACGCTCCAGTCGTTTTCACACTGCCAACGCTTCCATACAAAACATTTCTTTTCATCAAAGAAAAATATTATTTTTTCCAATGCTAAAAATAAAATCTGGTATTCTCAATACTTTTAACAGAGACCGCGCATAAAGACAGGATCGTTTTTAGCAGAAATATTTTAGAAAAAAATATTTTCAGACAAAGTCACTATCGGTTATCCCTTTAGAATTAAGACTGTGTAATTAATGAATTGTGCACAAACAGATAATGCTAAAATTTCGTGTCAAGGAATTCCAGTCTTAACAAAAATAAAAGTTTGCACTTACAAAGTAAAAACTTGCTTATTAGTATCTCACTTTTTTGGTCCTTTGTACACACAGCATCGTCTTTAATAAAGTACGTTTCCCAATGTTGGCATTCTCACAGGGAAAGCTTTGTTTACTAACGGCCAACAACATGAGAAAATAATGTGTAACGTTTCCCTTCTTTCTTAACGCTTAATAGAACAATTAATTGATATTTCATAACGGTGAGATCAAAGTCGTGAGAGATTAAAGGGAATTTAAGGCGGCATCAACTATGATTAATCTGACGCCGAAAAAATCGTCTGAATAATCATTTTACCTAATAAAATTTAAAAACTACAAGATAAAAAAAAAATCACAAATCCTAAACTTCTAACTTTTTCTCAACGAATTCTACATCAAATATTGTTTGACGTATCGTCAATTTCTGTGCAAAGCTTTAGCACGATTACTGAAAATTCACTTGAGCTACAGTTCGAACACGCAATAGTGGGCAAGAATTCCAAATCTAATGAAACGTAGAAACATTTTTTTTTTAATTACACCGCGAATTATAAGAAATGAATTTCAAGAGCTTTGCATTTTGCACGCAGTACTTCCTTTTACGAAAACAAAGCTTGATAAGGAAGCAATAGAGAAAATTGAAGGCATTTTAATTCCAAGCGATTTTTAATTAAGGGAACTTAATATTCGGTACCAAAAACCCACATGATTTTAGACTTTAAGGGTTATTTACAACCTTGTAATTTATTTATCAACTTTATATCGATTAAGCTTCCGACACATTTTGATTGTATCGTAGGCAAAAAGCAATTTGCCTGTCAAGGTAACATCCGGCCTACAACTGTAGTGAAACATTCAACACGCGGTGTGTTTCTGTTCAGCATTACATTTCAGTGGTCGAAGCCGCGATACACCACAGATACAGTGAAACTTTTCCGATCCCCTCCCGAACAAAGCAAACTTCTCATGCTCCGAACTCTTGTTTAATCCCCGGTTCATGGTAGACCTCAAAGCAGAATTCCGGCCCACAACAGAGGAAAACAATAAAGCTCCACATACGTACATATATAAATAGATACGCAAAGATAGATAAATCTAACTTTGGTTATTTCTCAAATTTTCAGGCAACGAGATGAATTACAAGGGAAGCGGTAAGGTCCACTTCGGGGTGGACGATGTGTCCCTCTATGGAACCCCGAAGGAGGAGCTGGGCCCGGGCCTACCGGGCCAGGAGGTCAAGCAGAGCTTTATCAAGAATCAGCTTCAGGCCCTCTTTCAGCCTACGGACAACAAGCTTGCGATGAAGCTCTTCGGTAGCAAGAAGGCCCTTATGAAGGAACGGATCAGGCAGAAGGCCGCGGGTCACTGGGTCATACATCCTTGCTCCAGTTTTCGGTGAGTCACTTGTTACCCGCGCTGCAGTTTTCAATATACATATTCCATTACATCCGGACGTCGGTTTTTTGTATTTGTTTGTTTGCCCGAGTATAGACCGTGTGGCATCTGCCATTTGTGATTTCTAGCTTGCCGTAGATTTTACCCGTTAAATTGTTTGCACTACTGGCGTCGATTCCGTCAGCGACGCTTTCCCGAGCTTTCCATTTGTGGAATACGCTTTGAGTTTTTGTATCCGCGCGCGTCAAGTCCTTGGAACAGGAGATATTCCAATGTTACACAGTGGCATCCAGAGAAGCAGTGTCGCGGGCGAGGAGTACCGGAGGCTCGGGCTATGTCGCGTTATATCGATCCTTTCCACCGAAGTTGGTCATTCGAGATTCCCGGAGACTCCGGATAGAATCCTCAAGGGGGTTGCATGCAAGCAACCCCTGGCCTAGAGGGTAGGCCTACCACAGGCTTCTCTTGTGTACATCCTGCGCTTAAGCTGCGCGTTCGCGGATGTCCCGCATTGCCGTGATAGAAGATAAAATCGATTGAAACATCAATGGGAATTCTCCGCGTTACATCCTAAAAGGTTATCAGGGAGTTCAATCCTCGAGGATTACCCGTAATTCCTCTCTTTTGCTTTCTTATTTATTTTACGGTAAAACAGTCTAGTGAAACAGAGCGAATTACCATGCGCTGAATAAATCCCATTGTAACTTGCTGTTCTCCAGATTGCCTGTAGGATCATTTAACTTTCAAAACTAAATTACTGTTCTTTGTACCCTCACTTGCATCCGTGATCATAAATCACTCAAGGCGTCTTTGATTGACTCTAATTTTATTCGGTTTACTTTTTTATTTATTTAAACGCAATGCCAAAACGTGTTGAATCCGTATCTGCTTATAAAGTTAAAAAAAAAAGAAGGTTTTTTTTTAAATATCTGATGACTGTTTGACACATTATTACCGGTGAAATTAATTATCATTGGGATTTAGGTAGTATGATAGGTTTTCAATGGATTATGTAATATTACGTAGAATTACGGGAAATAATAATGCAATGAAGCTATGTAATATTAGAATCGCATTGCCCATATGGATCTCTGTATAGCGTTAACTCGGCATACAAAAATAATTTGCTGTTGCTGATTATTACCAAGGATTATGAGATGTAATTCTATTACGTGAATTAGACATATATTAATATTCTAGAAGATTACAGTAGCAAACGTGAGGTATCACTGTATTATACTAAATTCTGCCCAATTACTACTAATCAAAAGGGATTTACAGATTACAAGGGATAAACCCACATCATATTGATTTCAAATAGGCAACACAAATATTACAAAATTCTTGTACACCAGATTATACGAGTATATCCTTCAAGGACACCGATTTTTCTTCCCCCACCAAAACTCTTCAAAACCAAAATTACCAGTGGAGGGGGGTGGTTTTGCTGCCATTCGTATGCAATAGTCATTCCATAAGTCTCGCCCGCGTTGGAGGCCACACCGCTTGCTTCCAACTGCGTTCGACTGCGTCAATTGCACGAAATTGCCGTAGGCATCCGTTAGGGAATCTTGACTAATTACCGTGGCATGTTATCCTCTTCTACCGGCCAAGCTCGTCGATATTCCTTTCTTGCTTTAATAAGTGACGGCGACTATTCCTCTGTCCACAAAAGCTGAATGATTCCCTTTCGGGGATCTTGGATATCATGGCCTTCAGACATATATCCGTCACTAGAACCTGTCTCATGAACATTTGGCTATTAGCCTGACTAATTAACGAATCCACCACGCCGTCACGGTCTCCCGGATATTCCTCTGGGAATGTCATTCGGTTCTCTTGCCAGACCTAGATAACATCCTTGCTGTCTTCAACAAGGATGTTATCCTGAATTATCAATGTGCCTTGAAAGACGTGGGCCTAATGTCCAGGTGACCTGCAGTGCCTCTAATCGTTTTCCAGACAGCGCTTTCGACGTTCCCATTCCCGATTAACGTTTAATATGAACCATAAATAGCGTTGAAGTGTTCACGGCTATGACTATATGACGATTCGTAACGGAGAATGCTTTAGGCGGAGTTCCCATTTTCCTTCAATTTGGAGATTCCAGATGTACCTTGAGCTTGGACACTGGGATTTTAATTATCTCGGATATTAAGAATCATGGAACGGGCTCTCAGTATACTCAAGTTAAGCAAGTGGTCGTGAGAAAGAGAGAGTATATGTGTGTGAGCATACATATGGATATAATATAGTATACGCTACCATAGAGCGATTGTCAAGTGCAAGGCCGTTTTATACGGTAGTGATGTCTTCGGGCCGGCTGAATTCTCGTGAAGCCAAACATTTTTTCTTCTCGCTCTTACTCGCACAAATTTCTCTCTGTGAAGCGTGTTTCTGTATAAGCGACTATCGGGGCGCCGTGCCAAATCTTTTATGACGTCTGGAATGCGCGACGGCATCCACGCGCCACGTGGCTGTTACTGCTGCTGCTGCTGCTTCTGGTGAGACTCGAGTTTTGGCCGTGTCCGCTGCTGGAGAGAATGTCGACCACTGGCATTGGCGAGCTTGCTGTACATCCCGCATTTATTTCAAAAGCCTTCGACGTGAAGGTGATTAAATAATATTTTCGCAAAACAGGATTTTCAAGATATGGGAATCAAGATCCCGGCATCAGTACGAACTTAAGGAGACTTTGAAGGTACAATCAGGCCATTCGAGTGTATAAAGTCTTCATAAATTGTTCGTACAAATTTTCAAAAGGAAGCTAACATAAAACGCAGACTAATCTGAAATCAAAAACTCCTGTTTAAGGTTTAAATAAAAGTATAACAATCAATGTACAGAAAAAAACTCAGTTTACGCCAAGAACTGATGGTGTCAAAAATTCGGTGTTGAATTTTACTCGAATGCAATGTACCTGTTGGCGTAACATGCAATACCGCATTTTTTACAGTGAACGAGACATATTTTTATAAATGAGTAATTTTTGTGTAAATTAATTGTTGTACTTTTTTCCATGTTGCGGTATCATCGTCTATACTTATTTCTTTTTGAAGACGTGAAGAAACAATTTTAAAAATCTTAGTACACAGTCGACTTAACTGTATTGAAGTTTCTTTAAGGCTGGGTTCAGTGAAAGGTTCTCTCACACGCTCGCTCGACGATTGAGACCATTCCAAGTATTTCCGAAGATGAAGTATCGGAAAATTCTTGCATTTTAATCTTTTCTTTATCGTTGGGAGAGCCTCAGGGCTATAAGCTCCGCGTAGGTGTCTTCTATAGGCTCAGGAACAGGAGGGACAACTTTTTATAAAATTCAACCAAGTTTATACCTTCGGGCCTCTCTTATATCAACTGAATAAGAAACTTTGAAACTATGTCAGGTTGAGTATTATTTTTCGAGTGATAAAGACGTATTGATATCATCGAGATAGCGTCCTTTTCACGTAGAGCTAAGAATTAATTATGATGCTGCTTCGAAGCTAACATCATGCCCTTCTCCATTTCACAGTTAGACTGTTGGATTAATTATTCGTTGATACAACCCTTATTAAATATTCCAAGAGAACCCGATGTAACGGTAGAGCCGTTTAGAGATTTGTATTCTAATAGACTCAGACGTCTCGTAATAGGCCTGGTAGCTATTAAGTATAACTATAAATGTTTAATCCATGCATTAATTTTCATAATTAAATTATCGAGAGAAAACCATGCAATCATGGGACGACCTGAAAAAAGGAATATTTTACCCATCATATATATACATATATGATAGCGATTCACTGAAGCCTTTTCTTCAAATTTTACAGAAAAACTCAACAGGTTTGTAGATTTAAAAAAAATAGAAAGTGGCGCATTTGATCCATAAAAAGATTCCACGTGCTGTGGAAGAGACTGGATTTTCCTACAATTAATTTACTGTTAACGTACTTGAATAATGTCGTTTTGGGAGAAAAAAAACGTGTTTTAGTAACAGACTGTTAACAAATAAAAATGAATTTTATAAACTCTAATCAGCTATTACTAGGTCATAAAGTAACTGTTTAGTATTCATAAAACTGTCATCTGTGGCGCTTTTGTGTCACGGTGTTCTACCTCCTTAACTTTCTTTACTGCTGCCGTACCTACCTTTTAATTAGTTGCAGTAGAATTAGTTACGGTAACATAAAAATAATTGCATGGAGTAATGATGAATAGTTGTCACTTAATAGTTGGTAGAGGAACTATCACGGTTTCATTGAGTATACAATGTTTTTATCTTCTTGCAGTTTCAATCGTTTTCCATAATAATTTTGAAGCAGAAAAGTAATCCTGATTACTAAAAAATACTAACGGATATCCTCGCACACTCGTAAATTCCTTTATCACGAAGAATAGTCCAAATTGCCATATACCGCATGAAAAAAATTGACTAACATTATAATACAAATTGTATAATTCCGCAGAGTTATTCCGTGTTATGTATTTTCCGGGAAAGAAAAATTCTTCTGGGGGTTAATACGAACGAGGCACGAACATTGTCATTCAGTTAATATTTGAAAACGCGGAAGTACCGTGATAGATCTTCCGAGATAATGTGCTGGCCGGTGGGGAGCTGGTGTTTTTGCAAAAACGAGGTCTTAGAAACGTGAAGCTTTGTCTCAATATTATATTGGCCATTGCAGCTGCAACAGCACGTATAAGCGTCTGTGTTTCTCTTATGTTTTATGGCGTTAGCTATGATCAGGGCTATGCGGCCTATCCTCGTTGTAATTTATTTTTAAATAGAGCCTCGAGCGCGAGGTTGTCAGCATAGTTTGTTTTATAGCCGGCGATGCCCTGTGCGCTCAGAGGCATGAACGCTCTCTCGCATTCTCCAATACTCGGAGGCTGAGCTTCGAATATAATACACATATAGGTATTCTCGTCAAACAAATTGGCTAGCATATTGTTCTATGGAGATAGTACACAGTAAAATCTGAATTGAAATTTGTGGTGTTTTAACTGAATATATATGCCCCGCGAATGTTCACGGAAGCTTTGTGTTTATGCGACACACATAGTTTTGTCGGTTTATAGTTTAACAGAAAAAGTACATTAAAAATAAAAAATGCAAATTATTATTTCATCAACCACGTACGATGAATGGTTATAATTTTAAAGGGCTAGAAGCTCTTCAAGATTATGATAATTAAGTTATGTTACAGTTGCATATGCAACGAAACCCTAGAAATTAAAAAGGGCTATTGCAACACATATTTATTTTCATCATTTTCAGATGGCTTACGTAAATCAATCGACCAAGATTCTCGGTAACTTAGATATTTTTTTTTGTCTCTTCTAATTTGATAAAAAAAATATGTACATTTGTAAATTTGCCAAAATACATAATTCTATGTTAGTAATTTAACAGAAAAGCCGAATAATAAAAATATTCTGTCAAATTAACAAAGGGTTTGGTTACTTCGAAAACAGACACTACGATTTTACACAATCATTTTTTATTGTGTTCGGTTTCCAAGATTCAAAATTTGCCACGATCCTTTCGGGTGTAGTATTTATAATACGAAAAATAATAATTAATACTTTCAAGTCCTTTAAAACATTTGGAAAAAAAAATGTAGTAAGAATCTCCATTTTTCTTATTTTCAATGAAAATAATGGCTGATTTTCTCCACATTTCATGTTTAAAGAACATCCGAAAGATGTGAAATGCCAGTTTTTAAGAAAGATACGATTTGTTGACATCACCTCCTGATTTTCTTCACGCTTCGTATGCCAAAAAAATACCACCAAAAAGTACGGTGAAAATTTGTCACCTCCGAAATTGTACTCGTGCCTCGTTCTTTTCCTCGCACTCTCAATGTTATTCAGGCCCAGAGCTACCAGTCGGGCTTGAACGGGTCAATGAAATTGCAACGAGGACGTGGCGGTTTTGAATGTTTAATTAATGAAGCTGCTCGAGCAAAGTGGGTGCTCACCCGCGAGTCTCGTCCAGCCTTGCTCGCAGAAAAACGACTACAATTACAGTTCCCAATACTTTTACTTTTTCTCGTGAATCCATCGATCCAGAGGCAAATAATAGAAGACAAAAAAAAGGACAAATATTAGAAAATTACGATACATAATATATTTCCGTTTCTGTTATTCCGGAGATTTTATTCGTGTA
This sequence comes from Perithous albicinctus, assembly GCA_964016905.1. Lineage (NCBI taxonomy): Eukaryota > Metazoa > Arthropoda > Insecta > Hymenoptera > Ichneumonidae > Perithous > Perithous albicinctus. Next base: position 14,599,202 of record OZ024688.1, read on the forward strand.
TGAAATAAATCTAGTGGATTATGGTGGAAAGGTATGTTCAATTTTTTCTCTCTCAAATCCAGCTGAATGCACGGGGTTTAATAGAACCAGAAGCGACGCGCGTGTTCTTCCTAAATTTTAGAGAAACTCGTGTGGCGAAGCAATTTTTCTATTCTCCAGTCCCCCCTCCCTTCCCTTAAATTTATATAGCCTACAGTATAGGGCACACTATATGGGCCTCGTACGTCCGTGCGACGCGGGATTAAATGTACTTTTCGTGATCCTGGAGAGCTATAGCCGGATCGTGCACAATGTAAAAGAGCCGAGTGCCGTGCTCGCATCATTATCTAATTACCAGATGAAATAATTTTCTCAAGAGCGCGAAGGTTATGCGAGGCTACCGACGCGATTCTTCAGCACGCGACAATGTGTCTACTTACGGTGTCGTTAAATTCATGAATCGAGTTCACTTAACCGGTAAATGTACAATTAATGACTGGATAATCGTAACGTATGCTTGTGTGTAATTGAGGGGGAACGTTCGATTTATACTTCTGGAGTCGCGCAATGCGTTTTTTTTATTATCGAGCTATTAAAATTCAATCAAGCGGTCAAGAATCACTTTTCTTTTTTTTTCTTTTTTTTTTCTGCAAATCCTTTCCACTTTTATGTTCTTTCCCGATTGTCGTTTAAAATTGCATCGAGAGAAAGAATGTGAAGGGAATAATTCACGAACGTACTGTATAGAAAATGAGTCGATATTTAAAATCATTTGTTGACGACATGAATACGAATTTAATACATAAAATTTATTAAGCCGTTACACACACTCTGAGAAGTTAAATATCTGTCGGTTTTCAGTTAAAAAAAAAGGAAATAATCCGACTTAATGAAATTACTGAAGAAGCAATGTGCAACGTTCTACTTTGGAACATTTAAAAAAAAATACCTATGAATATGTTAGTGCTTTCTTTATTGCCGACTTTTTTTTTTTCAAGTAGTTGAATTGAAGTCGGAAAGATGTTGTACAATTTTTGATATGTTTAACCAGTGGTAAGATCTCTTAATGAAAAAAAAAAAAATACTAACAATAATTTGGAAGATTACCAGAAATTCAAAAATTAACATCTTTGGTTAGAGAGCTTTGAAATGTTGAAACAATGATGTAAGTAAAGTTTTAATCAAACAGAAAATTATAGCTTTTAACCATCTACATATATATATTATATATATAATCGCTATTATATAATAGGGAAAGTAGCTGGTGTGCGCGGACCGAGCAAATTTGCTCTTTTATTACCAAAATCAAGATTTTAGCCAACTGAAAGAATTTTTCCATTTTCCCGTAAATTTTAGCGTAAATTCTCTCTGCGTAGAAAACCACTTAGAAGGCGTTAGGTGCGTAATGCGAAGCTAGAAGCGATTCGTAGCAACAGCTTGTTCGCTGACTAGTAGCACTCCAGCAGCTATATAAGAATGATCTCAGAATAATCATCCGATTAAGAGAGGCAGTAGCGAGAGAGAAAGAGTGAGAGAACAAGAGACATAAGCAAGCGCTCGGGCCTATTGTGTGAGCGCGCGACCGCGATGCCCCGTCGCGCGTTTGCTCTAATCTAACTATATATACAGTAATATTACACACCGCGTGATTCCCCTGCTCCGGATCGAAATAATTCGACCGCGAACAACCGATGTACCAACGGGCGTCCCCCCATTGTTCCCGGGAGAATCGAGAAATGTGTTCGCGGTGGTCGACAACGAGACAAGAACAGATCGTAACCCAGCTCGATGTTCCGTAACGGCGAATTTTACCATACATGTATCTCCGTTGCATATTACAATCATCGACTCGCCGACCTGTGAAATATCATATTTTATTTATCCACCGAAAAATTAATACGTTCCAATTTCGTACGCTTTTGCGTATCCGCAATTCGCTATGTACGCGACATACAACCGATGACCAACGTATTGAATAATTCATTCGCGAAATATCGTGCGGTAAAATATAATGCTTTAATATATGTAGGTTATATGTACATCACATACTCAACGCCGGGATATATACCGGGTCGAACGAATTTATGCTGTAAAAAAGGTGGTTGTGTGTGTGAGTGTGAGTGTGTGTGTGTGTATGTGTGAGTTGCTGCGTTTCATTCGGAAACCAGGAGTGGGAGTGGGGTGGGGGGATGTCCTCGATCCCGATCGAGGCGAACATCGCGACGAATATTTCCCCTACCTAGCTGCGATGATCGCACGAAGCTTGTCGCGCCGGCTTGTCCTACACGCGTGTTCACGTTTGTATTATATGCTACATATATGTATTTGTATATACAATATATAAATATTGGCAACTCAATAAATATATAATAAATATACATATCTCACGCACACGCGCACGCACGCGTAGTGTGTGTATTGTGAAGCACAATTCCGGATTTTTGCGTCACGCATCACTTAGCTCTTTTCGCGATGCAGTCGATATACCCGGCGTATTAATATTCCTTCAACCTGAATATACTACCAGAGAGGAAAGATCTGGTTTGCGAAGTTAAAAGCTTCAGTTAAAATTATTATCATTTCTACTTTATGTTCTTGTCCTGAGTAATACGTGACAGCTAATATAACAAAACAAAGAGTTTGTTTCACGTTAAATTAAAGAGAGACTGTAGTTAATATAAAATATACTGTAGATTGTTATTTTTCTTTGCATTGATTAAAATTAAAGAAAAATCTGTCATTTCAGGACTGAAGTTTTTTTCTGATGGTGTCGGAAACAAAACGGCTAATTAGTCACACCTCGTAAACCAGTCTCGGCTTCAACTTTGTGCTTGATTCAGATTAAACTGCTCTATTGATTTCACACTGTGATGTCTCATTTATCTTCGAACGAACATATGACGACGTTTATATGTAGCAGTTTTTTTTTTCGAAGTATCTAGGTCAAATGTATATCAACTGATTTGCAAACTGTTAACAGTAACTTGATGTTTTTGAGTCATGTAGCATTTTCTTAATATGAAAGTGAGAGGCCATACAGTGGTTAATGAGGGAATCAATTGACGAAACTGATTCTGGAATCGTCAGAAAAATGCTTCATTCCAGCACTGAAATCATCATTTTTAAAAATAATATTTGTATGGACTGAAAAAAAAAACACAAATTCTCAGAATGCAATTGTTACTTGAACAAAAACATCGTTTGTCATTTACGAATTCATTATTAAAATTACTTCACAAAAATTGTATAATGATTATAGGCAAGAAATTGTTACAAAAATATACAAACATTTTTGCCGTGTGTGATGATTTCAATTTACTATCTTTAACACAATGTGAATTCATGCATTGGTGCCATGAAAAAATAGAATCTATGGCGCTAGCAGCGAAGACAAAAAACGTATCCATCTCTTCAATATTAAATCTAAAGCCATTAATCATATTTGTAAAATACAGATTTAAAAATAAAGTTAATATGTCTAAACATTCGTAGTCGATATTAGTTAGACTGTTTTGCGTCGTTGCAACGACGACGCCACTGGGAGGTTAGTTGTTGCTGGCGTCATTGCTGTTACTGATGGAGTTTCTCCTTACGTATGGTCACGGCGAGACTAACATTGACTACTGGCTGGGCTGACCGGCCGAAGCGCACATAGCGTTCCCTCGGGTCAATTGAGATATCTCGCGGCTACTCCATCATCCCTACGAGCTTGCTGATGCGCCCGCGAGCCGCAATGTTGTGCAATATATATACACGCGTATGTGTTGAACCGCAACGTACAGTTTGCTCGAGCATCAGTGCCTTGCACTCAGACACATACATACAATCTACAGCATACAGTCAACTCTCCCAAGTAAAACTTTTTAAATTTTCAAAAAAAGCGCTATCTACGCTATTTGTTTTTGGCATCACGTACTCTCTTGCTCTTCATGAATTCCTTATTGACAAATACACTTCCTTAATATCCACTCTTACCGTAGTTTATCCTGTTATCCCTGTAGTTCTTCCCTGCCCCCGATTCACTTTCTAGCAGTTCAAACGTCTTCTTGTCCCCTATGTACAGCATTCAGTTACTTGCTCTTACATTTATCAACTTTCTAATAACGCACTCCCTCCTTCTCCAATTTACCCTCTCACGGATGTCGTACGCTTCCCCTCATTCACTTTCTATCAGGTACCCAGCATCTTCTTCTCTTCGCGCAGCATTCAGTCGCCGTCCCTTTTATCAACTCTTTAATAGTGCATTCCTCCCGTGCATTTGCCCTCTGACTGATCCGGTATTCATCCCCCACCATTCACTTTCTTACAGCTCCCCAGCATATATCTTCTTCTCCTTTTCGCGTGGGATTGAGTAACTCACCCTCCCCTTTATCAACTCTTTATTAGTAACGGATTCCCTCTCAATTCACTTTCTTCTGGTGGAGGCACCTCTTCACTTTCTAGCAGCTCCACAGTGTCCGCGACTCACCTCCCCGCGGTATTCAGTAGCTCGCTCTCCCTTCAAAAACTTTTTAGTAGCGCACTGTACCTCCGTTTGCATTGTCATTGGTGGAGTACTCACTCCCCATTTATTCTCTAGCAGCTCCCTAGGATTCTCAACTCCCCTCCACGCGGTGTTCAATAGCTTGCCCTCGCCTTCATCTATTCAACTCAAGTAGCGTTTTGCCCCTCCATTTGCCTTCTCACTGATGGCGCAATTACCCCTCATCACTTCCCACCGAAAATTACTTTCTACCCGCTCTTCACGTGACATTCCCTAGCGCGCTAACCCCTTCATTCAACTCTTTAGCTGCACACTCCCCTATCCATATTTTTCTTTCCTAATTGCGTGCTCTCCCGGCCCTTCCTGAATAACCAAATCTCTACATAGCATTCTAATTCTCATAATGTTTCCTAATAGTGCGGTTTCCCTCTAGTCGCCCTGTGGTCACACAAGCGTTCCTGGATTCGTTCTACAGTAACATTCTGTCCCCGTTACCGGCTCTTCAATTACACATTTGCTCTTCATTCGCTCCATCTGCGTATGCATCTATTACACCGGAAACTAGACGCTATACCTCGTCCATATACGCCTCTACAGATACAGTTAATATGCACTACATCTGTTGAGTCAGAAACGCCAGACTATCGTTCAACAAAGTTTCGAAGGGTCGTAATGTAGAAGTAGGAAGTGGTATAGTAGAACACGAGGATACGTTTGTGCCATTGATGCACATATACTGCAGTGGCTGCAATTGCAGACAAACGAGACGCATGGGTGCGAGGGGCTTGAGCACTGTATGTGGGCTTGAACCCTTCCCCTCCCCTGGGGCATGGTTGAGGGATTTGGGTCGAGCAAGAAATCTCGCGGATAGTCCATCACTCGGTGTACTACCGAAAGTTCTAGCAGTTCCTCGACTTCCTTCCTCGCTGAGTATGCAAACCTGCTCATCTATACCTACCTGCCGCTCGCAACGTTGTATATCCGGATGATTATGTTGCTTCGTTCCGCCACATCATCAACTCGCGGACTCTTGTGCTCGGAATAATGGCGGATCTGCGTTGCCCATCTCTTCGTTACATATATGTCGAACGTGAAAGACATTCTATTCACGTGTAATATCAAAAGCCTCGCCATTTATATAAAATGACGAAGACGGTATTCATAGACTGGTCTTAGGGCTGGCTTGGTTAAAGTTTTATTTCCTAGAATAAAAGGTATTGAAATTGTACCCAGTCCAAAGATTTATGTTCTTTTCTTTTATGCAACGCAACATTTTATTACGGATAAATAAATTTTAATTTTCCGCTCTCGAATATAACTGAAAATAATTTACCGCTGTTTCTCAGAAAGCCTCTTAAATTTGAATCACAGTCTTTTTTTTCTTAAGAACCACGGCAAATTTTTTTCAATTTCATTCGAAGGTCAGAAGCGAAATTTTAGTTTGTCTTTAAAATAAAAAAGATGATATAGCTTAATTAACAGTAGCTGTAGTAAAATTCTATCTGTGCAGAACAAATAATTATATTATTCATCGAAATGATATTTCTCATAAAAATACATTACAAATATTCGTTAACTTAATATATTCACTTGTCAGTACAATGAAACGGTCTTAAAAGCGATAAATCGGTCTCGACTTCCGGGCTCTAAGTTCTTAAATAACCAGCCTCGTTTCTGAGTAAATACTGCAAAGATAGAGGGTTATATTTCTCACAATTCCAACCTCATCATCGTCACCACTGGGAGCCTTTTTCTTTTTCTTCTTCATCATAGACTTTGGATACTGTTAGACAAAGTTGGTGTTGCTAAGCAACTTTATTGCGGCACTTGCAGCTGCAGCGTTTGCCAGAAGTGTCGCGTATAGATATATTACATATCTAGCTATATTTTCACGCGGTATAATTAGTCGAAAGCTTCGCACCCGGCACTTCGGGAAGAAGAGCGAAGAATCGTGATCTTGTCTATATCAAATACCGAGCTGCTTTTCGAGAAATATAGAGCTGAGTCTCTCCATTATTACATAGCGGAACTGGAAGTCCTCGTGATGGTGGTAGAAAGCCAGTAGAAGCCAGTAGCAACCCCAAACTCTTCCATACTTGCTTCTCGGTAAGACAGCAAATACCCCGCCACTGCGCTTGGATTATTCAAGCACTTTTCGTCGAAACCCTTCCACACCCTTCCTTTGGCTCCATCCTCCAGATCCTCGAACAATCCTGCTGCGCTGATATTCTGGCGCCACTTCCTATCTCACCGCATTATATCTCTCTCGGTGATATTCGTCGCAGTAGTCTTTCCTTCTCCAACATAGACCATCAGATCTTTACTATGCCGGCTCACTAGCGTACAGCCACTGACTTTCCGACTTTACAATCGAATACGAGCTACGCTTTCTATTCCGGCGGGATAGTTCGTTACCTTGAGCACTTTCGTCACCGCACAGTATTTCCAGCCCTTCCTGGTTCCCCAAAGGAAACTTGTTTTTTTTTTTATAAATATATTTATAAAAATAATTTTGCAAGTGTTTTTATGTATGATATTGTAAATTTTTTTTAATTTATTTCCTTTTTATATACAACATCACATATTTATATATCACATTTGTAATTAATTAAATAAGTTAAAAGTTTTCTGTTTGTGAGATTTTTTAAGACTAATATCCACGCATCACTGAAAATTGGTACAAGGAAGTAGAACCATGATGAGCATTTCTTCTCTATATTTTTCAGTTCACCGGACACACAGCTTTACTGAATTTAGAGCGGCGTTAATAAAAGAAAATTAGAAATCCTATAAAATCCGAACAATCGTCCATACGATACCTTATTTGGAAATAACTATTTAGCTGAAAAACGAAACATTTGCAGCGGCTAGGCAGCATTCATATATTTGTTTCGAAAAATGTAATGTCTAATAAAATCTGAACAGGTGTGTCAAGCATTGTGATAAACAGGGACAGAAATATTCTGTTTTCAATCAATCTATTGGTTTACGTTTTTTCACACTCTACACCATATATAAATTATATATAGTTTGTGTATAATCTATACATAACTTTTCCTCTTCGGATATATTTGATATGACGGTTCACGAACAGAAGGAAGAGTTAAAAATGTAATTACGAAATGAGAATGACTATTACCCTTGGATATAATGATAGAAGAACTATAATTATACCATTCCAGTGTGTTTGATCGAATTAATATTAAACTGTAACTCGATGGAAGAGCAGAGCGAGCGTCGAAAATACATTTTGGAATAAACTGGCACGTTTAGACAGTAGTTAATTTAGAATCATGCAACTAGAGATTGTGCTTCTCGATGGAGTGGTAATAACGTCAAGTCTGAATCCAGCATTTGAACAATTTGTCGTTGAAGTCGGAATTTAGGTTTCATCCTTTATTTACATTCCCGTTGACATTTCTCTCGGATTTCGCCGGCTCTACGTGGCAATTCTATCAAGAATATTCTGCAACGGGTTTAGCCTTTCTGAACAAGATACAAGTTTCGAGGTAATAACGACGCAACTTCTGCACCTTGTTAAATCTTACGAGTGCGATTCTACGAGTAGTTGCATTAGAGCAACGTAGAAGCTATAACGGCTGTCTGCTGGATGTTCAAAGCATCCTATGCACAGAAGTTTTCGAATCAAAACACTAACATTGTATGTGCTATTTATTGATACTTCAAACGTCACCCCACCAACAGTTCGAAAAAAAATAATAGAAATGTAATTAACTTTCCTGTTTATTCGTAGAATACGCACAGGTTTTATTTGCAAAATCCTAACTCTAGACATATGTGAAAATCTTGGTATTTCAAAATATAACAAAAATAGCGTGAAACACTTAAATTATAATTATTTGTTCTTACGATTTTAAAAATCAATGATAAAAAAAACGCTTTTTCCGTCGATTACATTTATCCATTTGTTCTTTATTACATTGTTTCAGGGGAGTGGGAAGGAAATAAATGAAAAGTCATTATAGCTCAAAGCGGAATTCAATTTGCAATAATCATTCAGAGGAATTCAGCCAGTTTTATAGTATCCCGTGACTAAATACACGAAAATATAATGAGTAGACAAGCGTACGACAAGTGTGGAGCTGACGGAACGAATTGCTAAAAGTACTTTGACTGCACAGCCCTCTCATAGTTGCGCACGCGACGGTTTTATAGCCTTCCCCGTATCCCGCACAGCCTTATCGTAGAGGGTTATCGTCTGGTATCCAATTATCTTGGAAGTTTTGATAAACCGTGTTCTCGTTTCATGAAGGAGCACACAGTGCTTCCTCTTGAATTGTCGAAAAGATCAGAAAAACGAAAGATAAAGATAGAGCATATAAATGGCTGAAGTCATGGGTTTTTCTGATTTAAAGAAGTTGGCGAATTCTTCGAGTGTAAAAGAAGAAGAGAATTATATATCTTTGCGAGGAGTTTCGGTGACAGTCTGGCTATACGTAGAAATTCGCTTGAAAAACTTTTTCACTGCTGGAAAGAACTGTCAGAAAGGTTTTATTTACTCCTATCGGATGGTGCGCCCTTTTAGCTGGTAATGTGACCGACCAACACATGGGAGAGCTTTTGCAACGCGAGTTTCACGTGTTATCTTATTGCGCTACGCGCTCTCGCGATTACGTAAGCGCTGCCCTAGCCAGTGCGCTTCTCCATGTGCATCGGTTGCGTTCGAAGCCGCTCGGTTCATCGCGTCGGCGGTAGGAAACGATTGTTTAAATTTGCAAACTACGTAATGACAGGGCAGTCCCCGACAGCGACTAAGCTACAACGAGGTCTGAGCAATTTTCAAGCGGCTGGTTTCCGATCGTACCTATACCGGCTAGCACTATTCTCATTGTTGTAATCTGCGGTGGCCCTCAAGGATCTCTGAAGAAGAAAAAAACGGAACAACGAGCATTAATATCGAGTCCTTCAATTCCTCGGACAAGGTGGATGACCGAGCAGTCATTTACACATCAGAGACGGACCCAATCTATGTCCACATTGCAATTTGTTTTTTTTTTACATTCAGGGGGTCAGATCATCTGTATTTTAGATAAGCTTTATTTCAAAGCTTTTATATAAATCTGACAAGTTCACATATATTTTTAACAAAATTTCAATTGATAAGAAGTTTTCACTGTTTCATTTATCTATCAAATTGCGATTGTGTTGCTTAAGTGATTCTTAATGCAATAGTCTTTCATTTTTGCAAACAATAATATCAAAAGATTTTTAACGTCAATCTAATAAAAACCCTTTGTAAGTTTGAAATTTCAAAATCCTTTAAAATGTAAACCACATCACAGATTCTGCCGAAATGATGTAGCAATCCATCTCCTAATAGTACTTCTTTTATTTAGTAAGTAAGGAGTGTCGGTGAAACATTTTAATGACATATATTCGGTGGAGTATACCAGTAACACAAACGGTCAATGAAAAATCGGCTGCAATCCTTCAGTCCAGGGTTTTCTTCGGTATAAAAATGACTTTATGACATTTGTGAAGAGATATTGCTCATTCTAGTAGAATATTCATAAAAAGTTATTGCCATCCATCGTTGCTTCGTAACGTCTAAAACATGTTACCTTATTTCACATTCAAGAAACCGTTTTGTTGACACTGGAACCGAAGGCATCACGGTAAAACCGTGAACATAATGGAAGTTCACGATCACGATCGCGTCCTCAACCCAGATATAAGTAAATGACAAGTAGCGAGAATAGGTGCAACGCAATATTGTGATGAAAAAGTGTTGCCCTCGGTTCAAGTACCCGGACGTAAATAGTGGTGGTGCGGGAGAGATCGTTGCAAAATACCGGTATTGACCTGGCTATGTTGGCTCGAGGAAAGGCCACCCGAGGTCAACATTTTGCGGGGCGGGGGCCTTGATCGATAGTGGCCTTTCCGCGCAAGTAGGTCGATCGTCCACCTCAAATCCGGTTCAATTAATAATTCTCCGCGTATGTATATTCCCTTGGATATAAATGTGCTTGCATGAAAATGTATATAGCGCAACCGATCATGCTTGTGAAATGATCTTTATCGTTGATTAATCTGGTGGCTGCGAGAGTTGAATCGGGGACGACGACAACGAGGTCTCGACCGAATCATATCAAGTCTGTACTCTCTTGGTTGCGAATCGAGCTCGGGATCGACGAACGCTGATGGCGTTGCCGACACTTGTATTCTGGAGCAAGGTCGCGATACCAGTGCAGAGTACTACTTACTGTACTGTCTCACTGTGGACTCAAGCTCCAGTTAAGTGGCGGACACGCCCAGAGAAATTCACTAGGAAAAGATCTTGCACGCACTTTGCGCTACACTTGTCAGGGCAATGACGAGAGTCACTCGCTGTGGCCTTCAAAGTTGGATCGTGTTGCGGTTTTTCGTTGCGCGTGGCCAGATCTCAACATTTGCATAATTGCTGAAAGAACGAGCTAGGCTATATAAAGCGAGAAGAAGAAAAGGATATCTTTGAGAAGACTCACGAGGCACGCGGAAATGTGACTCCGCGTTGATCCGAGAAACGCCGAATCGTTGAATTTAATGAACGCGCGCGCGCGATCGTCTCTCTGCGATGCTCGTCCTCTAACACATGCAAAAATTGATGTTCAGAACGCGGTCTCGTTTTACAGCTGGTCGAGTAAATAACACAAACGATCTATGGCACTCATTCGCTTTTAGTGCGCACTCAAAAGCTTTTATTGAGACACTGTTTACGTGCTAGGAATTAATATTGATAGCGATAAAAAAGAAAAATTGAATTCGCTCATGGTCAACAAGTACAGCCTCCAGCGATTAACAGACTGTCCCTTCACGTGCTAATCTTTATTAGGCAAAATGTATTTAGTGTATATTTACATATATGTTGGGTGCCTAAAAGATGTATTTTTTCTTAAATGTCGGTGACTCAGTCATGTTTTCAGAGAAACAAGAATCGTGTTTAGCCAAAATTCATTATCCGATATGTTAATTCAGTAACATCGCAGTCATTGCCAAATCGATTTCAGGATCGTCGATCTCAAGTCCTTGAGAGTTATGCTGAGGAATGCCCGGTCGTTATTGAATCACCGTTGACATGCGGCGCTATATTACGCAATTCGTCGTGCGACTCCCCCCCGTGTAACGTTCACGACAGTACAGTAGCATATCCGTGTCGCACAGTGTGTCGATTCTCGCACGCTTGTCGATTGCAATTCGAAGAGAGGTTGTTTACGTTGTTTCTTCCTGTCTGTCGAATAATTCATAACCGCGTCGCGGAGATTCCAGAGCCAACATACATACGAGATATACACAAAGTTCTCGAACTCACACAACGAACACGATTTTTCTAACCTTGCACGAAGGCGTCATACACCGATTTCGAGATTTTCGTTTGGGTGGCGCCTAAACCTTGAAGAGAACTCTCTCGACTCGACGTTTGCTAAAACGCTTCGCGTCTCGATTCTTCACTGGCGTCGTTTACGATACCAATCGCCAGGGCTGTGGGCCATCGATCGTCGGGCATATGTGCTTTCTCAAGTTACATTCGTATCATCTTATGCGAAACCAGCGAACTGCGAGAAAAGCATATTCTTATGTACATAGTCGAAGCATTACCCCTTAAACTTCGTGTCGATCCATCAAAAGTACATTAAACGTCATTTCTTCTCCAACAATCTGTTCCGGCCAAACTGAAAATAAATGTTTGATCGATATATCATAACAGAAGTACCGGCGGCAGTGTGTCAGATTACTTACGAATGCCGGTGAATTGAGTTTTTTTTTTCGAAATTAGCATACGGCATAGGTGGACAGTGTTATTTATGACAATGAGGCAATAAACGAGCTGCGACAAACGAAGCACGTGTGCATTGGTTGCGTCCATCCGGTCTTCACACTGCGTTGACGGTTTTAATTATTATGTTTTTTATAATAGAAATTGTACTTTTTCCAGATTTACCAAAGAACGAATAGTTTGAAATGTTTTTGGAGTGCTTATGTATTTTATTGATTGATTGATGAAGCACCGGCAACTATACTTTGTTCCATTTCAGTCAGCATCTGATTTACCTGTTAATAATGTAACGTCCCTCTGCTGTACCGGTCAAAACTGGTACATATCCACACTCGTTGTACGAAATATCATTCGCGTTAATATGATCGTTTCATTTTATTACTAAAATTAGGATACATACTCTATGAATTAATACATATCAATCTTTTATTAGCCAGTTTCGGATACTATATTTATCCTGTGATTCAGAAAAAAAAATGATTAAGGACTCAATTTAATTGACAAAAGTGTTTTAAATCTTAATTATGATGAATTTTTCTAATAAAAATTAAAGGAGTAGTAATATGAAGATAAATATGGTTAGTCTAAAGTATCAAAAGATGCTTATATCTGTTGGTAATTGATTATTAAAGTACCAAGGACTGTACACTTAATCCCACGTTAGCCATCATCACTTCCTTCTCCGCTCAGTAATGTAACACCACTCTGCTGTACCGGTGAAAACTGGTAACACATAATATCCAGACATTCCACACGCATTGTACAAAAATATAATTCGTTCTTGAACTATCATACGTGTCATCGTCGCAATAGCCAAGCAGGTTGGGGACGTAATTTCGCGAAATAATTTACATTGGATAGTTTGTCCTTCTTCGTCTCACACCTCTCAATGGCCGTGAATGTGCGGTACGGTGGAGCAAGATCAGACATGAGGTAGAAATTAAATTTCCTGTCGATCCTCCGGTTCGAGGCCTTCGATTTGACCGTCCTCTTGCCGGTGTAATCGAGGCAGTCTCCAGGGTAACATTCCCAGCCGCGTTATTCGTGAGGCTAAACCCAATGATAGCCTATTTTCATCGAGATGCAGTCTGCAATATTCTGGTCAGCATTGCAGCTGTAATATACGATCTCAGGATTATGTCATTTTTTATTTATGACATTTACGAGTCATATATTTGAATATATATCTATAGGATATATAATCCTTATTGGAACAGTTGATACGAAAAATTCGCAGTCATCCTTTTGTTTTGATCAGAGGTCTGTTTCTAATCCCGCGAATTTCGATCGCGCACTACTTGAGTAATTCTCAATATTTGTTGAAATTATATTTTTTAATTTACACGTTGTATTTTTGCAGATACATTGGTAATGGGTCAATTAAATTATCATTATTTGTTCATTAAATACATTAATTTATTTAAAAAGAAATATTATAGTCATCTTAAAATGAACATATAACCTTGCAAATTGCTTCAACATTTTATTTTATATCTTCGTAACATATCTCGATGTTTGGACATTTCACATTATTCTGGCATGAATATCTCGAAAGAAATGTTTTCACGAAAACAAAGCTTCCTCTCTGAGGAAATAAAAAATGTAAATTACATTTTTTTTTCTTCAAATTATAACTTTTATAATTTTTATATATGCTAGCTAACTCTTATTGGAGGCATGTCTCCTCCATAGCAAAATAAATACATAAATAAATTAAAACTACCGACAAAAAGTCGTTGAATTAACCACCTAAATCAGGAAGTAAACAGAGAATTCCTGTATTACCGTCAAATGTCAAATTAGAAAGTTCTATATCTCTATCGCTATATTATACATTTTTCATATCTGATCAACTGATTAACAACCCATCGAGTGAATGTTTTAACATCATATACATTTTTCTTATTCACTCATCTGATAACCGTCCTGTTTAACTCTGTTTAACTACACACGATATAAATGTTACGACAGGTGGTTCACCTAATCAAGTGAGTTTCCGTAAGCGTGCTTCGAATCTCGAATAATATTGTGTATATACGGGTGCGATCGTCCCACGAGGCTCTATCGTTGTTACTGACAAACTTTGATGACACGAGTTCAGTAGCAGAGAGGAAGAGGACACGAGCACCAGTTCACCTATTGACATAGATTGCGCGAGTATTCGCACCTCTCTGTTCGTTCATGTATTGTACTACAGTACATACATACATATATGTGTGTATGTACTACCGACTGTGAACTAAAATGTACTGTACATCGATAACACAGAAAGCGCGGAGGGTGCTATACTCCGTTTATGATCCCTCGTATAGTTTGGAGGGCGAGAGCTAAAGCGTGCGACTGGATAAACTCGATGCTACTGGGAGAGCTCAAGCTCGAGAGTGTCGAGGTGTATTCCATAGAAGTTTGCTTCTCATATAAATACATATATATATATGTATATGTACTAAACAGCAATTCTGTCTCGTGCGCTGGCTCGTACGCATGGAGATTTATGTTAGAAGCGAGAATCAAGCGTTCGACGTATATCGAAGTGGTATTGGTAACTCCAGCTTGAGTTTATATTAGGGCTGCTATATTCTATATGTGTATACGATACGATTCTGCATCTCAATGTTGATCATACAAATCCTCAAGTGTTATATAGAGTCCGTTCAGGAGCTCTGCTAAGGTTATCGTGTGTAACGTAAGCGCTCAGCGCAATTTCGATGTACCAAGAGTCAGAGAGCCGTCCAAGTAGCATACACACACTCTCTCACACACACACATATATATACACACACTTCAAACCCGTTCAGAAGGAATTCGAAGCGTCGCAAATATTTTATTACTTTACGCAACATTAACTGACCCCAGAGCCTCGAGGCTAAAAATATCTTAATATTAGGCATAAAAGTTTTAAAACTTGTAACGAATCCATACATACATCCAGCGATGAAGGTATAATAAAAATGAAAGGTTTCAAGAGGAATCGAAGATTGAGCTACCAAATGTTTGATACATATGCAAATACTAAAATGCAATTGGAGAATATTAGCTTTAGTAGATAGATTGAACACAGTACATTGAACGATTTCAGTTGAATTTATTTTGTCAGTTTGTATTATTACAGAAATAGTAATTTCTTATTTTTATTTTATTCCTCACTCCTGGCGGAAAATCACATGATCCCAATGCGATTAACATTTGTTTCTTGTAAGATTGGCAAACTTTTTTTTTTTCACTTGTGACTTTTAATCGATATTTTTTTTATCCACTCGTAATTTAACGAACAAAAGTTTATAAATTTTCCAAAATTACGAAATCTTTTTGTTATTTTTTCAAATAAACAGATAAATCCGAGAAAAACAACAACAAAAAATCTGTCATCTTGAGACAATCTAGTTCATTATTTCGAAAATTAGGAATCGATTTTACAGAAAATTTATTTACTCGCGAAGAATTAACATATTTATCGGCGTAGTTTCGATCAAACTCTCATGTTTTTCGAGTCTTTTGTCGACATTTTTGCAACGCCATTTGCTGTAAAGTGAGAATCAAACATTTTTTCTTTTTATTTTCTGAAACGGGAGGATTCGGTTCAATTTGTTCAATCTTGAACCGTGAAATATATGAGAAAACACGAGAGCGGCGATGCACCGATTCCCACACAGTATTTTTTGTTCGTTCTCTGTGTGGTCGGCGTTTCCTCTCGTTCTCGCGCTGAGCCCCGCGAAGCGAAGCAATATACACGAGAGAATTTCGAGGGCGCTGCGCGTGAGCTGAACCCGCGTCGAATGCCGCGAGGGTGTTTCATCGCGATCATATCCGCCAACGTTTTTCCGGCTGGTGAAGGGATTTTCGAAAGCCGCAATCCGCGCCCGAATACACCCGTTTAACGCCAACCAAAACGACCTTCCGCCTCGAAAATTCGACCGTTACACATGAGACCATCACGTGTCCGAAAGTATGTGACCAAACGACGATAGCAAAAATGAAAAAAAAAAAAGAAAAAAATGAAGAAAAAATTGCTCGTGGTCAATTTACACAATGTATTCTTGTGTACAGCGGGCTATTAACCGTCGTTTCTACTTAGAGAGGGACATTGTAATGGGCATCCACTGGCCCGGGTTCCTAACTCACTTTAAATGACGTTAAGTTATCACTCGTCACCCAACGAATTTTCTAATCTAAGCAATTATTCCCATCACTGGCAGTAGATCCCTCGTACACGTAGCAGTCAGCTTTAAGCTGTTTTTCTTCGATTACATTTCGTCGTGTCAGCAATTTTCACGAAACAACGTGTGAAAGCAATAAAAATCGTAAAATATTTAAACACAATCCGGAAGCTTTTAAGGGGCGGTGAAATATCCATGAGTGCGGGAAGGATAGCGAATATCTTTCGGAACAAGAATTCTCAGAAAGTGGACATTTTTTGGGAAAAATTAAAGTCTTACGTCATGCAGAATTAAGAGACCAATGGTGTAAGACTTTTCTTTTATCAAAAAATGTTCAGTGTCATCTGAAAGATTGCTTACAGTTTTTGTTACCGACTGAGTAGGCTTCACCTCGCCTTAAGGGAACTATTAGGGGGAGACTGTATAGCGATTTTTTTTTATCGGAGACTTTCAAAAAATATTACTGATTTTTATTGTAGATATTTGTTTTTTTCTAGTAATATTTTCAAATTATTAGTATGATACTTAAGTAGAATAATTATCCTAGATATCACAAAATTTGAAAGAAATATTGCGGAAATGTTTCCAATATTTCATCACATTTGAAGTGTTTTTGTGTCTTTGTGGTAGAATATTATGCCAAATATGTAATTATTATGTTCCAATTTAAATTTCCTCAAACATCGTTGCAGGCTAAAAATTTAATCACTACAGAAATATTTTAGAAACCTTGTATTATGTATATGCTATATATATATAATAGCGTTCAGAAAGAAATTGGCGGGTCCTGAGGGTATTAAATAATGCATATAATAGTTCCGAAGGTAGAAGAAAATCTTCCGGTCTGTTGGGTGGGCGTAAAATATCCAACTTTCTTCGTTTATTTTTATTACTCTCGAACAAACTCGGTGCGGCAAAAGCAGAGAAGCTTTTTCCGTAAGACCATTGCCGTGGTCTCGCGGAAAAAAGTGGAGTTGGAAAAGTAGGGAAAAAACGTAGAAGACCTCAAGTGGTAAACTGCGCGATTGCCATAGGCATTCTCTGTCATCAGTCGGTCACGTTTTAGCCGCTTTTGCCGTATCTTTGTTTTACCCTAGCCTTTATGTCTGCCGTTACTTTGTCGCTTTGCATTTTTGTCACTCGCGTCAAATCAGCGTAAAGAGTAAATATAAATATATATATACACTTTTTATAAGATTTTATAAAGTTTTATAAAATTCATAGATTCCTTAAGTTCTTTTAGGTTAATATAGGTTTCGTTAGATGAACCTAACTTAATCTAAATTACCTAACTTAACCTTACCTAACTCAATACTCTCTGACTTAATACTAGGCAACTTAACCCAATCTAACTTAATTCGCGCGGTCGCAGTGCAATAATCAGGTTGCTATTGAGACGGTTACTATTGAGACTGTTGCTATTGAAACGGTTGCTATTGAGACGGTTGCTATTGAAACGGTTGCTATTGAGATGGTTGATATTGAGACGGTTGCTATTGAGACGGTTGCCATTGAGGCGGTTGCTATTGAGACGGTTGCTATTGAAACGGTTGATATGGCAGCGATTGCTATGGTAGCGGTTGCTATGGCAACAGTCGCTATGACAATGTCATATGGATGTTATAGCGACTATGACAGTCGCTATGACTCCATGAGGAACTTGAAAAAGTCCGGGCTTGGGACATATGACGAATTAATTAACATGAAGGACTTAGAAAAAATCGAACCGGGAGTGACCTTTGATATGGAATGCTCTATATATCCTATACAGCGGCGGCGAAGGCGACGAGATCTTTTTATATATAATATAGAAATGTATGTATACATATATTTTAACGTCGAATAGACGAAAAAAAGGCAAGTTGTCTGACTGCTTCTGATGTTGCTAGTGATGCTCAGTGACTAACTAATGACTTGTGGACTGCGAATGAGAGACACGTCCAGCGGATGAACGGTATCGTTGGCTCTTTCTTAATAGCAATTATGAAGGAAGTAATCGCCAACGACGTTGACGACGAATCCGACAAACTCGTGAGGATAAGGCGCGGGCGAGTGATGAATCCGTCGTAGAGGGTGCAATTAAGATGACTCGATTAATTAATTCGTCTCTATTCGAAGTGTGTACTATGTATACATAGTCGTCAGATGGTACAGATAGCCGAGTGTCGAGCCTTGTGGATTTGCCGCTGTGTGCTGGCTGTCGTCAACGCCACCGCGCCGTCACTGCCGCGTTGCTACTCCGGGCCGGCCGTGACCTCCGCCCACCCTACGCTCTGTACTCTCTGTTACTGCTGCTGGTGCTGCTGCTGGTGCTGCTATATTGCGGCTTCTGTACGTGGGCAAAGAGCTTGCGCGCTTGTTCCTCGTCCTGATAATTACCGAATGACTTTTTTTCCTCGCACTGTCCGCCCCCGATTTCACTGGGTTACTTTTTTCCCTCTGCCTTCCTTCTCTTCGCATCCAATCTCACCCACACTCGATGTCGTTCGACATAAGTCACCTCCAAGAGAACAATTGCTCAGCCATTTATGCCCTGGAGAGACCGGGCGTTTCGACAAATTGACTGAGTTTTTGTTGTTGTTGTTTTTTTGTCATGTCTTGCTAACGTGCTTCTGATGCAATCGTTACTTACTAATTTGTGAATTTACATGTTTTGAACACGTGTCGGAGAAAAAATCTGGAAGAATAAAATGGATGGGAATTGAGTACTTTTGTTCATTATAGAAGAATATAATATTCCTTGATGAGCTTTGAAGAGGATAAGAATATCTTGTAGAGACCACTGCCAAAAGTACTTCTCTGGGAGATTATGGAATCGTTTTTTCTTCTTCTTTTTTTGTGAATTTTTTGAGAGGTTATTGGTAAATCCATTTTGATCCAACGTTTTACAATATGAAAGTTATGATATAAATAGATTTAGAGGGATATAATAGTGTTGCAATATTATTTATGGTCCGTTATACAGAGATTACATGGTTTTCTTGAGATTATTTCTATGCAACATTTGACGCAAATCGGTCGAGCAGTTTGTTAAGAAAGCTTTGTGAAAAAAAAGGTTTCTCTATGAGACACCCAACACTGATCAACGATACTTCCTCGTAGAGGTAGCTTCGTAAAAAAAATATTTGTTTAACATACAAAATAATGGGGAAACAATTTACAAGCTTCTACTTTGCAGGCTTGGCTTCTACGCTTTTATTGGAAACAGCAGAATTTTTCATCCAAGACGTAAGAATTTTTAGAGTGATATCTCAATTTGTCAATCTTTTAATACGTTCTCAATACACTGCCAAATACCCTATAAAATCTACTTCAAACTTAACGGGGTCGCATTGAAAGAATAAAGAAAACTCTTAAATTAAAAAAAAATATAAAAATGAAACTTTTTTGTTTTTACATTTTTTTTTGCCCGACCCCAATCTTCCATGATACACGGTTTTGAGAAAAAAAAATACCATTTTTAAAATAAGTGAATTAAACAGTCTGAAGAAATTCACAGAGAGTATCTTTAAGTAGTACTACTATGGCCAATTATGGGATAGATCCAAGAGGGTAAAAAAAAAAGTGGCCGAGTTGGTGGAGAATGCCTCACAGTACAGAGTGGAGGATAATATAGCACGAGCTCAGGCTACTCGGGTCCATAAAATAGATGGACGCGCGGCTTCTGGTTATGTCAGCATCCTCTGACAGACAATAGACGACCCCGCGCGTTATTGTCTACCGAGCGCGGACTGCACGCGTACACCTCTCTGACGCCGTCGCCGGCTCGGCAATCTCCAGCAGCACCACCACTACTATAGACCGTCGTCGTTCTCCTCGTCATGCGGAGTTTACCGTACCAACGTGATCCTTACTAATCGACGTAACCGCGCGAGCGTGTACCGCGATTCTACCTACGGTTTCGTATAGCCGAGCTATATCTCCTGGCAAGTAGACACTATGTTGCTCAACAAGGGACAGAATGCGTGCGTTGCAACCTGTTAACCAGTTGCACTGCACTGCACACACACAATGTCTCCTTGCTGGCTGACTGACCGAATGACTGACTGGTCAGCGTATATCAGCAGCTAGATTATACCGCCACAACGCGTCTAAACACTAAACCATCAATAGAGAGTCTCTACCACGGCCGGAAATAGATTCGACGGATTACCAGATGCACGGACATGTCAGAGTCTCCGATTTACAGCGATAAAATCAATTTAATTTTTTATCAATGCGAAAAGTGTAGTTTCTTTCAATTTAAGAAATAATTAATGCCCTGTTTCTGACTTTGGGGCTTCTGACACCGATCGTACATTTACGTCGAAGGTAATTACAGTTTTAGCAAGATAAAAGAGTGATGAAGGGTTAACTCGGGTAATTGTGATGGAGGATATTTCTTTATAGAATATTACATTATTTTTCCTTTTTTTTCACTATGTTAGGATGTATACTTGTTTTAATAACTATAAAGAAATATTGCCTGAAAATAGTTCAATTTGTCATGTTTAGGAAAGGACCACTGAAGCTTTCTATGGGACATTATCCAAGCGTGTCTTTAAAGCCCCCTTTTGGATAAAATTAACTTGAAAGATACATTTTTTTTTAAATAATGGAACATTTTTCGACCGCAATATTTTTCCGTTAGAAAATTCGTGTAGCAATATTTAACTCGTCGTACTAGATCCGCGCTCGGGATAATTAAGAGTAGAAGAGAAGGAGTTTTCAATTCAACCTAATTTTTTTTTGCAATAATTGGCGTTGAGTCGCTACCGCTTCTCTTCACATCAATAATGTTATATAATTCATTCTAAATGTAAGAAACGGCCAAGAAGTAGTAATTATATGTAGATTTTGTAATTACACAATTTTTCTATTTTAATGTTACATATCACATTAACACCTTGTAAATTTGCACAATGGGCTCTGTATGAAACGAAAAGATGAAAAGAATTTTTCAGATTTTAAAATTACGTCGAACGATATGTTGGTTTTAAGTATAATCATAATTCTTACAATATATCAAATGTTAAAAAAAAAATCTAATAAAAATTATGGCTGTCGCTTGGAGTTGGAGCAGTAACATAAAAAATTGTGGATCAGATCGTAGAGATCAAGGGTGAGATCCAGGTCGAATCGGTATGGAATACCTCTATTATATCTATGATTACAAGTTGTACTGTAGTAATCTTATCGAAAGTTCCAATATATGGACCACACCATAATTTAATCCAGAACATTATTTTTGCTCGAAAAAGCAGAAGAACAAAAAAAAATCGGTACGAGACCGCAAGTGTCGGTTGAGTAAAAGTCGAAGGTCTTTGCCGGTCGTTTGGTCTTGAACGTTAAGAGGGAACGTTGAGCATCCACTCAGAATTAGAATATTCGAGGGTCGGCAAACTGCCGCGTCGACAACGATAAGATATACACTTTATACTCTGTTCTGCAAATATAATGCGATTTTTCGAGCCACCGACGACACCCTACAACAAGTGCTGCCTTTGGGTCAATGGTCGTCTCAAAATAAAATGATCAACAATGCACGTTGTTCACTTTTAGATAATTCCAATAAATGCCCGAATAAAAGTCGATATAAATGGAACTTGGGATGTCTGCTGATGATATACAACCGTCCGGGTTTTATCTATCCATTTGGAAACTTTCGTGTTCCTAAATAGCCACACCAACATATAGTAATAATTATATGAACAATGGACTAAAAGGTTTAGATTCTACTATTGGAAATAACCTCGGGAATGACCCTACTGTCCAGAATATATTTAGTGGATGAGCGGTTTTCTCGAGTAGGTGAAAGGTGAAACGGAAAATACATTCAATTGCGTAGAATATCGGTTTTGTTAACTTTGTTTTAAATAGTCTGTATCCTTCTGAACAGTCGTCTGAGACGTCATGGTTTGCTATCTATAGATAACAGATACAATCCGGGCTTCTGATGTTTGCAACTTCAAGTGGAACCTTTAGAAAACACAACGATATAATTTTCTCACTCAAGGTGACGTAAATCATAATATTTTCAACAAATAAAAGTCATTACATTCATCATAAATCATGGAGCAACACACACTTAAACGCTTGCGCTCGTATGGAAATTTATATATGGGTTATTCCAAGTAAACTCACTTCGTCATCGGCCTGAACCCCTTGGGATGAATTGACGAATTTTTATTGGCATATTTTGGTCCAAAAGATGAGGTTATTTTTTCCCTCTTTTTCCTTTTATTTATATCAATAATGCTGTGAGGTAGAAATAAAATGAAGAACACATATTCTATTGCCTACAGAATCGTTTGAAAGCGTTCGTTTCAAACACGCGCAAGCTATTAAATCCTCACCGTCCACAATGAAATACAACAAAGAAGTTGGATGTAATCCTATTAGGGAATTAAAGTGCCGCGAAATCTCTTTGCGTTGCAGTACGATACTGACTCGTTCCCTAAAGTACTTACCAAAGTGAATTCGCGCGTTGTTTTCATTGTCAGCAATGAGAAAAACTGTTGGAATGCATCTTGGTGGATACTACACTGTCGAAGCGACTTACAACGCAATCACGAGCAAATGAATAAGCTTTGATAGCGCCTTTTTAGAAATTGGTTAACAGCACTACTATCTCTTTTGCTCTTAACTGATAAATTAAATTCGGTGAAATTCACGCCCACGAACCTGGGCGCAAAGTGGATGGACCAGGGAAATTGTCTTCACGAAACGTTCTGCTAATTCGTGCTAATCTAATTATCGCCTCTTGTTCGAGGCTCCCATCCGGGCGCAAAGGAGTTTCTGCAGTTCTCAGCTTGTTTGTTCAACGAGAGACTAGTGCAAATACTGGGATCTCACTGTGATTTCTTTAAATTTCGCTCTCTCATTTGACTTTTTCCAAATCTTCAGTTAGTCATTTTTTATTTTAATGAACAGTGGTTTATTCTTAACATTTGATTGATTTTCCGTCTACGTAATAAAAAAGAACCAACAAAACTTTGAAAAGAAAACCCCGTTTGAAAATTAAAAAAAAAAAATTGTAGATATTTCGAATTTTTTTTACAAAATATGAATTTAGTCTTTTTTTTTCTTTTGTTTCGCTTTGATGAATTTTTTTCGGGATTTTCATATAAGGATAGTTAGAATGGTCTAAAATATCGAGAAAATATGAGATAATGTACCTATATTGAAATTTCCTTTAAAAGATATGTGATTCGGACAGATTTTAATTAAAACTTTGGGATAAAGTAGCACCTTGCTCACAATTCTAGCTTGCTCATAATTCTTCGTTTTACGCAAAGCTTTCTCTATGAGGAGGCCAAAATTAATCGACATACTTCATCATAGAGGGGATTTTGCGCAACATGAAAAATGTATTTGCAACTTTTTTATTATGCATAGGATATCTTAGTCTTTTTGTCTCGAAATTTCATTAAATCTATTCCTCGAGAAGGATTTAAAAGTAACATTTATTGAATATCTACGCAAATTCTGAACACATTGACATGAAAATCGTGATTTCTCTTTTTTCATAAAACCAAGTTCTCAGAGAAAGCAGAATCGAAAACAGACGAAAAAGAATGAGAAGATTTTTTCGCAAACGTCTCACTGACTGAACGTAGAAATAAGAATGCTTGGAGTCAATGCATGAAATACGTATTCACGGAAGGGAAAATGTTTTGGATAAAATCTTTCGGTAAATCGAGATAAAAATAAACCAACGTCGTGCTGTTGATGCTGCTGCATCGATGGACCGTGAATCTGGAGGAAAACTAGCCGGCGGGAGCCCTCGCCGCCTTTGCCGTCATAGATATCGACTTTTTTACTCGAAAATGCTGCCGGGACAGAAACCTTTCAACTTGCAGAAACGATAAGACGTTTCTGCTATCGACAGGAAACCCTTCCTGACTCTACCTTCACCGTTTCCTCAACAGTACAGAGCCAGAGGCTCTTCATGCAGTACTGCACCATAATACGTGAATCTTGTAGCATGTAGTAGAACATTTTTTTTTTTTTTTTTCAGACGAGTACATTGAGGAAAATAATGCGTCGATTTTCGGTTACGGAAAATCGTTAATGGAGATTGAGGTACATAATCGGTATGCGTTTTGTGTTGCACCGGTGGGGAGGAAGGCGGAGCAAATCGTTAGTAGAGCTATCGAGAAACGTATAAACCGTTATGGCGGAGTTGGGCTCTCAATGTGGAGTGGCAATTACCGGAGTAGCCGTCCACCGCATGCCAACCCGATCTTTATTCGCCTAGTATACCGTTAACCTTTAACGACACACTGTTTTACAAGAAGGAAATACAAACAAAAAGAAATTAAGCGGCGGTACATTAGCGAGCCTAAATGACTTGATGAGTTATCGTTTCAATGAGATTTCTAGTGACGTGCATATGCCCTAGATTAATTAGCGCAACTGCAGAAGAGTCAATTTTCCGAGGAGGACAAGGAATTGCAGAACATTTTCTTCTTTAGTTATTCCTTCAAGACCGAGCGGAACAATTGAATGCTGATAGGAGGGCAACTGATAATCAAGGCGAGCTTGAGTTCTATACTGATGCATCGATATTCTGACACAACACTACCGGAATAGTCTTCGGCGACAAACGTCCCAAACTCACGTTAATTAACGAGACATCGAAGCCCTTAATGAGTCTGCGATTGCAATGAATCTCTGTGGTACATGCTTTTTCCTGTTTTACGAATCGAACGAATGCGAAAATCGATATTCAGCGATGACGAGACATGTCGTATTTTTGAAACATTGGCCTTGGGGGAAACGAGCATCAGAAAAATATGAAAGAGTTAACGATATTTGGGCCACAGTTGACAGGGGTGTGATGGTGAGAGTTGAGGTAAGCTCGTCGGCGAGACGTATGTTTGAGACCTCGGATCTCGACTTTCTAAAACATTTTGGAAATTACGTATTAATCCGAAACGTTGAGGTCATAGTAATTTTTTAATCTACTTTTGAAAGAAGTGCTTTTCGTTTGGATGATTTTGTTCTCTAAATTCAAGTACTAAATTACAACCAATTATTGTTTAGTTTACATCGTAGATACCCATTTTTATTATTTTACCGGTCAATTCAGCTTTCACTGTATTGATTAGTAATAAAATTGTTGATGATTATGGCACTCGTCTTCTTTATAGAGAACACAAAGTCGTCGTGAAATATACGACTTGCGGTGAAGGAGTCTTGTAAACAGTTGCGCATTGTGCGTAATTCACGACGCTGCATTCTGATAGCAGTTTTCTGTAGTTCTGTAGTTCGAGGATAAAACATGTTGAAACGCTCGGCAAGGGGGTGTTCGCGCGTGTACGATATCAAGAGAATAGCATGGCTGGTAAAGCTATATATAGTATAGCGAAGAAACGAGTATAGCACGAGGAGTCTAAATTGAGATTAATTCCGAGAATCCGCTAGCGAGGTCGGCGGAAGTGAAGCCGGTGAGCAGAGGAAGAGAAAGCTCACGGAGATTGCACGCTCGGCCATGCTCCAGCCAAGCTTGCTGCACCGATATATTTTTTCGAGCCAACTGCACAGTTGATAATTGGATGTGGTGGAGTGTGCGATTCTGGTATTAAAAAAAAAGAAAAAAAATTAAAAGACAAATACACGTGTCTTACAAGGTGTACAGAAAAATCTTTAAATATCGCTTGAAATCGAAAATCTTACATTTACAGTTTAAGTACTTTGATCTTTTTTCCCTATTTAGATTAACAATGTAATTATATCGTAACCCTTAATAAGTATTTCTAACGTTGTTTTTTTTGCAGTCGAAATACTCGACTTTATACGCAATAAAAACTAAATTACATTTGTGTAAAAACGTTCTCAGAAAGTTTTTGCTAATTTCACACTAATTTTTATATCGTCGGTTTACAAACACACTACAAAAATAATTGGTTAATAATATTGTGTTCTCATTTTACAAAATATTTTAGATTTATTTTAAAGAAAAAAATTTTTATCGCTTATTTCACAACTCTATCGGTAAATTTTACGACTTTTTACGATAAGTCGACGAAAAATCATTGGTAAGGTTATCATGGAAAACCTTACCAGTGATTTACGAGTAATTAGAAAAATATTTACTTTTACAAACAGGCATGCATGGTTAATTTTTTTTTTAAATCGTCAAAATAACAATTTTTGTTGTGCTTTGTAAATGTAGAATCTCTTTAATTTGTGAATTCAAGCAAACAAAAAATACTGGTCGTTTATGGACATAAACAATTTTGTTAACTATATAAAATAATTATTCATCTTTACTGCGTAATTGCAGTATAACGCATTTATCCCAGTCTGATCCCAGTATATTGTTTCGAGCAGCCTGACTTATAAATAGTAAAGATAATTTTTTTTTCCTTTTTTTTTAACTTGTTAGCGATTTATATTTTTTACAACGTTACTGTATGACGGTTTAACTGCACGCTGCAATGGGAAAAATGCGCAGAATTTGCGAGTATGTGATATCACGAGAGTGCCAAGTGGTTGTCGATATTTTTATGTAGTATGTAAAGTAGTTTGGAGAGCTCGTGATCCTCACAACCTTCTACGACGAGTATCGCAGTTCTTGTTATGGTAAACAGAGTTGATGTCGTTTATACAATGCAGAAGAAGAAGAGCTCCGATGTATAGTAAAACTATAAACAGCAAGTATACAGTCGTTCTCTCAAAAGTGTCAGAGTCTTCATGTTTCCACGTGAGGGCAAGTCACTAAATTACGATTTCCCAAGAAATTTGATTAATTTGTCGACGTGTTCTCGAGGGAACTCTCGTTTCGAAGAATGTTAGTAGTGCTTGCTGCTGTTACTGCTGCTGCTCCACGGTTGTGGATCTGACTTTATAACGTCTCATTCTAGCATCGCAGGGGGAAATGATATTCCACGAGGAGAAGTAGGGAAGCAGGTAGATAGAAGAGAAGAACGCTCGGCTCACTGCGGTAGGAATTAGCATTTCGCTGGCGAGACTACCGGGAGTGAGCATATCACAAGGCTTGCGGCATATAGTAGACGAAATGGCGGTACTGCTGGTCATCCAAAGATCGACGACTTGGCACAGTTGTGAATGAAAAAAATTGCATTTTCAAATTATGTTAAAATTATTATGTAATTTATGACTCACATAACACTAAAATATATTTTTTAACGTATTAACAAAACCGTAGAGCAACGAAATATTTCGAAAATATTATAGAAATATTTCTTTGCAATACTTTGAAATAGTAATGTTACCAGAATATTTGAAAATCAATCAACAATGTTGTTGAAATATTGCAGCGACTTTCCAATATCCGTTAAAAATATTGCAGATGTCAATATTCTAACAATATGTGAAATATTGCAAAAAATTTTCGAACAAGTAAAAATTATAGTCACCATTATTACTACCAATAATTACCAATAATTAAAAATTTATATTACATTAATACACACATTGTATTATTAATATACGATGAAGAAAAAAGTCTCGAAAAAAATATCCAATCTGAAAAAATAGCGCTCTTAAAGTTCCTGTTTTTAAATCTAACGCTAAAATTAATAAACTCCAAATTCCGAAAGGATTTTTGTTGAAAACGCTATTATTTTGGGATTCGAACTGTTACGGTGTAATTTCGAAATTGCTGTTTTTTTTTTTTTTGGTTCAACGCATGTAAGCCGTACTCTTCATATATTCATCGTACGATTTTCTAGTCTATAGAGAATTTAAAAAAAATAAGAAACGAAAAATCCAGTCAATACAATTCAAATTTAGGAACATATTTCTTTTTTAAAAATATTTCTGAAACGATTTAATTTTTTTTCGTCTTTTACAATATTTCACAATGCACAAAATGTAACTGGGTGATTAGATGTTTCGCCTTTTGTTACCACTATGTTGCAACAATATTTGAATTATAACGAATTATTGAAACCATTTCTAAAATATTCTACGCTTCATGATAAGGTAACTCTTTTGAAGAAAACTCGGGATATAAGATTACTCCAAGACTTTATAACGAAATAATCGACTGATTATTTTTCTCGCAGACGACGTAATTGCAATATCATTAAAAGCGTTACAAAAAAAGGCAATCAATGTAGACTTTGTAAACTAATAATCCTCTTTTCTTCCAAGAAAATTGATTACAAATTACTCAACACAACGTAAAAAAAAAAACATATTGTCCGCATGACCCGCCTAACCACCAACTCTTCTGTATATAGTGAGATCTGGGATTTCCTCTACGAGGAAAAATATAAATTTCCGTCAGCGGAAAATAGTGAAGAGCATTTAGTTCGTCACACACGTTTACAAACGTCATTGAAGATTTTACTGAGTCGTGTACCAGTCTTAAAAACGTCTCGAGGACTTATTGCCTGTCGGCACGTTATAAATATCTCGACAATCACTCTTTCTTCTCCCTCTTGTGCTGCAGCCTACGTATATAGCTAGAATGTTACATAGAATTCTAGCTACAATAATAGTTAGCTTGTTTCCGCTTCGGTACACAATATCGACGATCTACTTATCCTGGAAAAGGATTCTGGTCTCTCTATGGACGAGAGGATATATAGAGAAGCCGAGGGATCGTCTAGATGATCGTCTCGCAGGTGAAGAGAGCTTTTAGCGTGAGAGAGACCACGACGAAAGGAGTCCAAGTGAGTAAAGGAGAAAGAGGAGAGAGTGGAGTTTGTGGCATTGGGCCTAACGGGCGTTAAAACGTGAACACCACGTGCACTCGTGTCGATCTCCCAAGTATCCGAGCTTAAAGGGACACCCCTTTCCCTTCTTCTTCTTCTCTCTCTCTCTCTTTCTCTCCGTCTCATCCTTCAGGCAAGGATCTTCCGCCAACTCTCATCCCCTGTCGCGTTCATCTGCTCTCTGCCCGCAGACTCTAGCTCTCAACGAAGGATGGTTTAGGCGATAGAACTGTCGGATCGAACGTAGCAAATTTTCTCGAGAACTCGAGTGCACTGTCGAAAAGAGAGAGAGAGAGAGAAAAAAAAAGAAGAAAAAAAAAGGAAATGTGCTGGCTCGGAGGGCCGATCATAGATTTAAAGTGGTACACGGCGGCGGTGGCGCGGAGTGACGATGGTCTAGCGTCGGTGTTTCCGCGCACGAACCGGAAACCGAGGAACGAGCAACTCGCCCGGCCTCAAATTTATTAACCCTGCCAAGTAACGTGCTTTGACCGTTAGTATATAGATTGTAAGGGGGTTTGGAACGGTCCGGGGAGGGGGGCTTTCCCTCAGCCTTGCGGCTATGCTGGCATCCGGGTCTATATAATTCCAGGGTTTTAGGTTTTAGCACGCCATTATATGCCTCGCGACTGTTGGTCGAGCGGTGTGGCTCGCGTGCCTTCATCGAGTAACTCGTATCTTTGTTCGTTTCACTCGATGCGAAATCTCAGTGTACTTTTTCTTTTTCTTTGGTTGCTCGTGCTACCGGAACTCCCGAGAACCTTTTCTCAGGGAGAGAAACTTTCATGACTGACCAGATTACGGTCGTTGAAGATGTGTTGTACCTTCCGATAAAGTGAAAAATAAATTTTAAACAAAAAACGGGAAATATGTTGAAAAATATTATAATGCGGTTTTTATACCAATTTTAAGTTCTTTATCGATGTCCCCCATGAGACCCCCTCTAACGAATAGAACAAATTTACAAAATTTACAAAACTTCGAAAGCAAAATTTGCATCGTAACACGATTAAAATATTTTATTACGGAAAAGTATCGAGCAGTTAAGATTTTTGTTTTTCAACAAAAAGAAAATACTTAAAGATTTAACTTTAATAAATAATCATTTACTTATAAATTCGCTGGACAAATCTGAAAAATCCCATTAAGAAAAACTGTTAAGCTCAAGATTGACGTGGTTATTGCAACGATTTTTCGATGAAGCTGCGCATCATCACCCAGTTTTGTCGAAGCACACGAAGCGACGGACAAAAGGCTTGGGCGCCGCGCTGATAGTTGGATAGGCCTCTCGGGGAGTTAAAGCAGCCGAAGCAGCACCAGCCGTTAACGTTAAAAGTAGAAGGGATGCCAGCGTATACATTGTTCCCGTTGGGTATGGCCGAGGTTATTAGGTCGAAAAGTGGGCCAACCTTCCAGCTACAGCCGCCACGCAGAGCGGGGCATTGCATAGCAAGAGTCCATTCGATCGGCTACTGATTGAAGCGTTCAGAAATTGGCTACCCTTGTTCACCGTTTTTTCTTCCATTTTTTCTTTTTTTTTTACTTCTTGCGCCGTTTTCCTTCCAAACCTTCAGCTCTAATGCTTATAACGCGTATGCGCACTGAAGCACTCTTGCGCACTCTTGCGCTTGCAAAGAAACCTTTTTTTTCGCCCTCTCTTCTTTTTTTCTCTCGACGTCTCTTTGCTGGATACACATGGTATACTTACTCACGTTCGTGAAGGAACCCCGTGGGACCACCTGTTGTGCGAAGCTTTACGAACCGCGTCGAATACACCCCGTGCGTATTTCCGAGAAGAACCATCCACCGAGTGTTCTCTATCCCTGGTTCTTTTTTCTTTTATTTTATTTTTTTTTCACTACTTCGTGCCGTGCACACCAATTAAGACAGTCTCGTCTCGGCGCGCAACTATAAAGAATTATAATTAGCCCGGAAAGCGTAACAGAAGCTGCTATAGCCACATCTCTTCTGGGAGATTCCACGTCCTCGGTTGCCTCCAGGACGTATATTATTACTTCGTCTCTTTCCTCGAGCTCGAATAATACTCTGCTAAATTTTCCATTTCTGTACCCCGAGGTATTTACTTATTCCACATCACACTGATGGCATTAACATTTGGCATCTTTAAACTGAGAGAAACTGACGATTTAAGGATACCGATGTTTCTAACAATTTTCATGTGACTCGATAATTTTTTTTTTTTTTTCGAGTTTTTGTAGTTATCGGTTTAAGTAAAATAAAGTTCTCTAAGGAGGTTATGAAATGGCTAATTTTAAACCTCGCTTTAGACGTACATATTGAAGAAGGTCTATAATATAATAAAATCCACAAAACTCAAATTCCTTTTTTTTTATTTAAATTTATAGATTGCAATACCGCCTTAATTCAGACTAGTTAAATTCGTTATAAAAATCATTTACTCTCTCGTATTTTGGTGATTTCTGAATAATATATACTTCAAAAATTTACACTGATCCCTTGTGTCATGAAATGATAATTTAATGATGATTGTTTTCTTTTCTTTTTGTTCCAGATTCTACTGGGATCTCTGTATGCTGTTACTCCTAGTGGCGAATCTCATTATTCTGCCAGTCGCCATTAGTTTTTTCAATGATGATCTGAGCACCCGGTGGATAGCCTTCAACTGCCTTTCGGACACGATATTCCTCATAGACATTGTCGTCAACTTCAGAACGGGTGAGCTATGATCGACGTAGCAATCGGTGTAGTACATAATGCATTAATAGTCATCAGTGCGGTTGTACATTGAGGGCGAGCCGCAAGTACTCCAGCGAGAGAGATATCCGAACCGCATATCTATCGCTGCGGTGCACACGTGGCGCTTTGCATGTGTGCGGACAAACGCGCGTATTTCAATTAAGCAACATACACGTCGTTAGCGAGAGCAGCCATGCTCCAAATGCGCGACAACTTTGTCTGCATATGGGAGCACTACGACGAAAACAGAGAGATCGAGCTCAATCCATGTTTCTTCGTAGCAGAGCGGATAGAATGTGTTACCGGCGACGAGGAAATTTATAGCTTACAACGTGGCATCTCGATAGTTACCAAAGTTTTCGCGCACACTCGGCTTCTGTATCGCCACATTGTCGAAATGAATTTTGTCACTGTAGTTGTGCATGGAATCATACTGCGTCAGGAATTATAATACTTCACTATACTCCGTATTGTATGTATCTATCTTGAAGGCAATACGGCATAATTTTGAAAGTCGGTACGGGCTGTTTGTTCTCATAATTACTGATAAAACGCGAAATAAGTTCGTGCAGAAATTTCAGCAGTGTTCCGTCTGGTTTGTTGTCGGGATTTTTTCACTTACAGTTGAGGTTTAGTCTGTTACCGGGTCGGATTCCAAGCATGGGATGTAACGCTTGTAAACTGGATTCTGTTCGGGATTCCTCATTGGTGTCCAAACGGAATTTACAACTGGATCCCAAACGAAATCTCGGGCTGGATCACTGACGTCATTCAGTCGGAATCGGGGATCTGTAAAGTGCCAAGCAGAGGTGGTCTCAGACATCGAAGAACGTAAACTGCGATACTAATCTGAAGTTTATAACCGAAATGCCATGTTCCAAAATTCATCGAGTTTCCGAGTGAGACAAACCGTTTTAGAAAAACCCTAGCGATTCCCAACCAATGAAAATCGGGTGGTCAGTGCAAATCTGGTACAAGATTTGAGATTCATTCGGATTTCAAGTAGGATTGCCCAATTCGGGAAACTCGACCAAAAACTGACCAGGATCCAATTGGAAATTGGGATTCCCTGACAGAATCCAGCACGGGAAGTTATTCCGTATCATTTGATTACAAAAAATCACGGAAATTCTGCATCGCAGACTCGAAACTTGAATCCTAGTGCCATTATGGAAATTTCATGGTTCGAGGTATGTGTATACCTGTAGTCCGAATGTTTACATTCTCAGCGAAACTGGATTAGGTCCGGCGGTGCAAAGCAAACTTGTGACCGACTGTATCGACAGAGGTTTTCTGCAGTTTCCTTGTGTCTTCTGAATCTGATTGCCCTCAATATATCCTGATACTATTAATAAAATCGTAAAAGGTGAAATTTTGAGGGTGGTCGAATTCTCACGGAATGATCCAATAACGATAAAGGGTTGCCTAAGTTGTTAAGGCTAAATTAAAAGTTGCCGTCGGAATATTTAAGAAAATCTGTGAAATGCAAAAAAAATGTAGTAATAAAGTTTTAACAAGACTTTTCGCTCTTTGCAAAATAAATAGCGCTAACTGCAAAATAACACTTTTTTCAGGACGATTGACTGTATCTTTCATTTTACGCCCACGAAATTCCACGCCTATTTCCAGCTTGTTGCTCGCAGCTTGCGGGAATCGATGAGCCAAGAGCTGCATTGAAGTACTCATTCACGTTCTGCTTCCAGATATAAAAAAAAAGTCCGGAATAGTAGTAGCTAAAATAAACTGTATTTTACTTTTCAAGTCGTTTCGAAGAATTTCCTTTTAGCTCGTTAACGAACGCTAGTCTCAACTGTTGCTACATGTCAATCGTATTTTCACCATAAATATACAAAGTCAAAGGAGACATGGGCCATAAATAAGCTATCGTCGTTTCCTGTCCTGTATAAAGAAAGAAAATAAGTTTCATCCAATCGTATCGACGAAACGTCAATTGAACCAATTTCGAAATCGACTGTCGTGATAGTGGCAGAAGAGAAACGGCAGTAGTCACGATCCATGAAGCCAGGCTCTATAGCGTAAGTCAGTGGAATATGGTACCTTCATTGCCAGGATGATGTAGAGTTGGAAGAGCAGCCGTTACGCCGGGAAACAGCTCCCCCGGGAACTCCTTATAGGAACATCAGCTCGCTCGAGTCACCACAAGCAAGATAAACGATACAGTTGTTGGCAACTTGGCATTAAACAGCCAGCGTTCATAGTACACGAATGGCCTTTGCAGGATACTAGCCAAGAAGAAGCATGCCAGTAACTGAATTTTACAGCAGATGGCTTAAACTGCCATTGACTGTATTCGTTTATCTCACGCCCACGAAATTCCATGCCTATTTCCATCTCGCTGCTCGCGGCTCGCGGGAATCAATGAGCCAAGAGCATTGGAGCACTCCTTCATGTTCTGCTTTCACATATGAGACATGCCACACCAATTCAGTCACTCGGTTTTTCAATATTTCCAAAAAAATATTGTAGTTTTACGGTATGGTAATACTGTATTCCTTCAGAGAAAGAACCAAATTTGGAGAGCCTACGGGGTTCCGTGTTTGTGAAAAAACCCTTTGATTATTTTTTATTTGGTTGGGTGATATGTCGATAATCCTAAATTGTATTGTAACGTAAAAAAGACGAAAATGTTCGTTTTCTCACATACTCTTTATATACTAGTTTTCCAATTTCGATTAATCGCATCAAATTTGGTTATAGGTTTTTTTTTACTTTTCACTTAAGTTTTCTAAATAAGGGCCAACCGCTATTGAACTAATTTTTTTTCTATATGAGTTTGGGAACTTATGAAATCGGCTAACTGAATTAGTGTGGTATTAGTGTGTGAGAATAAAGCCCATATTTTACTTATTTCAATAAATCGGTTCGAAGTTCGAAGAGGTGCCTTTTGCTTGTTAACTGACGCTGGTCTCAGATGTTGGTACTTTCTGTTACAGGCATAATGCAGCAGGACAACGCGGAGCAGGTGATACTGGATCCGAAGTTGATAGCGAAACACTACCTCAGGACTTGGTTCTTTCTTGACCTCATCTCCTCCATACCGCTAGACTACATATTCCTCATATTTAATCAAGTAAGTGAGAAAGAGAGCTAGCTAACTAGCTAACAGCCTCATCCGCATTTTCCACATTTCATCAACGTAAAAGAATCTTTCCTTATATCCTTTTCTTTGATATCCAGCCTTCGCTTCTCAGGCTGTGTGCTTCCGTTTTTTTTTTAATCCACCAATCTCACACTCTTATGACTTAAAAATCTATTAAACTCCTGTAAAGTGCCCACGTCTTCCATCCACGAGTCCCAGCTAACGTAAACATATTATTGAAACTTTCGGGCAAAATGAAAAAGAGAGACTGATTTTTATTGTGCGATTTCATCAGTTTCAGGACTTCAGCGAGTCTTTCCAGATCCTGCACGCTGGTCGTGCCCTCAGGATCCTCAGGCTGGCTAAACTACTTTCACTCGTCAGGCTACTTCGACTATCGAGACTGGTGCGATATGTCTCGCAGTGGGAAGAAGTCTATGTGAGTATCCATTTCTACCTAATGCGTTTTAAAATATTATTATTATAATTATGTTTATTATTAAATCGATCCTTTTCTTCAATATTTTATACTATTCCCGTTTACTATAGTTGTCCATATTATTATAAACCTTCGTATACTATAATTGGTGCAAAAGAGAAAACAGAAAAAGAAGGTAATAATAATAAATTCGTCCGGACGCGAACAGCCACTATTTTGAAAAATAAATCGGTTTGTGTATCGATCACATTGAACGACGTAAAAGAGTCTACAGATATAGCTCGAAAGATCTCCAAGTAGTAAAAAATCGATCCGGCTATTCACTTTGAATCCTTTGCACAGTTTCTTCATTTTAATCGGTAATCGAACTTTTTTTTTTTCCTTTTGGAACAAAAATACATGACAAATCCAATCCCCTGGAAGGAACAACTATGTATACTTTACGTTTTTCAAACAAATATTACACAACACAATTTGTTTCGTCACGCGAATCTCGCCTAGGTGAGTAAGTAGAGTCGTAGATGAATAGGCGCAATATTAGAAGAAAAAAAAACAATAAAAATAGGGATTTTGAAGCCGGGACGTAGATCGATGATTTGCTTTGTCGCGATTGAGAAAAGTTTCATGGACAAAGGCCTCGAATTCTCTCGACAATGTTGATTAAACGCAGCTTTTGATTCGCTTTGTTTCGTTAGCGCTAAAGCCACGGCTCCGTGGTACAGACCAACGAATCAATCAGGCATTCACGCCGTGCAAATCGAGACGATACTATGAACGGCGGTGTTTCTCATTTTACAACACAAAAACACAGTTAAAACGAATAGTGAAGGGTTTTTTTTTGTTGTTGGTGTTGTTGTAGTTCGGTCGATCGGGCACGTGCGCCTTTGTCCCAAGTTACTCTAGTTTCTGTCTTCAAGGTGGCAAAACTCTTTCTCTTTCTCTCTCTCTTTCTTTCTCTCTCTCTCTCTTTCTTTTTCTCTCTCTTTTTGTCTCGAGTTTAGGTTTTATCAAGATACGATAGCTATATAATATACACGAGAAAGTAAAGTTGAAGAAAGCCGAGAATGCCGAGAGAGAACTCAAAAATTCTCAGCAACCACTTTGCAGAGTTCGAGACAACATCGCGCAACCCCCGCGCTTGCACACATACACACACCACTCGCTTTTTTTTCACTCTAAGTTCAAAACCGGAAGAAAACTTGAAGTGCGCGTCCTGATGGCAACGATAATGATGGTTGATGATGCGCCGTTGAGAAATTTTACGGTTGAAAAAGAAAAGTTGGTCGATCGATCGTCTAGCAGTAATGATTAATGGAAAATTAAGGACAGGTATGACGTGGAAATATTTTCTACTGTAATATGTACTGGCGTGATATAAATCTCTCGCGTTCTCTATAAGCTCTATTATTGTGTTATGTTATTTATCGTTCTCTCGCGATTGAGCCATCTACAGGTGTATCAAGCTAAACGGCGAGCATTCCAATTTCACAATTAAAAAAAACATTTGTCTTTAAAAACAATTCATAATGAACTGTCATAAATTATAATTTAAAATCATTTTTTTTAGGATCATTATGATTCACTATTATATTTTCATAAAGGTGATATATTTTGAATTTTGTATAAACTATTGTTATTTATCAATAATGGTAGGAAAATATTAAACGTTTATTTTATTACAATTTACGTTTACCAGTTTAATGTGATTTAAGCAGGGAGTGTGTATGCGATTTTTTAAACACTGCATCATCAAGTTTGAAATTTCATTAAGACGTTCTATTCAAAAGACACCAGTCAAAAGAGTGTTAAACTTTATTGTTACTGCGGGCATTGATTGATTAATCTCCTGCGTTAATGCGCTGATTTCTTTTTTTTTTTAAATTGATTTTCATGACTGCTTAAAATATTATGTGAAAACATCTTTTGGTGTAGTTCTCGGTTGGACGAGATTTTTATCAATTACCATTTTGGCAATTTCACTTAATTTTTAGAATCACTTTTACGCTTTGTAAGCTCAATAGGCGAAAGTGCCTATTACAATCGTATTCCAATATATCTTGTGGAAAGGACAGAAAAAAATCGAAATGTGCAAAAAATAACCTAGTCATTACTTTTTCATACAAGATGTTAGACATCCCAGTCTATACTCCCAGTCAGATTTTTGCTTTAATTAACATATAAATAAAAATATAAAGATTAAACTATTAAAAAGTAATAATAATAAACACTTGGAAGATATCTTTGAAGAGAAAAGCTTCACTAAAGATATTGTCACATCAAAGCTTCAAATATATGCCCCTTCTTCTACTTTCTTCATTATACTGATCAAATAGTCGATTTAACAAAATTTCAACATCAATGAGTCGGTGTTTAAAAAAATGATCTAAGCGTCTCCATTTGCGCGACCTATTTTTCTACTGAAAAGTGCAAGAATTTCAGTACAAATTGAAAAAAAAAAAAACGTTTCAACTAACCAATTGATAGTACAACAGTGAATATTTGTGATTTTGATAAATAATTTTAAAGTCGTCCAGTAACCAGGACACTCACCTTATTTGGTCGAAATGCGATGTAGTAGTGGAAGCGTCCTTCGCCGGATATACGATGGCCACGACAAAAGCTTTTGCGGTTTTGTCGAAGCGAGATAGAAGACTGAGGCGGATGGAAAACAGGGTTTGTGCGGCGGCTTTTACCGAGAGAGCCGCGATTCGCGCATCACATCACTCGCATGTTGAAGCGTTACATGGACTATGGCCGCGTTTCGAAGCCGCGAATGCGAACGAGCTTTCGTGCTGGGACCTGGTTTTAGTGTGGCTAGGAGGCCTAAGAGGAGCCCTTTGCTCTTTGCGCGGAATCCACATACACCGGTATATAGAAAAGCTTCAGAGAGACACCGTTCCGTTTTGCATGAATGCGTGTGGGCTTCGCTCACATTAGCCGGTAGTCAGTTGTTCATCTACCGCCACGACAATAAAGTACATACAAAATTAAAATGTTGTAAAATAAAGGAACTTACGAAAAAAAATTGCCAATCTACAAAAGAAATACATTTATTGAATTTTTTTTGTAATTCGTAAGATTATTTTATTCTTTGTGCAGATTAATCATTTTCTTAAGTCGGGGGTTTCTTTTATTTATAAAACTTTGTATGTTGCTTTTATTTCGTTTTATTTTTTATTGAACCTTCGACCATCTTTTTGGTCTGAATTTTACTTAAGGTCGGCCGCCTATCAACGAGGTAATCAAATATGTAACTATAATTTAAAGATGCAATGCATGACAAAGCTTGTATTATTAAAATGCTATGTATTTTACAGACCTTAATCTGAAGGTTTACAAAATATTGACCGTCCGAAATTAATTTTTAAAAATATTATTGAGATTTTGATGTCGCTAGCGCGTTGTCAAATATCAAATTTCAAAGGTTATAAAAATTATAATTTGATAGGAAAATTACCTGTTACTTAATTAGAGTTCCATTTTCATAACTTTTAATTAATTATCAATGAGGTAATTGTAAGTATTCCCATGTCCTAAATGTGGACATAATTTTTAGACTTCAAAGCTGAATATTGGCTGTGTCATTTTCTTCAATTTTTTTTCTGTTTTCCCAACTCAAAAAGTAGTGCCAAATAGTAAAAAAAAATTCCCCCTAAATCATCACTACGTAAAAAAAAAAAATATTTAGAAGTCAGTACTGAATTTTGGAGAAAAGAAATAAAGTCATTTTTGGTCCGAAATTGGATTTGGGCTATAGCGTTTTAAGATAGAGATAGAATTGATAACAAGACCGTAGATTCACATGGCTATTTAAAAAAAAAATTTTCTTAAATAAATAATACCTTTATCAATTTATACTGGACAAAAAAAATTAAAAATCTATACTCATGTCGTAAGTATTTATCTCACGCTTAATCGAGAATTATTTGGCGTACTGGTCCTCTTTAAAAAACGTGCAGACTGTAAGAACGATAAAAAAAATGTTTTGGGTCCAAAAATGTTCATGACCCCTTTGCTTTTGCCACCTGGCAAAAATAGTAGTTTTTGTTACAAGTACGAAAAATTCTTTTTTCGATAGGCCGTAGTTCTTTTTTTCAAACATAACAAGCGCGACCAGGTCAGTGAGTTATTTTGAATATTCGTAAATTTGTATTGATTCCCACCCCTATTTTGTCGTATTCAGAAACATTCAAAATCTAAACATTTCTATTTCTGCAATTTCTGAAACCGTGTAAAAAAAAAATGTAATCTTATGATTTTATATGTTAACAACTTACCGATTGGCTTCATTCAAATTTTGCATTTCGGTCGGTTTGATGCTGAAAGGAATGCCTTCCGTGATCGACCCACCTTAACTCTCTGTTTCTCGGTCAGGCTATTCAAATAACGTATCGACTGTCACTGTAATACCATCAGAATACAAACATGACATAAAATTCAAATATGATATTTTTTTTCTTGCTTGCCATGACCAAACGAACCTTTACGATCGAGCGACCGAACCAATCAACGAGAAACTAGTCTAGAATAAATCAGCGAAATATTCTGCACATTTCATCCGCAGGCCATATCAGATTTTTTTTTGTCAACGCTTTGAAAACGCACGAGGGCAACAAGCAAACCGATATATGATTACTCCAATGTCAAACGCATAAAAATCCTCTTCAGTCAGGTATTCAAAAAGCAAAACGTGAAAGTACACATACGTTGATTAACGGCGCAACGGGATCTTCATCTGGAATACAGTTACCGTTCGTATGAATTTTCAGCTAAGGCAATGTGTATATCATCAATCATCCTTATCGGTGTCACTTTTGCTCCCGGAACCCGGAAAATCCACCTGTGCTTCCGTGAAGAGTCGTCAGGGGAGTAATTACGACCGTGACGGAGCCGCGACACTAGATCTCACGTCAGATGAGAAAACTATATATATTATATATACATTTTTTTTCTATTAAGTTACTTTACTGCATTAAAAAGAAAAAATACGTATCGAAAACATTAGGTAAATACCTCAAATGACACACTATTGTTTTGAGTTTCGATTCGCCCCCCCCTCCCAGGTTCCTCGCAGTAAAAGCATCCGTGACCCATGTATATTATATAATCGTTAATACCTATCTATTTGTGGCGTTTTACTATTGTCCGCTCATTCATATTATTATATATACATCAGCTGCACCGTTTATCACACTATATATTTACTATTAAACGACGTATAATATTTGTCCACGTATTAATCACGATCGCCCGTGCACTGTCACCCATGTCCGTTCGCCTATAATGTCGTTATTATTATTATTATTATTATTATTATCATTATTATTGTTATTATTATTATTATTGTCATTATTATTGAATTGTATACCACACCGCTGCTGTCGCAACGTCCGCACTCCCGTTTATCCAGTGACCACAAATTTTCCGATGATTTCCAACCCCGTCCAGTAATGTCCTCAGAAGAAAATGATTATATTAATTCGTGGTGAAAGATTCGCACCGAAATTTTAAAGTGAATTAAAGTGAAAACCAAAGTTACTGATAAAATTAGAAAAAAGAAAAAAAAATTAATTAATAAACAAGACAGATTGTAATGGATTGCGTTGTGGGCATTGCGAACACTTTTTCGAATGGGTTTGCAGATCCCCCTTTATCAACAGCCGGAGAGGCACTACGAGCGACGGGCTACACCGCCCCAACCAGACCGAACGAGCAAGGTGTGCCTGCCTAGTAACCCCGAAAATCAAGGCCAATTGCCCTTTCTTGATTAAAGCGTTCGTTAACTTAAAATTAATGTTTCTACGTTTTACGCTAGATATATATATACATATATATATTTATATATACATCGTTATTGTGGACCGTGTTATATCGTCTTTCTCTTTTATTTTCGTATATTACTACTATTGAAGATTTTTTTGTTTTCGTAAATTTTTGGGTTTTTTTTTCTCGTTTTTTGGTTCTTTTTTGTTTTATAAATTAGAGAAATTGCATATAGAGTTTGATCGTCGGAGTCTGAGCAAGGAGACGATCGTACCAGAGTCTATCTAGTTTCCCCAGTAATTTAACTCGCGGATCACGATCAAGAGCCTCGAATTGATTATATTCTATCTTCTTTTTTCTGTTTTTTTTTTTACTTTTTTTTGGGTTCTTTGCTACGCTTGTTAGGCTTTTTCTGATTTTAGCTGGCATTCTCGTATTTAATCTAATGTTTTAATCGGTGACTCGTTAGTTCTGCCTCGTAATTAGCTTTCTCAAAATTCTGTTATTTTCATTTGTCTTTTTGTTGAGGGGAAAAAAATAAATAATGATACGTACAAAGTGATATTAATAAATACCGTTTTAACGCTCAATTGCGAGCTCTTGATCGCGTCTGCTTGTGAAAACCCCGTAGTCGAGATCATATGTACTAGAGTGTGCACCGTGCATCGTGAATAAGCTAAGAAAACCAACAAATCCACTCTGACAGTGTGATGAAAAGAAAAAGGAAAAGGGCGTGAGTTTCTCATTTATTTATTTATTAATTTATTTTGTTTTAACACGCGCTGCGCACTCGGTAATAGTTCGCATCCTTGCAAATGCCCTGGGAACGATTTTTGTTACTGACATGTTTGTCATTATATTGTTCGATCGTCGGATTTTGTTGAAAACTCCGTTGAAAAGTAGGTTCTAATGAGAGCTCCGTTGTTTCGTATAGACTAATCAGTGCGAGTACTTGGTGTCGAATAATCAAGAGACGCTCATTGATAAGTTGATAACTGCTT
Organism: Perithous albicinctus; assembly: GCA_964016905.1. Classification (NCBI taxonomy): domain Eukaryota; kingdom Metazoa; phylum Arthropoda; class Insecta; order Hymenoptera; family Ichneumonidae; genus Perithous; species Perithous albicinctus. The sequence goes on from OZ024688.1 coordinate 14,641,287, forward strand.
TAACATTTATTGAAAAGAATATCATGAACAAAAAAACAAATCGAACATTCTCGCTTAAAAATTACAAAGTCGTTATTGGACACGAAGGATACTCGGCAAGAACAGAGGATTGGTTGGTCCAATCGTAGGTCTGCTTGTGAGTGTATAGGTGTAAAACCTTGTTTGCCCGAAAATTTTGTTGGCAATGTGCCCGTGATCGGTATATGTTGTTCCCCCAATTTATCTTCCTCAAAATCATTTTGTTTTCCATTCTTTTTTAATTTATCACCAACTCTCTCTCTCTCTGCCCAGCTGGGACTTCCTATTTTCCTGTGTTGTCTTGTTCATCTTTATTTATTTTGTTTATTTCCTTGTTGAGCTCTAAAATTTTCATCCACCTGAACCCATTCTTTCCTGCTTGATGCCTCGTGTCATTATGCTGCTTGAAATTATCCTTATTTAAATGATATATCAGTATTATTTTACATTTTTGGTTTCTTTTTTTTTTTGCACAGCAGAGTGCACAGGGAAAAGCCATGATGAACCCGATCACTGGCTAAAAAAGCAATAGCTTCTTTCCTCGCGTTTGATTTATTCATTAGTTATATATATATATATAGTATTATTTACGCACGCAAAGCACTGACCATATTTTCGTTCTTCTCTTCATCTTCCCAAAACCATTTTGTTTTTCTGTTTGCGTTTTATACTCTGCAACGAAAAAATGATGTTTGTTTTTAAATTGTTATTCGGCTTCTGTCGATGGCTTTTTGTCGAATCTGTTGTTGGAAACGACACAAAACACTTAATGAGCTTGCAAACCGCGAACAGCCGTACTAGAGATTATGAAACATCCTATATAATACACACATAATTATTGAATAATTACGAACATTACTAACGGTTATAATGATAACTTACAAAATATTATTGAGTTTTCATGAAAGCAAAGCTTCTCTATGAGAAAAAAAATGCCCAGATTCAAATATAACAAATTGTTAGAAAATCTCAGATAACATAAAAAGTTTTGAAAATATTGCTCAAATATTATTTTATCGCAATCTACATACTGACGCGATTATCTAATCGAATTTTGTGAAAGATTTAATCGTGAAGTTACAATTTTTTTGTGGTATATTATTGAAAACGTTAACTCTAAATGCTGGAGAATCCGAAAAACCAATATTGAAATTTTATCGTAATTTTTGGAATTTAGAATTTTCAAAATTTTATCAGTGCACTTTGAAATGAGGGATTTTTAAATGCACTGGGATAGTCATTTTTTGAAAACTGCATTGTTGCATTTAATTATGTTTGGTCATATGCAATTTTTCATGTCCAATTCAGATAATGACAAAAATATTGTTTAATTATTTGAAAAGTATACTGCTATATTTTGCAAAGTCAACAATGTCAGAGTCTTAAATTTGCAATGTTTCAAACGAACATCGCAAAATTGTCACAATATTAAAAAAAAAAAAAAGGATTATTGAAAAAGATCTGTTGTTCCACTACCAATGATGCGTAATCATTTTTCAAGCCAAATGGAATGAAAAATAATATCACACTTATAACTATTGCAAAAAGTCTCCTGCTTTTCGGCTAGGATTCCGATCGGAATCCTTAAAGCAACTATTACAAAAGAAAAAGAAAGTTATGCTAAGTTAACAGCCGCGATAATAACAGTAATGACAAAAAAAACTCGCAAAAAATTCCAGTTGAAATAATATCTAAAAAAAAAACAAAAACAAAAGATAATGACTAAAATTAGGCGCCTAACTAATAATAATAATAAAAGTGAGGGATTCTTAATTTTATGTCATTTGTTAGTAATCTTATTATTATTATTTTTATTGTTACTACTACTTACGCGCCTAATATTAATGATTATCTATTCGTTTTTGGTTTTCTTTTAAAGCATCGTTTAAACTGGATTTTTTCGCAAGTTTTTAAAATTATTATTGTTATTATCGCAGCTATTTACTTAGCGTGGCTTCCTTTTTCTCTCGTAATACTTACTTGAAGAGGACTGAAAGTTAATTTGATAAATTACTAAAAAAATAATATTGATTTCGAAATATTCCGACAATATTGCTATATTTCAAAGGCATATATTTTCTAAATATTCCGGTTTTATCTGGGAAGTCTCATTAAAAAAAGAAATACTCTCCATTAAAACCAAAAAAAAAATAGGACTCCCATCATTTTTTGTATTTGAACCTGGGAATTTTCTTACACGATTAAAACACTGATCCAAACAATCAACCCCACGATTTTTAAATATAATTTTGCTTCAACGAAATAAAAACAAATATGAATACAACACGCCTCCCTGAAAACGTCGGAACTCTGCCTAAAAAAGAAAAGGAATAAGTATAACACACTTTTCGATCTTATTCGTTCATCAACATTAAAAACAAAAAAAAAACAAAAAAAGTATCTTCAATTATTCGAATACGACGCTACTGCAGTGGAACCGCCTTATCTTGAAATTGGGAGATAAATCGATGAGGCATCTCGTTGGCCGGGCGTGAATCAATTATATACGCGTCGACACCTACCGCGGCAAGCCAACAAAGTATATACGTGCAGCACACACATAACGCTGCATAAATGACCATTAATTACACACATTAGAACGTGATATATAGAGCGTGCGTGGGCTGTCCGGGATGTCCAAGCCATTCTCTATAGCGTTTTACCACCATACGCCTCTGCATTGTCGGGCTATAAAAAGTAGAAAAAGAAATAAAAAGAAAACGATTAGAGTAGCAGCAGCGAGGGTTGTAGGTTTCGCGAGCGCCGTGACTAATCGCACTTGAAGTGAATCACGCAACACAGCAATACGCCAATGCACTTTTTTTTTCCTATCACCCGACACTCGTCGCGCTCGCGATATAAACCCTGATAAACGGGTTACATACACCGCACGTGCGCGGTGTGGATCAGAATCCGTTCAATCCGTTAAACGATCCTCCTGATACGAATCGTTTAACCAAACGCATACTCTCGTGACATATTTAATAGTTTTTTACGTGGTGCGTTCTCGCGCTTCAGTTCACTAATGACTATCGACTATCCTCTCGACTCGATTATAACCCTCGACGAGACGATGACAAAAAAAAAAGTAAAAAAGAAAAAAATTCACTCGAGATCCACTTGTTAATTCGTTCTGTTAAACGGAACCGTAGCACCAAAGTCTCGAGTTTATATGGATGACAACTTCGACGCCCATTCAATTCCTACTCACGCGGCTTTTGACTTTTGACGGGAGTAAACAATGAGGTTTGGGTTATTGCGGAACGAGTTCAAGTGTTACTTGACTCCACGACAACCTCTGGAAATAACATCGAGAGCCATTTATTTATTCATCTGGAAATGATTTTGAGGGGACTTGTCTTGATTTTTCTTATCGTTAACGCGCTTTATTTATAGAAATGATTAACTGTTGAGAAAAATAATAGAGAAAAGAGGATTTAATTGAAATAGAATCATTATTTTTTCACCGAATAGCAGACTCTAATTTTGCAATTATTCATCATCGTCATTTCTTTTTTTAAATTACAATTGGCTATGTCTGTGAAATAAAAATAAAGGACAATTAAACCTCGGTTGTCTCTCTGGCAATATGTGGACAATCTTCATTTTTTTTCAATCTTAAAATGTTCAGCCAAATAAGTTGGGGACAGAATAAGTCATTTATTTATTTTATTAAATACATTGTCATTTGATTTCTTCTATTTAATGCATATTCTGCAATACTTAAAGTATCTTCTATCATTTTTTTTAACCATTTAAATCTAAGAATAAAAAGTCTCTGTCCACTTTCTGCATAGATTTCAAAATTGTCTTAGCTTATACCTGGATTTTATGAAATTTATTAAGATTTTTTAATTGGGTCAAGAATGTTCGAAATTCAATGGTTTTGTTTTTCCGGAACAAAACCGGAAATTATGAGCACAGCTACCATCTATTCGAGTAAATACATGTTTGATAATCAATTATCGTGAACAGATATTAAAAAAAATTATAGTTTTCATAGAATTGAAACCACTCGATTGAATCTCGCCACTCGAAGAAAAAGGTTGGAATAACCAACATCTTGGTTAAAAATGTTACTCCGACATCCTTGGTAATTAACCCGAACCAAATAATTTCTTAAGACATCCACTTTCCTGGCTGTGTTATCAGTTACTTGGTCATGTTAACAAATTTCTTGGTTGGTTTTATCAACTATTTCATGGCAACATTTGTAACCAATCTTTTAGTTGTTCCAACTAAGCTTTTTTTCAGAGTAAATTCAACACTTGGTTCAATATTAATCCATTTGTGTATAAAATCAACCAGATATACTCATATTTCAAAAAGTCATAGCGTGAAAAGACTTCTTTTTTTCAACATTTTCAAAACGTCATAAATTTTCAACCTTTTCACAAATTAGCACCAAATTCAATCCCAAAAATTGTTATACGATAATCAACTTGCGTACCAAATTTCAGCTAGATAACTTAAAAATTCGGACAGCTAATGTGCTGATAAGAAAATCCGCACACACACACACGCATTTTTTTCTAATACTACATTTCTCGATGTTTTTGGATATTTCCGAATGTCCTGTCATGAAAATCTCAAAAAAATAAAAAGTCTTCACGAAAAAAAAGTTTCCTCGATGAGGAGGCAAAATATTGGATTATCAAAAAAAAATCTGGATAAAATCAGAGTTTGACTTTGAGCAAATATAAAATGATACAAACATTGGGTCATATCAAAAGCAGTCAGAGTCAAAGCTTTACCGAGTTGGCCAAAAAATGAGGTATTTTGAAATGGGCATTGAAATGGGGTATTTTGAAATGTAATTATCCCATCCATATGACCAAATCATACCATTTCGGACAAGTCCCATCAAAACTCATTCTCTCATTGTCACGGCAATATCTGATATTCACAGACAAAATCTCTCGAAATCTGTATTCAATTTTCACCGAGCTCCACTAGAGCCTCAAAAACAACAGTCAACCGCCAACAAACCAGCTACTCTTTATATTGTCGCTCACATCGAGTTGTCGCAGTCGTAAAAAAAAAAAAAATAATAAAAACACTTCACCACTGCGGACTCGTGAAAAAGACTACAAAACTTGCTCTGTGAGTCTATCGGCATACCACAGAGAGCAATACTTCCATCTCACCAAGTTTTATCGCGTGACCGAGAATCTAGAAGTCACTGTATATCTTTAGACGAAGCCGCGGGCAGATAAATATTTATACGTGCGATCGCCACCGGGTGCACATTCGCTCCTGCATCATCAGAGAGAGAGGATCCGGCATCTAAACACCTATTAGCGCACTCGACGGAGTAAACTAAGCCGGATAAACTTTCGCGATGTACGGCCTTAAAGTCATCCTAGTCGTTCGCCAAACGTAAATGAAAAAAAAAAAATGAAAAAAAGAAAAGAAAAACAAACAATCAAACAAAATCGACAATACAGAAAATATCGCATTGCGTCAGAATTTCCATTTCAATCGAATTCAGCGTTTCGATTCCCTGACAAACAATAAAAAGAAAAATTAATAGAACAGTAATTTTATTTAGGAATTTTAATAGGAAAGATTTTTTTATGGATACAACCCACGTTTTGCATGATATATATATATATATTGATATTTATTGATCGATGTCAAGTGATATGTATTACACTTACTGCAACATTAACGTTTTACATTTATAGTCATCATTTAACTAATATACACTATATATATACTACTATATATATCTGCTGGTTACATAGAATTCGTTTGGCTCGCTCTCGGTGATTATCGATGCGAATCGTTGTTAACGAGACTGATCGTTGAACGTATAGGCCATCTATATACATATATATGTGCGCCACCGAGACTGCCACTAGATTAATCGTGACTAATGACCAATTGGCGACACACAACAGCCGCGAGATTGTATACACATACTTGTACACTCTCTCGTCCAGATTATAATTCTCGCCATGAATATTACTCGGAATTATAAATAAAACGCTGCCGCGATTTCGCAAATTAACGTTTTTCGATTGTCCGTTGGCGCATATACGTTCTTTACGATCTTTCGCATATTCTCTTGTTAATACTGTCTCTCTCTCTATCTCTCTCTCTCTCTCTCTCTCTCTCTTTCTATATATATATGTGTGTGTGTGTGTGTCGTTATTTCCGGGGATATGGAATTTTATCGATGTGCTCTATTCGCGCCTCGCACTCAATAAACAAAAACGTTACACACGATTTAAGCTGCCGCAAAATTCTGGCCGAAATGTCGTTGCTGATGTGGTTTCGCTCTATTCGCTATAAACGGGAACCACAAGCTGGATCTCGCTGAATTTTATTTTAGAATTTTTTTTTTTTTTTTTTTGATAGGTGGAATCTCTAGACTAGAGAAAATTTTACTCGATGTTGTAGAATATTGGGTTGATAACCGGAATTGTTGGTTTTAGTACGATTTTATTAGGTATAGTTGATGGCTTAAAACAGGTATATAGAAATAGTTATTGTGGAAGTTGAAATTGACCCACGAAGCCAGAATTTTGCGGTACTTAAATCAACCGCTTGGACCACGTTATGGTTGTCCTCGAGAACTACGAGTGTATGTGTGTGTGTGTGTGTGCAAGTTGACCAGAGAAAACCAATTCCGTATTTTTGGTACGGATAATTAATTGAACAAAAAAATAACAGAAAAGGAGGTTGGGAACGTTGTCATCTTTTTTTTATGCATACACGTGACACAAAAGCGTATTTCATTTAATTTCATTCGCGTTCGCAAATTTATTCATAGTGTGCGTTTCGTGAAGTGGCGAATTAGCTCGGAGTCGTATTGAAATTTTGGTGGGTCCCAGGAGTATGCTCTCCGGTACCGCATTGAATGTACCACGTGTTAATCAATACTTGGTCGTTCCAGCGTGGAATTAGCCAATAAATATTGAATATTCCATCACTCCGACCTGTTTCCTCACACAGAAATCAAACACGCACATACACACACACACACACACACATATATGCAGAACACTCGTGACTTACTTTTCAACGCGAAATTAACAATCGCACACGCACCTTATACCAGAATTCAAATTATAAACGTTGTAACGTGCATTTTCAAATTTGTCAGAAGGCGATCTCACGATTCTGACAATTGTCAACCCGTTGAGACTGAAGGGCCGGCGAGCCTGTAAAAAATATTATTTTCAGAGATTTATATCTTTTTATTCTAGTCATCCAATATATATAAAAGAAATATATTATTTCAGGTTTGAAAAAAAATTGCTTTTCTGTCAGTATTAGAATCAGTTTTGTTGACTAATTCTATTGTCTGAATCAGTTTTCGACTTTTTCAACTCATTTTTTTTGTAACAACATTTTCATTCACACAAACAAGAGTTCGCGAACTACGTCAGTGTTTAAATACAAATTGTACGGGTGAAAAAAAAACTATCAAAATTTCTTCACAATTGGTTCACATGTTGGTTCATACATGGAATATACTGTAAAAATTTGAAAGCGTTCCAAACCTTTGTTTTGGAGTTATTCGGTGAAACAAAAGTGATCCGTGGAAAAAGGGCTTTGAAATTAGGGATAATAATCGCAGTATTTAAAAGAGGGCGTAAAATATACATAAAGGATTAGGTCACTAAAATAAAGGGAAAAACTATGATTCTCGATACTCTTTTAACTCGTGTTAAAAGAATTTTTTCGAATATCGAAAATGAAAAAAGAGCGAAAAGAATCCTTAACATGTATTTCCTTTAACTGACAATTCGAGTCATATTAAATGAAATGTTTATGTCACACTCTCACTTTTCATATCGCTTGCAGCATCATTGAGAATTGTACAAGATAATAACAATAATGCTTTACGCTTTTGAGTGTTTGCTAAAGCTAACTAAGAGCTTTATGAATAATTACGAATGGCTTGAATTGATTGATTATGGAATCGTTGATAATTTATCGGTTATGGTCAACTTGTACATAAACGCATTCACACTCTCTTTATTGTCATATACAAAACTCTCTTGTCAATGGTCACGACACTACTGACCTTTTTTCATTTTTTAGTTCCGTACTCGTATTTAAAAGAAGAAATGAATTTATTTTTCTTTCTAATCTATACACAAACATAAAATCGCGAGTACAGACGGAGAGTAGCGTGAATTACAAGAGAGAGATATATATATCAGAGCTAAATCACCTCGAGAGCGAAATTGCGCTGTCGATATTGCGGATGTTACAAGCCGCGACTAGACGACTTCCGGTGGCTCGAATGAACTTCTCACGAGAACTCATCAGGATGCCCAGCGTTTGCTTCGCCAACCGGACAAATAATATTCTGTCAAACTGAGAGAGACAACCGCACAAGAGTCTTCGGTGACGGTTGAAAGAAAAAAAAAAAAAACAAAAACAAAAAGAAACAGAACAACCAAATATTAATGAAAGTATAGAAAGAGAGAATAAAATCTGAGAGTCGCAGATTGCGATTACGAAAATTCCGCACTTGATTAAAAAAAAAAAAAAATGAATAGAAAAGAAAGACAACAAAAATGTTGACTCCTCTAACGATAATTCCTTTTGAATTATTTCGTCCCCCACTGTCTCTCACTAAAACAACTAACTAAATCTCTATCACTCAGTTTCTTCCACTTCGATCTGTCTATTTAAAAAAAAAAAAACAAAAAAAATTAACAAAACTATACAAAAAAGAGCAAAGAAAAGAACCTGTCTACGAAAAACCCTATCTTTCTCTATCTCTCTCTCTACACACATTTCTCTGTAACCTGTTTCCCTCTTACTATGTCTTGCTATGTCCCGGCTTTCTTTTGTTTCTAGATATTGCAGAACCTACAAAAAAAACGCACTGAGCGGAGGGGGCGCCTAAGCTCTGACAATATGAATAAAAAGAAGTCCGGTTTCAGCAAAAGCGACCTTATTTTTAAGGTAACCCGCCTTAACGAACGCGCAAGCTCTCAGCACCCCACGCAGTCGTGTCTCTGGAAGACCGGTGTCTCTTTTAAAGTTTCGCCCCGATCTTTTGATACTCGATGGAAGGAGCGTGGACCAAAAAAAAAAAAAAAAAATGTGAAACCACGTGTTAAGTCTACACATCATTTAGTCACTATGACGCCTCACTTAAGAGTCGAAAAAACCCTGAATAATTGGCACGTCCAAGCTGTCCTCGCACGTTCCATCGACCTTTCGAAATTTGGGCCGAAGGGAGGCCGCGTGGGTAGTGGAGGGAGGAGCTGCACGCTGATTGGCTCGTTGGTTTCTACTTACAAACATTCGCTTTCTCCTTCCGTCGCATTAATTAATATTATATATTTATATATATATATGTGTACATATATATATATATACCCGCAACAGCGATAGGCTATGCTTAAATAATTGACACCATTTGTCGTCTGGCATCTGCCTAGCGATGACAAGTATCTTTAAATTATTCTCTCCACTGTTCTTCTATTTCGACTATCTTTGTCTCCTATAATTTCAAGATTTTCCAAAAAAAAAAAAAAAATACAGCATCACAAGAGAATTTTATACGAAATATTTTTAACTCGTTACTTAAATTAAAAAGAGAAACGCTATTTTTTTAAGGTGTACTGCTAATCGCGATTTTTGTTTCATGTCATAAATAATATGAAATAAAAATTACTACTGGTGTGCGAGTTTATCAAATTTGAAAAAAAGTTTATTAATATACGAAATCTAAAAACGTTGCACTGGGGTTTTTTCTATTTGTTTTTATTATTCTTATCGTCATAAAAAAAGTACAATTTTTATATTAAACACCACTAAATCGTCAAATTTTTGCAGCTTAATCAAATAACAAATCGTTCTTTTTTGCAACTGCCCCAACTTCATCTCTTCAATCTAATATTTTTAGCACCTCAATTTGTATAAGCAAAGTAAAATAAATTAAAAGTGTTTTTGTAATAACTTTAAAAAGTTTCGTATAAAATTCCCTAGGTGCATTAAACCAGTTTGAATTTTCGTCCATCGAACCAGCCTCAAAATCCCTCTGGTACCCGTTATAAATGCTTTTTATCGCTAGACAGTGCACACACCCTTATAATTCAGCGCACGTGACTGGGCGTCCCTTCTCTGTCGCTTTGTCGTAAATGGCACAATATAAAATTTTTTTTTAAAAATGTAGTCGTCGTCAAATTAAATATTTATCTAAAACAATACGAGCGACGTGAGGACGCAGCTCGCAATATCTAACACAATAGACCAAAAAATACAAATTTTTTCATATCTTAGAGACCTAGTTGCTGTGTGTTGAACGTAATAGTTTTTAGTCGAAAAAAAATAAATAAATAAATAGCAATAATGTCGAAAAATGTTCTGACGAAGTAGTTGATCGTGGAGAGCCTGCAAAAAAAACTACTGTTCTGACTCTGTCTGCATTAAAAAATAAAAAAAAAAAAACAAAAAACAAGTCGTCCTCACGCGAACGATATTCCACACATACGTTTCGTTTGAGGACAAGTCTGCTTTGCTTTTTGGACTGGCTGTCTCTGTATGTATGCATTTAGCTTTTGCCACTATTACTCGCCTGGCTTTTGACGTTAATAAGTAAAAAAAAAAAAAAAAAAAAGATACCCCTACTGCTATTAAAATTCTCATCCCGTGGGTTTCTCGAACCTCGGCGAATTGTGTGCGTATGGGTGCGTGTGTCTCGCTGTGTCTGTCGCACACCAAACATTTTCGTTACCCTCCATCTTTCGACGTTCTCGTTGCTTTCCAACTACTGTTTAGTTACTACCGCTCTTCTCACCATCGTAAACCAACCCCCCACACCCCACCCCCTTCTCGTTGATTAACCACTACCGTTATCGTCATATCGTCATCATTACGATTGATTGTTGAAACTTAACTGATGAGAAAGCTCTGTCTCTATTTCGACTTGTGGACTGTCCCGTAGACGAGATCTTTTTTTACATTTTTTTTTATTATTATTTTTTTTTAACAGCAGAGGTTCAATGTTATATACCATTGTCGTTTGATTGATTATACCCATTTTATGAGTATATATGCAACTCGATATACATTTATACGTATTTATTATGTAATGATTATTTAAAAAAAAAAAAAAAAATACATTGATGCATACATACGTTGACGCGTGTATGTATGCACGTACGTATGTGTGTGTTTCTTTGATATAACTGTTAGTAAATTTATCCAGGTAATGTATTGAAATGTTTGTTGAATTAGATCGGTAAGATCGTATATTACGTATTTTATACCCAGAGACGCCCGTCGTTTCAAAATGTTAACCCGTAGCCGCAGCAGTATTCTTTTTTTTCCGTTACTATTATTATCATTTTTTTGTTATTGTTAATCGTTCATTGATATTCTCATGGATCATCAGTCAGCTGCATAGCAGCGATTACTCTTGTCACAGGATATGACACGTGACGGCTGAGAGATTATCTATACGGTTGACCCACTCGATCGTCGAACTGAGAACATCATGAAGCCTTTCCGTTAGTCGTCGGTCTAAAAACGACTAAGGAAAGGTGTAACTGATAAATGTCCGGGAGATTCATTTATTTTTCTTTTTTTTCATGTATGGGAACGATCAATGCCAACCTTTAAGACTTGGGAAATGCACAGTAAATAGTAAATTTGAAGATGTGTAGTTTTAATGAAAAGTTTACCAAAAAAAATATATATTAATTTTAACTTGTCGCAATTTTAAGATCAAACCCAATGAAAGGGTTTTAGCTTTTTTTTGAAGACACATTAAAAAAAAAACATTGTGCTTTCCGGTCCGTACATAGTGATTTTTAAGTTTATTTAAATGTGTACACAAATATACGTTTAATGAAAACAGAAGAAAAAGTTTAAAAAAAAAATCAGTCCATATTAGGTGACTTAGACTTCTCTAATCTATACGAAAAATAAATAAATGTAATATGTTTTTTGCAGTGATCTTGCCATAAAAAGCTTCAGGTATTAATCACGCCAATCGATTTTCATTTTTTGTTTTCAAATAATACAAGTATCTTCCAGTTCGAGCATCGAGTTCTCGACGAGTATACAAGAAGTTCGAGAGCGATGCAAAAAATATGTATAACAAATACCGTGCGCCAAACGGAAATACGTGGCCGCCGATCATTATTCGCTTCATAAAATCGACAAGTTTTCTTAGATCATCTGTGTACTCTGGAGTTATCGCGAGTACGAGAAGAAGGTTTACATTTAATCGTTGTAGGATCTTTATTAGGATGGCTACATAAAAAGGAATACTTAGTCTCTCCATAGTTCGAAATATGAACGAATAACTAAATGGAGTCAAAGTGTTTTTATGATGAACTCTCGAACAAGTGAACCCACTTTCTGGCTGATATTTCTTTTATTTTATTTAAACTTGATTTTCTTTTAACACTACCACGGAGGACGTCACACACCAAATTTTAAAGTTCTAACTTTTTTTTTCACCAATCTACACGGAAATTAGTGTTTTTCAGTTTTTACGCCTGCAAAGCTTCGGAGATAATTAAATGAAATTATTTCTTTTCTACGGTATTGCGATTGGATATTTCCCGAGCTTTAAAAAAATGTAGCTTATTTTGAAAAAAAAAAAGTTGTTTTTATAGATTAAAAACCGAGAAAGTTTGATAATGACTTTTCCCAAAAAGATAGTAATTTATTTGCACAAAATATTTTTTTTAAATTTCTGTATAAATCTGTACAGGTATTTCCATATAATTCAAATTGGACTTTAAATTATCGAAGAAATAGCGCTATTTTTTGTATCATCAGCAAAATGAAACATTAGATAATATTAGTAGAAAATGAATCAAGTTTAATGTAGCCGGGGAAAAAAATTACACAGGAAATTGCCAAAAAAAGAAAATGTAGCTCACTGTTTGCTAGAAATACATTTTTTCCTCAATTTCTATTTCTCCAAACAATAATATGTTCAACATTTTTTATTTTCATTTTACGTGATATTTTCTGTCATTTTTACAACAACAAAAAATTCGGTACTAGTTTATAATTTTACATATCTTCAATAATTCAGTGTCCAACTTCAGATATCAAGAATACCTGCAACAATATGCACAGAAAAATTTATAAACTAAGTATTGAGCAAATAATTTATTATCTTTTTGAGAAAAGACATTTTTTAAATATCTCGGCCTTCTATTACAGTCATTTTTTTTCGTAATGAGTTACATTTATTTTCAAAACTGCCGAAAATTTTCCGATCGAAATACCTTTAAACAAAAAAAATTAATTTAATTTTCTCATCTTCCTACAGGTTTGAGGCTTTGGATGAGTAAAAACAGAAAAGCATCAATTTCCATGTAGATCAGTTAATAAATAGTTAGAACTGAAAAATGTAGAAGATAAGCTTACAGGATATAAAAGAAAAGATTCGGCCAGAAAGTCGATTCACTTCAGCGAGAATACACTTAATATTAATCAGCCTAATCTCTTATGTTTGTAGATGAAAAAAAAAAAAACAAAAATGATAAACCTTCTCTTCGTAGTCACTGCTTTCTAGTTACCGCGACAAAATATATAACTCGTGCCTGCTGCATTTCTCACTCTCTCCTGCAGTTTTATTATTATCAATTATGAAAGTAGCCGCTGGTGCTGCACGAGTGATCTGAGAAATTCCCACACACACACACACACACACAAACACACGCACATACACACACACACACACACACACACACACACACACACACACACACACACATCACGCCAATGATTTGCGTAAACCTGTGTTGAAAGCATCGTAGTCGTAACCGCCTTAATTTCGACGTTTTATGGTTTATATTATATTCGTTCGTTCGTTCGTTATTTTGATTTTCGCAATTTGTTTTCATTTGGTATCGCATTATTATTAATGAATTAATTACATGAGTATTTGCGCAGAGTTTGCATGCTTATTTGTTGTTCTTAAAATGAGCAGTGTTTATATATTCGTTGGGAGAATTCGAAAAATTTGTTCAGGGATTACGACGATACCGCGAATGAATTTTTCGAATCTTGCAGACGCCCCGAGCGATTTGTACTTTCCGCCATGTGTTTACGCGTCTACGTTTACAATATTTTTCACTTTGGGATATCACGTAAAATTTGTTAATATTCGCTCGAATTATTCATCCACCTTACCGAAAGTATTTATTAGATATTCTTTTGCTGCCGCTTTATTTTCTATTTCTCTCAATATGTTTCTCAATTTATCTTCGGACGTTCGTTTTATGATAGTAGTGAAAAGGGGTTCAGGACCCTCTTCGCAAATTATGATTTATCAGTGTTAAACTTTTTTTGTTGCGCGTACACTTGCTTCTTTGCTGTACACAACCGCAAGGGAAAATAGCTTCGCGGTTATGTCTTTTTAGGAGGGGTATATTATGAGGGGTGCTCCAAGCTAGACCCAGAACAATTCGGGTACGAGAGCACAAATTGACAGTGTCACCGGGTGTTCGTCGTGCCCGGTGACCTATGACGTTCAGCATCGATTAAAGCTCTTTCCTTCGTTGTTGGCAGTTCCTGAACATGGCGTCGGTCTTCATGCGGATCTTTAATCTGATCTGTATGATGTTACTCATTGGACACTGGAGCGGATGTCTCCAGTTTCTCGTGCCGATGCTCCAAGGATTTCCGAGCAATTCTTGGGTCGCCATCAACGAGTTGCAGGTCAGTTGTCAGACTTAAAAGGCATTATTAATATATACCTTAAAGTGAAGAAAATATACTATTATTTCAGGATTGGAATAAACTATTTTTCCAGTCAATATTAAAATCAGTTTCGTAGACCGATACTATTGTGAATCGGTTTTAGGCTTTTTCAACTCTGCGCGTGATTCAGAATTAAGCACTCATAGGATTCAAATCTATGACATCTTATTTTGTTTGACAAAACAACACTCTAAATCGGCTACCTAACTGACCCTACATGTGTGCCAAATTTCAGCGCGATTATGAAAGCTGTTCTCGAGATATATAGGTTTGAATTTTGAATGCCGGCCACGCACACACACACACACACTCACACACATCCATCCCAACACTTTTTCTAAACCACTTTTCTCGACCTTTTGGAACATTCTGAGTATCCTGACATGAAAATCTCGAAAAAAAAAAGACTTTCACGAAAACAGAGCTTCCAATTATGAGAGGTACGAAAAAGGCATCCCTTTTAGTTTTGAAATTTTCTTCAGGATTCGTTCTGGTTGGAGCAATACTCGTGGGCCCTCTTCAAAGCGATGTCGCACATGTTGTGCATCGGTTACGGCAGGTTTCCACCGCAGTCATTGACGGACATGTGGCTGACTATGCTGAGCATGATCAGCGGAGCCACCTGTTACGCTCTTTTCCTCGGTCACGCGACCAACTTGATCCAGTCGCTCGACTCGTCGAGACGACAGTACCGCGAGAAGGTAAGTACGCCTGGGCCCCAAGGATAACGGTTACGTCACAAGTACGATTTTACAATTCGCAATATATGTAAATGCAAATATCTAATCGGAGCCTTGAAGCGATCATTCTAGCAACGGGAGACTCGCGACAGAAGGGACATCAAGAAATCGTTCAATCTACTGTACATAAAATCACCTAACGATCTTGTAAATAAATTAGAATTCACAATCTGATTAGGTGCACGAAGTGCTCAGGCTCTCCACCATCATCTTTTGGTAAAAGAAACAAATTTTTAATATCACTCCCTAGACCTTTTCACCGTTGCACTCTAGTGACGTGACGAATGATTCCGGTAATCCACCAAAGCTGCACCTTTCTCGAGTGTAAAAGGTCCTCCGACCTCGTGTCCTCGAACCGTTCTCTCAAGCCAGAACTTCGCTGCGGGGCTGCCAAACATTTATTTTTATCATCTTCGGCTGGATATCACTAAAACTGCACAATAAGAAAAGCAATTAGTTAGTTCAACTAAAATCTGGTGTATGCTATGGTTATCAAATAATTTTTTAATCATCACAACATTTGTGCAAATCCCAAAAATCTACTTGTAAAAAAACAGAATTTTTTGTTTCGTAACACATCATTTTTCAAAAATGTTTTTTTTTCTAGAATTTTCTTTAGGTTTTATGTTTAACCATCACACGGTAACACATACAAAATTATACAGGGTCAATTTGACCCAGTGCGGTCTCGATTAAATTACTTTTGTACGTTTAATTTTTTTGGTACATCCTAATTTTAGAAACAAAAAAATCTAGCAAATTCATCAAATTTTCTAAATTTTTATGTTATTTTTCAAATTTCACACGAAAGTAAAAAGAAATATCTATAAAATTAACACAATAGGGTGTTTTACACAACAATTTTTTACCATATAGTTGAAGAATTGAAAATATTGCTGTACACTTATGAAATATAATTTGATAGCCCGGTGTCCGCTGGATTTATTAGAACTAATAAATCTCTTGTCTCAGTGTACAGTGACCGTGAACTGAGGATTTATAATATACACGGGGAAATAAATGATATTTGTTGTTGTTGGGAGACATATATGAGGGTCAGAGAATCGCGGTACGTTGATCGGGGATGATTTGTTCTCGGGGTAGGTGAAGCAAGTGGAAGAATACATGGCCTACCGAAAGTTGCCGCGGGAGATGCGGCAGAGGATCACCGAGTACTTCGAGCATCGTTACCAGGGCAAGTTCTTCGACGAGGAGCTCATTCTCGGGGAACTCTCGGAGAAGCTCAGAGAGGTAGGATCAAAAATAGACAAAAAATATATATATATATATTTATATAAGTACGTACGTATGTCTTAAAACCACCATGGATATGAATAAGCAATCTCTCTGTCCTTTCAAACACACTCTCACTTATAAAAAAAAAAGAAAAAAGAAAAACTCGCATTATCATTCATTGTACAATGCAACATAATAATTCGTTGCACGAGCCACGAATTGACCTCGAACGAGTCACAGAGTTCACGTGCTTATGGTTGAATATTGTTCATCACGCTCTGATCCTCTTCTCCGATCTAGGACGTGATAAATTACAACTGCAGATCACTCGTCGCCTCGGTGCCATTCTTCGCCAATGCGGACTCCAACTTCGTTTCGGACGTCGTCACGAAGTTGCGATATGAAGTCTTCCAGCCAGGTAATGCGAATGATCGATGGATCCTTAGTTTGACTAATCGATATTGCTTAGGATGATCTTCGGTGAGTACGAATGACACCCAAAGAGAGGGAGTCACAGATCGCTAATAATTTCTTTTTTATTTTTAAATATGAATGCATTTCTTTCCTGAGTTGGTGAAGATTGTCCTAAAGGCACTGTGCAAGAAATTCTTTGCTCGAAAATACACATATTTATCATTTATATTTTCTTAAATAGAGGCCTGAAATCTACGGCATTCTTCGTCTATAAATTCAGCTAAATTTTTTTTATATATTCACGCTACACGACTGCAAGATTTTGTTTTTTTTTTACTTACAATTTTTGTATATACAACAAAATTATTGTTTCGACTTACATTAATACATGGAACTTATGTTTTTTTTTGCACCCAAGAAGTGTTGAAAATTCCTGACATAGGAGCTGAGGTGTAACTTGAAGGGTGCCTATTGGGCATCTTGACCTTACGGACATTTGACTGACGAGAATGTTTTCAGGTGACATAATCATCAAAGAAGGAACAATCGGCTCGAAGATGTATTTCATCCAGGAGGGAATAGTCGACATTGTGATGGCGAATGGCGAGGTTGCAACCTCGCTGTCCGATGGCTCATACTTCGGTGAGATCTGTCTTCTGACGAACGCGCGAAGAGTAGCGTCCGTCAGGGCAGAGACTTACTGCAACCTGTTCAGCCTCTCGGTGGATCATTTCAACGCGGTTCTCGATCAGTATCCACTAATGCGCCGTACCATGGAGAGCGTTGCCGCCGAGAGGTATAAGCTTTGGTTAGGTTTGTTCTATCGAGTTGGTGTGCTAATAGATGTCGATCACCACCCTCTCCCCGCCATACTAAACTCTTCTGTTTTCTATGTGCATACTCTTTACGTATGTACCTGTTCGGAGGGTTGGTTTTTTTCTTCTATTACAATTATTGCGTCTCTAAAACTCTATCGTTGAATTCTTCGCTTGCTTATAATCGCTCGCTAAATCGTCGTTTTACGTCGTCGTCGGTCTTACCGAAGAACGCGAGGACTATTATATATGCGCTCTATTCGCTTCTGCGGCAGCGGGAAAATATTCTGGCTAAGCCCTTTCTCAATGATTTTTTTTGTTTTTATCGAACGATTGAGAAAAGGGCATCGGTCTCGGCGGGAGAAGATAAGTCATTGAGAATAAATTTTATGCATTTGCTGCCAATGCGAGCTCGCTAATTTTTTGGGAGGTTTGATACCTTATATCAATAACAGCAATGGTGTTATTGCTTTAAAGAGAATATCGCAGAAAATTATTGAAGAGATTTTTGCGTTTCATACTAGTAGAGTGTTTGATTTTTAGTGTGATTATTAAAAAGACTGGAAGACTGGAAAGTAGAACTTTGCGCATAGCTTTCTTATTATTTTTCACCTTGCACAAAGTTCCCTCTGTGAGGAAGCTGTTCATTAATTGTTGCCTCCTCATAGAGGAAGCTGGAGGCTTGGTTAAAAAAAAATACATAAAAAAATTAATTAACTTCGTGTGTTGAATGTATTATATGAATTAAAAAAAATATTCGTAACTTTAAAACCTCGTAACTTTAAAACCCCTAATTTCAGCTAGATTATTCAAGTCGTTCTCAAGTTATAGGAAATTCTTTTTTCTTAATCCATGGCGCACACATACACAACGACCGAACATTTTTCTAGACCACTTTTCTCGACGCTTAATGTTTTATTTGGAGTATATCGACAACAAAAAATTTACGAAAACAAAGCTTTCGAAAATTGATCAATATGTTTTGACTAGAATGAAGCGCTAAAATCTCCTTAATTCATAGGAGATCAAAGTTCTTATTTTTTTTTAGAAATATTTAGAATGGTTTAGGTATCGATCCTTCTTGATTAATAAATTAACACCTTATACTAAATGTATTTTGCTCGCAAGCATGCTTGCAGCCCACACGCTCAGCGCGAAGCTTTCGCCACCGTCCGTACCCGTGTAATTCAGTAGAGCGAGCTCTATTTATAAGACTATTTTAACTTTTTTTTTCCTAATTATACTATATTAATATTTATAACATAAATATATAATACAAAGGGCGATGCAATATCTCATGATTATCTCTCTCGGACTAGTCAATTATTTTCCCTGAATGAGTGCGACACTGGTGTTGTCTCGAAATCGAAGGTGTAAAAAAATGTCGTACTCATTCAAGTCTGATCATGCGTAAATAAAGTCTCTAATGGGTTGATATTTCTTGGTTTTTTAATCGATCCACCGGTCCGTCATTATCGAAACCCTTGGCGGCACATATAGACGTAGCAACTAAAAATAACAATTGATAAAACCAACAACAAAAAACCTCGAGATGTGACTTCACTTAAAAAAAAAAATGTAATATATGTTATAAAAAGCGTGCTGCGAAGGGTTTCTTGGTCAAGCGTGTATAATCGTTGGTTGTGTCTGGTGTGACATTCCCTACGCTTAATTGTACTCTGTATCGCAGGTTGAACAAAATCGGCAAGAATCCTAATCTGGTGGCCCATCGAGAGGAGGATCTTGGCAGCGAATCGAAAACTATTAACGCCGTTGTTAATGCTCTTGCGGAGCAAGCCGCGCACGCTAGTGCCAGCGAAGAATCGGTAATTTATAACGAAAAAAAGGTCTCAATCCCTTAGCTCCAAATAAAAACAAAATTATTCTATATTATCGCTTATTTTTTGTTTGTATAATTATTTCGTGTTCATCAGGGTGATAAAAAAAAAGTTTTATTTTTTTTGTCCAACTAACTGGTTGAGAAGTTACTTTGGTGGAAAATCGAGAAAGCTCACCAAAGGAGAGCTCTAAATAATAATATTTAGAGGCGACTCACGTAATTTATAATTTCTCATTTATAAATAAAATAGGAAACACGTTTTTGCCTGTTTAGACTCTTATACCTCTTTAATGACAACTGTGAAGAGTAATTTTACAGCATTTTACAGCAATTCCTAAATCCAACCACTCGAATGTTATTAACTTTCAAAGTTATATTCTCTGCTATATTTATATAAAATACATGGAAATATTATATTAGAATCATTTATACAAACTCCTATTAAACATTACGGAAATAGGTTTAAAAAATTCAAAATTTCTACTCAATGATTCTAAAATATATCTAAAGTAATGTAATTTTCATCGTTTTCAATAATATTTCACAATATTAACATTGTAACGTTGCGATTAAGTATTTTACAATATTTCTGCTATTTTCTGGGCTATGTGAATTGAACAAAAAGGAGCTAAGGGATGAAAGTTGGTCCGTGAAATTAGAATAAAATGTTAAACCAAAAATTCTCCGGTACTGTCAAAACGTCAGTGCCGGTGTTGAACATGCTATGGTTGTTTGAAAAAGGTTAATCCGTTGCAGGTGCACAGTATGGAGCTTCGGGCACTTCCAACGGGTCTGCTGCCGAGGCCAAAGTCGGAGAACAACTTTGCGAGCCAAGAACTGACGAGGGAAGGCCGTAGGATCTTCCATAAGAGCGACACCTTCCTCAAGGACACGTATCAATGACGGCACTCATCCTACTAGCACACGCAGAGATACTGAAGGCTCCATTAATCTCTCGCCTGGATGGGACTTCTCTCAGCTACGACACCAAGAATCTCAAGCATCTTCTGGCCTGGTTTGCCACACAGGGCGCAGGTTGAGCGAGAGGAACAGGCAAGTGGAGAAGAGAACGGAAGGAAGAGGAGAATAAGGAGAAGTCTCATAGTCTAGCCGCGTCAGCGACGGAATAACGAGGAAGAACAATGAAGATATCATCTCCGCCGAACATTCCGGCCTGCCGCTCTAGACTCGCGAGTAACTTGGAGCCCTGTCTGCGAGACGCGAAACTCTCTGTGCTAAAAAAAAATAAAAATAAAAAAGAAGATCGCCAGCGACTCGAGGCGATCGAGAAAGATGAGTGACGTGAAAGGAAACTAGCGTGTCTGCGCGATGAGTCTCGTCGATGCTTTCTCGTGAGCTGAACAACAATATAAAGAAGAAAATAAGAAGAAGAAGTAGAAAAAGAAGAAGAAGAAGAACCCAGCGACGAATAAATATTTCACTCTTTGCGTTCGGAAACCTTGGCAAGGCTTGCGGTCAACGTGAATAAAAAAGAAGAAAAAATAAAAATAAAACATTAATTTTAAGCTTAGCCTCGCGATTAACGGCCCTCCGTAGGAGTATAAGGTATAAAGCTCGCTGTGCGAAAAATAGAAAAATAAAAACAGACACACAAAACACACATCAATTCGAAGACACTGCGAGACGCTAGGGGAACGCGGAGAGCAAAATGATTCAAAGAGACAATGACGTGAAATCATTGTGAAAAAAAGTAAATTCTCATCTCGAATTTGGCTGATACGGTGGAAAAAAACCGGAAGTAGGGTTTCACGAGGCGCTTAACGGCGCCTCCACGAGAGAAGCGCGATCACGACGAGCTCACGCGACTGTAAGGAAGGTCGGGTGGTAATTAATTAGAAATTACGAGATACGACGCGCGAATATATAGAAAATATTTCGGGCCCAAGGACCATGTTAAGTTGTTGAGAGTTCTTTGGGCTGCCGAGGCGAAGGATTCGAGAAATTAAAAAAGAAAAAAAAAAAATATATATATATAACGAAAGCGCGTGCGTGAAGGAGGAGGAGGAGGAGGTTGGTATCTTTTTACGAGATTAACAAACGCGATGTACTATAAAGAACTATAAATACTATATATACATATAAATATATATATATATATATATATATACATATAATAAATTATTATTGTTATGATTATTATTGCAATGATTACTACCACTACCGCATTATTAGGCAGTTATAAATATATAAATAACAGAAAATGTATAGATAGCAAGAGTGATAATGAGTTGCGGAATAGATCGCAGAAATACTATTTTAGTTGTTGGTGAATGATGAGGAATTACAATGACGTGGAGAACACGCAGAAAGCCTCTGTGCGAACGTAGTAATTATCAAAAGTCAAGCAAAGAGACATAAAAAAAAACGAATGTAGCATGCAAATTCGATGGTCAGAGAGTCTCGTTGCTAAAACGATATAATTTCACGCGTGTATAGAGCATATTTTTACTTTTTGCCCGGTGGTCTCGTTTGTCGCCTAACGCCTAGTTGAAAAAGGAAGTAATATTACTAATTCGTTAACGCGGACGAAACCATACACGCGCTCTCCGTGAAATATATATTTTTGTTTCTTTTTGTTAATAAATAGTAGGTGAAATAATTAAAGAAGAAAAAAATATACATATATAAAAATACTTAGGCGAAATGAAATCGGCGAGATAGATTTCCAATTAACGCATGATCTACGTGCGCAGAAACGTAACATGTGTACCTATGCATATAATGTACATATACACGTACGTCTTCATAGTTAATTACGTGAACACACACGTGCATACACAACAGAGGTAATTTAACAAAAACAACAAAAAGAAAAAAAAAGAAAAGAAATAAATAAATAAAGAATTAGGACACGTGTACATGTTTGAGCGTACATGGACACAAGCGAAAGATATAAAGAAGTAACTATTTTTCGTGAGAGGACGAGAGAAAAAGATAATACATATTTGTAGGTTTTCGCCTTTTAGGTTCGCCTCTTTCTTTTACGATCATCCTCACTAATTACCTTAGGCGATCATTGATCGAGGATTTTTTACCAGCATCTTATGTCTAAAATCGACGGCACAAAGTCGTTCCATCCTCGCGCATAAAAGCGTTCTTTTGAAAACGAAAATGTAATTTTTGGTTAGAAAAGTACTGGGAAATTGTTTTTTCTCGTCATAAAAACAGATTTACGCAAAAGTGGAGCGATATATATTTAATGGCTTTCCCCAAAAACGTTAATGCATTTAAGACAGCTTCACTGTACATGTTATTTATGTCAAAATTAATGTTTATGTAAAACCTAAACCTGATGCGCTGTTTATTTTTATCTTGATCTTTAATTTATGTATCGTCAAATAAAATAACGCCGCATTGAACAACGTAAAATCGAACGTCGATTAAACGATTGTTCGATTACAATTTCAGCTATATTTGAATAATGCATGCAAAGTATTTTAGTGAAAAATTAACGAAATTGAGAATGAACAGTCGTATATTCAACGATTTGAAAGCGTTTAATGAAAATAATAAAAAATAATAGAACAATATATCGAATCAATTTGAAACAAATCTGAGACAATTTGTACATTTTTCAATCAGTCAGAACAATATTTAATAAAAAGTTATATGAATTTTTTTTATTGACATGAAAAATCTGGGTTGCCGACTTGTATTTTGTCTCGTATGTATGTCAAATTTTGCAAAAGCCTCACTTTATTTCAATACTTTAATGAATCACTCAATAGTGGTAAACATTTTCTTAAGACTGGCTCTGGTTTACGTAAATCTCTCTTTTTTTGCGACTAGGGAAGAAAATCTCGATGAGCAGAACAAGCAAATTTATGTACTGCTTTAAGATACACGAATAAATTGTATTAAAAATCTGCTAAATAGATTTCTCGGTGGAAGGGAATGGACACTTTTCAAGCATTCGGCATCAAAAATACTCTGATTCAAAAGATCAGAATATAGAATTTGGTGGACAGATGCTAAAAAAAAATGAGTGAACGACGTTGTATCGACGATTTAGGACTTGGTTGTTGGAAAAAAATATCTCGATAAGACTTCAGTTTAGTTAAGAAGGAAAAGAGAGGAGGTGAAACGCGTTACTATTGCCGGTCAATACTCGCTACCCGAGAACTATAAAAATGCATGGATTGCAAATCGAAATTGTAATCACACTGTAAAACTGCTATTGACTAGAGATACCGTTAGGATACTAAATAATGTTAATATCAATACTGCTGATTCAAGAGTGCTAATGTGCGATAACTAAAGGGAAACACCGACGATATACCTATTTCCTCCCGGCATGAACAGAGTTAAGGCTGTAGGATCAACGGGAAAGTTGCGCTGTTTGTGTGAGAGAGGCATTCGCAGAGTTTTATTCTGTTTGGTGTAAATGCTGCTGTGTTTGAGAATAAGATGTCGAGTATGCCGGATGATCGTGAGAGAGAAAGAGAAAATAATTAACTTTTTGTAAACGCGTGTGATAGCGAATGGTACCGTAAATGTTTTTAGCGTCCGAAAACCGGAAATGGCAAATAGAAGAGTCGTGTTTTTCACCCTTTCGCTCTTGCATCTGACATTTCTATTATACATGTTTTTAACAACAGCATTTTAAAACCAAGAATGTAAGGAAATTTTAAGATTTCAATTAATACTCAATTCGACGAATTCTTTTTTTTATTCTTCAGGAACTGTAGAATCGTCCCAATGATTCGAGAGTACTCCATGATTTATAGAAATTTTTGAACTCTACGAATATTATAAAATTAAAAAGAGCGAAAGGGTTTCGTGTCAAGCTGGCAACGTATGCGTATACTTTTTGTCCCGATAAAGATTCTGCCAATTTGTAAAGCCAGGATTAAATTAACGAATTATCAGGCAGAAGCAGCATTGTTTCTCAATCGTTGAGCATATCAGAAATTTATATTCGATGATAAATTATCATCTCGAAGCTCGGAATCTAACTTGTAACACAAACACTCAAATTTACTTTAATGCGTATTGCCATTCGAGAATCACCAATCTCCTTTCTCACATTATTTCCGTTTCCGGTTTCATGGAACATACTACATAAAGAAAAAAAAACAAAGAAGAAAAAAACGAATTGACGGTCGCACTTTGAAAAAAGTTAAATATCTTATGCGATCGTCCACGGCGACTAGAGTGCTAAGCTTAATTAGTGATTCCATTAATCACCAGTCTCTCGATACTTTTTACACGGTGTATAATAGACGATTGGGGCCTCTGATTCGTAAAGTAAAAAAAAAATTGAGTCTCCGTTTAATATTTTAAAAGAAATTTTAATCGGCAAAAATATTGATCAATAACTGGTGGAGTGTTCTTGCGAAATAAATCAGTACCGGCGTGAGCAATAATTAATTTCGCTCCTTTTTTATGGAAACAGGTAAAAAAGAAAAAGATATCTTCACCACGAGTAAATTAAAGTATCTGCACGTGAACCCGACATGGGTATCTATTAGAAAAATTGCCGGTATTGATTTCCTCGAGGTGGTGCACTCGCGTACGAACGCGGAACATCCTTTCGGCAGACGAGAAACAAACAAAATCTATTGATCTTTACAAGTAGACATTTTTTTTGTTCATTGATCGAATAGGCGAACGAGGCAGTGAATTGCAATTATCGATTGGAACAATCGTGTCGGGCACACACACGAAGAACAAAAAACACACACACATACAACACCGTGTAAGAACTATTTTTATATTCTCTCGAGAAAAATCCGCCGTAGTGAGCCTTGTGTAAGAGTGAAAAAAAAACTAAAAAAAAAGAAAAAAAAAATAGAAGAAATGCAAAAAAAAAACAATGAAACGAAATATCACCCCAGCGTCAATTTTCTACAAATAACGCGCGCGAAAACCTTCGAGCGCACACGTTTTCTTAGAGCTTCGTACTACGTTTTACTCGTGCTGGCACACAAGATTGCGTTTGCTCCTCGATTTTTTTTTAAATTCCATTTATTTTTCTCTAATACCTAACCCGAGGGTATCAACAATTTTTCGAACTCCGGGTATTAAGGGACAGTACAAAAAGGGAGAGAGTGATAGAAAGAGGAGGAGAGAGACAGAGAGAGAGAGAAAGAGTAAAAAATACTTAAAAAAATTTCGTTTTCAATTGAACATGCGAGAATAATCAGATCAACAAACACGTTAGTGCAGCACCATTATAAAATATATACTTGCCATAACAAATGCCTTAGCGAACGTAAAATGTATATGAAAAATATTCAACAGACAACAACAACAACAACAACAACAACAACCACATCAAACGAAAAAAGTATATTATACACGTATGCACGCGCGTATAAATATATATATATATATGTAAATTTAGCCTGCGGGTATTTAGGTGAATTTGAGTGAGATCGAAATAAATTTAAAAAAAAATCGCGCATTCGTATAACACGGAATTTAAAATAGCGTACGAAAAAAATTTGAATAGATTGTAAATACAAAAAGAAAAAACAAAAAAAAACTAAAAGCCGAATACATATATATACTATCCGACTAGAGTTCTCCGGCGCGTTGCGGTGCGTAAATAATCCGTAAACGGAGAGATACAAAGTATTTAAATAATTCAGAGAGAGAGAAGAAAATAAAAGCGACAGCAAAAAGATGGATGTAATTGTAAGGGCGAGAAATCGTGCAAGGCTCGAAAAAAACCGAGATGTTAGTAAATATACAATTAAGCCTAAATTAAGGTTGTACTCTTAAAAAAAAAGACAGACACAAAAATGGTCGTAAATATATGTACCGTCGGTGGCAATACTCGACTTCGCCCGTCCACTTAGTCTCTAGACCAATTGCTCCCCCGCTCTTGAATTAAAAAAAAAAAAATCCTTCTGTATTAACGAAAAAAAGCGCGACGTGATCATCCTCTGCCTAACTTGTTAAAACACGAGATCCCTACGATTATCGAAAACTAAGAAACTATGTATTTTATCTTGTAATTGGCATATTTCCTGCCGAAAAATTGTTTGAAAACCATGAAAAGGGGGAGTAAGAGTCGCGATTGTCTCGAGCCTACACTTTCGTCGAAAAACCGCGTATTAGGACAGAAAAGAAGAGATAGAAAAAAACAATTATAGTCAATTTTGAAACATACCTTGTAGAGTTTCGTGCGGGACAAGGACGTGAGACTTTTCGGTGCAGACGGCCGAGATAAAAAATACAATTTCCTTAGGTGCATATATATATATATATACTAACTAACAAAAAAAAACCTATGATTAATCGAGTATAATTGGAGCGGAACCGTAACCGCGTGCGGGATAAAGCGTGCGGTCGAGTAACATTGAACATAAAAGTAAAACTAAAAAAAAATTTCGCATATCAGACAGCGAATGCTTTGAGTTAAGCGAGCGAAAAAAGAAAAACAGAGAAAGGAAATCGTGTTAACGACTCACACATTGTTTTACACAATTTTTGCGAATGAATATCAACGGGGAAAGTCGTCAATTAAGTCCGCAAAAACTGATGAGATAACGAATAAACGAGTTTTATCGGTCCACTGTCGCAACGATCACTGTCTCAATTTTTCGTGATTAAGTGCAACGACCGCCGCATCCTATCTCGTCGCGTCTGCAATGCCTCGAGGCAAATTCAAAGTGAGATGGAGTTACACCATTAAATTAAAAAAATTAAATAAAAATAAAAGGAAAGAGGAATACAGAAGCGTGATCACGAACCATAAATAAACGCGAAGAGTATTTAATTGAAATAATGAGAAAAGGGAAGAAAAATTAAACTAACGAGTATCAAAGGAAATAAATGAGTAACGTAGATGAGTGACTCTATAGCCTTACGATGAAGAAACGATCATTTTCTAACCGCTGTAATTTATATCTAAATAGTCAAAGTGAAAAATATACCTGCGCGTGTGTGTATAATCGTGCGAGATTGTCATTAAATATCACGCAGCGTTGTCTCTCGATTACAACGGAGAAAAAAAAACAAACAAAAACTGTAATCTCAAAATTCGTTGTTTTCTGATTCAGTCTGCTTGGCCAGGTCTTCGTCCTAAAAAGGTCCGACGATACACACGTGCACAGGTACGCATGTACATAAATAGGATGGACAAATAAATTAAAGCGAGCGAGAGAGAATTAAAAACAAAAAAAGAAAGAACAATTAATAAAAAAAAAAACAGTATAATAAATCGCGTGTACAACTCGCAGCCAATTCTCTCGCGAGTTACACGCACACTTGTAGGATAGTAAAAAAAAAAGAAAAAATACAACTATCGGATATAATGATGCAGGTTTATATGTAGACATGGTGAGGGCAGGGCGAGAGTGAAAGAGAGTTTTTGGCGATCGCGATTATTTGCGACACTTCGACGTCTTGTAGCGGTGGGAATGCATGTGATAGAGAATTTCAAGAAAATAATTGAAAAAAAAACTTTGTAATTTAGAAGACGACGAAAAGCCTCTTTTTAAACTAATTATCTGATCTGGACCTGCAGAATGACGTTTCTATGATGAGTAACTGGTTGGCAAACGAGACTCGAAACTGCTTTGGAGAACGTCTTTTCCTTTTTTTTTAACTAGAAATGCTCTCTCTTTCTCTCTCTCGTCCCTTTTCAAATGTCAACTTGAATCTGAAAAAATAAAGATAATTCAACAGAAATATTGATAACTGGAGGATTGATCGGGGCTCGGACAAATCTTCGGCGTTCGAAGCTCGTGTTATGCTTTGTACGAAGACAGATTTCCTATGTATTTTCTACGATTTATTTTTCTACGTGTAAAGCATTGCCTCGAATCCCGAAGAAGTATTCCAAACAAATAGTCTCGTTCATACCTCGAGTGAAAATCGCGGCAAATATGTTCTCAGGTTGCCCTCGTCACAATATAAAAAACGAGAGCCGAGAGAGCCTCCGTTGCCAACCGTGTGTTTAACGTGTGAAATATGTCTCTGTCTGAATGAAGCAACAAAAGAGAAATTAAGAAAAATCGTTTTCGGAGGCATTACAAAATGTAAGGTATCGCAAATCGCTTGAGCTTCAGCACACATTAAAAGCAACTGTTACTGTCCAATGTGACGTTAATAAATACGTTGAGGATCGATAGCGGACAGAATGTAATAATTGTTTTTTAGGATGAAAGTCGAGAGAGCTGTGAGAGAGAACGAGAGTGCCCAGAGAGTCCGTTTGCGCTAAGAGGTACAAACTGTGTTCTCAATATGAGCGAAGCTTCGCCAAATGGATGGTTCTGATTTCTCTTTTTATTATCTTCATTTCTTTAA
This sequence comes from Perithous albicinctus, assembly GCA_964016905.1. Lineage (NCBI taxonomy): Eukaryota > Metazoa > Arthropoda > Insecta > Hymenoptera > Ichneumonidae > Perithous > Perithous albicinctus. Next base: position 14,670,335 of record OZ024688.1, read on the forward strand.
TAAGCACGAGATTAGACGAGCTTTCTTCGAGATGCATTAAGGACTGTGTAAGCACGTTGCCAATAAAACGCCGAACGAGATTTAGAGTGAGAGGAAGATTCGTTCGATTGATAAGGGCCTAAACAAAAACAAAAAAACATTTGTTCACACCGAAAGATGCGTTGAGTGAGAATTACACAACCAGAGCTTTTGGGCAGCTGAAAAAAGGCATACAAAGTTGCAGGATTAATATTATTCACGCGTTTCCCATTAGTTGATACTGTAAAAAAAATATATATATATATATAGAACGATGAAAAAACTTTGTTATTAAAATTAAACATGTATTTTTAATTTACGAAAAATAATCTAAAACATTGCGACTCGTCATTCTCGCTGTTAATTAATAATTACGAATATCGAAATAGTTTTATCGACACGAATTCGAACGAAATTTCTCTTCATAAATCTCAATCACGTTTTTCGAACACTAAGAGATCGAAGTAATCTCCGTTTATTTGTCGATTTAGTTCGAAGAGGGCAAATGAAAGGATGGAGACTGAGTAAGATGATAAGCAAAGGGGAGTGAGAAATAAAAAACTGTAAATGACGAAACAAAAAAATCAATAAGAGCCGTAATTAAGTGCAATGTGGTCGTAGTATGACGAAAAGAGAAATCGCGTGTGCAGTTCCTGCCTATCAAGAAAGCATTTTTTCAACATCGTAACGCCATACAGAGTGTTTGGCGTTACGACCACCTCCAAAAATCTGACCATTCTTATCACATACACAATACAAAAAAAAATGATTTTTAGCACAAAGACGAGGGCTAGCAAAGGCACGTTAAACAGCCTCACAGGAATGAAAAATGAGAAAAACAGTAAAACAAAAATAAATAAAAATAAAAGAAAAATTGCCATACTACAATTAATAATGAATTAGTGATATTCGCGATTATAGATAGACTGAGCCATTAAGTAACGATATCTAGAGATATAAAAAAAAAACGCGTGTGTAACGCGAGAAGAGGATGAGGTGAGAAAGTCGGAAGGACGATAAGAGATTAAAGTTGCAGTCGAGCGAGACGTCGCGGTGCCACAGCGTTTCGCTTACTCTCTTTTTTTTTCTCTCTTTCTCTCTATCTCTCTTTCTCTCTCTCTCTCTCTCTCTCTCTCTTTCTCTCTCTCTCACTCTCTCTTTCTCTCACCGCCCTCTGCCACCCTATCTCGGTGTACAGGAGACACGAGTCTCAGGAATTTCGAGTGATGACACACTCCCGTTAAAATTCACCACGCTGCGATACCTCGGCATCTCGCGTTTTCGCCTGTACGCTTCACCGTCGAAAAGAGAAATACGGGGAGAGAGAAAAAAAAAGTAACGTTATGTTGAAGATAACGGCCGAGTATTAGTATTATTATTGTCATCATCGGCATAAATCCTATGTTTCTCCTCACTTTTCATCGTTATACTTTGCGTTTACTTGCCTACAAAAAAAAAAAAAAAAAAAAATAAGAAAAAAGAAAACGATCTCCGACGCGAGTTATCGTCATCGTTATAATGAATATCATGTCATTAGTCGCTGGTTTTGTTGAGACGCTGTCGGCCAAGTGACGGACGAGCGACTAATTTTCTCGTTAATATATCGCCGGGGTGATCGATCGGAACGGTAGATATATAACGTCGTACTGCCTGTCGGAGGCCAAGGGCCTATATAGCTGTATGCCTGTGTCAATTGATTTCTCGAGGAACGCGAGCAAAAAAAAATGCCCTTGGCATTCGGTAATTATTGTTGTGGTTGGCTGCACGAGAGTGAGCATTTTGTATATTAGAATAATCGCGCGACATATCGTAATCTGTGGAGAGAACCCCGGCGCGCGCGTTAATCGTATCGTCACTTGTTCGACCCCACGCAACGCAGAGCTAAGAGTCCCACGCGGACCAACTCGACGCGAACTTTAAAATACCACCAGCAGTCAGATATATTACAATTAGTTTCAAAACACACACACAAACAAACACTCGGCGAATATATCTGCAGGGAGGGAACGAACGTAATATTGAAGAAAAATAATAAATATTTAAAAAAGAAAAAAACAAAAATTAAAAAAAAAAACAGAAATTCATATACGAAAGAGAGCAATATAGGAGATAGTAGATCTTGTGTATGTAAGGCGATATTACGATCTCATAATACGAGGTGCGGCGGTGTGCCGGTCATAATGTTGATAGACTTGATCGATCAAAAAAAAAAGTGCTCAGCGAACTCCATACTCACACACTCACTCACTCACTTACTCACGCGCAACATCTATTATAAATATGTGCTTTATATAGTTTAACAAAATAAATCATTAAAAAAATCTATAAAAGTGGTGTTATTTATTCTTTCGACCACAGTCATGCTGAATAGAATTTTGGGGCTTATATATAAGAGATAAGGTATTTCTGAAAAACTATGGAATCAGCAAATCCGTTGTAATCCTTGCCATGTGTATCGCCCCGGCATCGGAACCCGCTAACTCCAACTTCAATTCTCTTTCCAGTGCCATTGCAGCCTCCATCAGTCTGTTGTCTGAATCCGGTTCATCCACATCTGGAAACTCTTCGCGAAGCATGTGGATGATTATGTTGAGATGGCTCGGTGATCTGAAATATCATGGAAAGAAGAGATACGTCAAGATTATATTGTCTTCTAATACTGCAGTTTTTACGTTAATTCTATCTGGTGTTAATTTTGAATTATGATAGAGTAAACATTTTTGTTTTTTTTTTGCAAATTTACATTATTGGTAAATGTATATTCATTAGCTGTTATATTAAATTGAATACACAAGTGAAGTAAAATAAGAAATTTATGATTTTTTTGTTGAAGTTTAGCATCATAGATTGACAAACTATTTAAATTCTGTATGCTAAAATTTAGATCAATTGCTTGAACTGTTCTCGAGCTATAGCATTAAAAAAATGATGAAAATGCAAATTTCTATAAAATCTTAACTGCTTTATCGATTTCGCCTACATTTATGACTAAATATTGACAGTTTTATGCAAATTTTTAGATCAGTTACTTAAACCGTTCTCCAGTTATATCATTTAAAAAAAAACGAAAATTCGAATTTCTGTAAAATCTGAACTACTTTATCGATTTCACCTAAATTCAATACCAAAGGACGCACTTTTCTCGACGTTTTAGATCATTTTGAGTATACTGACATGAAAATGTCGAAAAAAAAATTTCATAAAAAAAGAGCTTCCTCTATGAGGAGACAGTACAGACTTTTTCGAAAATATTGAATTTCAAGATCTAAGAAAATTAACAGAAACTACTCTGCAATTCTACTCAAATCTGTCAAGTTATGAAAAATATCAGAGAATATCAGGGAAAAGTGGCTCGTCAGAGAATGGTCTCGTGAAGCTGTTATCGAAAAATAAATAAAAAAAATCAAGAAGAAACAAAAGCATACCGAGCCGATATGCGTACAGTTGCCTGTGATTCCTCGAACGGAAGTATCTCAAAGATGTAATGCCTGAAGGATTCAAGGTTTTTGGATATCCAAACATCGGAGACGATCTCTTTGAAGCCTCTGTCCTCGAGAAATTTGAGGAGGCGCGCTCCCCTTCCGGCGTCTCCCTCGAGCGAGATAGCTAGGGTTCGTTCAACGGAAACCGCTTTTATCGCGAGTACAGCGTGTTCCGTGTCGGCGGTGAATCTCGGCGCGAGAGATCTGTCAATGGCCTCGACTGCATTCAGTCGGAAACACGGCACCGGAGTCTGCAAACATTTTTCATCGAGAACGTAAGCCAACGTTCCAAATGCCTCGACGAATTCTTGATTTACGAAACTCGGCAGATCGAGAACGACAGTCGCGACTAGTTTCTCACTATCGGAATCCAACTCATCGGTTCTCGTCCATAGAGACTCGTCGGTAACCTTCCAGAATGACGTGATCCCACGGATTTCACATTCGTTTTTAACAAACACGTACAGGCAGGGTTTCTCCAGAGTCCTGAAAGTGAAAATAGTATATCCATCAAAAACCCTCTTGTTCTTCTCTTCCGGTCAGATCAATAGAAACCTACTATTAAAACTAGTGCAAGGATTAATGGAAATTGTTTCATGTCTTTATATTATTTTAAATTTAATATATTTTTGGCACACTGCAACATGTTCTGGCCTTCGTATGGTGATGTAAACTTAAATAAATAATTATAATATTGGTGTGAATAATTGGCCAACGCTATGACAGCTTGTAAAAAAGGGTGCAAATGAATTTGCATTTTGCTTCCTCATTGTTCAAGATTGCCCATAGAGTATTGCTCGATGAAGTACATTGGTTTGAGCTTGGCTTTCTCATTGAGGAAGCTTTGTAAATTATAAATACCAACTAAATTTCCTTTATGAGAAAGCAAAACAAGTAATTTTTTTTTGTACAAGCGTTCCTGAGATTAAACCGTTCATAGTTCGTTCACATAGAAACGTTTACTGATCATTGAATAACTTCTTCACTCCTCGGTATGTAATAAATAATAAACCAGCTATGCAACGCAAACACACTTTTTCTAAAAGATTTCAAAATGTCGTATAAACTGATTTTTTCAACCAATCCTCACCAAATTCTAAATCATACATTTTTTTATGTTAGTCTACGACTGGAGAATATTTTAGCCCGAGAACTCAACATTTTCGAAAGCTAGACAGCAAACACACGTTTTTTCGGTAAATGAAAAAAAAATCCTTGCCATATCTCATCTGTTGACCGATCCTCACCAAATTTGATACCGAAAGTTGTTCGATGTTAGTCCACTTGTATGAGAAATTTCAACCCGTCACCTTGAAATTTGCGGGAGCTATAACGCAAACACACTATTTTTGAAAAATTCAATATATCATAAAAACCATATATATCAATCGATCCTCACCATATTCGAACTCATTCATCGTTTCATGTTTGTCTACGATTGGAATTTTTTTTAGCCCCATAACTCAATATTTGCGGCAACTAGAGCGCGAACAAACTTTTTTCGAAAAATTGAAAGTCTCGTAAAATTTGAACGGGAGTCCCAATTATTTTCTAAATTGTTCTAAATATAGAGGCCCAACCACTCTACTTGTTTCCCAAATTTCAGCCCGATCGATCTAATAATCCTCGAGTATGAATTTTGGAGGCCTGACACATACATACACACACATTCATCTGGACATTTTTTTTTAATATGTTTTCTAGGCGTTTTGGGACATTCTGAACACGTTTTCATGAAAATCTCGAAAAAAATGTTCACCATAACAAAGCTTCCTCTATGAGGAAGCAAAAAAAATCTCATTAATTGAAAATTAGCTCGCTTGTGGGTTGACGGAAGTGTTTTATGTACAGAGTGAAATAAAAGTATATTTTAACAATGTAATGATACATAAAATAATACGGTTACAGTATACGTTAAAGTAACTAGAATTCAAAGGATAGTGAATAACATACTTCGCAACACGTTTCGTGGCTTTGCGAATGGCGGACTAAAAAAAATAATGAGGAAGCAATATGCAAGATTCTACTTCTCAACCTTTTTTAATAACGTCCTAAAAATCTAATTTTTCTTATCAACAATTTTTCTAGACGTTAGTTTTTAGTTAAAAGTGCGAAAAATTGGTTAAAATTTATTTACTTTTTTCTTTTTTTATCTCACCGTACGTTTTGCTTATCCACCCAACTATTATACAGTATTCAGTTATTTCTTTAACAGCAAGCCTTCCAGATTTAAAAACCCAAAGAGATGAACACAGCCGCTACTTCTACCTTAATATAGAATATAATGAATATTTTTAGGGCTTTCCTAAAGATTTTACGTCAATTGACTATATTTCTCGACATGGTAAATTTGAAAAAAAAAATCGCTATACTGCATATTCGTTGCACATGTGCATCGCTATACACATGTCAACGGAGATAAAAAGAGTGCTGAGGTTCGATAAGGTTTTGGTTGGGGTCGGATCGATACAATGCGGCGATGAGACATCTCTCGTTTTCCTGCTGATATAGACATAGCTGCTATTTTCTCCAGAGAACCATAGCAATCCACACAGTTCGTAGGCGGCGAAAGAGAAAGGAAAACACAGAAAGAATGAATGACAATGGAGACCGATAATCAGAGTTTTGGTCAGGGCCCGAAGCTGGGGTTGAGCCGCTGAGCGGTTAGGATAAAGAACGTTGAACGTGGCCGATAAGAGAAAGCCTTTCCCTCGTGTTTTTCCAAGCGGAAGTTTCCAGCGTTGGGCGTAGAAGGACCAAGGAACGCAGAATCTCGATAAACCACCCACAAAGCCGGCAGCGAGCTTTCATCACTAATTAAATTACAGAACTCTTGAATAGCGACAAAAAAAAAGTCACTTTCGTATATTTTAATCAATTTCCGATAACCCTCCTCTTTTTTTCGAGCAGTAAAAAGACGAACATTCAACGCTATTGCAGAATTATTTTCGACCTAAAAGCGAAAAATGTTGTTAAAGTAATGGTATGTGCTTCGTGAAACAGTGTTAAAGAGATATATCGCACGTAAATATGTACAGTTATGGAATGGAAATTCGAGCATGTGTGCCTCATAAGCCAAACCTGGTCAAGGATGGCATCACTCGCGTATAAACAATCATCCGAATCAATATTCTGACCAAATAAGTCAACGATATTTTTCATAATAATAAGTTAACAATTAGACCAAATTATTTTTAGTTCTCGGAGTTTAAAAAAATGATGATTACTGTTAATATAATTGTTTTTATCTATTACATCCAGACACCTTAAAATGAAGTGAAATCGTGTTGCAAATGATTTTCTTATTTTTAAGATTCAGTCGTATGTGCAATTGCAATACAACTTTATTTTCATGTTTTTTGTTCAGATAATTGAGTCTACTATGACCATTTATCGTACGAGTTTGATGTAATGACTATTGTATGTTTTAAATGTAAATTACATTAAATACTTTCTACGATTAATATTCAAGATCGTAAAAAAAATACTTTTGCACATTTTTCTGTAAAACTGGAAACTGACATGAAAAATGTGTATCAAATTAACACAAAGTTTCTATGGACTTTTATGGACATAAACACTTCGTTAAAAATACACAAATTTTAATTAACTTTTTTACTGTGTATTTAACGAGATTCGTTTTCTTAATATCAGAACAAATCGAATTAATAAAGCTCAGGGTATCACAGTTGCAGGCCACCTCGCCGTCTCTAAATAGCATCTAGCCACGACCTTTTCTGCATCATTTATAAATATATAAGTCTCGAAAGTTAATCCTCAACCTGTAACCGTGGGAAATACAATACCATCCGCGTGCTTGTGGTTGTGTTTAACGAAGACAGGAGATCCAATTGCTTAAACTATAGCGTATGGCCGTGAATCCTATATGTGCATCCTAGCTGCCGGATCTAACGTTACCATAATATTCCAGACTCTCGGATAAGATGAGTTTCTTCGTCGTTTACCCGCTCGCTCCGACTCTAACAGTATCTCATTACGAGCCATCGTGACGTTCGCAGTCACATTGAGTACGGCGTGCTACGTGCCGATTAGACACTTTGTTAACATGAAAATTATATATTTTTGCGGAAACATAAAAAGGAATAACGATTCCTCGTTAAGCGTTAAACGTGAGTCTGGTTGAGCGAAGAACTTTAAAGAGTCTCTTCAATGCTTCACACTAAAGTCAAATCGGTAAAACATTTCCACGTTTTTTAATTACCGTTTTTTAAATTACGTTTTAATACACTGAATTCAGGATAAATTTTAGAGCAGCGTATATAAACATTATCTATAATCATAGATAATAACAGTATTTTTTTAAATATCGTCTATTTAGTGGCAATTCCACGACGAGACCAATTTTTCTTCATCTTTTTTCAAATAATAATCCAAACCATTGGACAAATTTATATTTTCCAAAGACCGCACTTTGTTCATTGAAAGATGTCATTGAAATTCACCAACATAAATTTGGTCCCGAGATCTTCTAACAAGCTCTCGACAAGCTGCCGCTGCATCCGCAGCTTGTTCACCGTGCTCCGGGTGGAATCCTGACAATCTACAGCGTTCACTAGGACGGACGAAAATAAATCTCTCTTGCGATTACGAGAGAGGCGCGAAGCTTCACGAAAACGTTTTATCTCTCGTCGTGAAAGGGGAACGTGTCATAGAGGACGAAATCATGAATCGAATTGCATAAGCCAGCGTTGAGAAGAATTTTAACGCATTTAAGTCATCGTCGAGTCTGAAATTTATAATTAAAACCTTTTCTTCTTTTATGAGAAACTGGCAGGGGGTTTGAAAACTGCACTATTTTATCTCCCATACTGTGAATAAGACATTGCATATTGCTCATTGCATCGTATTGACTGAAATTACAAATATTACAGATAATGAGCCGAACATTTTTATGTGTAATAGTGGGGCGACTCGATACTGAAAATTGCCAAAATGTAAAAAACTGTTGCAATTCATCCAAACTCTCCTCCAACTACATTATATAATTATCGAATTAATTAGACAACTAGCATTCACTATTGGAGCTATTTAGCTACAGTCTTTCTTGTGGCCGCATTACTCGAATTTTCGAAAACGTACAAAATGTATGTTTTACTCAATTAAAAAATTCAATTTAAATGCATAATTCCAAAATGCCTATATAATATTGCTTAAACTAATGGAGATGTTTATGTAGTGCTGTAAGAATGCCATATGCTACTTGATTTGAGTTATTTAAGCTCAGCTAGAAGGTGACGAATAGGAGACGCTTGCGACTCCTTATTTGCCAAAGGATAAATCCACAGGCATCTTCTCTTCGTAGATATCTGAGCGTGAAACGTGATCGGTGATCTAACGAGGAATGCGACTGCAGTGTGCTTTGGATAATACCTGGAACGCCGGTGTGCGATGCTCTTAAGATTCCGCGTTCAGTCCCCAAAGCACGAAGAGCTCTTCTAATACCACTTGATCTTTCGAAATTTAATTGTAAGACATTGCAAAATTTTCATTTTCTAATTCCTCTAAAGCTTTACTTAAGGCCGTGCGTGCCAAGAAACAATCTCTGGATATTTTATCGGAGAAACTAGTCCAAGTTGTCCGATACGTTTCTGCATAGAACCCGAGAGGATTAAGAAAACTTCGATGCATATTGTCTTGGCTAATGGCAAACAACTAATTGGTTGATTCAACTTGACTGATCCATCAACTGATGAACGTAGCTTGCCAATTTGTTGGCAGAAAAGAGATCAGTCAAACAGTTGCATCAAGAAACTTATTAGATGGGTGAACTCTACGAACAAATTGATTGACCCAACTAATCAATTGATAAAGCGACCAACTGATAAGTTTGATCAACCACTTTAGTTAATTGTCGCAACCGAGTAAAATTGCTGGTATATATTTAACCATACAATCAATTCTGGCCACTAACTATTGTTTTCTTGTGTACTTCAAATTTGATCACCTTCGTAGCAATTTTCTCACAAATTATTGGGAATAAAAATGACCTTCTGGCAAAGTTCAATTTTGTTAATTTGTCTAGTTGCAATTCGGTTGCAAATTCTATTTGTATGTGTCACTCAAATTGAATGCAATACTCATAACAATCAAAAATGTGTTTAATATTAGTTACATATGAAAAAGGATCCCCGAGATACGAGATTTCATGATATCCGAGAAATATATTTAGCTGCCACAGCCAACTGAACGGTCAAAAAACGTACTAGGTTGCGGCAAGCAACTGATTGGTTGGTCCAACTTTATAGTCGGCTGGTCCCATCAACTGATTAATTTTGCCTGACAATTTGTTGACATATACACAATCAACGTTGATAAACAGTGGCTCCTTTCTATTTTTTCATTAACTGTTGAACTCTGCTATTTCCCTGACTCGCATATCTATTTACTCGGTTAATTCGTAGTACACCCGGTCATCCGTGGTGACCATCAAGTTGCGTGTACGTCATCGAGGACTCGTTTGGCAAACACGAACCGCTGTGACCTTTTCGCGTATGCGTCGCTAATGCAAATCGTTGATTTCTCGGTCATACAGAGGACATGGCCGCTCACCGACTCACTGTGCATCCGCCCGGAAATGCATATCGTCGCTCTATCGTCTGTTAATCGTCCTCATGCATTCGAAATAGCAGCAGCGCCTCGAAGATAATATAATGTCCGTAATGCGACTATTCAAAATTCGAACAAACGAGTCTTCATCAATCCTGTCAGAAAATTAACGCTTATTCTTTGGTAAATTAAACTCGTGAACTATAAGCATGGCTCTCGGTTCCGAGGAAAGATTGGAATCACTCGTTGTTTTTGGATTGAAAGTAACAACGTTCGTCGTGAACGGTGCTCGTCGGATCAAGATTACGATAGACAATCAGACCAGCTGGTAGACCTGTTATCAGATAATATTTTTTACAGTATTTTTACAGTGAAGATTATTGCTCAGAGAAAAAACTTACATTTAAACCTAATAAAATGCACATCCAGTCCTGCCGATCAGAATGCTGCGAAATTAAGTATACATCTCAAATCGGTAAATTTGGTAAAATTGTCAAGTTTTCGAGCATATCTTTTGGGTATGAGTGTCAGAACTCATGATACAGTGAAAAATTGATCAACCACAACCTATTATTCCGTCAATATCTTGTAAAAAAAAATTGATGACACACGTTATAAATTTATAGCTTTTTCGTCCAGTTTTCAAATACACCGTATATACAAAGTAAATTGAGATTATAGTGTAGTTGTAACGGAAAGTTTCTGTCCACAAGTAATTTGCTTTGTCCATTTCGACTTTTACAACAACAACAAAAAGTAGAACAAATACTTTTCACTTCTTCTAATTTAACAAATAAAAATGAGTAAATAATAAAAAAATGTTATCTCTTCTAATTTCACCGACAAAAAAAATCAGTATCTTCGTGAAATTTACACAACCTCTCTGTTAATCTTCAAAATTAACAAAAAAATTTTTTGTCTAATGCACAAAAAAGTACTGTTTAGAAATCCTCATGTACTCGAATCACAAAGTAAATTTTAAACTTTTTCTCGCGAAATTCAGGTGCATTGTGGATAATCGATAGACTGACGAGTTTTTTTTTTATTAATTCGAAAGACTTATCTCCGAGAACCTACACTCTAAATAATGTCCGCCTGTAGCAAGTGGAATCTGCTTAACACAAAAGGAATCATTTCGCTTGTGGGATGCCGATTCCTCTTGCAGTAAGAGGAGATTATTTAGTGTGTGCAACAAGCCTCGGTCACCTTAACGAGTATCGCTGACATTTATCACCGCTCTTCGTGAAAACATTCTGCGTCGGCGATTCGGCACGAACTGCGATTCTCAAAACGGGGCTGCAAAAACTTCACACATATTTAGATATAGTTCCCGTTTGTATGCATGCGTTAAATTCAACTTCTATATAGATACGAAGTTACGAATATAGACTCTGCAGCGCGCCGATTGCCTACGACGCGAAATTGTCAGTAAAGAAAAAGAAAATCTCCGGTGGGTTTCGCATATATAAATACTCGTGAATCACTTGGGGGTTCTAAGAGCCAGAACAGTGCCGCGAGCAGAGTGCGGAGGTTGCACTCGGTTGTAGCTCGCGCGGTTGCACTTATGGATGCACCAGTGCACCGAGTGCAGAGTGCATACAGGCGCTCGGAAACTTTCGCTGAATTCGTCATAATCACTCGACTCGAACTGTGATTCAGTGCTGTCAGATCGTTATTTGCGCTCCACAGACAGCCGACATAAACATTCTAATTTATTCAAATAGACAAGCACTTTTATTTTCCTTTAAAACTCATTTGCATTTCATAATTCAATAATTTGCATTCCGTAACTGACTTATTGTCAAAGATTTTCTGCGGAAAATATAAATACATTATCCTGTATTTATATTTTCTTGCCAGGATGTATTAAGGACGCGTACATTCGCAACGAAAAGTTTTCTTCCGTTCGAATTCAAATATTTTCGGAAAAGAGCTAAAAAATCTTCGAAAAAACGTCATTGGGGATACTAATTGGATGATCATGAATAATAATAAAAATGTCACAATTGAAGGGCGAAAAAATAGATTAACATAACTTTCTACTTTTTTCGTAACTAAAATTGATCCATCCAATTAGAACGAAGAAACAATATGGATGATACTTTCGAAAGTGATTCTTTTTTACTTAGAGAAATAATGATGTTGTCATGGTTATAAAAGAACTTTGTGATATTTTATGGTGTACGAAAAAAAATGAGAAAAATTCTCTAGAATCCTGACATGTATATTAGAAATTTTCAGGTAACATCTCGCGGTGGACTGACTTGCGCATCTAATAAAAAAAAAATTTAAACAAGAATTCGAAAAAAAATTTTTTAAATTAAAATAAGAGCAATTGCCTTAAGGTCCGGACCAGAATTTTTAAGAATCCTTTTAGATTTTTAAATAAGGACGATCGATACGTTTATTATTTATTTATTAATTATATTTTATAACTTAATATTTCGAGAAGCTGTGAATCGATCGATCAACTTGTCCTTTACTCGCTGTGACTTCGGAACGGTTTATTGGTTTGACTTTTCTTCATGAGGATGTAGTTCAGAAAAATGCTCATTATATATTTTTCTACCCCGATCAGGCTTCTCTTTGTTATACAACTTAATAATTGCCAGCATTACCACGATTTCATTGATAAAATTCTCTCTACGTAAAAATTCATTATAATCAAAGCCTCATTATTGCCACCTCTCTAACGTGTAACACTTCAGCAGGCTTTCTCAATCAATCACGGCTGTCTGAAGTTACCCTTCGAAATGATCTCGCTCTCCGCCCTTACGAGAAGATGCTCAAATTCACCGCCGGAAAGATTCTCATTTCGCGAGAGATGTCTCATCTGTTGCCTCAAAATAACCGGAGCGTGTGTTTATTAGAACTCCGATTGGGGAGAAGGATGATGAATCGGCAACGTTATGACAGAGCGCCACACGAGAATGACAATATCATTTCCCTTCGAGATTTTTAGATGAGGGTGTAGGATTGCAATCATCAGTAGATACTGCAGGCGGCTGTACAAACAAAGCCAAGAGGTACACGGCCTTGATCCTCGGCGGCGCACAACCGGAGCGAAGAGCGATCCGGATGGCTGCGCTTGCGCTCGCCACGGCCAGCGATAGATCGACCCACGAAAAGGTCCGCCAATACGGCGCACCTGCCTTCACCGCACTCTGTCTAAAACAGCTAAAAAGAGTGAGAACGACACACACAGACACTATTATGTCTGCTTGCTATAGTGCGTGTATAAACATTTATTACATACACTGGAGATGTTGGTAAGTATGAGGCGAGTCGTATATAAGAGCAGTGGCAATGGTAGAACAACTATATGAATCACATAATTTGTGACTCTGCGAAATAACAGAGACAATGATAAAAGTGAGATACACAAAATTTGCCAGCTGAAAGTCTAGTGATCGAGTACACTGACAAAGACACTATTATTATATTATCAATGATGTATTAGCCTGGAATGGGACGCCAATTCATAGCAGAGATTATGGTATAAATCCCACATAGCATAGAATATGACAGAAATATTTTCAATATTTCATTGTAATTTAAATACTGTAGCAACTTCGTGGTGGATAATTGTAATAAATTAAATTGGAGAATTACAGTTTCTGCTTCCTCATAGAGTGAAGCTTTGTTTTCGAGAAATGTTTTTTTTTTCTCGAGATTTTCATGTCAGGACACTCAGAATGGTCCAAAATGTCGAAGAAAAGTGGTTTAGAAAAAAATGTCTTGATGGATGTGCGTGTGTGGCCGGCATTCAAAATTCAAATCTACATATCTGAGGAACGAAATTTGACACACGTGTGGAGCAGGTAGGCACGCCTTTGTTTATAATAATTTTCAGAAAAATTCAAAAATATGTTCAAATTTTATTTAAATTTGCAATTTTCGAAAAAAAAAAATTTGTACGCCTCTAAACGCCTCACATTTCTAGCTATCGAGCTAAATAATTTTTTTTACAGATAAAGATATGTTAAATGAGGATTGATATTGAATTCGGAATGAATCTACAAATAGGTTCGGTTTTTATCAAATTTTGAATCATCACCTCATAGAAGAAGCACTGTGAAATTAATAAATTAATACATAAGTTTCCTCATAGAGGTGGCTTTGTGAAAAATCGAAATTAAGGAGAAAATAATGTGCAAAGTTCTACTTTGCAACTTTTTATTTTCTAAAATCTTGTTGAAAATTACAAAAATTAAATTAATTCAGAAACATTTTAGAATCATTCTGTTGAAACACATGTGTGATTTCCCTTATTTCAATAATATGTTAGAAGGTTTCGTATCAATGATTCTGGTTTAATATTACTAAAGATTTTTTTTTACCGACATGAGAAAATACGTTTCGAAGATTATCTTAAAGGGAACGCGTATGTTCAACCAAGATAACTCAGAAACTCTATATATATAAGACTTTCTAATTCTTGCTTTTCAAAATTTCCAATAAATTAGGTAATCGTTCAATGAATATCAATAGGATGGCTTATATCTTGTTATATTCATCCTGTTTTCTCTTCCTAAAGCAAAACTGAACGGATTCTAAATGCTGTTGATTCCAAAAGCGGTGAACCCAAGAAGAACAAAGTAATTTCGAAATTATCACGATAAAAGTTCGAATCGAAGATTACAGCGTCATCCATAGAGTCCTTTCGGAAACCATGAATTTCAACATTATATTTAAAAGCAGAAAGTAAGTCAGGACGTCGAGAACAGATCATTGCAGATTGCAGTTTTTTTTAAACTGCAATAATATTACAGTTTGCATTAATATAACGTATATTTTTAATGAATGGTAGAGTTCGATGGAGGAAATGATGTTTATTTGCTTGAAAAGTTTTTGTAATATTTCGTAATTGCAATGTTGTTATAATATTACGTATGGAGTGTTTTGAGGGGACATTGATATTGCAGCAATCTTGCTGCAATATAAATGTCAATCAACAATATTGTTAATAGATTTCAAATTGTTTTGGCAATGTTGCAATATTTCGAAGTAACATTTCTATAACATTTTCGAAATATTTCAGTTCTACGCGGAAAGCACTTTTCCAGTAAATAAATATTTTGTAAAAGAATAACCATAAAAATGTATGTTTACATGCGTTAACATTACATTGAGAATTTGAAATATTTTTTTTGCAATGAAAATCGTGACGAAAATTTCAGAAAAATTAATGTAAGTGAGAAAAGTAACGGTGATAGGGTAGCATGTGACACTGTGCAGCTTTTCGTAGAGTTAATTTTTTTATTAATCAAATAATGTTTTTAAAGGTAGCTTCAGGTTCCACTACACGAATTGAATTTTCTCATAAAATAAAAAAAGAACAGAAGGTCACTTCCTAAAAAGGATAAAAGGACAAAAAAAGATCACTTTTCTATTGATTAATAATAATAGAATTCGTTTATAACAATTTTATAATTATTTTTTAACTTATATATATGATAAGAATAGCTTACATATCATGAGAATTGTAATTTTGTCACGTGATCAGAAAAAGCACACGATTGGTCTGACGTCACGATGTTGTTCCCCCACCCTCGAGCCTTATGTTTACTCGTATTAAATCGTATAAATTTACAATTAACGTTACCTTTTTAATTGTAATCTTTACTAAGAATAGCAAATCGATTAGAATCTGTTTTTTTTTCAATGAAAATTCTGTCATTATACCAAATATTGACATATTTATGGCACGGAAATTCAGTACATGTACTTTATGATATAATCGTGCACTTGGCTACGACAAATGACCAACAACTCGTAGTAGACGCTATTTTTACATTACTTTTCTTGAAAAAAAAACAGCGTTTGCGTTGTTTTCGGCGCCTTTTTACTGCGCTTTACATGCTCGGCAACAACATCGTGACGTCATAATCCTGGTCGGGTGGAATCGGGAATTTCCGGCGCGTATAAACAGACGATTTCTCGCTTGGATCTTAAAACCTCTAACTTTGAGAATATTGAATTTTATTTTTTCTCGAAAGAGAAAATATCTGTAAACCCTTACATCCACTATCAAACGGTAATATTTTCAAATATTTGCATCCTTAAGATGATGTTGCTAATAAACGCTCTCCCTGATTCTAACACGATTGCCATTGGCGCTAACGCACATGTACTAATGCCGAGACAAATCGGCGTATATCACATATCACCTTAAGCCTTTGCCAATGGCTGTACCATTTGTACTATTGGCGGAGTGTAGTGAGCGAGGGGCGCTCACGGCGCGCACACACGGGGAAGCCGCTCTCGACGCTCAACGCCCGGCCCGGCGTCTCCGTACCCGCAGTGTTTTGGACGATGCCGCCGTGAACGGCCACGGCAGCTCGCGTGCCTTCATATACTTCCATAGTTCGAAACATTAAAATACATTATCGATATTCACGTATTTGCGTGATTGACCGATTGCTCGCTTATCGCAGCATCATCTCGCAAAAGACACGTGTTTTCGTATTTTACATTCATCAACAATCACCTAAAATAAATAGATAAATAAATAAATAAAAAGAAAAACAATCAAAAGCCATTTTTGTGCTCCAAAGGAAAAGGAGAAAGCGAACAATTTTCCGGTGACGAACGTGAAACGGAATCTGGTGCTGGTGGCCAGTAAATGAGCCAGTGATTCGTATTGAGCTTGGGTGTATGTCCGGGGAAGGTACGTCAAATTATTTTACAACTTTTTCTTTTTTTTTTTGCTTTCTCTCAAAAAATATTTTCTCAGTTGAGAAAATATTTGACGTGAAATTGCGTATACAGTGCACTGAGAAAATAAAAGTTATGATTATATCGACTAAATATGCGTTTGTCTTACTGAATCGTTGGTTCGTAAAACGAAAAAATTAGGCTTTTTTTTTGTCAATAACTATTAGTTACCAGTATTTTTAATTGTGTTAATTACAAATTCTGTTGAACGTCAGCGAATGCTGAATTAAACAATCCCAATATTTTTTATATCTCAGTGTGCTTAGTTGTTGGGTTTGATTAATCGTCGGCTGCTGCTGCTGCTGCTGGTGCTGCTGCTGCCTGTTACTGATGCTGATGCTATACGGTTTCATGCCGGTGGGGGTGTAATTCATCCCTTGGCTTCGCGAGAGTCAAGGAACCGCGACTACGAGAGGGAGAGACGAAACACACCCTCTCGTCGTAACGCTCTGTGTGCTTCGGCAACACTCACGAAACGACTCGATATTTTGCTGCCCTGTTTATCGAAAAATTCAGCTTCCCTTTGCACCAATTATTATTGTTAAAGCTCAAAGCTTAAAAGTCTTAGACATTTTATTGTCTTTTCTTATCGCTAAGATAATATTTCTTTTAATTAATGCTGCATAGAATTCCTAAAGGACCACAGCGATGTTTAATATTACCGTGAAAATGTTACTTCCGTAAAATCGTAGGGAGGCTTCGAAGGTACAATTACGTAATCGGATTTTGAAAAAATTGTGCACAGATTTGCGAATAAAAACTGGTGGAAATGCAGCAGTACGTGAATTTAAGAATTCCTGCTTGAAGTACAACAAAAAAATGGTATAACAATCAATTTAGAGAAAAAATAATAGTGATTACGCAAAGAGGCCGACAGACATATTTTTACGCAATGTTTTTCGAAGTCTAATCTGTAATATTAATTCGATCTTGATGATAATTCACCAAGTAATCTACCCTGTTTCACTTCTCGATTAGGAGAAAAGTTTTTATTCTCTTCGTCGCTCCTTATTTTGCTAATCAATAATTGGCTGTCATTTTTATATAATGAATGTCATTCAAAATATTCTTTGTTGTATTTATGTTGCATCTTTAAACAAAATTAACAATCATTCGTAAAGATCTAACATAAATTACAAATTTGACTGCGTAAAAATATGCTAAAAGTACATAAAAATATGTCTGAAGGGTTATTGGTATAAACTAAGAAAATAAGTAGAATATCTTTAATCTTCAGCTGCACTAAATTCTCGTTGAAAAGGTGTTCAAAATAATTTTTTAAAATCTTAGTACACGATTGACCTTACTGTATGTACCATTAAAGCCTCCATAATATAGCGCTACAAAGTTATTTTCGTAAATTCTCAATTATTTACCGTAGTGAGAAAATATCGCACTATCGTGTGATAATTAGAAAAAAAGCCTGGAAAGTAGAACCTTGCAAATTGCTTCTTCTTTATTTTACATTTTTAAAAAATGTTTATATGTATGCAAAGTAGAACTTTGCAAATTGTTTTCTCTACAAAGCTTCTACTATGAGGAAGTACGTTTATCTACTTTGGCTTCCTCATAGAGGAAGCTTTGTAGAGAAAGCATTTTGCAAAGTAGAACAAAAAAGTTCTACTTTGCATACATGTAAACATTTTTTAAAAATGTAAAATAAAGAGGAAGCAATTTGCAAGGTTCTACTTTGCAAACTTATTTGTGTGTAATATAAAAAAATATTTAAAAATTTATCTGCTATAAAAATCGCATTCACAAGCTTTTTGAAATTTTTAAATCGTCATGAAATTTAAACCTCAAACGATTTTCTTCAAATTTGTACTGAAACCTTGCCTCATGATGCTCAATACGTGAAATAAATTTGAAGCCGGTATCTTTTAATTTGTGCAAGCTATTGTGCAAACAAGATTTTTCAAAAAATAAAAAATGTTATAAAATTCGAACAACTCGATCAATTTGTGCCAAATTTGAATTAAAACCTTGTTTTACCATAGTCTAGAAGTAAAACAAATTTAAGCCCGATATCTCGCAATTTGCGCGAGTGAATGCTCGAACGACATTTTTCAAAAGTTAAAAAACGTTATAAAATTTAAACTGCTCGACCGATTTGTCACAATCCACATGTGTGCCAAATTTGATTGAAATCTGCCTAAAAAAGTCAACATTTTTTTTTCGCGATAGCAATGTTCTCTTTTTTTGGGACAAAATCGAAATTTATCAACATAGCGACCGTTCATTAAAATAAATTCATCTTCGTCATCCCAGAATTTACAAAAGTAGAAGTGTTTACGGACATTAGAAAAAAATTAAAATTGCAAACATGGCACCAATCATGGTTCACTGTAAGTTCGTTTGTGTTCAAAATTTCAGCTTCAAAGCTTCCTCTATGAGGAAGCAAAAATAAATTGCTCCCGCATTTCATTGATGGAGAATAACGAAGAAGCAATGTGAAAGGTTTCACTTTGCAGGTTTCTTTTTAAATACTCTATACACTACCATATCTGCTCAAAATTAGTAAAAACTCGTTTTAACTTTGGGGGATTTATTTTTTGTTTATACTGTCAAGCAATTAACGTTATAATGGATGGAATACAAGGGAATTAACTGTTCATTCATTTTTTTTTTTCGTACAATGTAAAAATTGCATTTTCGTGGGGTTTTTTAAATTTGTATTGTGTTAAAGTGTCGCATTAATGATGCTTTTAAATTATTTTCCATTGTTCGTATAAAGAAGCCTCTCTGTAAGTTCGTGCAAATTATTCATTAGTGGAAATCATCAAGCAATAATTTCTCTGCGTATTTATAAATGTCGATGAGGCAAACGATTAAAATTTATTTTCATTCATCTCATTTTCTTATCAAAATCGAGTGAAAAGCTGCGTGCACAAAGATATATTGATCACTTGGACTTCTTCATAGAGAACGCTTTATGAAAGATGGAAAATAATCTAATTTACAAAGTTCTACTTGTTTAAATACTGTTTCAGATCACTAGTTTATTTGATGAAAAATCAAGTTTTTTTTTTCAAATCGAAAAAAAAGTAATTCTTTTAAAATTCAAGTCACACGATCGATCCTTGCTCATATTCTATAACAAACATTGGTCAAGGCACATAATCATAGTTTTGAAATGAAAAATACCAAATGCTTTATCAATATTAATTATAATTTTGGTGAAATACACTTCGAGGCGTTGATGTTTTGCACCTGCGGCTCTAAACACGTCCTTTACCCTCGCGTCTCATTAACGGAGAGATCAGAACAACCCGACAAAAGACGATTCCACATACAATACCGGAAGTACATTCGCGCATGATAACACAAAACGTTCTCGCTAAATACCCATTCCCGTTAGTATTTACCGTGTTAAGCGTACACTGTAAACGGCGAGGCTATTCGCTTCGTTCCCGGCGAGCAACCAGGTGGCCCCGGGAGCGTTTGAGAATTCACAACCGGAAATAATTAGATTCAAAACTCCAATATAAGGAGGTTTTATTAAATGTTATTTTATCTGTAAGCGAAATTTACGGTAAAAAGACGAAGGGAGAGTTGGGAAAGCAATATTTTTAAAACAATTTCACATGAAACAAATTCAAATGTGGAGGCAGGGTAAATCGATCTGTGAATGAACGAATATGCAATTGTCATTTTTATTACAGTGGCTGTATAAAAATATTATGCGAATCACTTTCAAAATTAATGTAGTTAGTAAAATATATTATACTGTTCCTAAAAAGGATTTTTTAAGCGCTTTTCAGAGTAAAACATTGGACAGATACTTAAATGGAAAAGTAATAAGAAGACAGATGTACCACCGAATTAACAATATTGCCAGTAAATGAACGCCTGATTACCAGTTAATCAGCTTGTATTTCAGAATGGGTGAAGTTTATAGATATCTTCATAATTAAATATAGTATTTTAACAATTATAGAATGTTATTTGTGCATAGAAAAAATACTATAAAGTATTATTTCCTTGGACACCCACACAGACACTCACAGACAATGACGAGGATTCGTTTAACACCCGAGCCACAATTACAAGCCCGCAAAGTAGAACCTTGCCAATTGCTTCCTCATTATTTAGTATCTTTGATAAAGCATTTAAAAAAAATGCTTCATCATTAAAAAAAAATGCAACAAGTCGTAAAATTAGAATAGTTCGATCGATTTGCATCAAATTTTTACTCAAACCATGTTCCATGGTAATATATGTGAATCAAGTTCCGATTCAGTATCTCGTAATTTGCACAAGTTAGTGCGCGAAAGACATTTTTCAAAAAATAAAAATTTTTTATAAAATTTGAACCGCTGGATCGATTCTCGCAAAATTTTAATTAGAACTTTGTCGTATCATAGTTCATAAGTAAAACAAATTTCAGCCCGATATCTCGCAATTTGCGCGAGCTAATGCGCGAAAGACATTTTTCAAAAACTAAAAAATGTTATAAATTTTGAACCGATCGACCGGTTCGCGCTAAATTCATACCCAAACCTTGTTCGGGGACAATCCATATATGTACCAAATGTGACTTAAATCTTATGAAAAATTTAGAAAAAAAATTTCGTGACAGCAATGGTTTTTTTGGAGTATAATAAAAATTGACAAACACAGCGACCGTTCCTCGCATCAAATTCATCTTTAATAATCAATAATCATAAAGTCACGTTGAAAATTGTAGCTAGATATCTCAAAATTTACAGCAGTTGAAGTCTTTGCAGACAGTTTTGAAAAAACTGAAATTGCAATATAATTCGAACCACTCTGTCGATTCACGCCAAATTTGGTACAGACCATGGTTTCATGGTAGACCATTTGTGTACAAAATTTTAACCAAATAATTTACGAAAGTTAGAGCGTGAAAACGATTTTTTTAAAATTTTCAAAATGCTGTAAAATTGGAATTTCCAACGGATCCGCGTCAACTACAATCCGAAAAGTTGTATACTTGTGTACCAAATTTGTGGAAGATACATGAAAAATTACTACAGTTATCGTGCTAACAAGCCAATTAGCACATATACACATTTTTCTAGACCGCTTTTCTCGACGTTTTGGACCACTCTGAGTGTCCTGACATAAAAATCCCGAAAAAAAAACAAATTTCACGAAAACAAAGCTTCCTCTATGAGGAAGCAAAAATTTAAATTTCTAAAATAAAAATCTTGATACTTTTTTTCATGATAACGCTGCTTTCTTAATGAGAAGGCCAAAGATTCTCTGTCCACCGGAGCTGGACAATTTTTACTCGAGTAAATTATACAATTGCAAATGATAACTGATATTTAGCTAATTTGACGCAATCAAAATACTTAATGCGTGAATCACGTTTCGATCGTGTGCACTCCAATTTCAGCTGCAATTAAAGTATATATCCAGTATATACAGCGTGCAATAAATCCTGTATAATCAACATGTAAATTTCCGTAACTGTAAATAAACGCCCAATCCATATATTCACCACGATAATTGGCACAATCTCCAAATAGCCCCAAATTTTTTATCGTCCCGCTAATGCTATTTTAAGAGTTACAGAGAATTGATGACTAATTAAAGCTTGAATAAAGCATTAATTATTCATTTATCGGTGACCGATAATTTTCTAAATTGATGTTTAATAGATAATTACACGATATTTATTCAGGGAGGTTTTTCCTCGACTTTGTTTGCCTTACAACTTATGCATTTCTATCGATTGTGAAATCATTTTAAAGAATTTGTTTGTGGAATCTTACATTTTATATCTACAAAAATAAGAATCAATCAATCTTATAAATAAGAATACGACGAAGTTACGAAAAAAGATAACTAAATTACTCTTTAATTAATGTTTATTATTTTAATTTCATTAAATGACTTTATAAAATTAACACACGTACATTTTTTAAATTTATAAAATTATGATTATTTTATGGCAATAAAATGAATTATATAAACGGCAAGCACAAGGTTAATATGCGTTCCCCGTACGACTAGTTTTTATATTGCAAGGTGCTCGAGTAAAAACTCGAGAAACCTGTACGTACGTTTCGCAATAAAAAAAAAATTATGCGTTACGTTCAGCCTGGGAAAATATGCAACGTTTTCATTTTATAATTCAACGGCGTGTATACGAGCCGCAGTGGACCTGCAGAACGCGAGGCTTCGTATCCATCATGCGGCTCGTTTCGCACTATTTGCAGATCTATAATCGTTCAGCGCGACTCATCGGCAAACAGTGCAAACCTGATGCGAAGACAGAAATTTCGCAACTAGAGTGACAGTTTCTACCTTTCAACAATGTAAAAAAATTGTAGCTGTTGAGACTGAATTGTGAGGAAAAAATGAAAATACATATCAAGTATCGTGTAGGTCAATTGCGTGTGACCCGCACGTGGGCTCTTGGATCATATACTGAAGGTGGTGTACCTGAGCATTCAAGTGGCTCGGACACGAATGATCGATCGAATGTATTAGCTCCAGTGTCACGTTTGCCCTGCAGTATTTACCGAGTGCTGAGAGATTCCGAAAGATAGGCTTTAGACGTGAAAGAAGTAAAGTGCCATTTCGTACATTTGCTGCATTGTCACTCAGCATAATGTGCTTATCGTTCTTAGATTAAATATATGACATTACTTAGCGTAACTATATGGGCACAAGGTGTTACTGGGCAAGGCGCGTCTTTTTCACGAATCTATGAAAAAATTATTGGTTGTCCGAATTCTATTATTGGGGTCTAAATAAAAAAAAAATTTAGTATTTGGCATATCTCTGAAATGTTTTATCTCTACATTTTTCATATATATATGTAAATATTCTGAAAAACAGTTATGTATTCTATAAGATAGGATTTACTTGCTTGAAATTAACATTTGTATCTCATGAAGGAAGATTTGTTTTCGACAATAAAATATTGTTCGACATTTTTTCGTGTCAAAATATTCCAACACATCCGAAAATTACTCGTAAAAAAATGATGAGTTGCATTTCCAGCTTCTACTTACGATCAAAGCTATTTAGTAACAAATTTCGTGAAAATCTTGATTTTATTGAATATAGAGAATTTTATACAACATTGCATTTTTATATTCTCGATTCCCAAGATTGCAAAAAAAAAAAAGAAACAAGAATGTAAAGTAGATCTTTGCACATCGCTTCCTCATGATCTTTGAATGTTTGCGAAGCCACCTCAATGTGGAAGTAACTTCATCTGTTTTGGCTTCCTCATAAAGGAAGCTTTGTAAACATTGAAAAATCATGACGTAGCAATGTGTAAAGTTCTACTTTGCAACCTTTTTGTTAGTTCAAATATAGTACAAAAAATTCTATAAAACACCATTATCCCATTTAACAAATCGGAAAAAAAATTCATTTCCGATTTTACAAAAAAAAAAAAAAATTTGAGTTGTATATGCTAAAACGAGCCTTGATGGATTTATTCGATTTATTTTTGCAGTCCGGTATGAGTACAGAAGGAAGCACGTTCACAGGGAGAAGATGACGCCACGACGTCACGTCCTGGCAGGACTGCGGAGGACGATCATCGCCGCGGGTGTACTCGCGCTCATCATCCTCGCACTATCCAGCCAGGACAGTGGGAACAGTGTTCAGCAAGCGGGGTCGCCGGAGGTGAGCTCATTTATTTCTGCACACCCTAATACATAAGAAAATTGTACCACTGGCTGTCGTAACGGTATTCGCTCGATTCAGCAATTGTCGCGAAACGGATGGCAACAGAGGCGAACGAGAAATACCTCAGGCGCATCAGGTTGTCGCCGGTTGTCGATGAGGAAGGAGAGCGAATACAAAAGAGGCAGTCGCGTTGAGGACTTGTCGCGCCCGAATGAAAGAGAACCGTCGGATCGAACCATTCAATGACTTCTGTCTTTGTCTTTTTGTCATACAAAATATTAAAAAAAATATTTAAGAAAAACGCTTTCGATAGACAAGAAAATGCAAAAATTGCACTGTATTTAAAAAAAAACATAGAAACAAGATAATCTTAAAAATGATGTTTTTTTTGTAATTCCATTATGATCGATGTTCTCATAGTTGGAAATTCGTAGGAAGTGTATGACTATTTGGGTTAAAATTAGCTTTAGAAATAATTCGAAGTTAACAACCAACCAAGTGCTAAACAGACAAACGAAAATTAATGTTGTAACTTTACAACAATTTTTTTTTTAATTTGATTTAAATATTTCCCATAATAAATATATTTTTCTATGTTTTTTTAAATACATATTTTTCAAGTGTTCTGTGCCACCTCATGAAATGTATATCCAGCACTTTATGAATCTACAAATATGTGCAGCCATAGAGTGCACGAAAATTCTCAGTGAAGAGGATGCCCAAAATCTTTCTCTTATTTCACTATCTTCAGATCAATATAGTATACCAATAAAGCTTTACTTTGTTCGTGTAAGAGTTCTTTTCAATCCAAGAACAGATATGTACGAAATTGATTGATAACCGTAGTCTATTATGTTCAGTCAGCTTTTAATAAAAATAAATAAAAGTTTGTTCACGCATTTGAATTAATAGCTCTGTCTCCTCAAGTAAAAATCACTATACTCGACCAGAAAGTTTTGACTTAAACAACATAACTCGAAAATCATCCCTTCACAGATGATATCTGCATCTTGCGATATGTGAACGTTTTTATATTTATTTTCGCATTCTGGTAAATAGTACTGCATAAAATTGCAAATTTGCAGTGATTAATTTGCCTTCTGTGTCGTTTATGTGCAAGTTCGTTTAAAAGTAATCATCATGAATAAAAAATATTCTTTCATAGGTGTTTCTTTTTTAGATAAGACTCTTAAAATTGGATTGAAATCTAAATATATTGCAATTTTTAAATGAAAGTCGCTGGTGGCACTATCCGCTTTGCAGGGATTGGCACAGCGTTGCCCCCGGGGTAACCATTCATACACCGTGATACCAAGAGGCGGTTTTTCCCCTTTTTTAAATATTATTTTCCAGAGCAGACTACGAATCACCACACGTGTACAGTTTGTGAGCGGTACTCACTGGATACGGTGCCCACAACTTTGCAAGCAAATAGTCTCCCTTCAAAGCCAAAACCCACGCCGAGCTTACCTATATTGGGTAAAATATTGTACAAATACTGAGCAGCCATCAGTGACTGGCAGCTGTTGTACAAAACGGTGGAAACAGGAAGGAGCAATAACTGCATTTTTCGCCAGGCTTATTTGGCCAATCGCTGTCCCGTTTATTTTGTACCAAAGGTAAATGTCTGTATTCTCGGTACGCCACAACGACGAGGCCACCCGTGTCGAAGTTTGCGGTGAGCTCAGTGATTTTGACGATCGTAGGCAATGCCCGCGTACCGGACATTGAAACTTCCTTAACGTTCGATTGGATCGTAAACTATGATCGTAAAACCAGGACGAGTCCTTTTCGCCTTCCCTCTTTCACACTCCCTCGGCATAGAATCCAGTCTATCGACGTCTACCGACTAGTTTGGATGGGACTCGCTGCTGCCTGGAGAAACAATAAAAACAACAAGAATAAAATGGGAAAATCCCAGATTGTTGGATGTTCGATTTCTCAGGCACGAGCTCTGGATATTAACTAGTAGAGCTCGCGGAAAAATTCAATCCCCAGAGAAATATTGGATTCGATAACCACCGATGGGTATATCGGATCGAATAAACCTCTCGGAATGAACCGAGATTCACCTATAACGTAAGGGCGGGGGACTTTATGCGTCCGGAACGAGACACGGCTTTCCCTAGGACCTTTTACATTGGCGAACCAATCGAATTTTAATGAATCCTCGAACCCGAGCGACGAGACACACAGCTCGACGAAAATAACACAATATTCCCGGTAGATGGGTGGCTCTCAGTCTTAACGAATCCGTTTATACTTGAGCATCCATCTCCAATTATGAACCACGAGTTTATACTGTATATCCACTTTTTTTCATCAAGGCGAAGGAAATAGAGTGCAAGAAGTTATGAACGAGGCTGTGAAGCGCGTCAAGCTGGAGAATTTCGAGTGCTTGTAGTATCCGAGTTTTCAGGACGCGCCTGAAGTAATCGGAACGTCGGAAATAACTGGCAAGCAAAGTACGACGCTTTACTAGGTCGCGCGCATCATCTTAACGACTGTAACAGACACTGTGGATTATTCACACGTATTTCCACAAACTTTCGGGAACGGCTTTGCAGAAAATGTCGGGTCTCGGTTCTTCTGAAAAATATTAAAAGTTAAGCTGCCAGTCATAGACAATTCTCGTTGTGCATTTGTCGTCTCTAAAGCAGCTATAATTTTGCTAATGATAATTGTACTACGTTAATGAGAGCTTTAGGAAATATTAATCTGAAGAGACTTTGCACAAAACTAACTTTTGCTTCATCATAGTGGAAGCTTTGTTTTCGTGAACATTTTTCTTTGATTATTTTTGTCGCTTTTAATTACGAAAAAAAACATTTATATATATTTGTAAATTCGCGAAATATACATAATGTTTGCATTACTTTTCAAATATAACATAAAAATCCGAAATAAAAAAAAAATCTACATAACTACTTTTGTCAATTTGAAAACTGTCACTCCGGTTTTACAGAAAAATGATTTATTGTGTGTTCATATAATGACCATGGAAGATTCAAACATTTATAACTGGAGAATGGCTTAAGTGCACCATCTAAAGGTTGCCTACAACTGGTACATCTACCCTACAATGACTTAGATGATGTAAATAGAACCGCTAAAGTGGTGCATCAGGGTCTTGATTAATGGCAGTATCCATTTGTCGATAAATATCTTTGACCTCTGCAAACGTGCACATAAGCTATGTTTTTTTTCTTATTTGCCGAAATCTTATCAATCATACGAGTGCAAATTGTGGATAAAATGTAGTGGCTCCTGATTGATTATGATTGCATGGTATAACCGTGCTACTCTAGGCTACCACTTCTAAGCGATCTGCTTTCATTGCACTGATTCCTTTTTTTTTTATTAAAGGTGCCATTTTATATAGATCTACATGAATGCTTGTCAAATTTGCGGCTCATTGTCAACTACAATAGGATCATAATCTTTTCTAGCCTCCAGGCGTGCACGCGGATATGAAAAGTTTTTCATCAGGTCTAAAGGACACATGGGAGCCATAAAATATAAAGCACCTTTGAAAGAGCAGGTCGAGCGTCCCATTGATAAGCTCACCCCTTCATTCCTGGCAACTTTGCCTTTGGGCAGTCGACGGTCCATCTCAAATTCGCCGCAAGCTCGCTCGTGAGCTGTCAAATAATCATTATTATTTTTTTTTCACACAAAACTCAATTATTTGGTGAAACGCTTGAACAAAGTACAATACAGATTTGTTTTGCAGGCTTTTTTTTGTTGAGTGTTATCAAAAACTTGACTGCCCAGGGTTAAATAATTTTTTACTATTCAATACACTAAAGTCGAGCCAAAGATATGATGCAAATAAATGCAATGACAGAGTCACATTCTACCCAAAAACAAATAACTGTCGGAAACTAATACTCATTTCTTTTTTTTATTAAAAAAAAAATAGCAGATATCGCGAAAATATGGACAAAAAAGAGATTGAAAACATTGCCACATTTTCTCAAGGGGATATGCAATATATTCTTCGCTGTACGGGCTATAGCTGAAGAGCCACGTGGACAAGCGACCCCATGAAATATGAAAACCTTCGGGGAAGTTCCGCGTGCTATGTCGGCATTGATACACATGCCAGTCGGCTGCATCGCTCTAGGGGAAACACGAGTTCGTATGTCATAAGCACGAGACCGCGTTCCATAGTAGAAAACTATTTCATATATCTACGGTCGTCGTGAGGAAGCGCAAAAGCCTTTCTCCTCTTTCACGAGAATATTGCGAGTTAAATAGCCATACTGTACGAGAGAGAGCTACTAGACTACATGGGACGAACAATAGAATGATTAGCCATCTGTATCGTAAAACAGTAGGAAAAAAAATAACAGTCGAGACTATGTTTCGTAGAAAAAAAAAAGTTGCAAAGTAGAACTTTGCACATTGCTAAATTTCTATCTTTGACAAAACTGTTTTTTACTAAGCTCTACGAGGAAGTATGTTCGTCCATTTTGGCTTCCCTCTTGCAAAAGCACTAAATATCATCCTAGAACTCACCACCCTCGCGAAAAACATTTTTGATTGGAGCTACTATGTAGCTCCAAATATGAATGAGAAACTTATTCGGACAAAAAGGTGTTTTCCTTTTTAACCACTCTAGTGATAATGTCATTAACAATGTCATTCGCTATAAGGTAGTAGTAAGTATATATAAAATAGTAGCGGCTTTGGCTATACTTCTAGTAGCTATGTATTATGGCTATAAAGTAGTAGTAGAAGTAGTAGTAGGTGCTTTAGGGGCTCGTCATCGGGTTTCGCCTGGCAGACTTCCAGACGCATTGCGGCAGGTGACTAACCAACCTTTGAATATCGCTCCTTCAAGTGCACGTGTGTGTGTGTGTGTGTTTAAGTCCAAAAAAAAATGGAGGAAGAATGAAAATGAAACACATGCACGTAACTATGCAAGAAGTAGAGACAGAGAGCCAAGAGGCTAAAGTAGAAAGCGAAAGAAAGGGCTGAGAAAGAAGAAAGCTCGAGCACGAGAATAAGAAAAAAAAAAAGCTAAAAAGTTGGAATAGCGAGCGAAAAGCGCCCGGGCTTCTGTGATGTGTTCTCCTCTAGTTAGTGGTGGTCTACAAAGCTGCCTCTTCAACTCCTCCCTCACGCGAACCGCAAAGTTTATACAAGCACTAGATCTAGGTCGATCGATCCCACCACTGAAAAAAAAAGATCGATCTTCAGATCCCAATCGACCTTGCCACGCAGTGCAAGAACGCCCTTGTCCCGTTTGATCAGATACGAATAACCTTATCAAAAAATGGCATTTCAAAAAAAAAAAAGTCCTCCAATGCTCTATACAACGTTCGGGTGACTTTCTCTTGTTGAGGAAAAGATACTAATCAATATTCGAGTGAAGAATTGCCGCGTTGCTTTAGAGTAACGGAGAGTGGTAAAATTCTGCGTACGACATAAAAGGCAATACGACTTTTTCCGTCGCATAACGCGCGACCGGAAAAACTTCCGTCGCGGCGGAAAAACTCGCGTGCCGTAAAAGATTTTTTTGTTGTTATTTTCTCGTTTGTGATTTCATATATTTATTATGTGCCAGTGGTCGTACGATTGCAAACGAAATAATACATACTTTAATTATGCTAAGTGGAATGGAGATTTCTCTGTGTATATGGGAAACTCTACAGCAACGATTGCGAAACGTAGCCATTCATTGGAGGGACTTTAGCTGGTATAAGGTTGTGGTAAAACTAAGAGCTGAAAGAGTCCGCGATTTTCTCTTTGGAGCTCATGCGCGAGATAGTGTTTCGTGCAACTATCGTGAGACACGATTCTACGACTCTGCGAGTTTTGCCTGCGCTCTATGCTGTATAGACTATAACTATGGTTACAAGTATGCATACCTGGTGTTTCAGAATTACACATCAATTATTTACTGAAAAAAGCTGGTTGTTTTAATTTAGTATAAAATTACGAATTAAATCAACCGAGACTAATCATTATATCTACAAAATACAAATTTTGAAGATTTAAACAGAATTATTTATTATATTTTTTCTGTTAAATTTGAAAAGTATCACAAAGATTTCGTAAAATAGATAAATTTTTTAAAAAAATTGGAAGCGTCAAAAAGAATTTGTAAATTTGTAGATTATTAAAAAGAAAAAAGTCACCGAGGCTGACATTTTTTTGCTGTGATCGCTTATTTCTTGGTTGAATGATTGCAAATATTTCGTAAAATGAAAATAGAACATTTTTTATAAATTATTTTTGTAGTTTTTCTATAAAACTATAAAATGAATCGAAAAAAATGGTGTGCGATGAACACAAGACACAAAGTTTCTGTTAAGACTGTACAAATTTCAATTTAGTTTTTTACTCGGAAGACTACCGGGTAAGGAAAACGTTCGATATTTACTTGGTGTCACGTAGTATAGATGTTTATTTCTTGTATATACTTTAGCAGATCACTATAACTATACAGAGGCTCTTGCTACGACTCCCCACTTTGCTTTAGCACGAGGTGCGCAGCTCGCGTTTTTATCCTTGACGACGTGAAAGCCTTCTTTTACCGTGTCTCCGTTTCGAATAAACTTTTATTCACAGAAAAAAAGAGTACAGCGATGCATGTTTTTGCTTCCGCATAGAGGAAGCTTTGTTTTCATGAAAACATTTTTTTTCGAGATTATCATGTCTGGACACTCAGAATGATCCAAAACGTCGAGAAAATTTGTTCAGAAAAAGATGTCTGTATGTCAGTCTATGAATTACCCGTCTTTGAATGTTGCGATTTTTCACGCTCTAACTTTCGTAAAATTTATTATATTTTGCTAAATAGTTCTTCATAAGTGCAGATACACTTAATGTTGTTTGGTATTAAATTTGGCAGAAATCGGAACAGCCGTTCGGATTTTATGGACTTCTGAATTTTCCGTAATTTTTTTTTTTTTTTTGGAAATGCCATACCCGCATGAAAATATTTATATTTGAAATATATGTCGCTGAAAAGTTCTATATGTCGCATATATTTTTATATGCAACATATAGAACTTTTTGGTGACATATATGTTACATATAAATATTTCCATGTGTGTAACTCGAGAACGGTTCAAGTAAAAATGATCGAAAATTTTGGATAAAACTTCAATAGAGTACGTCAATGTTACGATTTCATAAAAATTTGCATCTACGTCATTCTTTTTTAAATGCTATAGCTCGTTGTAATTCTTTGTCGTGTCGTTGTTTGATACTGAATTTGGTGATAATCCAACAAAAAGTTCATATTTCAGAAAAAAAAATGTCTTTTTTTTTACAAAGCTTCATTTAGGAGGCAGGATGCCAAAATTGATCGACATACTTCTTCGTAGAGATAGCTTTGTACAAATTAAAAAATAAGTAACTTTTTTTTTCTTAAATTAAAAGTGATAACCAAAATTGTCAATTTTTCACATTTTAGTTTCTGTAATTAGAAGTGCCAAAAAGAATGGTTAAACTAGAATTTTTTTTGTAGGAATGATAACAAATAGATTTTGTTAAATAAAAATATTTTTTTTAACAGATAATTTATTTACTTTTTTTGTGAAACTAGAAATTGAAAAAACAAAATCTTTGTGCCAAATTAAAAAAAAAAGTTTATGTTGTCGCAATAAGTCATACACTCATTTAAACCACAGATCAAACGTTGTGAGAGCGCATAAAAAATCTGATGACTGCGAGTATCCCTCAACGGACCAACGGTTGATTCTACCCACTAAATTATGAAATTATGCATCACACAGGGTCACCGTTAAATTTGCAAACTAATTTATTTTTAATTCCAATTACTGTATTCCGAAGGGGCTCTACAGAATATTAAAAACTACATACCATTTATGGAAATCTATGCACCACCAGTCCGATTCTTTCGAACTTTACTATTAAAAAAAAGAACCTACAACGAGAATCAAGGAATGGGACACTCGTGCGACTCATACATATTCCCACATGTAACTCGATATTCGTAGCGACGATTTAAACGTTCTCACGATTATTTTTAATAGCGAAATAACAATCGCGTATCAACAGGATGCTTCCATTGCTACACAGTGCCTTCTAACTGGTAATCAACATTTCACAATTAATTTTTATTGTAAAAGATCGTACATTCTGATTGCTTCATCAATTCTTAATGAAATGGTAAAACAATTAGATTAAACAAATCAAGTTCTCGAATTGTTTTTGACGTATTCCCGATCGAAAACGTCAAAATCTTCGGCATCGATGTCTCAGACCCGAGTACAAGTTGTCAAAAATTCCATCTACAATAATGGCCGAATGACAAATTTCCATTAACAAAATTGTTAATATAAACACTGCATGACCGCAGCTTAAGAACAAATAGTTAACCAACATATCCTATCGAACAACGGATAAGCTGCTATGACTGCTAAAAATCTACTTCTTTGTCGAACAGCACAATACAGTTCTTCCACGTTTTAGTAGTGAATTTTACCGCCATCACCTATTACTACTTTTATCTGCGGGGCCATTTTCTTCCGTTATATAATCCCGATTCCCGAGGAAAATCCAAGAAAGGAGTATCTCTCGATTTTATACTATCCAGATTATCCAGATGCTATCAAGAAATATGTGCTACAAGCCCTCGTGAGGCTATGATAAAAATCGGAAAAGGGTCGGGATTTGTCGAAAGGACTCTGCTGATGACTATAGCAGTAGCAGTGGTATTATCCAGCTTTGGTCGGACGAGCCACGTTCATATTCAACGGACAATTTCGTCCATTCAATTATTCTCGGGTCTCTTTTCAATCTCGCCAGTTGGATAACAGTCGATTGAGGTGCTACACGAAGCATAAGGGTTTGCTACGCCAAGTTTTAGAGAGAAAAGGGAAACACTCGGACCTTCGTTTCGTCTGTCTGTTACATTTGCCCAGACAGACCGTCGAAACCTGCAGAGCCTAAGTTGTTTCCAGGTTGATAAGTCATGAATACAACGAGGGGTTGAGCCTCTTTTGGTTCTGCATGTATAAATTGAACTGCTTCGTATCTATCTCATCGCGAAATCGAAGAAATTCATGAGTTGTTGCTGATCATTCGAATTTTTAATCGATTGTCAACTGATCTTATCGGGCACTTGACGTAAATTAATTCTCGATAGAAACTTAAGGGGTTACTCCATCAATTTCAGGCGAAACAAGAATGCAAAGTAGAACTTTTGGTACGCGGTAAACGAAATTTGTGTAGTTTTAACAGAGTTCTTTCACAAACGGTCTTAGAAACTTTTTGTAAATTGGACAAATATTTTTTTGTCAGTTTTTCTTCTTCAAAGAGGCCCTTCGGAGTAGTAAGGCTTTAGATTTGAAAAAAAATTCACATCGAAACGTCGATTATTAAAGTCGTTTGTACCTACATGCAACGGTTTCCTCTACTGTATAATATGTCCTAACGTATTAAAACTTACGAATTAAAAAATTAGTTTTTAACATTTTAAATGCTTTTATTTGCGTGTCAAAAAAGGTTGAACTCGAAAGGGTTAACGAGAAGGTATCACGGAAATCATGGTCTTTGATTATTTGATCTACTCAACATGTGCCGTATCAATCAATCATTGTGCTAACCTTTATACGCTCGCGTACTAGAATTTGATTAGAAAGTAAGCAAAGCACATGTGATGAGATGGGCACCATGGGTTCACCGTCTAGTACGATGAGTAAGGTTAAGGTCAAGCAACAGCAGTGGCAGAAGCCACGCGGTGACACTTAATCACTCGCGTGTGCGTCGCCCTGGTAATTGCACCATAGGTTGTGTGTTTACGGACAAGTAAACTGGGGGCAGTCACTCACTTGACGTCTCACCCAAGCTGCTGCACTTGAGTGCACCTGAGTTCACCTGGTTCGTATCTTCAAAAATCGTGAGCTTAAAGAAGGCTCCACCTGTACCAAGCAAAAAAACCATGTTCAATTTTTCTTGTACCAGTAAAAAATATCGTACAAAAAATTCCATGCTGTAAATACCCCCACAACGACGTGCAGATCATATATGAAAATCACCAAGACACGCTGTATGAGGAAGCTAAAATTAATAAATAAACATCCTCATAGAGGTGGGCCTTGTAAAAAATGAAATTTAATGAGGAACTAATGTGCAAAGCTCTGCTTTGCATTATTATTTTTTTTAAGAATCGATTTTGAATATGCATTGCTGATTTTTTTTTTGCTTTTTACAAACAAATCGTTTACTCTCTGTAATTGTACAAATACTGAGTGGCAGTCTGAGCTACTAAATAGCCATTGAAAAAGCGATAGGGACAGATCTCGCGGAAATGGATGATCCACCCGTTGACACAGTACACTAGACTGTAGTCCCGTTTCCCTATACGATTGACATTGCAATTAACGTGGGAGCAGCCAGGGATATGTAGATCCCTCGGTGTCGGGGAATTAATCCGCGCATCACTGGCCGAGCGATGCAACGGTGGATGAAAAAAAGATAGGAAGAGAGAGAGAGAGAAAAAAAAATGAGGACTCGGATAGAGAACTGTATATAGCATCCTATGCCAGTTGCCGTTGCAGCGGCAAAGCGCCAGTGGGACAGAGGAGTATGGCCCCGCTCCGCGTGGCCCACATTCGCTTGGCCAAGCGGACCGTAGAAAATCAATAAACGGAAGGCATCACAGCTGCCACTTCTGCATTCGGAATCCCTGCACACGGTTTCGTAAAGTGCATGTGAAACCGTCGGGATTATACGAAATCACGATACTTGCAAGCGATCGAAACAAAATACGAGCCTTGCGTGACAAAATCTACCGCTCCTAATACTCTGACAGAATATAGTGCATATAAATGCCAGCACCATGACTCGAAAATTTCATTTATTTTAATTCGCCTGTACAGATTTTTCAAATTGTAATCTTGAAGGCTTTATTAACTTTACATTATGAGTCTCAAATTGAATAAGAAGATGTGGCACTTGCAGAATTTTAAAGAGGAATATTTTATTATTTAAGGGGTTATATCATTTTGAGAGGCTAAAATATAAGACACCATTCGAGGGTATTTCTCTGATATACTACATTATAAATTCTTCAATAACTACAAGGTGTTCGGGTTTTCTATATTAAAAAAAAAGGATTCTTGGTAACACGATGAGCAATAAGAAATTTTTCTACAAATAATATCGTCTTTACATATTAATCAGGTAAAAAACGGTTAAGTAACAAAAACTCATATGATTTTATGAAGATTTTATTGTAGAAACTATGGAAAAACTTTGTACATTTTTTTTTTAATTTCCAAGCTATAACAAATGTTTATATAACCGAAAATGCTGCAAGTTATCTGAAATAATATATTCATTTGAACAGAATCGTTGTGTCGACGTTGCCTCTCGGTAAAATAAAACGACCAAACGATTGGAAATCCAACGCATCGTGTAGATTAAACAAGATTAAAGGCTCTCGTTGCCGGGAAATAATCGAAAGCTTCTAGCGCCTCGTTCCTCTTATCTTCTCAATCGGAAAAAAGAACGTTTAATTAACCGTAAGATGCTAATCTTATACGATTATCCGGAAATCTAAAAGTTATATTATCCAGAATCATCGCGTTGAGTATAAAATTGCAGTTGGATGATCTGACGGAGGTGGATATATAATATGGGCGATCGAGGAAGTGGATGTAGGACCGACCGATCGTGTCGGATATCGATGATTCTCGGTAGATAATGGGAACGACCTCGGGTCAACCTATCCGCTGCAATAAAAGCTCTAGCTCCAGCTCTGGGTTATCTACATTGTCATATGCGTGTCACTAGACCCCATTGCTCAGTAACTACACACGGTAACCTGCACACCAAGTTCACTGCTGTCGGGTAACTCGAGTTAGATTCATCCCAGCAGTTCATCCTACACGAAAGAGAGGAGTTTGCATATAGGATGGAGAGACGAGTCGTCGATTACGCGAGCGGTTGCAGTATCGCGCAGAATATTACCATGGGCGAAGCGGCACGTATAGCGTACTGCGTGGTACGGCCGTGCACTTGCAACAACGCAAATCGACCCGATAATAAAAATAAAACATAGCGCCGACCGGAAGGGCGGAACTCTTTCTAGCTTCCGGTATATTCTTTGTCAATATCCAACCATTTTGAGCTTTGCAACTTTCCACAATTCGGCCATTTTTTCATGAATAAAAAACATAAACCAGAAAATTTACTTTACTATTATAAATTTTACAAGAATGGAAACCTTTGATAAC
Source organism: Perithous albicinctus (assembly GCA_964016905.1). Taxonomy (NCBI): domain Eukaryota; kingdom Metazoa; phylum Arthropoda; class Insecta; order Hymenoptera; family Ichneumonidae; genus Perithous; species Perithous albicinctus. The sequence continues at coordinate 14,706,957 of OZ024688.1, forward strand.
ATTTTTTATAATTATTTTTACTTATAAATCTGGCATTTCCATACCGTTTCCACTTAAATCTGACCCACGACCTCTCGGATTTCATCCACGCTTTTTTATGTTATAGTTCTAACTCTAAGAGGCAACCAACGTTTTTATTATTTTTTGAAAAATCTTTACCTATTTCATTGATATTTTATTACTTTGCTTTATTTTTTATGGCGTCAGCAAAAATCTGAAAAAAAAATCTCTAAAATCTTGACTTATATATAGAAATGTTCAAGCAACAGACCGCAGTGACTTCTAAACTTATAAACTGTGATATACTAAACTGAGTATATTTGAAAACATATGAAAAGAAACAGAATTACTGCATTCGTTTTATTGCTATTATTGCTATTATACGATATTATTGCTGACATCTTTTTTTTTAGGTGGCTCTTTAAAGTAAAATAGACCCGTTTACTACAACTGGAGCGACTAGCTTGGTCAATGAAATGGATGTAAAACATTTATAGTCGATACGAAGAAAAGAAAAGCTAGTATATATGACCTTAAGAAAATTGATTAAACCAATACCTACATACAAAGTATTTGTTGCACTTGAATACATATAAATTACTATCCAATTATTTGTTTGTACAAAATGCTTTAAACTCAATAGCTGTAGACGTGTTTAAACAAATCGTTATTCAAGAATGACCGAAGAAAAACGTTCTGACCCGAAGTCTGTAAACATCAAGTGCATTACCTATTCGCGGACCAGAGTAGCCTCGGTATTTGTCCTACAAACCGAGAATGGAATCAGGACAGCGGCGATCTTTGGATATGTCACAGGGATTCGAACGTTTTGACTGTGGCCTAAGCCTCGGCACATATATTCCGATATTCTCTCTGTCGCATGTAGATTGTGGCTCGATACATGTATCTAATGGAATAGGAATGCACTATACAACGAAGCCACGATTGTACAATATTCCAGTGAAAAAAAAAACATATTCTATCCTAGCGGCTTTAGTTTGGATATCGGACGAGATAAAAAAAAACGAGGGGAAGCCTGATGGAGGAATAAAAAGAATTGACGTTCTGCCTGTCTGACAGAAAGCACGGTAGCCAAGTGCCAATGTGCTTGTAATTTCAATAGCTAGATAGGGTAGAGCCCTCGAATACGGAGTGGCACTTGAGCCATCTTTTTCTTCGCACACGAGCACGAAAGAGCAAGGAGAAGAAGATGTCGCGCGGGGCTTATACAGCTCAGGTTGTTGGAACTGCGTCGTCGCACAGACTCGCGATGCTTTGCCTTCTTCGTTGCGTCAACAGTCATTACACAGGCGCACGTACAGTAAAATAAGTACGCCGATATACGAGAATTGGCATGGATTAGAATGGTCGGAACATAAATTGTGGACACCCACGTCACGATCTAAACTCGAGCTGAGTCCAATTCGCGACGATTGTCCGGACTAATTGCAAGTATTAAGGAATTGAAAGGACCTTGGAGAAAAGTTGCATACGAATGTTCTGGAAGTGTATTCTCTGTACAAATAGAAAGATGAGTTCAATGTAATGTTGATAATTAGAGCATAATACGTCACTGATTTCTTTTTTGCGTTCATCCCTTGGTATAAATTTTATAAGAATCGCTTCACGCATTTAATATTTATGACTTTTTTTTAAATTTTGAAAAATGTCCGTAGATGCTCATTTTAGCTAGTGAACTACGTATTAAAATTGAAGAAAGTGATGTGAGCATTGGTATTAAATTTGGGCGAAAACGGTAAAACGGTTCAGTTTTTATGGGATTCTGAATTTTTTTTTTAATTTACGTTTTGGTCTAACTCACGTTAAATCTCAACAAAATAACTGAAATTTTCTGCAGACGAAAAACAAAAACATTCAGTACTGCTAAACTAAAACTAACTTTTTTTGTTATTTTTCTAAAATAGGTAAAGTTAAGATGAGTATAAAATCTCATTCTCATTTTTCAACATGATTACCCAGAATCGAGATATCTCACTGAAAAAAGTATGAATAAAAAAAAATCACACAATTTCGATTACGATAATTTTCTGTGAATAAATTAGAAAAAAAAAAAAAATGATTTAAAAAATTAAGTTTTTTCTAGGGCCCATGCGAACACGTAAACAAAGATCCGATTAAATAAAAAGAATCGTTAGGCTAGATGGTCTTGAAACTGAACTGGTCTAACTCATACGAAAATTGAAACAATAAAGCGCTGTTGAAAAATAGTCAATAGAATTCGTTTATTTTTATATTGCAGGAGGAGCCAGGACTTACCCAGGAGGAAAGAATAATGGAACAGAGTACAGCAGCAGAGACGGAAGCTCGACTAGGAAGGAGACGGAAATATCTAACGGAAAAGTGTAGTGAAGAGGGTCTTGATCGTCCTGGCAACGACTCTCTTCACAGACCGAATGCCTGGGAGTTTCTCGTCAATCGGGAGCACCATCTGATCTGGTGTAACGTATTCAAAGCGGCTTCCACCTCGTGGATGTACAATTTCAATTTGCTCGCCGGGTAAGTATAGTTGCATCGGAATGATCCCTTGAGCGTCCTTGACCTCGTACCAGTGGCATGATCGTCAAACGACTAGCAATTGGCAACGTTTCACTGTAATAACACGCACTACTCTTCTCCGTGTATGCATATTACCCATTGAACGTTCAACGATGCTTGTTGCTGCAGGTACAGTCCGCAGTTTCTAAAAGCTTCGAAGGCCGTACCAGTGTCGTTGGCGAGACAGAGGTATCCAAGGCCTACTGCTGAGGAGCTCGGCAGGTATCTCAACGACAGTGTGAGTTTTCTCATTGTGAGACATCCCTTCGAACGGCTGTTGAGCGCCTACAGAGATAAACTCGAGCAAAGTTTGCCTCACACTTTTCACAGCAAACTCGGCACCTACATTGTCTCCCAGTATAGACGTAAGGTGAGTGCTTCTCCCTTTACCGGTTTGTTCAACATAGAATTAACGAAACTGAGATTTTTCTTTTTATTCTGGAAGAAAAAGAAACTGTATTGACGATTCCAATTAGCATTTGGATTTATATAGCTAATTGCAGAAATGTAATAGTATGGTAACTTCCTTCTCTTGAGCTATTAATCCGGATAGCCCCAGTCCATCGCAAGTTTGAAGTTCCCTGAATTATTCAAGTTTTTTAATGTAATAATCCTAGTATTTGCCCTGACCATTGTCTTTAAAAGTTTCAGTTTGAATAAAAAGACTGAATTATATCGTCACAAAACTTATTTTATTAATCACTTTTCGGTAAGTCGGTAGAAGTAAACTTTTCGCTGGACTGTACACGCGCTTTATTACCAGATTGTGATTCCTTTTACCTGCAATGCGATCGTTTGCTTCATATGTCTAATAACAGAACAAATTATCTGAAGGCTGTATCTTCAAAAAAATTAGGCAATTAAACAAATAAAAACAGTAATAAACATAGCTTACTCTGTGAGGAAGCAACAATTCCAATCTTTTTCCGTTATGTCTGAGGTATATCTGAATAAATAAATTTATGTCTGTGGGAATGGCAACGTTGCTTAGAGGTGACTCACAAAATTTGTAATTTCCCATTTAAATAACATGGAGAAAAAATTCCTAAATCCAACCATTTGAAAGTTATTAACTTTATATTTATATCAAATTTTACCGTTTTCCTGCTTTTACGGCAAGGAGGATGACCACTAGGCCTTCCTCTCTTGAAGTTTGGAAAAAATCATAGATATAGAAATATAAATATAAAAAAAAAATTTGTCCCATTACATAGGATCCAAAGAAGGGGATAAGACAGGGCCCCAGGTATCCACACTTCGAGGAATTCGTGAGATGGCTACTGTGCGAGTGGCGAGCCGGTAATGAGCTGGATATGCATTGGACACCAGTCGTGAACTTTTGTACACCGTGCCAGGTCCGTTTCGACGTGATCGCTAAGTTCGAGACATTGCACGTGAGTTCACGATAGGATATTGTACATTGCTTTGGCGTTGGTTTTAATTTTTCACAGAGCCACCTCTCCGAGGAAGAATATTGGTCAATTTTCTTATACAGGAAGACAAAATACAGAACTGACAATCAGTTTTAAGGAAATTTTAACGGTAGACAAATAATAAAACCAAAGTTCTAAAATCTCAATGCTTTAATATATTCTAACAGTTGTAACTAATCATGAGAATTTACTGCGTAGTTGTTGTGACAAATTTCAAATCATTTCCTCATTAACGCCTTACAACAAAAATTTCTTTGCAAGCCTCGACAATCATGAATATAAAAATTGAATGTTCAATAAAATTCAAACCCCCCCATCGATTTACACGAAATTTGTTGCCAAGTATCTCAAATCATTAGTATGTAAGTGCCTAAAGTTTTAGCTTATTTCTTCAAATGTTTCAAAAGTAAAAACGATTACAAATTGAAAAATTCAGGTTGCTATAAAATCCAAACTGTTCTAGCGATCTTCACCTAATTCAATATTCACGACCTTTGATTAGTAGTTCGTTTCTAAAAAAAAAGTGCAGTTCATTTGATGAATGTTTACGTTGGTTACAACTACAATGTCAATTTTTCGAAAAAAAAAAAAAAAAAAATCTGAAATGTCATTAGATTCAGACAAATGAGTCGATTGTCACCAACTGCAATGCCGATCTGAAGTCGGTATTATTTTTTTGAATACATGTCTATTTAGCTCGATAGCATAATTTTTTAACACATTTTAAAACGAAAGGAAAACCTAACGACCGTTAGCATTTTACCAAAAACATATGAGGATTGTTCTCTCTACCAGCTTAACAAATTTCAGTATAGTTTCAGGCGTTCCCCAATTATAGAAATCAAACAATGTCGAAACTGACATTAATTCATCCAGATTTTTGTTCGAAATGTGATCCATGTATGTTTTGGCAAATTCTGAATACATTGAGATACAAATCTCGAAAAACAATGTTCACCAAATCAGAGCTTTCTCAACGAGGAAGGAAAATATAGAAGACAAAGCAGATTAGTTCGTGCATGTACGAGCGTTTAACATCGACTCAGCGTCAATCGTTTAAATTGCTCGTGGCGAATCCACCTTAGCGAAACTTGGCGCGTACCGGAAATGGCTTCGGCCGTCAAGGAATTTCCAATGACCCAATTCCACGATTCGTAACCAAGAGAATCCAGACAAGTATATAACCCATATAACACCACGTAGTCGAGTCGTTGCAGAGCCACTGCATGCTTTGGCTCACGGGGATTATGTCAAAAGCGCTGCGGATGTCAAGCTAAAGTTGAATTGAGTTTGACGCGCCTCATAGATATATATAATCGACTGAAATTTAGTTTGAGTATTGCCGCAATGTCCGTTTTACTTGCTCGACTCTGGTGTAAAAGCGATCCCACCACCCATCTCGATAAAATTATGCCGCGTTATAACTTCCGGTTGTTTTGACGAGATTCCACGGTTCTATAATAACTGAAATAATAGCCGGTCTAGTAAATATTGTGAGTTGGTTTCGCAGAGACTGGAGTTAATTGTATGCTCTAATCTTGTCGGCAGGATGATCAGAATTATCTGATAAAACACGCTCACGTGGGTCACATCATTAAGCCCGAATGGAAGAATCCAACTCGAGGTGTTCAGACTAAGGACGTGATCAAGAATTACTTCGCTCAACTGACAAAGAGCCAGATCGAGGATCTTTATGAGATGTTTCGGTGAGTTTTTGAATGCTTGAACTTTCGAATTTCACTGTCAGACCGTCAAGGACGCCGTGAAGGAATTATTATAATTTGTTTTTCAAGGTTCAGGCCTGTATTAGATTCATAGAGCTCATCACTCGAAAATCCGTTCTAGGGAACAGACAAATATTCATTAATCTGGCACAGCGTTTGTCATCGGTGATTCAAGCAATTAAGGAGGACATTTTTAATGATACCTCATTTTTGACCAGATTAGATCAAGTTTTATTTTTTGTTATTTCTAAGTTTACGAGCTTCTGCAACCGTTTCACAGGCACATTTAAAACTCTAACATGGACTTTACTACCGCCATTTAATTCCGAAAAGCATCTCTAATTATGTTTACAACCCGTCAGCTTTTTTGATGTTTAAAAAGTGTTGACTTATGGTAAACATTCAGAGAGTTTTTTTTTGCGTTATAATTACAATCCGGTAGTGATGAAATTAAAACGTAGTTAGGAGATTTCGCGGTAGAGAAATAATTGGGTGCGCTATGAAAATAGCATAAAAACCTTGCAAATAGTCTACTCTGTGAGGAAGCAGAATTCGTGCATTAGGGTGATTAAAAAAAAACGTTGTATATTTTTTAATCACCCTGTTGTGCATACACTAATTTGTATTCTAAAATAATGACTTTTTTTCTGCAGATACGACTTCGTGCTCTTCGGCTACTCGCCGGATGAATACCTGGCAATTGGCAACGACGAAGTCACGCCGCTAGTGTGTAGAAAGTAAGAAGAAAAAAAAAACAGAAAAATCGCAATAGAGTTTTTGCGTTTATTATCGGCAATCATTCGGGGTCTTTTGTATTCGATACAACTGAGGACACTCATGTAAAACAACGAAAACAACAACAAAAATCGTATATAGATACATTTTTTACAGGCGCGTTTCGATTAATCGCGCCCGAAACAAATTCCTACTGCGCTTGTAAATTGAGATAATCATATACCGATACGCTCGGCCTATAGTGCAGCGATTTACCGACTATTGCGAGGGACACGAACGCTCTCGTCGATAAGCACATCGTCGAAGCTTTCCCTCTATCTCAGATAATAAAAAAATAAATATATAAATAAAATATTAACGTGTACCGTGATCTCAAAGAGATTTTATACTTCGACGTTCGTACGACGGTTCGTAGGTGTACTTTTTAAGTAGCTAGGTAAATTAAATGCCTCGACGCTCGAATTATACACAATTGGAAATACTTGTAAAATATATTTGTAAAATATAAGAAATGTGGTTGTTATAAATTCGCCATTAAATAAATCATTATTTCTGTGTCATTCATCATGCGGAATGCTATAACATCGAATTATTCACAGAATGCGTTTAAATATACCAAGATTAGTTTTACATATTCAGCGGTAATTTTAGATTAGAAATTTGCACAACACATTGTCGTACGTGATCAGATGTCGATAAAACCTATTAGAATTATGTACTTTGCTTCCATAAAGAAAACACAATAATAATAATAACAACGAGAAAATGTTGCATAATTAGTTTATTACGAAAAAGAGATGTTAATTTTACATTTATTTCCAAATGTGTACGGTATGTTATGCGGTGGTTCGCCGCGTCTCGCCGCTCATTAGACCAAGTTGCTCTAGTAATTTTCGCGATTCTCTGAATCACCGCAATAATTTAATGACGGGAAAAAAGTAAGAAAACACGGTCGTAATACCTTCAAAGTGATGTGTTATCCGGTGACGGTTTGCATAGTCGAAAAAAAGAAAAAAAATGCATGTAAAGTCGACGTACTGAAATAGAGAAATTTTCGCCTAAACACGCAAGAGAATTTCTTGATTTTTATCTAGGCTCTAATTTTAAGACGAAGACAAATGTTTTTGTATAGACATTTGAACGATCGCGAGCTTGACCAAAGGCCTCGACAATTATTTATCATATTGATTTCGATAACTTAGTCAATGATTAAATATGTTAATAAAGTCGTTATTGGGTTGTAAATATGTAAATGTAAGATACTCATTTAAAAATATATATGTTTTACATTAGAGTGAATGATTTTTTTTTTTTTCGGGCCCCTTACGTACATTTTATATAAGCGTTCTCGATTTAATCACTTTTTTTTCAGATCCTCTCACACATTCTCATAATTAGTCAACTTTGAGTATATTTTTTCATATTTTATTTTCAAAATTGAAAGAATTATTATTTTTTAACTGTTTATATCTTAAAAGGTAAAATGAAATATGCCATTTTATGCAATAATGCAACAATAGTTACGTTTTAACTCCTATTTTCAACTTCAATAAAAAGTTTTAGAGGAAATAAGTAACGAATGACGGTGAGATGTTGCGGCTTTGTTCGATCTTTTTTTGTTGAAATCAAGTTATAGATTCCACTCAGAATTCTTTTAATTTTGTTTTTTTTTTTTTGTTCAGAGTTACACTGTAAATATTTTACAAAAATAATATAAAAAAAATATTTTTTCAACATGAAAACATCACATTTTCTTGTTTTGTTTTTTCTTATTTCTTGTACATAATAAGTCATGCATTTCTATTTGTTCTTCTCAAACCGTTTTTCCGTAAGTATTGTTATAATACTGAGATAAAGATGTTGATCGCTAATTTGTTGGTCCTGAACTTAAGGCCCATATGGTGTTATTTTTGAAACAGCGTTCTCAGATTGAAATATTATTTTTGGTGTTGGCAAATAAATAACAATTTTCTTTTGGATGATTTAACCCCACAGCTTAAATATTTTACACGAATGCGGGTAAAATCCATAGAAAAATTGAGAAACAAATGTTTAAACAGTAAAAAAATTAACAAAGTTACAGTATTTGAATTTAAAGAAATTAAATTTCTTAATTTCCTCAAAATATATAGTTTAAACAAATTTTAATATGCACAAAAATCTAATAGTAGTTACTGGTGCATTCAAAAGTTCATGAGAAATAAATATTTTTTAACTGGTATTTTTCTTATGCAATCTTTTTCTTTCAAAATATCACAAAATTTGATCCTATAATTTTGGGAAAAAATGTCTTAAGCAGAATGCAAACACGGCTAATTATTAAAAATATATAAGGATTTAAAAAAAAATAGTATCTAAATAATAGACAATGATTGTGTGGAGAATCTCACCGATTTGATGCATTTTCTAGTAAAACTCCAACAATCCATTTTGTATCTATCACTTTTTGCCAGATATTCAGAACAATCAACGGTGGAGCACATGTAGAAGAGCGAATACGCCTTTTCTTTATAACAGGTTCGCCAGTCACTTGATACAACTGCAAATGAAAATAAAAAAAGAAAAAATAAAATAAAATTGGAAACTAAACAAGGTTCATTCAGATATTAATTAACTGCTAACAATCCGACAGGAAATAAAGGAAACTCACATCACTTTCAGTGTCGGAACCACTGCTCTCTCCGCAAGTGGCTTTTGTGTTCAATTTTTTGAGTATCTTGTCCGACAGTTTTTGTATCTCATCCACGTTACTTTTGGCTCTTTCTACCCTTTCGAGCACATCGTGCTTCTGCTTAATTAAATGTTCCTCGACAGGATTGCGACTGCTGCCTATTTGTGTTGGCTCTTCATCGCTTAAAGCAAATGGATCTTCGTCCGACAGATCCATCGCAAAAGCTTGGAGATTTCTGGAGATCAAAAGAAAATATTGTTTTAGGTACAAGACAATTTCCTGTTTCCTGGTGTATTAAATACATGTATGAAAACATAACTTCAAACTAGGGAAAAAAAAACAGAATAAATCCCGTTTCCAAAGCCACTGAATTTAAATATCTGGAAAAAGTTCAGAGAGTATCTTTCTAATTATTGAATAGATTCGAGGTAAAAAAAAAAGTGGCCGAGTTGATGGAGCCTCGTATGTTCTTTGTTTTAGGTTAGGTTTTTATAAACAAAAGTTTGTAACTTTTGAACAGCCTACTATATAAAAAAAAACTGGACAGTCAATAAAGAAGCCATTTCTTGCAGTAAACAAAATGAGGTGTTACTTGTCATAATCAGATCAGTATTATGGTTTGTTTGTTTTTGTTTTTATTGAAACTAGACGAAAAATATTGCATTGAACATGTTAGTCAATGTGTTTTAGGACATATCGCTAGACTTTCTTTTCGAATCGAGGCTTTAATCGTATTTGTAAATTAACTACAGTATTGCTGCCGAGCCAAACTATAACATTTAATTAAACCATTAAAAATTGTGGTAACGCTTTTAAATATTAATCACTGATTTGACAGCGGTAAAGTGCTAATTTTTATTCGATTATGTTAACGAAAAAATGCCATCTTAATAAATACAATTACAATTTCTGTGTAATTTCACAAAGAATGACGAAATTCACGAAATTAACGTTTAGAAGTTCATATTTCTTACCAGCGCGTAAATGCTTTCAAATACAGACGTATAAGCATATCTTGATACTGTGAATTAAAAACAATTAGCAATTCATTGGCAAATAACTACACTTCGATTATAAATTTCGCGACTCAATCCGGATTAACTTTCAATTGATGATTTTGAATTTCAAACTGATTCAAATGATCAGCTGATCGGACAAATATATAATAATAATAATTACACACCGTCGACAGCGCGCAGATCTGTTACGGTTTGATATACGTTAATTAAATTAACCGGTGCTTTTTGGTGTCTTTAAATTTTTTGTTTAACACTTGTGTACTATTGCCAGTACGTCTCGAGAAATATTCAACTGTCACTCTCATTGTCTCACTGATAAGAGAACGGATTTTCATCTCTGATAATAACCGCCAGAGGAGACTTCGCACATGACTTCCGTTTTCGCGATACACTCTGCTTGCAACGTAAGAGTATTGCGCAAGCGCATTGCAAAATGGCTACCATCGCTGGTGTGTACTTCAGATTGCACATCGGGGATTGAAACCGGGTAGAACGTTCGTCACACGCTCAAGGTGAGAAGTTTTCATAATTATGAAATGGAGACCACGATAATTCTTTCGATCTCCTCCCTTTGAATCGGCATATAAAAGTCGCAAATTCTTTCAGCGTAGTCATCCACAAGTTACCCTTTTTTCATCGAGCTAACCTCACAATGTCGTTTCACCCGATCAATCCATAACCACAGAAAGTTATAAGACATTTTTATTATTCTTGATAAATTTAGACCGTATTATCGATTACTCGTCTAAGAGACTTCTTCAAACCAATCTATGTTTGTTTATTGCCTTTACGTGATTAATAAAATATATTCAAATTGTGAGCAATTTTTTTTTGTTTAGATTACACGAAAAATCAATGTTATTAAAACAGACTCGTTATGCGTTATTTCTGCGTAATTTATGTAATAGGTTTTTTTTTTTCCTTATATACATATATACATTTTGCCACAGACCCATTTTTTATGTTATCAACATAAACACTTTTTTATGTTATGAAGATAAAAAGCTTAAATTGGTCGCTTGTTGATTGCATTGTTAAAATGTTGTCTTATCATCTCTAAGGAAAAAAAAAAATTGTTGTATATGTCTATCTTTTTGGTAATAGTGACTCGTAGGAGGCATTCCATATTAGTTCAATCACGCAAAAAAGAAAAAAAACTTGAAAAAATATCTAAAAATCAGATGATATAATTCTAACAGACACCAAATTTCAAATAAAAAAAAAAAATTTGTGGTCGTTTTAATTATTTATTACTTTTTACTAAAGCATTTATCTCAAAAATGATTTACGCTATCTAAAAATGAAAATATCCATTTTTGTATAGTATATAAGAAAAACATTTGTTCAATTTTAATTAAGTAATTTTGAACAAAATTTATGAGAGAATAAACAAAAATTTCGTGTGCTAAGGCTTTAAACAAATTATTATTTATCTATAGCCTATCTACTTCAATCCTATCTATTATATTTTCAACAATATGCTTATGCTGTACATACTATTCACAGGTTTTCGCGTCATGGAAGAGGAACGTATGCCTAAGGTGAATCTGACCAGAGACTTGCCACGTTTGACAGTGTCCGATATTCATCATATGAAACGGATTGAACAGGAGAATCTTGAGAGAGTAATAAAACTCAAGAGAACGCGCTATCTGAATCGCATAACTGGTACCTTACTGGGTCTCACAGTAGTAGGGATTTACTCTTACACCATATACGCCATAAAGCAAGAAAAATTCTTGGACGATTTTGACGAACCAGAGAAAATCTCGGATGCGCAATAACCTCTTTTTTTCTAATTCCATTCTATTGCATCAAAAAGTATTTATAAAGTTGAATGAAACGTTGCTGATGTGATTTTTCCTATAATCCGTCGCTTGGAAGATTTCTAACGTTGTTAGTAATTAGAATTGTTCTGTTTTGCTTTTTTCTCTTTTATTCATAAACAAGTAGTAATTTTTCACAATGGCTGCTCCGAGAATGAGATTACCGCCTTTGCCGACTATTCGCGATCTCCTGAAGCTCTATCGGCTTCAAGCGAGAAAGCAATTATCACAGAATTTCCTGATGGACGAGCGGCTCACCGATAAAATTGTGAAACAAGCGGGTAATTTGAGGGACAACAACGTCGTGGAAGTTGGTCCTGGTCCCGGTTGTTTGACGCGTTCGATTATGAGAAAACTTCCCAAGAGACTGATACTCGTCGAGAAAGATAAAAGATTCAGTCCTACTCTAGAAATGTTGGGTGAAGCATTTGCAGCCGTTAACGGTCGCATGGATATCATTTATGACGACATTTTGCGTACTAACATTGCTCCGATGATACCAGAGGAAGATAAAACCAGTTGGGAGGATAGATACACGAAAGTAAATGTTATTGGAAATTTGCCGTTTAGCGTATCGACCCACTTGATTATAAAGTGGCTGCAAGCTATTTCGGAAAAGAGCGGTCCATGGTCACTCGGCAGAACTCGTATGGTTCTTACTTTCCAGAAGGAAGTCGCCGAGAGATTGGTAGCGCAACCTTCGGATGAACAAAGATGTCGACTATCGGTTATGGCGCAAGCATGGACAATACCGAAACTACGGTTTATCATACCTGGCGCGGCATTTGTACCAAAGCCGGATGTCGATGTCGGTGTTGTTTCATTCGTACCACTAATCACTCCGAAAACTGATCATGATTTCAAGTTTTTCGAAAAAGTAACATGTCACGTGTTCAGCTTTCGGAAAAAATATTCCATCAAAAGTGTTAGGTGAGTACTAAAGCGTTCATGTAGAGATTATATTATTATTGATATTGAATTTTTCGAATAGGAATGATAATCACGTTTTCTAGAATATTTTAAAAGCTGTTTTAATGAAATGGTTCTATTAATGCTCTGGAAACTTATGTGTAATATAGCATTTTTCTGCAAAAACATATCCTCCAAGTTCACGACTTCTCGGCCGGTTGAGAAAATAAAAATATTGTTATTTTCCTGGTCAACTTGGTAAAATCTTTGATCCGATTTTATTATATTTATCCTAATATTTCTGATTTTGTTATCTTTGCTCGAAGAAAGAATGATTTTTTTAGATTTAATGGTTTTTTAGATAACTTTTTCGCGATTTTTGCGTCAGGACACTCAGAATGGTCGAAATCGTTGAGAAAAGTGATTTAGGAAAAAATGTCCGTGTGTGTGCATGTACGGCAGGGCTTCAAAAATTCAATCGCCTCTTATTCAGTAACCGTTCGAGTGATCGGACTGAAGTACTAAGTTGACCTGGAAAACCTAAATGTTAATTTTTTACTTTGAGAAACAGTTGAAAACCCGTGCGTTTTGGATATATTTTTATAGAAAGATTACACATTACCCATAAGAAGTATTTAATTCCTAATTTTTTTTTTTAAATCGTCTTTAGTCGGAAAAAAACACAGTATTCATTTCATACAACAAAAAAATCTAAAAGATAAAACTATTTTTATTGATGCTTATAATAAAATTTTTTTTAAATGTTTGCGCATACCTCCGAAAAATATATATTTTTTATTTCAGAACTCTCTTTCCGCCGGAATATCGCGAAGAATTGGGGGTGGTAATGTACAAGCTGGCCGATCTCGATCCTGAAATGAGGCCATATCAACTGACCGTCGAGGACATTCATCGACTCTGTTCCGCGTACAAATATCTTCTGGAAAAACATCCCGAAATTCGTGGCTATGATTATCGAGCCTCGCGTAAGGTTATTTCGAACAAGTATCTTCGCAACGTAGAGATCGACGAAATTTTGGACGACGACGAGGAGTTCTCGGACGACGACGAAACGAATGATGCAGATTGTTCCAAGGTGGCTTGCTGAAAATCATCATCAAGGAAGAATTCAAAAAATAAACATCTCAAAATAACAGTAATTCAACACACTTGTACATATACCGGGTCTCACATTTATTTCGTCGCGGAGCATAGCGTTTACATCGACGTTACACACGAAAGATCGCCCGTCTCTCTCTCTCTCTCAATCGCGGCGGGGCCTCGTGAGTGCGCGCGTGTAAATATTTACAGTGGCTTAAACAGCTTAAATAAAAATATATAGTACAATATACATAGTCTGGTCCGAATTTTCGTTCTACCTAACGTATTTCTCAGCCGTTACTAAACAATACTGTTAATCATTTTAATGGATTGCATATAAGTTGGAGAATAAAGGTTTTCTTTCTTGTTTCGTTTACGCGCGATTGCATTTTTATAAAAGTCAAGGGAAAGCGCGAGCGACACGAGAAGACACGATTTGAAGCATTTAATGCCTCTCGAATGTATCAGAAATAGAAAGTACCATTGGGACCCCCCTCCCCCCTTTTTTCCGGTACCAAAAGATACTCTAAATCCAACGAGATAGAAGTGTACCCGAAATAAATGTATAATCTCTCGATAAATTTGATATCGGGGCTTTTTTTTTTTAAATCGGGCCTTTCGATAATATCTCCATTGACACCGAAGATAACTAAACAGGGACGGAAAGTATCAGTAAAAAATAAATGTATTCAAAATGCTTAGAATAAATCCACTTCTATGATGGAAAAATCCATCCAATCGGTTTGAATACATTTCTGTTCATTCGCGGCTTCAGAATAGAGATGACCGTGTAAATGATAGCCAACATTTATAAAAATAATCCGAACTATAGATGGTTATGCAAATAGTCGCTAAAAGAGTATTTAAAAACTGTTTACTAGAGATTTTAACGCCGTATGAATGATGCGTATTCGACGATTAAATAAGTTCACGGGGAATTAAATACACGTTTGACAATGGTTTTATATATTTGGACAAAAAAAAAGTTGTCTACTGTCATCTATATAAAAAAAAAACCACTCGTTCAAAGTCCCAGCAAGGTCTTTCCCCAAAGTTCATCGGGAGATTATAACTTTATCTTCGGTGAGAAATCTCAGCGCTTCCCAATTATTATTAATCCTCTATAGAGCAAAATCCTAGTCTGCAGAATGGATGAAATTTGGAGATCTATTTCCAGAGTACCTACATAAGATTTATATAAAGGAAATTAACAAAATCAAAGAGAAGGAGAGCATAGCCCGCTTTCATTAACGAAAATGTAATTCACAACTTTTTTGACGAAAAAAAAAATTATATTCTCAGCCAAATTTACGAGAGGACGAGAAACACTTTTCTCAGAGACCTATAAAGGCTTATTGCATCCTGGCAATCGAGAAGAGAAAAATAAAAGAAAAAATATAAAGAACCCAATACACCGGTCGATATCACAGCTACTCATTCTTTTGAGGGGGAAAAAAAGATTAATAGTTTACTTTTTAAATAATTTCTAACGTTCTAGATAATATATTATGTGCGGTCGTGTCGTGTGCGCGTAATCGTATAGTCAGGAATTTCTTATCGTGTATATTATTTATATATAATATGGTTAATCAATACGCGTAAGCGTTATCCTTTTTGTTTTTTACAGTCACGTAGGAAACGGAAGTTTCTGCAACGCACTATAATCGAACGCAGGCAGTCACGAACGCCTTGAAGCTCTTTTTTTTTCTTCAAAACTTCGGCGCGATCACGCGTTCAAGCTCTTCGAGGAACTACATGAGGAGAATGGCTCGACCGCTCGCTCGCCTCCTCCTTTCGAGGTTTTACAAAATTTTCTTTTCACTTCTTTCGGTAAAGCGTTATTTGGTTAAGAGTGTCGAATTCGACAGCGACCTTGTATCTCCGGCCGTACACGAGTATCCGTGTTCTCTCAATGTTCTAGGCTCAACTTCGCGCGACTCCGCAGATCATTATGTTCGGAAGAGCTCCGCGACGTCGACGCCAAGCGCCGAGCGATTGTGCGTGTGCCTGTAGCGTTCTGCACCATCTCTTCGTCCTTGCCCCGTCCTCAGCCTAAAAGAGAAGAAAAAAAAAATAGTTAATACGATGACATTTTTAACATCATAAGAATAAGGAAATGGTAGCAAATCCCATAAAATAAGCTCTCGTTTGTCTAAACTCCTATCCTCATCTTCGAGTTATCGTCAAATCCAAGCAATACAAATAGTTCATCGTCGTGAATAGGATACGTCGAGTTTTTAAATAATATCCCCTCGAATATGTTCTTTCTAGATGAGTCAGCATCATGATTGACTTCTCTCACATAATTTACTCTAATATCGCTGGGCGATGCTTCAAGTATTATAGTACTTCAAGTGGTGCCCGGTCAAAAAAAAAAAACAAAAAAAAACTGAGTCCCTTTACGTTTTATGTAGCCTTTATTTTATCCTTGATGGGTTTCGATCGTTGAGACTTTTTCGGGACTTTGAACCGGTGAGAGATGATAATGGCATTTTAGACAGGCGGAATTTTAAATAATGGGCCATGCTTCCAAATAGGTTTACCGTAGATTTTGCTACATACTTTAAAGATGAATGTCTCTTTGGAAGAGAGTTCTTGAATTTCAAAGTAATCCTCTAGATCCGTCTCACAGCACACTATGCACTTGTCCAAGTACAATGGTTCCTGTGAGCAATACAAATATTTTCATTAAATCTGGTCTAATTACAAAACACGTAGAAGTTGGAGATGCAATTTATGTAAAGTAGATAAATAGAAAATATCACTGTGGTCAAAATTAATAGAATGCGTTTCAAAACTTACGCGCAACAGAGAGTATCGACCGATTTTCTCTTTGACCAGAAGAAGTGTGGCCTCCTTGATGCCGATCTGTCTCGGGAATAGGGAGTCGTCGTTTGAATCCAGGAACTCTGTGCTCGGCTATTAAAATAAATTTTTTAAAATTCGATTGCATAACAAAATTGTCGAATATTGAATTGAATTGTGTAATTTTCAAATTGAATAATCACCTTTCCATTAGTAACGAGCATGGCGGTGACTGGGGCGAGTTTGACGGTCCTTCCACGCCTCCAATTATTATCGGTCGGTTGAGCTACCAGGAGACGTCCTTCTAGGACGAACCTGGCTTCTTCATGAGCCCACTCTAAAACCTCGACTGCCATCTAAAGTGAATAAAAAAAGGAAAAAAAATAAATAAGGAAATGCGGTCAGGTCAAGACAACATTTTTTCTTCTTACGGAGCTGGTTTTTTACGTGCGTCGTTCTGAAAGCAGAGAGAGGCCACTCACCTTTCGCAATTTGATGTTTACCATGTCCTGTTCACCGTTCGACCTCCTGCCGTTCTGTATTATGGAAATTCGACGCCAGAGCTTCGTCGACGTGACGTCTTTGGCTTCCTGATTGTTAATTATAATTATTAATATTTATAAATCAATAAACAGTGTGTTGAAAATATGTTGAATATTAAAAATAGTATATAAAAACAACGGTGAGAAAAACGCGCTTATAACAGCTTTTTTTGTTAACTTAAAAGCTAATTAAAGGACTTTCTTAAAATGAGAAAAAATAATCTGCAAATTTTTTAATGAAAAATCAACGTTATTAGGTCGATCTATTTATGGGGCATTCCATGCCAACTCAACCAACGGCCGAACCTCCCCTTGCCCAATCTGGTTCGCGATTTTTTATGTTATTCTTCGACATAAAAATGCATGTTGAATTTTTTTCAGATTTTTTTTTAATTAAGTTTTTAAATTATAAATATTCAAAGATAAACAAAAAACGTTTCGATTTAAAAATCTGAAAAATACTACGACGAAAAACGGAATTTGTGGTCCACAAGCGAAAGTGGGCCGAACATTTCTTCTACTTTTTTTTTGTATTTTATGATGTTTCTTTTATAGGTACATTCCCACAAAATCGTGAAAACGGTTTTCCTTCGATGGCAAGACTGTTATGAAAATTACGAATGGCCGTGATTTCACATAAAACTTCATTCGTATCCAGTTACAAACCATTTTTACAGGCAAAAAGATTGAATTGTTTGTCAATCACCTTTTCTTTTTTTTTTTCTAAAAAGGCTGTGGAACTGTGCATTTCCATGAGCTGAATAGGGTTTTACACTTACAATAGCGTTTTTTTGAACAACTACACGATCTATCTTTTGGGTATCTTAAATAGGTTTACCATTTTTTAATTGTTCGAGAACATTTTTCGCTTCATCGAATTGGCTTGCAGGTGAACATTTTAGAGGTATCAGTATCGGAAATTATACTTACGGCATTCATGTGTTCCAGATGTAATTCGATGTTGGCTTGTGCCTGTTCGAGTCTCTTTCGCGCTTCGTGAACATCGACTCGGACAGAAGGTGTGGCTTTGAGTAGCCGTGCCAGAAGCAAAGGATACTTCGTGACCCTCTGTACCGGTACCATGAGAAAAGAATTGAGATTCATTCGCCTCAACACGGTGTTTTCCATCTGCGAGACTTTAAGGAAAATCCTCAAGAGTTCCTTCTCCTTTTCGAGATTCTGCAGTAGAAGACTCGCGCCTCCTTGTCTCGTGCAGTAGCTCTCGAAAGCGTGAAGCATTCTCTCGGACTCGAGGAAAATTTTTCCTACGTCCACGGTCACCAGGTCCTCATCGCCTGACACCTGTCACCACATACAACACATTTTATTGCACGATTATATATATTAATCATCGTATATCATTTGCCTGTTAATTATCATTCGCTGTCATTCGCACCTGACTAAATTCCACGGCATCTTTGAGCTTCTCGGCGAGCGCAAGATTGTGTTCGAGGAGCTCTTCAACGTTGAGGAATATCGCTGCCAACTGCTCCTGCGTAAGGAGCCCAGCTCGAAGCATCGGTCGATGAAATTCCTCGAGTATAATTTGCAAATCTCTGCCGTACTTCTGCTCCGTCTCCACAATCTCCGTGATTATTTCCTTGCGCTCTGCTCGTTTCTTCGAACATTTCCGGCAAACGAATGGCGCGTAAACCACCCCACTGGAATCAGCAAAAATATTAAATTTATTAATTAACATATAAACGGCTATAATTAGTAAACAGTTAACACTGTAAAATATCTAGACCGTTGATTTCTAGAGAATCTTTTAAGAAACTGATATAACCATTCCGCATTCAAATTGGTTAAAAAATTCGGATTATTAAAGCACACAAATCTGATCAAAAATACCTTTTGTAGTAATTGCTATTAATAGTGAATATTTTTTTTAAATCCATCGCTATGAATGTTTCTCTGGAACATGCTTTAACAGAAATCACCCTTCACTGCAGTCCCTTTAAACCCGTAAAAATGTTGTAAAGATGATAACAAACTAAAAATACTGATTTGACTAACGTGAAACGCTCCAGCCTCCGTTAAATGCTTTTTCTCTATTATAATATATATATATATATGTTTTGTAGAATCTATAAGAACTTTCCCTGCTACGAGTTTCTTATCTTAATCGAGTGCACAGTCGACGCTGTACTAATTAATAATAAATAAGAGAAAAGCTTCTTAATGGCCTTTCGATTCCAGTGAGTTCGGGAAATCAATTGAATTGAGAATTTCTTATTCGTGATCTCGCACTCGTGCAATAAGTCAACGACTAAAATACATATACAAAATCGGCACGATCGTTTTATTTGCGATTTGTGAATAACGAGATCCCGAACACGCGCGACTCAGGAGACCAGACACCAAACTTTCTCCTACTATCGATTCCGTTTAGCCGCAAAGAGCGAAAGTGCTCTGGACGTTATCGAACGAGAGCTCGAGCGCGTGGCCACTTGGTTTTCAGGCGAGTTGCGAATTAACGAGCCGGGACACGCGCGTGCGACTCGCTTTCCACGACGTGCACTCCCTTTAGATCCCTCTAGGTGAACAAGTGTACAAATGGACTTTTTAGTAGTTAAAAAAAATAAACTAGGATGCAAAGTAGAACTTTGCATATTGCACCCTCATTATTTTTGAATTTTTATAAAGCTACCTATATGGTAGCTACCTAAACTGTGAGAATTTTTTTGTTTTGTGTATTCGGAAAAATCAGTAAATACATTTCATTAAAAAACAAATTTCTGCTAATTCGAAAAAAATTTGTTGAAAACTAATCTAATGCCTTTAGGGCTTTATTATTATTATTATTATTCAATACCGATGTTGATAAGTGAAAAGTTGATTTTTATTTTGAAACTGTTAATTCATCTCGAAATATTAAAATTTTACTGGACTAACATTTTTCGTTAGAAATGAAGTACGTGATAAATCTAAAACGTACACAAATACCAACGATTGCGCAAAAGGAAATTAAAAGTTGACTCTCGATAACACTTAAACGAAATACCGTCAAGCACGAGTTCGAATTTGCATAGCGATTGTCATCGTTCATTCCTTTCACGATCCAATCGCGGCTGCACAATGCCACCAGTCACTCGGTTCATTAAAGTTTAACGCTGAAAAAATCTGTTAAAAAAGAAATATCGTCAGCGCGAATCGATTTGCTTCATTGACGATCTATGACGCGACATGAAAGTATTGAATATCATTGCTTGGAACTTAAATCTCTTTAACTATTTAAATAATTAATCACGGTGAAGCGACGCTGTTGCTCATTTAAATCGAGATATATAATCAAATGTCGGAGTGCCTGAGTTATTTTCCATGAATTTAGTAAAAGCACCATGGATGTAAGATCATTGAAGCGCTGAAGTCTTTACGACTGATGATAAACCTAGTGCGGCTGACGCTTTACCGTATCCAAGCGGCTGAACCGTTGCTGAGATTAACTATTAAATATCCCAAAGCATATTCTCCTCGTCAACGTCCGAGACATATATGGGGTATTCCACGGCAAGTGGGACAGATTTTAATCGAAGGTCCACAAATCTCTATAATTGTCAGATCCAGTAATACATTTTTTTTTTCTTTTTTTTTAGACCCGAGTGAAAATTATCAAAAAATTTAGGTTCCTTACTTTTAACTCTATACAACTTAGATGTTGATCCAAACCAAGGTAAAACCAAAATCTACCGAGTTGCTTGTAATCGTATAAGATATTTGAACCCGAAACGTTGGATTCGGATATTCGGATAATTTTGATATCCGCGGATCCCCCGAAAATATAGTAGCATTAGTAAAAATGTTCTCTTTTTACTGAAGCAACCCGAATCGTAATTATAGTAATTATTATGTAATAGTAGTAATAATAATATTTATAAAAACAGAGGCTAGCGCCCCAAAACTACATTTTTATAAAAATTTTACTGATCTTAGCTCAAAGTATCAGAAAGGCACGAATAAATTTTCAGCTAGCCTTCTTCTTTTATTCGCCTCCAATTAAATAAGATTTTATATTACATTTTTATATCCTTTTTTCTATCTCTTCATTTTAGAATCTACTGTATTTACTTGGAAATCTTACTGAAGATAGTTCAAGATGTCGTTTTTTGTCCAATCTTGAGTTATGTTCTGTAAAATTTTCAACTAAATATAATAGATTGTACATTCAATAAAAAAATCATAAAAACATTCAATATAAAAAAAATTTATTAATTTAAAAATTATTTAATCGCAAGTTGTGTCCAAAAGAAAAAGGTAAGTTGAAAGTCTCGATGTGCCTTTTTGATACATTAAACTATGTACAGTAATAAAAATGTCAAGTAAATGAAGTAGCCCCTAACGACCGAAAAAAAATAATAATAACGATAAAAATGTACTTTTGGGGCGTTAGACACTTTTTTTTATAAATATATTTACTATTCTGATTGCTTCGTTGAAAGGACCACATTATTATGATTACGAAGCACATTTAAGAAATATGAAGTTGAAGTTATACGGACCATAGATTTTCCGAAAATTTTTTACTCGGTTCTCAAGAGGGATGAAAAGTGTATTGGGACCTTTAACTATGTGATAGTTGAATATTCGTGGACCTTCGGCCAGAATCTATCCCACTTCTCGTGGAATACCCCATATATATTACTTTACCAGCATCTCAGCGCCGCGTTGCGCAACATGTTCTTCATCGCCCGTGTCTAATATGCTCTCCTGCTTGCTGTCGATGCTTGCTGCTACTGACATATTCACCCAAAGTGTGTCAGCAATTATTCTACTTTACATTAGAAAATGGAGTGTGCTTATCGCATATACGATATCCTTACTGAAGTTGATGTTAATAAATTGGCGCGATATTGCCACTCGTGTGCCAAGCCTGTTGCATCTAAATCGTCAGAGAAACGCCTCTCGTGAAAATGTTCTTCGACATATAAATTATCGAGTACGCTCCACTTTGCTTGGCTTAAGTTAAAACCGCTAAAATAGTCATAAATTTTCAACCTGTCGGTTATGAGAGGCTCGAGACGCTGCTCGCAATCCTCGCAGAGCTTAGTATCGCCGGATATCACTTGGGGTATTTCGCCAAGTAGACTTCCCGGTCCCGAGGAGGCGTTTCCGGTTCTCCAACGTCTTGGTATTCCTCGGCTGCTGCTCGCTTGGCTACTTTCCGAACCTACTCCGCTGTCCGTTCGCTCGATGTCGACTGTACGCGTCTAGAAAATAAATGAAAATGCATATGTTATCTACCATATTAGACGTGACTTGCAATGGCACAGACATAGTACAGAAAAAAGAAGAAATAAAAAATGGTGTATGATCTATGGCCGATCGATTAAATAAATCAAATGGAAAGTTGAACTCAGGACACTATCCTAAACTTGTGGTCTAGAGTCTTTCACTTTTCATTATTTCCTTCCGGCTTCTTTATAGATGCATTCGAAATTCTGCAGACTAATCTGTACAATTGCAGGAAATAAAATCGCCGTAGCTCGAGAAAGTAACGGAGCGCTTTCAGCATGTTTTGCACGTAAGATTAAGCAAAGAGTATGAATTCTTGACTCGATGTTAAACGTGTGTTTACTTTTGTATATGCTACTGAAAAAGACTTGTTGATTTTACTGAATCCAGCAATCACTAGCAAACAATGTTTTGCCAGGTGGCAAAAGTATGTGTATAATGCGGTTCGTCGACAACAAATTTTTTTCCTTTTTCGCTGTGTTAACAAAAAGTAACACTTTTTTGTTTAACTCAGTTTGGATCTCAAGATTTTCATTCAACTGACATTTCAAGTCATGGTATTTGGATTGTATCCCAAGTTTTAAGCTCAAATTCAATATTGAGATTAGAATTGGAATTCGATTTTAAATCTTTATTCAAAATTGATCTCATCTCAAAATTTATGTTGAGTATGAATTCGAATTTTATCGACAAGAAATTAATAAAAAGTTAGGATCAAATGTGAAACTGTTAACTTCAATGGATAACTGGGCTGAAAATCTTGAAGTTACCTTTAACGCTTCGGGTGAACTCGCAAGGATAATATTGCACTCTTCGCTGCTGTCGGAAACGTTTGATATCTGCGAGCTCTTGGAGCTGAGGTCGCCCATGCTAGTTTCTTTCTGTTCATAAAGAGCTTCGAGATCGCCTTCCGTGTCCTCCTCGTCCTCCTCATCATCTTCCTCGACCTCGTCTTCCTCAACAGGTACAACTCGCTCCTTCGAGTCCATGAGAAAGTTGAGCAGCTCAAATTTGCTCGTGAGATTTCCATCCGCCGGTGGTGTATCTTGTTTGAAGAATTCTTCAGGACTCTTCGACAGATACGACTCATCATTTAGATCCTCAGCCTTGAAATCGTTGCCCTTCTTGAATATATCCTCGGACAGATATGATCTGAGAAATTGACCAGCGTTGACTTTCTTGTAATAAGCTTCCTTGTACTCATCAGCAAAATATATTCTGTCCTTGATGTAATCCTCCGTCGGTGGTGGACTAAGAGGCAATGGCGGTGGTTCATCCGGTATTTCCTCATAAATCGGCTCCTTTATCACTTCATAAGGATTCTCCTCGAGGAATAAATTCGTCGATACGAAATCCGTGTCGGAATTCAAACTCGGTGATCTCGAATAAGAAGCTTCAGGCTCTATCGTCGATTCCGAGCTCTCGTATTCCTTGCTTTTCAGCAAACTCTGCTTAAGAATTCTCAGGATAGCTTCGCCACTGCTCTCATCCAAAATTTCGCCATTTTCACGCGCTTTCTTCAGCGAATCTTCAAGAAGCTTTGATATCAGCGCCTCCTTAGAAAGAGTTGACCATCTGGAGGTACCATCGAGTTCTCTAAAGCGAGGCTTTTGATTGATTTTACCGAAAGCATTGCGATCTTCATCATTGACTACTGAGGACAATTTCGTGATTCCAGAATCTCTAACGGACCCCCTCTTGTCCCTACATCCTGAAGATGTTTCAACGGATTCAGAGGACTTCTCATCTAGTAGGCCAATCGTGTCTTCATTGGTCTTTTTCGCAGTTCTGTCCTCGTCCCTCGCTGCGTCTCTGGAATTCTTGGTCTTGTCGTCACGGGCAAAAGATTCCAGCACAATGTTGGATTTGTAGTTCTCGAGAATAACAAGCGTACGATTCTCCGCAGAGCTCTGAATTTTCGGTGGACTTGCGGAATTTACGGAGATTACTGTTGGATTACAGACACTGTTCTCACCACCGACACTTATGGTAACCTTGTTGTCACTGCTAGTGGTTTCCGGACCTGGGCTTTGATCACCGTTTATGAGAATTGAGGTTCTTCGCGAGCCTCTCGGTGCCTCATTCCCACCAACCTGAAGCCGATGAACCAATGGCGAGGCTCGGGGACTCACGGTGATTTTGCAAACATTGCTTTCTGGTCTCGCGTTGATTATCTCAATTCTGGAGGAACTTCCGACTGAGGAACTCCTAGGATTCCAGTGATTGAAGGACGAGACTTCCTGTGAACTACGACGAAATGTATCCATCGTTCCTGATTGAGTTTCATCGTGATTTTGCGCACCGAATGGACCAGGATCGCTAACGCGATCCCTGCTAAGATGCTTTGGCTTTCCGGGTGGTGGTGACCAACTCGTGGGTCTCATTCGGCGGAAATTCTCTGGGTTTTTTGAATTCTCGGCTCTTCGCTGTGGCGGTGGTTCGGCTTCCTTTTCCACGATTTCTGTTGTCCTTGGAGGTGGATCCGTCGAGGAATCGATCAACTTTGTATCTTCTGGCTTTTCCTCCGGCACTGGTGTCTCGATTTTTATTTCAGGACATGTGATGTTGATCTCAGTGACTGAAAACGGCTCCACAGTACTTTCTTCGATAGCATCCTTGGCTCTTCGTCGGAGACTCAGACGCATAGTGTCCGCATAATTGATACTTCCGGCTGAGATTTCGGGCCTTATTGCTGTCCGATCACTCTGGCTTCGCGAGAGACAAGATCTTCGGCTATTGTCTGTAGGCATAAAAATAATGTAAATTATATAGCAGCATGTATTATTACTTCATAAATTTGAGTAATTATGACAATCTCTGTTTTTTAAAACTACGAATATTTCATGCTAACCCCGTATGTGGAATGTTTATATTAAAGTCTTTAAATCATAAATTTTATTTCGTTGTGTTTTTCTATGTTTGACAAGCTTTCTTCACTTTTTATTTGATATAATTATTTTTATTCATTTGACTTTATTGTCACTTCAAATTTAAGAAAAAAAATATATTTGTAAACTTGCAAAATTTAAAAAACGTTTTGTGTTAATTTTTAAGTTTTACGAAAAACTAAAACGCACCGATTTTATACAACACTTTTTATTGTGTAGAGTTTCGACCCGATTCTCCAAGTGAAATCGTGACTTGATGTACTGCCGCCTGATCGACCGAGAAAACCTTGTGCGACGACTACAACATTGTTGTTGCCATGACGAAATGGAGTAGATTGCTAATTTTCGGATAATTATACACGGGGAGACGAAACAGTCAATGCGAGGAAATGTGCTATTGGATTGGTGAAATGTAATACGGAAAGTGGCGTACAAGCCAATTTCAGCCCGAGTACGATAATGAGAGAGAAGGTCTGGGATAATACCTTAATAGTATATTACTGGTAATTTCACTGTATGACGTTGGGGGACAGATTAATTTCACAATTTGTACATTGAAACTTATCAAGAGACGTAGCGTCTTGAAGTCAAGTACTTTAATATAATTGATCTTAAAATGTCCTTATTGACAGTTTTGTCTGAATTAATAATTCCATCTGAAAATGTCGAGTGTTACTTTAAACATAAATAAATATTAATGCAAATTAAGCTCACTATGTTTAATAGTTAAAAAAGTAATGTCCTAAAATGTATTTTTAAATAATTTTAAAGTTACATAAAAAGGGTATAATAAATCCTGTCCGATTGATTGTTTGGAACGATGTTCTGATTATGTGAAAAAGTCCTTACATCCAAATTAAACATTGTGAAAGGTGTCTAATTTGTTTCAATGTATTTTTAAAAATATTTTCTATTATCATTTTTTAAAAATAGAATATTTTCAACAATTTTTTGATTCCTCGTAGAGGAAATTTTCCTTTCATGAAAAAAAATGCCAAGATACTTAAAATGGTCCAAAAACGTCGAGAAAAGTGGTTTAAAAAAAATGTACGTGATTTGTTGACATCATCAAAACCCGATAATAATTAATAAAATCAGCATGGATTTGTTTATCCACTTTTTTTCTAATACCAATAGCAATATTTAAAAGAAAAACGCTTTTCTGCCTGAAATTGGTGGTCCTTGAGGATATATTGCATAACTCGGAAGCTATGCAAGACGAAATTATGTGTATAGAAAGCATCTCTGTGCGGGAATTCGAAACTGAAGCGCTGTGGAATCTCCCGACGTGAGGCTCGAGTGAACTCTCTTCTCCGATTTTCTATCTCACGCTTCGGGAGCAGAAGCCAGAGAGAAACGAGACGGATAGCTGGATGACTGCGTTGTACAGAGAGTCCAGAGAGGCAGAGCCGAGAGTCAGTCGAAGAACCGGAAGGGAAACCGCAGATTCGACTAGCATGACCGGCCGGAGAGCGCGCGAGGTATAAGAGCCCGCTATACGCCTGGCGAGTCCAACGCGGCGTCAGGACAAACCCGGAAGCTCTTGGTTTCTAAAAAAAATAACACGAGTATCATGATACTGTGTGGTCTGAGCTGTAACTATTCGCTCGATGATTTCCGATGGACCTCCTTGACAATTAAATTGACATTAGGAGAGAAGCAAAAAAAAAAGGAAATGTCTAACGGGTTTAACGATGCTCCTCTGCCCTGATGACCCTTACTGTCGATTTAACGACCAAGCATAATCCTCGCTCCACTTCCAACGACCACACGAGATATGCTCTCGAGCTCTTCCTGAATGTTGGCGTAGCTCGCAAGACGCGCTCGAATCCCGCGAGCACGAGATCCGAGCCGATTATTTCGAGTGTGCGCGGGAGTCTCGACGATCGGTGAAAGTGGTGCGCGCGCACTTCTCGGCTAGCATGCTAGCAAGAGACTCAGAGAGGCAACGAGAGCGAGCGAGCGGCGAATGTACCAGGGCGCCTCGGGTGCCGTTGAGGAATTTCTCGCCGCGTGGAAAACCAACGATCTCGCGGTAGTTTTTCCGCAAGCGCGCTCATGTCGTTCTCTCTCTTTCTTTCTGTCTCTCTCAGCTCGCTCCACTTTGCCGAATGCGCTACGTGCAACGCGCTGCTGCTGCTACTCGCGCGTCTGGAATTTCTGGAACGCAGGCGCGGGAGCGAGGCGCGCGCGCTAGTCGTGCGATTCGCCCTGCGGTGAATCGGATTGCGTAAAACTGCTACAAAGTAAAGTACGTTGAGAGATTGCTCAAGCTTTGCACACCGAACAGAGCCCCGAGTATTTCCTGATTGGAGATTGTGTTTGTTTCTCCTTTTTTGTTTTGTTTTATTGTTCGGGTTCAATAAAAATATTGCTGGTTTGAATTACGGGAAACGAGAACTTTACGAAGTACGATTGTTGACGGAGAAAAGATCAAGTGGAACTATGAAAACGTACTCGGAGAGATGGAAGTGGACGATTTTTGGCTGCATAACGTTTCTGGTGTTACCATTGTTTATTGTTCAATTTTTGTTCAATTTGTAATTGGTTACCCGGCGTTTTGACTTCCTGAAATCTATTTTCATAATTTTCAGGAACCAGCCCTCTTAATAATGTCCGTTCAACATAACTTTTTGATGTAATAACCATTTTTTTTTGTTAAAACAACAAAAAATTTGTAAACGTTTTGTTGACGAACACATTGATTTTTGTTAAATCGATATAAAATACAATAAAATTTTTTTCGTCAATTGCTTTTCTGTTTCAATAAAACTGGAAACTGAGACAAATTGCATGTCAAATTAATTTAAAAATTCTGTGGGCATACATTTTCTGTTAAATCTACACAAATTACATTTTAGATTTTATCTTGCATCGGAAACTCCAAGTCACAGAAAAATAATGCTTTGCCATCAAAGATTTAGTTTTATATCTGCTTTACCAATTAATGTAGAACAAACTTTCGTCGACCAGATAAAATGAATTTTCCACAGAATTCGTCAAATGCCTAAGACAGATTCGGACATTTTTGCGAAACGTCATCGTTCTGCCAAAAAAAAAATGAATTACTGTCCGGTAAAAATGTCTATGACACTTTTGTCTGAAATATGTTCATATACATTTTTATGTTGTGTTACGTTGCGGCCGTTTGTACAGTTTGGCAACTTTTACCAATGTAGTCTTTGCCAGGATCGAGACGTAAGCGAAAGAAAAAATAAAAAAAACCAAACGAGCTGGCCCTAATACAGCCCGGAGCAGAACACGTTTCCGCGAAAGTGATGTACACTCAAAAGTAGTCAACTTTAAGGTTCACCAGTTAAATGAAATACCTTTAACTAAATATAAAGAAGTTGTCGCTAATACATAGCATTGCTTTAAGGTATGTTAAGAGCACAATACATTGGATACACACCACGCTTCGCTCGTGCTACGTGCATGATTTTTATATCTTTTTGCCAGGTAGGAAAAAGTATTGGACTCTCGCGACTATAGGCGGAAAGAATTGCGCCGTGTGTAACGAAACCTACGTATAAATAAAAACGGAAGGTGGTAAAAAATTCACGGCCTATCCATGTAGTCTAACAGAGCGGAAAAATTGAAACGGTATGTTAATCGATTTTCAGAGAAAATCATTGAACTAAAATTTTAATGTGAAAACATTCAGTAATTTGCCGTTGAACATAGTTTTCTTGCGAGTAGGAAAATTGTATTTAAAAATTACAGAAAAAATATTGGTCTCCAGACAACCAGGCGGAGGGAATGGAAGTGTGTTACGAAAATTATCTATGAGGTACGTTCTTGGCTAACTCAGTAAATGTTCAACCTTGACCCCTTTCAATTAGCTCCATAATTTTTCACACTATTCTATATGCTCGGAAAAACACTTTTAATTTTTCCTAACCATCATTAAAAATAGAAATTTCTGAAGAGGACTCAATTAAACGAGTCGAAACATAAAACAGAGGCTTCCAAATTTCCCGCTTCGACCAAAAACATTGCCGAAATATACCAGCGTCACAATAAAAATATATTCTTGTCGGGAACAATGTGTTTGGATGAAAATTGTAATTTTTTTTTTCTACCGTCAATTCAATGCAGAAAAATTGTCGGAAGTAATGAGATTGGGTAAAAATTGTAATTTTCTTTTTAACCGTCAATGAAATGCAGAAAAATTCAAAGCGTTTTCTACGTACTTCCGCACTTGTAGTACGTTCGCCATAATTATGAGAAGGTTCGTCGTTGAACGCCCGTTAATTTGCGTTATGGAAAGGAGCGTATCGAACGAGCGAGCGTGTATGGCTTGCCGGTACGAAGTACAGCGCATATTGTGCGCTACATTAGCTATAGGATCAGTGAGCTTGAGAGATTATTAAACCCTTGGGCTCTTGAACGAACGGATTCGCAAGTTATCTTCGGCGTAGACGAGAGTGAGATAGAACGGACCACGTCGAGCCCCCACGTGCAATACTACTACGAGATCATCGTGTGTCGAGTGCTATGTTGCTTATATATACGCAAATGCGTCTACGCCCAGACTGAATAACTCGCCCGGTGAGCACGCGATGCGTGTATATATGGGGCATTCCAAATCAATTCACGTTGGTCATCGGTCTGACCCTCTCGGATTTTGTTGACGAATTTTTTTTTGCATATTTTGGTCCAAAAAAAGAGGACATTTTTTCAGATTTTTATCGCTTGTTTTACCCTATACAATAATATTTTTCCATAATTCTTGAGTAAAAATAAATTTCGACCAGCTTTAAAAATCCGAATTTTTTCCCATAATATCTACGACTAAAAAAAAGTATTTCCATTAGAGAGAAAAAAATTCTCTCTAATTTTTGTTCTAATTGAAATAGTTTTTTCAATTTTATTATAATTATTGGGCGAACTTTCAGTTTTTTACTCTCAAAATATGGGAAATTTTGTATTACCATGACATGTTTTATTTTTATTTTTTATCCTACAAGAAACCATTATCAAAATTTTTAAGTTTCGAAATATGGAAAAAAAATTTTCTTAAATTAAAAAAAAAATAGAAATTATTCTCGGCCTACTCTCGAACTGCAATGGAAATGCGTGTTTTTTGTCCTAGATTTTGTGGAAAAAATTTCAGAATTTTGAACCTGAACGAAATAAATTTTTACTAAAAAGTTATGGAAAATAATTATTTTAAAAGATAAAACAAGTGATAAAAATCTGAAAAAAAACATTCTCTTTTTCGGATCAAAATTTGTCAAAAAAAGATTCGTCACCTGAATCCGAAAGGGTCAGGCCAAGTGAATTGACTTGGAATGCCACATATATGTGTACATATATATATATGGGGCATTCCATACCGATTCGACCTTAGCCTGACACTCGACCTTTCTAATTTGATCCACAATTTTTGATTTTATTGCTGCAACTCCAAGAGCCAGACATAATTTTTATTAGATTAAAAAAAAACATTTGATATAATTATGGTTATTGAAAACCAACATGATCGTTCGACTTAATTTTAAATTCTGAAAAAATTCTCATAAGACCTATATCGGACATCAATATTATTAAGCTTGGACCCAAAGTGGGCCGGATCACGCTTCTATTTTATTGCGAATTGTTTTTTTTTAAACAAACTTGAAAAAAAATGAGGTGCGTAAGTCAGTGCGAGCTGTTCCATGAACATTTCTATATATTAATCGGGAATCCTGATTTTTTTTTTCAATTTTTTCAGAAGCGTTTGAAGGGCGTAAAGTACACACCCTCTCTCCAAAATCATAAAGGCGGAAGACAGAGTGTGGTTTCTCTAGATAAAAAAAGATTTGAAGAAAAAACAATTCGCGGTATTCCATGCAGACTCAACAGTTCAAAGCTCGTGATAAATTATTATACCACTAAATTTTTATTTGGTTTTTTGAAACCTGATATTTGCTTCGATAAAATTGTCAAATAAAAGTTACAGAACAACTATTTATAAATTATAACAATTCAGATTTTTACCAAAATGAAAAATTTCAATCGCTTTAAAAGACCTGGAAACCTTTTTTTTTATTTCATTATCTCTATATTAGGCCCATGTGAACTGAGTTCTTGAGGAATAGCAAACATACCAAAAGTTATTGAGTTATTTTGGGCCACCCTAATGAGGGCGTGCGTAAGTAGACTGCAAATGTCACTATGAGCCATTCGCCTACAAGTTTTGTCTTTGTTACATTGGCCGGACGCTCAGTTTTATCTAACGCTCGATACTCTCGACACAATCGTAGTTGGCCCTTGCAGCGAGAGAGAGATAAATGTATAAAAAGAGAGCGCAAAGAGTACGTTAGCCGGCGGAAATACGATTTGCCGGAAGTCGCGGCACTCACGAGTGTCGTTTTATTTTCACTCATCTTCTATCCATTCTACTTGTTGCCTATATCGTAGAGAAAAGTAAGATCGTCAAACATGTATGAGCATTCATTCTTGCCTGAGAGATAAAATTAAGTTGGAGCACGTTAGTGAAGCATGACACACATGGAGAGAGAGAGAGAGAGAAGAAGGACATCCTGTTAAAGACTATAGCGTACATTCGTGCGCCGGAAGTCATTCGCAATTCCCTTTTCACGACTACGCAACGAGCATTAGATTTGGTATCTTAAAGTATGGTATGTTAAAGTTTGGTATGTTAAAGTTTCTCTGAGAAAAGACAAAATAATGGAACAAGTACCAAGTCAACTATTTCAACGAATCAATGAAATTCATCTTTTGGAAAAGAGTTAGGACAACAATAGAAAAAATCGTGGGCGACATCCGAGTGGTCGAGGTTCAGACCCAGGTTGAATCGGCATTGACTGCCTCATATACCGAATACGCTAAAAAAATCACGAGAGATGAGAATTTTTCTGTGAAGGTTCGATGAAAAAAAAAAATTACCATTTTGAATAAAGTAGATACTGTTAATGACTTTGAGAGACTTATAAATATTTTTTGTTTGATTATTGTCTTTGCAGATAATTTGTCGTACCAAAAATAACAAAATTTGAGTTGAAGGACGGAAAATAAAATTATGACGGCCACAGGAAATTATATTTCCAAAAACAAGGTTTCGCGATATATATGTATATATATATATATTTTTTTTTTACAAAGCAGTATCTGTAATTCACTATTCCTGTTATCTTTAAGACTTGAGCCAAGCTTGTCGAGTTATCGCGAGCACCGAGAACGAGAGATTAATAATGAACGAGAGATTCGCGCAAGAAGAAGATGAAAATCGTGAAAATAGGAGATGAAGGAAATTCTCGCATTTACTATGAGAGTGTTAAACACAATACGCGAACCAGAGTGCACGAGCTGTTATGGTCGAGTAAGCGTGTAAATTTGCTGCCCAATGGATGTATTATCATATCGCACTACATACTCCTACAGTACACAAGCATAGATAACTCTGTGGCTCTTGCGTTGAAATTCTACCAAGCCTACTGTCTTCCTGTCGCGATCTACTATATACTGTGGACGATTGCACGTTTGGCATTCACGATACGAGTACGCGCATTGCGATAAATATACTCGTTGTTCCATATAAGGGAGAGATCGCAGAAGCATAATTATATATAGGTATAAGAAGTTTATTGTCCCAATCGATTCGTGCCATTCCCACGCGACCACTTTCGCTTAGCTATAAGTAGGAATCGACTGATCGAGACAGAAAGACATTGCCACCAGCTTCGTAATCGATATTCCTTTCCAAAAAATCTACAATATCGGATTGACAGATTAATTTCTTGAAAATCTTGGAGATTTTCATGACATTTATTATTATTATTATTTTTATTACAGAAATCCTGTTATAAAAATGTAATGAGCTATTTTCCTTCTATACCTATTATTATTATTATTATTATTCTAGTATAAAAATGAAATGAGCTATTTTCTCTCTGTAAGAAATATGAAGTATATATTAAGTCGAATTATCTGCTGTTCATTAAACAGTGATTACCTGTGGCGCAGCCGGAGAATCGAAATGTCAGTATATGCTGTTCATCGCAACATTTAATTCATTAGCAACAAAAAAGATATTTGTCAATAATTCATCGAATGACCTTTGAGTATTTTTTTATATTGTCAGAGAAATCGTGATTGGCCTGGCTACTGCTAACTAATTTAATTGGTTGCATTGCTGCAACTAATCAAAGGCAGTTACATCGATGGTGGACAAAGTGTTTTTATAATTTTCATAAAATTGCAATTTTCCGTTATTACAATTTTCCGCCTGGTTACATATTTTGTTGATGTTAAAATTGTTCTACCTCTTGCGGCAGTAAGCGAGAATAGAATAGAAACGCCGAATAAAACACTAAATAAAAAAGAAAATCGTTTTTTTTTTTTTTCAGAAAAGAGTGAGCTTCAAAAAAATCCACATAGATACATATGTTTAGAAAAGTATTCATTGCACAAAATTCTTAGCATTTTTCAATAAATATTTATAGAAAAGCTTTATGATTTTAAATAAAATGTTGATATATTTCTTCCGAATATTATTTAAAAAATGATAATTATCTGCGTGTGACTTTAACGGAATCGAATCATTATTTTTGTAGTGAAATAATTTATTCCTAGCGAACGGCATTTTCCCCTTTCTTCTGGTCAACATAAAATCTAGGCCTCGGTATAATAGTGTATGAAGATACGAAGTGCAAAAAGAAAAGTCGAAACAATGAGCAATTTATTCATTTAAATATTTCATAACATTTTTCAGTACGTTTTTTTTTAATTTTTCTTTTTTGCCTTTAATAAAATGTTCATACATTTTCTTCCGTATATTGTAGGATATTATTTAAAAATGTATAATAATCTGCGTGCGCTTTAGGAAATTGAGTAATTATTTTTGCAGTGAAATAATTTATTCTTAGCGAACGGCATTTTCCCCTTTCTTCTGGTCAACATAAAATCTAGGCCTCGGTATAATAGTGTATGAAGATACGAAGTGCAAAAAGAAAAGTCGAAACAATGAGCAATTTATTCATTTAAATATTTCATAACATTTTTCAGTACCTTTTTTTTTAATCTTTCTTTTTTGCCTTTAATAAAATGTTCATACATTTTCTTCCGTATATTGTACGATAGTATTTAAAAATTTATAATAATCTGCGTGCGCTTTAGGAAATTGAGTAATTATTTTTGCAGTGAAATAATTTATTCTTAGCGAACGGCATTTTCCCCTTTCTTCTGGTCAACATAAAATCTAGGCCTCGGTATAATAGTGTATGAAGATACGAAGTGCAAAAAGAAAAGTCGAAACAATGAGCAATTTATTCATTTAAATATTTCATAACATTTTTCAGTACCTTTTTTTTTAATCTTTCTTTTTTGTCTTTAATAAAATGTTCATACATTTTCTTCCGTATATTGTAGGATATTATTTAAAAATGTATAATAATCTGCGTGCGCTTTAGGAAATTGAGTAATTATTTTTGCAGTGAAATAATTTATTCTTAGCGAACGGCATTTTCCCCTTTCTTCTGGTCAACATAAAATCTAGGCCTCGGTATAATAGTGTATGAAGATACGAAGTGCAAAAAGAAAAGTCGAAACAATGAGCAATTTATTCATTTAAATATTTCATAACATTTTTCAGTACCTTTTTTTTTAATCTTTCTTTTTTGCCTTTAATAAAATGTTCATACATTTTCTTCCGTATATTGTACGATAGTATTTAAAAATTTATAATAATCTGCGTGCGCTTTAGGAAATTGAGTAATTATTTTTGCAGTGAAATAATTTATTCTTAGCGAACGGCATTTTCCCCTTTCTTCTGGTCAACATAAAATCTAGGCCTCGGTATAATAGTGTATGAAGATACGAAGTGCAAAAAGAAAAGTCGAAACAATGAGCAATTTATTCATTTAAATATTTCATAACATTTTTCAGTACCTTTTTTTTTAATCTTTCTTTTTTGTCTTTAATAAAATGTTCAGACATTTTCTTCCGTATATTGTAGGATATTATTTAAAAATGTATAATAATCTGCGTGAGCTTTAGGAAATTGAGTAATTATTTTTGCAGTGAAATAATTTATTCTAGCGAACGGCATTTTCCCCTTTCTTCTGGTCAACATAAAATCTAGGCCTCGGTATAATAGTGTATGAAGATACGAGGAGCAAAAAGAAAAGACCGAACAATGAGAAAAAGGAGGCGCAGGTACAGACGGTCTGACCGTCCCTGACCTTATCTACTCAGAGGCGACGTGTGGCCGCGTGGCCTGTCTCTACTGCCTGGACCGGCGCGCCCGCGAGTCATAGACATATATATATATATATGTATATATACACCCAACACTTTTTATATTCAGACACAATGCGAGAGTGTAGTGTGCGCAAACGGTGCGTGCGCGGTATACCGGGAGCTCAGACGGCTCACGCACGCAATTGCCGGAGGACACGGCTCACGGTCGTCAGGATCCACTAACCTTTCTCTCCTTTTTCTCTATATCCCTCACTAATGCCGCTGCGACGGTTCAACTTTAAACCGGGATTATAATGACGATATTCTCCCGTCCACAGCCTCGAGAACTGTCTCGCCAATGAAGAATAAAGTATTATGGAAAAATTTAACCTTTCCAAGCAAAATTCGTCATCGGCCGAACGAGACAGTTTTATTTTTTTTTATTTTTTTGTTTTTGGCTTGTTCAAAAATGTTGTTTGTACTCGACCGGCTGATTAGTTTAATTAAGGGTATACTTGAATTGAGAAATAACAGACAAAAAAAAACCAATAGATTTTTATAAATTCGCGTGTAGAATCTACAAAATTCCCCTATAGAAGTGGAATTATATTAGAAAATGTATTTTTTAAGTATATAATTTTTATGTTAAAAATTATACGCGTAGCATTTTTTTGTTGTAATTAGTGTGAATTTATTAATATTTTGATATTCAGAAGATTATGAGCGTACCGTTTGATAATCTGAAATTTACAAAGTGAACTGAACCTGGGATTGTACTAAAATTGTATTATTTAATTAAGTTTAATAATATTTAAAAAAAATTCATTACATTGGCATCGCTAGGTTTTTACTCAACTATCAAAATGTTTTTTTTCGAAGAAAAGCCTTCAAAAATGGATAAAAAATAAAAGGAGATGTCAGTTCATGGTCTGTGGTTGCGTAAACATTTTGTACATAACGCAAGATGATTTTCGATTTTTTTTTTTCGAATTTGTCAAAGCTCAAAAATGTTGATATCTAATATAGGATTTTTGGGAAAAATTTCAAATATTTTAATTGGATCAATAGATTTAAATTTAAAAAATTCATGAAAAACGAAGTTTACGGAAAAAAAACTCTAAAAAAAATGCAAACTATGTGTTTCGAGCATATGGAATAGTATAAAAAATTATGAAGCGAATTGGAAGGGGTCAGGATTAAATGCTTACTGCGTTGGCCAGGAATACGTTATACTTTTTTTCGTTGGGGTCTTCTGCATGCTGCATATAATATACTTTGCCATTTTCCATGGAAAATTTTAATAACTTTAGCGTTTGAACTTCCCTTAGCGATGAAATGCAGAAAATGAACTCATGCCAACTATAATCGATTAAGCACATCTCGATCTCGGTTCTCCTCGTAGAACAAGATGTATTGCAATTTAACAGAGACACCAGAGTCTCGTATACATTCGCAGCCTGCGACCGTTACAGAAACGCGCGAGAAGCTAAACACACACACACACATGTTTGCATCATGAGTGAGTCGCGCCACATCGTCGAGAGAGAGCCCCCTGTTATCCTTGCTTGTAATTCGCGCTATGTGCATTTTTTTCACGAGTTCAAGGATATATCCTGCCGCGCGATAACTCGTGTCAGCGCGTTAACGGTCCATTAAACCTTTCACATACATGCACACTTCGAGCACGCTCACTACAGCATCTGCATGTCCGTGCGCGGGAGGAGGAATAGCATTAGCAAGCATGTACAAATGAACCCAGGGACAGAGCAGACGGCGAGCGTCACGACTCGCGGTCATGCTGACTCGTAGCCACAAATTGGGACGAATTAATAATTCGTCGGTTCGAAAACGTTTCCGGGATCATTATCATCGAGTTGTAACTCGAAATTTACAAATGCATTCGGAGAAAATAATTCTGTTTAAACTCTCTAAATAATCAGTTAACTCGGAATGGGATTTTCTAAACAAGGAATCAACGATAATGCTAAAAACAATTGTGGAATTTATAGTGATGATATTGAACTGAAATTCGAACTATGCTTTTTCATTAAATTTTGAATTTCAAGTGAAACTTATGATTATAAAGTCGACCCGAAGTCATTGCTAAGAAATGAAAAGTAAGTCATATAACGAAACGATTTAATATAATAAGTCTTTGTTACCTCCAGACTTGAGTATGAGTTCTTTGTCCTCGATAGGAATCTCCGGCATCCGATCCTCCAATTCCTCAATCTCAATCTCCAGCTCGGTTTCGTCTTCGGGTCTGATAGTTTCCAACGAAGTTTCGCTGCCGTTTACTCTTACTTTGCTGTTCTCATTAGCACTGTCGTCACTCGTGGCACTTTTGATTTCGCTTTTATTGTCGGTGGACGTGGACAGATTATCAGAAATATCCGTGACAGTCGATTCCGATAATGATCTTGTCTCAGCCACAATGAAGTCCGCATTTTTTCGCTCGTTTTCCTTTCTGCTGGAGTTTCTCACTGGAACATCGGGCCTTCTGGAAGCAGTTAAGTGATCCATCTTCATTTTCTCAACGGCCGGATTACTCTTGACGTCTGGCACGATTTTTGGCTCGTGAACCCTCGTTGATCTTTTAGGATCTCTGATATTTGGGATCGTTATGAATTTTGGCCTCTCGGGTATCTGCTCCTCAGGCACTATTGGTTCCTCCACATTCTCGCTGACAGGTTCTTTAAAACCGTTGACCGAACTTCTGCTTGTCCTACGTGAGGAGATCATCATGTCCTGAGGCTTTTCTGGCGCGAAAATCACATTGTTGACGTTAAACAAAACGTTCTTTCGTTTCCCGTCAGCCTTTCCTCTCTTCAGAATACTCTTGAGCGTAGTTTTCGATTCCTTGACCCTTCGGGGTGGTCTTTTCGGCGAGATTTTCGGTATAGGAATTCTGGTGACCGCTGGCGCGACGGTGGCTTCTTCTTCGTCGGAGATTTCGCGTGGCTCATTGAAAACCCTGATTCTTTGACCACCTATGGCAGCCACTGCACTTCTATTTGGAACTCTTTCGATTGACTTGACTTTGGAAGGATCGAAGAGGCTCGACGATGGTGTCTCCTCGAGCTCCAACGCATTGTCAGAAAGATCATCGCTGAGATCGTCCTCGTCTCTCATTTGTTTCTTCACCAAATGATAGGGATTCACGTTGCATTCCAAAATGCTTTTTCTCGAATCGTTTGATGTGCTACCTGATGAATTTTTCGTTGTTCCATCCTTCCAATCTTCATCGGGCTTTCTGCGTGTATTTTCTGGCGCTCGGGACGTCGCACTTTCTTGCCAATTTCTTGGCTTTTTGGCAACTCGTACTATTCGACCCGGTGCGTTTCGAGTATCCTCTTCCGCGGGCGTTTCTTCCAGCCATTCGTCGCTCGAGGTTACTGCGAAACTCGGAGGACGTGATTTCCTCGCGTTCTCGTCGTATGTCGCATCCGTGTCGAACCATTCGGTTCTCGATACACCTGCTTCCGTTGATCCCTTGCGATCTTTGTTGCTTCTAGCTACGCTTTGACTTCGTGAGTCACGTTGGTTTGACTGTCGATGGGGTGATATGCTTCGCGCTCGTGATCTCGGCTCGATGAGACGACTCCGACGCATCAGATCGTAGGGATCGTCGACCGATGATCTCAGAACACCTGGATTCGAGAGTAAAACAACAACGTTCAAATTCAGCCTACTAGTTTCTATTTTTAGAGCAGTGATCGCACAAGTAGTAATAAAAAAAATCTTAATTTTTTTTTCGTTGTGTTGCTTGACGAAACTTTCCTGCTCTGACTGATTTTGAAGCCGGTATATGGTGCGACGACTTTTTCAATTTTGTTTTTTTTTCAATGTTTTATATTGTCAACAGAATAGTGTAAATTTAACATTCCAACCTATCGCAGCTATTGAGTATACGACTGTTAATCCTCAATATTATTAAATGTTTCTCGTCTTATTAACACTTTAAATGCAGTATTTGCACTTAATGGTATCGATAATGAAATTAAAACTAAATTTAGAACAAAAAACAGTAACTTAGAGAATTTTTTAAACAAATGTATTACAGATTCTGGGACAACACGCTTTTTTTACAAATTTGAAGAATTCGTGTGGTGCAAGTAAATATTTTTTCATAGAGTTGCCATTTTACGTAAATATATATTAATTTTTATTAACTCATTCTATTTTTCATGATAAGAAAGAGAAATGTCGACGAGCAGCTCAAACAAAAATCATTTGTTAACGCCCATATTTGATTCAACTTTTTTTTGATGATGAAAAATTGCAACACATACTCTATACTACTATTTTAATATACGTCTAATTTCTACTGGAGTACACAGTCATTTGTATACTTTATTTGTAATCGTTGCTCATGTCAGGAGTACAGATGTTGGTTCACATTCAAAAATCATCCGCAAGCGATGCTCACTTTATTGAAAACACGATCAAAATTGTTACTTGAATATCAGTACATTTTTTTTGTGTCGTACTTCAATTATTATCAATAATTTTGCTCATTTTATTTGAATGTATTCTTATTAACGAAATATAAAAGTTTCTTTCTCTTTTAGAATAAATATTATTTTTATCCTATGCGATTTTAGATTAAAACTACCAATCGATAACTCAATTTTTCAAGACAATGCGCATAAACAGTACCGCTGCAATACTCCTGGTTTTCGCTATACACGATCACCCCTCCATTGAACTGGAGATTTATGTACGCCTCGTAAAAAAGCATTTATATTATGATTTTATTGTTTTGCTTACCTGCCAAGCTGGGCCGACTCCTGGAGGAAGTTGGTGTGAGTCTGCAGGTACCGCCGAGTGGTATACCAGCGAGTCGGTGGCCACCGCACTTCCGGCAGTTTCCCAACTTCCGCGTGGTCCCGGTGAGGAATTCCGGACAGGAACATACTATGAGTACCGGCGCTCCCGGTGGCGGGGGTGGTGCCAGAAAAGCTCGGGGATCGTGAATACCACGGGACGATCGAACCGTGCCATAAAGCCACGGGTCACCGTAGAGCATTTGACGAGAGAGCGCACTTCCCCCGCTTATCGTGCCCCAACCCTTTGACTCATCGGAGCCCTGACTTTGTCGCGATAGGCCCAATCTCACACTCCACGATTTTTTGCCCTTGCTCAGAGTGTCGTAATTCTGTAAAGGAACAAAGAAAGATAATGCCATTAATAAGGACACTGTACAGTATTGTCCATATTTCACAATTATTATTTTCAATCGTCATACAATTTATTGATTAATATCATTGCATTTAAATATTTAATTATCATGATTAACGAATATAATTTAATATATCATGAGATTTTTTTGTGTCGTTAATTAAAGTTTCATTAAACAAACAAAAAAACGTCTTATTTTAAGACAGGGATAGCAAGTATTCAAATTTAATAAAAACCAGAATTGGACGTATGAGGCATTTTTTTTAATCAACTGGGCCACTTTTTTTCTTATTATTTTGACACTAACTTCCACACTTTTTATTTTGCTCTTAATTTTATATAATTTATAATAGTATCTCAAGAGCTTACAGAAAAATTAGCAGAGTGGACAAAATATATTTGCATGGAGAAAAAAATGTTTGTAAAAGTTACAGTGGCCGGTTGATAAAGAATGCCTCATATACGTTTTATTGTGAGATTTTCGTCGTGGGATATTTATTTTTTACATTTTCCCCGAAGATTCCATTTTATTTTCGACAACATGTGCAATCCAACAAAGAGTTCATATTTCAGAGATTTTTTTTTTTTTTTATAAAGCTTTCTCTATGACGAAGCCAAAATTGATCAACATACTTCCTCGAAGAGCTAGTTTTGTAAAAATAATGAGGAAGGAATGTGCAAAATTCGACTTTTCAAATTTCAAACTCTAATTTCAAGCTCATTTAATCGCGTAAACGTGAAACAAACAGGCCCACTGGATTTCCTAAATAAAGGAGGTCATAAATGTCCACACACACTTGTTGAAGGAAGTCACGAGAGTGAAGACACCGGACAAAGAAAGAAAAAGCGTCTGTGGTGGCTCATACGTATGAAGAAAGGGCGAAGAGACGAAGTAAAAGGAAACTCCGAGAGCCGTGGCTTTGCGTCGCTGTTTTGTGCTGGATGCGTGTGAATACACCTTCTGTTACATGCGGGGAAAGTGAAGGAGATCCGAAGAGCTGTACGCCGCGGTCGGATCGAGCGACACTGGTACAATTGATCGGTTGCGCCCCAAGATCGTTCCAAGATCCCGGACGTACGAAACGCATTTAAATTCACGTTTTCACGGAGAAATCGGCTTCAGTCAATTTGCAAGTCTATCAAATGAAAAGGCAGCGCGTTGCGAGTTGCAAAGGTGCATTTAGTTTTGCACAGTTGCTGAAGCGTTCAACAGCATCGGAATCACCATCAGCAAACCGGCGGCTCAAGTCCAATTCTCACTCGTTTATTATTTTAAAAAGTCCCTTTTTCTCGCTTTTACACAATCGCTGCTATAACTCACTTCACTTCGAGTCGACGTTAAAACGTCAGAATTTCAGGATTTTTGTGTTTTTTTAGTATATATTTCAACTAAGTGCCGAGGAGACGCGATGTAGAAGCTCCGGCTCGAGATTCACGCGAAAACTGAGAGCCAAGGAGATAGAACGAGTTTTACAACACCTTCCATTGCGTATGTTTAGTGCATGCGCTTAGGCTTGTGTAGACTTGTGGGTGGGGAGTAAAAGGGAATGAGAGATAATTCGTGTGTGCATACGGAGGTCTCGAGCATGGAGGTCGGAGTGTAATCTAAGATCTGCCGGTTTTAACGCTTCTGACCGCGCACTGCAATTCTTTTCTCTTTCTCTGATTGTATTACGAAAATCCGATGAGCATGCCGGTTACGGGACTCTTGCAGTATCAAGAGATTATCGGTAGAGTGACGGTAAACAAACAAAAAAAATATATATCTCACCAGTTAAATATCAATTACACTTAAATTTTTATCAAGAACAAACGCAACGGTATATAAAACCAATAACAGGACATAAAAAGATATTACCACAATTCACATCTAAAGTGGAAGATTACAGTTGGATAAATTGTGCAATATTTAAAAAATACCAATTATTCTCTAATTAACATAAGTTGAGGAAAAAATCTCTGTTGCAATTAATGTGAGAGAGTAAAAAAAAAGTCTGTGTAATAATTGAGCCTTGACACAGAAAAGATTGAAACTCAAAGAAATTTGTTTGAAAAAAAAATGTAATTGTTAGTCCAACAAAATCAGTTTTGTTATATGGAATATAAAGAAAAATACAAATTATTCTTTGTAAAATAAGCTAAAAACAATTTGTGGATGTAAAATGTTTTGCATGAATACGAATTTGATGATTTACATGATCTGTCGTTAGTATGTCATTTATTTAGGAATTTAAAAAATCGCAAATACATTGTGTTTTTTGTTAAATAAAGGGATTATCATAATTTGATGTGATATTCTGTTATTAATTGCAGAGATTTGAATATTTATTCTTCGCATCCATAGCCAACTGCGAAATGTTGCGATATTTCAACCATCTCAATGAAACTTCCACACCTGCTCGAGGTATATTACGCACAGCAGGTGCGATCATCGTTCGTCAACCGTTTTATTTTCGAGGATGAGAAAGGACAGCTGGAACTCAGTGTCGCATGAAGAAAGAGACCGTTTGTTCGTTGTATTACTACAATGAGATACTGGACGCGAAGAAATGCTTACAGAGGTTTATTGTTGATCATAATAAGTCAAATAGTCATCATGCAATCAGACTAAGATAGTCGTTGTGTTACTCAATAATTGTATATATGAAGTATTCTTGGGCCAACTCAGTAAGCGTTCAACGCTGGATCCTTCCAATTCGCTCCAAAATTTATTACACTGTTCTATATGCTCGAAAAACACTTTTAACTTTTCTTTAGATTTCTTTTTGCTGAAACTTTTTTTTTCATGAACTTACTACAATTTTTTGCCCCAATTGAAAAATTTGAAATTTTTCTCAAAAACTCTGAATTAGATATCAAAATTTTTGAGCTGTGACCCAGACTGGGCGGGGACGTTTGCGTCGATTTTTCTAAGCTATTTTTTATTGGAAGAAAAGCCATTAAAAAATGGAAAAGTATTGCGTAAACATTTTGCATACATAACGCAAGATTATTTTCGAATTTTCCTGAAGCCTTTTTTATATCGATATAAAGGAAAAATCATGTATTAAATTATGAGATGTTGAAATAGAAAATTAAGTAACACATTTATAGCTTTCTATTTGTACATTTTTTAAATCCAAACACTTCTCATCCAAACAAAAAAAACTGTCACATCTGATTTAACAACTTTTCGTCGCTTTTAATTTAATAAATAAAAATTTGTACGTTTGACAAATTTTTGTCACATCTAATTTTACGAAAAAAAAATTCTGTGCAACGATGTGAATGTTGAATTAACGATTTATTACAGAATTTCATGCATATTTCAATCAAATAGCGTTAAAAATATAAATTCCGGACATCGTGATTTCAGTTCCGTCCCCATTTTTATATGCAGATTCGATAATGCATTAACGATATCTGACCGATTTCGATGTTTATCACAAGCCGTAAAAAGCCCAAAGTCTACGGTGAAATAAAGAAAGAACAAAAAAAAAAGGAATGCAGAGTTGGAAAATGGGCCAGGCTGGAGCCGGCGGGCAGCATCGATGCTCACTTTCTCGCGCGATCGCCATAAAAATCCTGTCGCTCCGGTGCGACGTCGTGTTGGTGTTGTGTACAACATAAACAAAACCTGGGAAGCTGTGCGATCGGAGAGCTGAAAGTGGTGCTCCCGATGGGATATACTTATTATTACAGTATATATATATGGTTATTATTATACAGCAGTAATAAAAATGGGAGAATGCTCGTTGAAGCCTCTTCGAGGGTTCCCTCCTAGTCCGGAAATCGAGACTATCGAGTGCAACGATCCAAAGCATCACTCTCGCACTCGTTGAGCGAAACGTGTGTGTGTGTGTGTGTGTGTGTGTGTGTGTGTGTGTGTGTGTGTGTGTGTGTGTGTGTGTGTGTGTGTGTGTGTGTGTGTGCGAACGCGCGGTGCTAATAGCGAAACCGGAAGTCCAAAGAGACCGTGCATTGTCCCCGGCCGCAGACTCGAGTACTCAGCTGCGCAGCAACAGGTGAGAGACCGCATTACGTTAATTCACGCCTATGCGAAACACATGAGTCGGATGAGTCGGCTGTATATGCGGGTATATTCCGACACGTTGCATTTTACATTTAT
Organism: Perithous albicinctus; assembly: GCA_964016905.1. Classification (NCBI taxonomy): domain Eukaryota; kingdom Metazoa; phylum Arthropoda; class Insecta; order Hymenoptera; family Ichneumonidae; genus Perithous; species Perithous albicinctus. The sequence goes on from OZ024688.1 coordinate 14,751,872, forward strand.
TTACGTTTAATGGGGTACTAATATGGACAGTAGAGTGGTTGAAAAAAATCGTATTTTTATTTCGCGAGCTTTAACGGAAAATGTTAGTAGATTGTGGAAAAGTCATTTTTGCAAAATTTAGCTGGTCTAAAAACAAATTTTAGATAGTGATCGAGCAACATTTCTGTTTTTTTTCTTGCTCTCACTGCAGAAAGTATGTAATTTGATCAAAATGTTGACGCTCTAAAAAAATTTTCAAAGCTGCTTCAAGTAATATTTTTGCAATTTTTTTTGTATTTGAAGTTAAAAATTATTCGGAAAAAAAGGACAAAAATATTTTATTACAATTTTTGTATTTTCATTGCAGAACATATTTTATGTGACTTTTGGAGAAGAAATAAAATGTGTCACTACTAGTTTAACAAATTTTTTTTTTTACGATTAAAAGTTTTGACAATTAAGATTTTTGTTGTCACTTCTATTTTATAGTGTATCAGCAAATTTGCTAAATATATAAAAAATGTCTCTTACTTTTGTAAATTTAATTAAAAAGAATCCGTCTAATACAAGAAAAATACTGTCGAGTTAGGAAAACGGGATTTGTTAATTTGAAAATTAGCACTTGAATTTTAAAAAATTGTTATTATGTAAAAACACTATAAAAACATATATTTACACATATTTTAATATACATTTTTAGATTTATAAAAAATATGGAGAATGAATATTTATTCAGGAAGTATTTATATATCAATCGGTGTATCAAAATTAACATAAAATTATAAAGCAAGCATTAAAGTACTCGTATGTGTAACACGACTTCTTCAGCATGTTTACTATTTTGTACATTAATTTTGCGTCGAATTTTTATTTTTAATATCCAACCTATACAAATATATTTTCATCAGGAACTTTGCTGCAAGGTATGATGTTGATATAATGTTGACCTCGAAAACGACCATAAAGCGACTAAAAAAAAGAAATGAACCGTCGTTTTATGCCAACAATTATCCGCACAAACGACCGCAAAACAACCACTCATTCTGACCAGATCCTTTTTTCAAACAGCGACCGATCAGTGAACTATCGCTTTTCTGGAAGTGACCTTCCAGAAAAGCATTAGTATGGTCATTTTTTTTTAAACGTTTTTCGATGAATGACTGTAAAACCACCAATCTTATACATCCTGCAACAATATTTTTTCTCTTCTACGGAGGTACGGATCGAGACCGTTTTATTTTCCTGTAATTCTAACCACCTTAATAGTCCTTGATTTTCGTTAATTGCTTAACGTTCCGAGTTCCGAGTTCGAAGAAACTGAGAATGTCTTAAATGTCGGATCATTTTTCATTCAATAATGTCTCTTCAGTCATGAAGTATTGTAATATTGCAGTTTATACCGTTTTTTTAACATTTTTATTTAACCCCTACCCGTCGCTGGGATTAATTTAATTTTAACTTAACTTACGCCTCTTATATTTATAGGAACATTTGTTTCACTACAGTCTTTTCCTATATTTCCGAAATAAAAATTTGAACAAATTCCATAAGATTAATCGAACGTCGGGCCTCGGCCGCCTCGTATACTTATATGAATAGCGGCAGTGATCGTTCGACTGCGAGAAACACGCAGGTTATTCGCCATCTACCGGAGCTTTGCGTAGCGCGTCCGTCAGATGGTAAATAATCTGACAGTTTCTCTCAGTCGAACTATCACCTTGAGCCTCTATTATCAGTGAAGAGACACTGTTGTCTTCTTCTCTGAACTTTGATCTTGGAACGTTAAGCATTTAACGATAATACAAAATTGTTTACAGCAATCGATAGTTTTACCGATCACCAATTGAAAAACGGCCGCAATCGATTAAAATTTTCTGGACGTTCGTTCACAAAATGATCGCTGGCCTTTTCCCGATTATTTTACGGTTGTTGCGACGGCTAGGATTATGAAACACACGAGAAAATATGTTTTCGCATTTATTTGTTTTTCCATGTGATCAATAAAATGAACAAGTCTCATCAAACGAAACAGAGAACCAAGACTTCCGGTCTGAAGCAAAACGCTGTCAGTCTTTTATAGCAGAGCTGAGTCGCGAAAAGGGAAACGTAATGTAGCAGAAGCGATTCTACAAATATTACTTGCATGTGGGGCGTTTTGCACGATTCTTTAGAGTCGTGTGTGCTCATAAGCACGCAATGTCCAACCGGCGATGATGTTCATCACCGAGGTCATCTTTATCCAGGCCTTGGTCAGCGGGGAAAGTGGATTCCCGGTTCGGCTAATTAATACTCGTGGCCAGGTACATCGCGCGTTATTATACACGAAGATATATAGTTATACGCATATATATATTCAGCATATTCTGCGGTGTAATTCAACTCTGTTGATGTTGTTGTTATGAGCCTCGATTTCCGCGGTTTTATGACTTTATGTTCTTAGCGGCTCGACCGGAGGTTTTTCGGCTAATCATGCTGTAGAGCCATTGGTAGTAAAATGTATTACATAGTAACACTGCGAACCAAGTTCCTTGGGCTAAATCATAGAAAATTTCAAAATCTCCTTTTGTTAATTGAACATATTTTTTCTTGTTAATTTTCATAAGCAAAATTTTGTGAATCTAGCGATTTCTTGCAAATACTTTTTTTTCTATTTCTAGAAGTGACACAAAAAATTGTCAAATATGTATTTTTTTTTTTAAATGACAAACGTATATATTGTCAAATAAAAATGGCAAAAAATCTTCTGTAAAATGAAATTGTTTTTAACAAATTAATTCTGTACTTTTTTTTGTCAAACTAAAAATTAACAAAAAATTAACGTAGTGCGGACTGGTGAAAAAGAAATACCAACGTTTCTTATACTAAGATCTTACTGTTAAATTGTTTTGCTTAGCTATGTGTATAGATGTATACATATTTATATAAGTATGTACGAGAAAAAGATAGAGAGGTATCAACAGCGAATCCATTGCTACTCGACTCGCTGATTACGCGGAACGCATTAAAATCTCGTAACGACCAACATTACGACCCCACTATACGGCTCCGCGGCAGCTAGTATACATGTCTTCCTTAAGTATCATTTGCGGTGGTCTTTTTTTCGCAGGATCTGAACTCTTTCGTAGCATAGTAACCGCGTCTAAAAAGACTAAACGCATTTGCTTCAGAATTACACAAGCTTTGTACAATTATGAGAAGAAAAAAAATCGATTAAAAGAATGTGTTCAATTTCTCCTTTAGTCTTGAGAACTTAACTCAGATATACCATTTCAATTTCACTGAATTACATCAAGCGGCGCCTCGAAGTCTTTTTTTTTATCGTATCAATTTCATGAGTTTCTCAATGCAATTTTTATCACTAATAAAAACAATATCAAACACTTGATTTTTAGCCTGAAATTGGATCATAAAAATGCAACATAGGCTTGTAAATAAAAAAAATAATAAATAAATGTTTGACTTAAAAAAAAAGAAAATCGGACTGTTTCTTTAAGCAGGTATAATAACATACAAAATAGTTGGGTTATTTTTATTAGTTAAAATTTTTTAAAATTATTAGTTACAAAAAAAACAACATTAAAAATAATTACTGGTTTCATAGACCTAGTATCGACTTATCGTTTACAATCTCGTCTTTTTCAATTTCTAATTTAAAAAAAAAGTGTAAAATGACCTTTTTTGTTGTCATTTCTAATTTAACAAAAAGTTGTAAATTTAAGAAACATACATTTGTCACACTCAATTTTACGAAACCTTTCTGTTACTTTTGAAATTTGACAAATTCAGCCCGGAATATTGTGTCGGTATATATTTATATATTTATAGTCAATTGTTCCGGGGAAATCTTTTATCATTCACATATTTTGTTTGTAACGTGAAAGCACCTATATCGTTTCTAGATGATAATAATAAAGAGGATAAGTGCAGAGTTCCTGCTGGAAGAAGATTGTGCATAAACGATACTTGTGCACATGTAGTTCCATAACCGTGTATCGAGTTATCATACACAATCTCGTTTTTTTCCACTTTTAATTAAAAGAAGAAAGTGCGAAATTACAATTTTTTTTTGTCACTTCTAATATTCTCCCGCTTTTTCCTTAAACAGATTGTCGTGAGATTTTATCGAAATGCGTGTTGGCCCTATCTATATGCTCGAAAAAACACTTTTAATTTTTTTTCAGATTTTTTTACTGGAACTTTTTTTTTTTCATGAACTGTTAATAAAGATTTTTTGCTCCAATTTAAAACCGTGAAATTTTTCTCAAATATCCTGTATTAGATATCAACATCTTTGAGCTTTGACCCAAAGTGGGCAGTCGTTTGCGTCGGTTTTTGAAGCTACTTTTTTTCGAAAAAAAGCCATTGGAAGATGCAAAAAAAGAATCAAACGAGATGTCAGATCATGGTCGGTTGTTGCGAAAACATTTTATACATAACGCAAGATTATTTTCGAATTTTTTTATCGATATAAATATCGATAAAATCTCATTATTTCATACATGATTTTCCTTTAGGATTGATCATTATTTTTTTATCGTTTAGGAAAATCATGTATTAAATAATGAGATGTTAAAATAGAAAATGAAGTCAGACATTTTTCATCTCTCCATTTGTAAACATCTCAAATCCATCAACCAACTTGATCATGAAACATCTAAAAATACAAAAAAAACTCATGAAAATAAAAGTTTCTGCTAAAAAAATCTGAAAAAAAAAAATTGTTTCTTCAAGTATATGGAATATAAAAAATTATGGTGCGAATTGGAAAAGGTCTAATGCTTACAGAGTTCGCCAAGAATACCTCATACATTTAAAATCGATTGTTACAACGAAATCTTTCATAATTTACATATCCTGCTCGTAAAACTGTCGTTTCTAGATGATAATAAAGAGGATAAGTGCAGAGTTCCTGCTGGAAGAAAATTGTGCATATATAGACGATGCGTGTGCACATGTAGTTTCATAGTCGTGTATATCGAGTTATCGTACACAATCTCGTTCTATATCGCGCGCCGCCGCGCGAGCTCCTCGTGCTGTCCTGGCTTGCAAGGGTCACGGTGGATGCATCGCGAGGAGGTGGGCCGTTCGAGAGAACGAGTATAGACTGCACGCTGCACTATCGTTGCACAACAGCATATAACGTTGGTGCAGCGGAGTAGCAGCAGCAGCAGCAGCAGAAACGACGTAACTCTCGTAAGGTAAGACTGCAACTCCGGTGCGTGTAACCCCCCCCCCCCCCCCCTCCCCCCACGCCCCGGCCGACCGCCCATGCACCCCTCGCGCCCCTCGCCCCTAACCCCCGCGCTTTCCGAGTCCTATGCACCCTGGCAGACCGCGAGAATCCGCGCGCACACGATTACCGAGCATAAGACCTCTTCGCTGAGAGCTATCATCTCGTGTGTACCACAAGTATAGCCTATAGCGACCACTATTCACCGGCATAACGTGCGGTACAAAAGCTTCTCTGAACTACTACCATTAGAAAGATCTCGGCTACACGGACACTGGAACACGTTAGCCAGTTGAAACGGACTATCGTGGAAAATATAACCGCTACGAAAAAAAAAGAAGAAAAAAAAAAAAAACCGGAGAATCATATTGGAGAAGTAGCTCAAACATCGACCGACGGGAACTCTACGGAATGTTTTACTCCATGGAAATAACGGAAGGATTCCGTTCCCGCAGTTTAGAGGGGAACGCAGGTCAGCGATTTCCGGTATATAATTATAAGGGGGTTTAAAATTGGTGTTTTATAAAAAAAAAATCTTTATTACTGTACTTCTTTTATTACCTTTTATCTGAACCTTTCATGCCGAATCCAATTGTTTTTACTATGCTGGTGAGAACAAGTTGTGAGGCGTGTGGAATTATTGAAACTCCATTGAATTGAGGCAAGGATGGTGGGTGTTTTATGCATTTTTGTCGGTAGAAAAAAAAATCGTGTAGAAAATATCATTCTATACTAATTGTGAGTAGCGATTTTTTGATCGCAAAGAAAAATACTCCAAGTTCGAGTGTATTGAAAAATGGTTGAGATTCCATTTTTCGAAAAATGGGGATAAAAGAAAAAATTGTATTGAAAAAGAAAAAGAAAAAAATGAAACGTCTACAAAATTTTATATTCGGATCTAGGGATTTTCTTTTCAAATCTGTAACTCTGCATCCTCCTCAACATCTCCAAACACTAGAATCTCTCGAAAGCAGGTGCATTAATTGTGCATTAGTTTCTTATCTGATAAATCAGAAATACTTTGTCGATAATATCTAGTCTCACCTTGCCAAGTAGAATCCACAGGTGTAGAAATGAAAAAAAAAAAAGAAAACAAAAACAAAAACATATCTTGGGAATCCAATCTTAAAAATGTGCTATCAATTAAATCCACCTTCGAAGATAGAACGGTTGAATAATTCCGGAAATTGCAGCAAAATTATTTGGATCTCGGGGCGTTATCGCTATTTGCGTAGCTCGATACTCGCGGAAATCCAGTCATGCTGGTGTACAGCAAGAAAAATAAATATACGCAAGTGCTTTTAGCTACTGCGCTAGGAGCTACCGGGTTAGACGTCTACAGTTGGCTGCTCTAGCTGGGTTGCCGAGCAGCCTTACAGCCTCTCTGTATAGTTTTGCTCTCCGATGTCATAACCACGTCGACCGGTTCTACCTCAAAACTAGCAACGGAATGGCTTATTAACCGGTGTATATAGTACTGGAAGTGGTGTAAGTATAGTCAAGCGGTATATCAACAGCGGGCAAAACCGAGGTGGTTTCTTAAGTCTCCAGCTTTTACCTACACATGCAAATATGGAGGCCGTCTTTTCACAAGTCCATAAGATAGAGGGAAATATACGTTATATATAAAGCACGCCTTATACTCGCGAGATCGAGTGAAGTAACTTTAAACTCTCTTGTCCTTCGCGAATTGCTTCGGTTTCAGGGTTTTCAAGTAAAACTGGTTTAACCCGACAATACAGGCTCGTCAGCGGAGTGACTGCTCATATATATACAAATGGTGCAAATGAGACATTCTTGGCCAATTCAGTTAGAATTCAACCCTGACCCCTTCCAATTCGTTCCATCATTTTTTTAATACTATTCTATGTGTTCAAAAAGAAAAATTACTTTTAAGTTTTTTTCAGATTTTTCTTTACCGAAAACTTCTTTTTTCATGAATTTTTTAAATTTACATTTTTCGCCTCAATTTATAAAATTTGAAAATTTTCTCAAAAATCCGGATTTTATATTAAACATTTTTGAGCTTTCACCCAGAGTAGGCAGACATTTACGCCGATTTGTTTAAGCTATTTGTTTTTAAAAAAAAAGACATTAATGAGTGGAAAAAATGAAACGAGATATCAGTACATGGTCGATTGTTGCGTAAGCATTTTATACATAACCCAAGTATTATTTTCGAATTTTTCTGAAGCTTTTTTTATCGATATAAAGGAAAATGATGTATTAAATAATGAGATGTTGAAATATAGAAAATGAAGTGAGACATTTTTAACTCTCGATTTATAAATTTCTCAAAACCAATTATCAACCAATCCACTTTTTAATTGGGACAAAAAATTTGAATAAATTAAAATCATGGAAAAAAGTTTCAGTAAAAGAAATCTAAAAAAGAAATTAATAGTATATTACGACCCTAAGTCAGAAAGTTGGAGTCCTGGCGTATGTGGCTCGGCTTCGCCTCGACATTTATATCACATACGCTAGGGCATCCAACATTCTGGCCGTGGGTCGTATACTATTTTTCTTTATCCCCTGCCGAAAGTACGTTCGATAATTAATTTTAATTTATGAATCAACGGCCATATATATAGGCTTTTAACTATGGCCTGCGTCAGCGCGCCCTTTTAGTCATCTCGTTAACTGTAACGTATTCCGAGGCGAAGTCGAGGTTTTTGCTGGTCGGGGCGGGTATTAAAAACAAATTAAAAATAACAATTTTAAAATAACTCCAAAAAAAGAAATTGACAATCAAAAATTCTTCAAAATTAACAAACACCAGAAAAAATTTATTCTTAAATAAACATATTAGGAACAGTAACTTTAACATCACAGGTCGGTAATACTTTTTTTCGATGCCACAGAAAACACAAGCACTTTTATTTATTAAAAATAATAAAATTTGCAATCCAGAATGGAAGATAGTTTTTTATAATCGATTTCAAAAGAAGGTTAGAGTTAACTTGGAAGATTGTCCAATGACAACCAGTCAGTAGTGAATTTAGCGGCACTACTGACCCACAAAAAACAAGAGCGCGCTGTGATTCGATCAGGCCATAAAAGTCGTTGTTTCCGCAGTGAAATGCGGTCGGGAAGACCGTACTTTCGGCTAGGAGATCAAGAAAAAGTGTTTTACGACAGAATAGTATAACAAATTATGGAGTGAATTGGAAGGATTGAGCGCTTACTGAGTTGGCCTCATGTATTTTTATATGATTTTATATAAATTTTTATAATCTGTTTGAGAGTAGTGTAGAATATCTAGAGATTATGTAAAAATTATTGTAAATTTTTCAATCTTATTTTTCACCGAAAATTAAATACCAATTTTTTATATTATTATTTTTTCGTTTCGCTGTATATAAAAAATCAATCATTGCATAAATAAAATATTTAATTACAAAATGTAGATATTTCAATGCAGTTCCTCCTCAAAAGGTTTCATAGATGCACAAAATAAATTTCATATATTTTTGAGAAGAATAAAGTTTGAAAAATACAATTTCGTTTAAAGTGTCTGTCTTGATTTTGCTCCAAATTTCATCAAAATCTTCTTATTATGTATACAAAGTGCAAAAAGATTGGCCAGATGGCAAATTCATAACTTCGGCAGGTTTAGTCGGGTTTATCGCTAAAAAAAATGAAATCCATGTAATAATAATTGTTTATATGATTATTAGATCGATTAGATTAGAACAACAAAAAGATTGTGGTTAAGAAAAAAAAGTCACCTTATTTCTCTCAAAAATGTATGGCATTTATTGTGCGCTGCAGCTATGAAAAATATTCGGCAAAAGCACATTCAAAGACCTACATTTTATATAAAGACATTTTGTTTGTACAATGGGTCGTTTATTATATACAGCGAGTCGAAAAAGAGCAGGAAAATAAAAAATCGGAATTTAATTATGGGTGAAATAAAATTTTTTTAAAATCTGAAATAATTTGTGCACGTTGTAGACACTCTACACGGCTCTCGACAAAATTTTGAACTTTTTTTCGTGACATCACGAAACAGGGGTGGCCCATTTCGAGAGGAATGCTTCATATATGTCCGGCGGCGTTTATTACGACGACAACGAGAAATATGGCATGACTGTATATAGTATATATATATATATACATAATATAATCGTTGAATTTTCAAACGTTTTTACGTCGACAACTTTCGTTTTCTATGTTCTAAAACATGCCAATATACAGCATAATAGCTTGGCTCGTAAAAAGTTGTCATGAAGCAAATAACTGGGAAAGAACGGCCAGGTTGGCGCGTGATTCCGAAACGATTAGAAATCTTTATGGTGTCTATTACAAACAAAAAATTTCAGGAGTATCGTTTATTTTTAAAGAGGTTGAAAAAGTTGATCTTTTTTTTTAGTAATTGTTATATCTGTATATTGGGACTTTTGTGCGGAGGTTTTTTGTTTTTTTTTTTAACAATGAAAATAAATAAGACACTTTTTTCATAACTGAAATAAGCGAATTTCCTTCATTAGATAGAAAATACGAAATATTTGTTTGATCCCGGAAAAAGAAATTAGGGATATCGATATATTTAAAAGAATCAATCATGCAATTACCGCGACTATTCCTCCAGAGGGATACAAAGCAAAAGCGTTTGATTTTTTTTTAATCCCAATTTTCCTAATTTCCCGTCAATTGGAAAAGCTCCGAAACTGTAAAAATACCTTTAAAAGGAGTTTAGAGTTAACAGCGTAAAGGAAATGACCTTAAGAAATAATAGGTATAACGAGTGGAGTTGTGGAGTAACAGACGTAGAGGAGAAGGTGTTAAAAAAAAAAAAGTAAGAAAAAAAAGAGTCTGGAGATTTGCGCAGATAATGATAGAAGGTAGCGTCTGCGTTCGAGACGCTTCGTTCATGCAAATGTTACATAAGGCGCGCAACGGCGACTGCTCGTGCCAATTAATCGCTCGAGATAATCGCACACTCTCGGTGCATAACAAGCCAGCGGGCACGCTTTCACGTGAAAATAGAGACCTTCTCTCCGTCTTTATATCTATGGTTAAGCGAATTTTCGTAATTTACCGCACTGTTACGATTCTATACTCTTCTGTTTTGGCCTCGAGCGAATATACCTTTAGTGAACGTTTAGATGCGTTAATGAACATCGTTTCTGTGAGGCTCAGAACATTAATTTGCAATTCGTTGGCAATACTATAGCCAGTATAAGTAATTTAATGTATTTTTTTAAGTACTAATGGCTGACATTAACGGAAATAAAAATGTTTATGGCACTTGTCAGAACTTCCTGTATCGCCATATGGTGTTGAAATGTTTACGTTGTTGATTTTTATCGTACGGCTTTTGGCAATTTTATCAGATTTTCGTGTGTTTTGAGCATCCTGACATTGAAATCTCGATTTCTTTCTTCGCGGCAAAAAAAAAAAATTTCTAGGTATAAGAGACAGAATATAAAATTTAAAAAAGTTTCGAGCTTAATTTATACCGGCTCTGCAGAATCCAGGCGGAGTATCTTATTGTTTCATCTCAAAGAGCTTTTCAGAACACTAACTACTCCGAGATCGCAGTGTTCATTTTCTCTTTGCAAAATCTTTGCGCCAATTTTCGAAGTAACAAATACTGTTCTTTAAATTCAACAAAGTTTCTTTGATATAATTGAAAAGTATGAAATAAAATCTGTATATTTGGCGTAATTACTATATTTTTTTAAAAATTATTTTACAAATTTTCGAAGGAGCAGAAAAAATTGTCAAACTTACAGAAAAAAGTCGCAAAAGTGACTAATTTTTTGTTGTTGCAGAAATGATAAAAAAAAACTTTGTAACATAAATAAACAAATGTTTTTTTCTTATTGTAAAACTAGAAATTGTGATAAAATTTCAGATTAGCAATAAGTTTCTGTGAACGTTTCTGAACGGAAACTTGATGTTAAAAGTATACAAACTTCAATTTAGTATTGAGTGTGTGGTTGATGGAAATCACGTGTGATCAGATGATGGGATATGTACGCGCAATATCGATTCCCCACCGCTCGGTCCATGTGATTGATTAGATAACGGTTCGTTTAATTGGATAAAATTGTATTCAAGGACACGTGCGAAACTCACGATAGTTATGCGACCCATTTGCCTACCTTGGAAGATAATTACTGCATATATATAACCAAGGTATCCCATTTTAATCTTCCACTTGATTTATTTCGAAAAACACTGCCCAGGTCAAGTTATGAATATAATGAAACTTTTAGGGTTCGAAGGAGGACGTTAAAACAACAAAAAATTGGTCCAACATTCAAAACTAATAAAAAAAATAAAGCTAAAAGAAAATGTAATCGTGACTTTTTTCCACCAAAAAATTCGTCACGTTAAAACTAATTTAATAACTTTTGTAGGAAACTTTTTTTGATAAATTTCATATTTGTTAGGTTGGAAGACCATTTTTGAATATCTTAACGTACGTGTGTATGTGCTGAAATACACACAGAAAAAATACGTTTACACGAACGCGTTATTTTGCCTTTGCGGAAATTTCTCTACCATCTTTTTAACGTTTTATTAGAATTGTTCTTACTTTTCCTGGTGTCGGCGAGGCCGAAGTTTGTTGCAAGCCCGGTTGAAGGTGATACCTCTTGGGTGTGAGCATCGCTGGCGGCGCTCCGAGACTACCCGGGGCGACAGCGACGCTCGTCATTGTCATTTCCGGCTCCGCCGGAGCTCCTCTCCACCGACTGCACTTCTCGCCTGCCTCTTTGCGGACAACCAGCAACTCGGCTTCTCTTACTTCTTTTCTTCGGTCCGATTACGCTGTTGCGCTCCTCCCAGGCTCTCATTCTCGTCTCAGCTTCTGGAACAATTAAAAAAAAATATATATATTTACTATTTATATTTGGTGATTAATATTTTCGAGCGGTTGTCATTAGGAATTTCGCAAAACGGCTACGAAAAGAGCCACTTTCGTCCCGCAAAACGGCTATGAAAAGTGCCACTTTCGTCCCGCAAAACTGCTACGAAAAGAGCCACTTTCGTCCCGCAAAACTGCCACGAAAGAGGTCGCTTTTCATGCACGAGTTACAAAAAATGTATTTCGATTCCCTTTACGGATTAGCCAGAATGAATATTAATACTAATAGACCTCATTATTATTACCATCTATCTCATCTACCAAATACCAGATTAAATGAGATAATTTTTTTCACAAGCATTAAAAAAGATACATTTGACAGATCGCTTACGGACCGGAAGTATATCTGTTAAAACAGCAGCGAACATCGGGAGCACGCAGCGATCTGCAGCTTGCGTAAAAGCGAAACGATCACCCACGTTTACGTTACATCAGACCCTACAATGGCCACATTGTTACGCAATAAATGTATAATTTCCCCGCTACCGCGTGATTGTGGAGTGCGGGCGGGAGATCAACGGCATATATTTCGCAAGAGTTATCTTGGTTACTTTCATGGGCTCGCGGGAGCGTATACCAAATCCTTCGACCGACACGAGGCTCTGCGTATGGAAAGTTAAGACGGAGTCAGAGAGCAGCCTGTCCTCGTGTGTTGTGTTACGCTTAAGATGTACTTCCAAATAAAGAGAAATAAATACAAACTGATTAATTGGCCGCTTAAACCTGTTTTAATCGTTTTAATAGCAACGATAACCAACTACAGAATAGTGGAATATTGGAAAAACAGAATTTCCATAAGCAAAACGAACTGAAAGGCTCTTGCATTTATAATTTTTTTTTATCTAACGCTGATCAACTTTTTATAAATCCTGCTTGATGTTAATTTGCATGTTGCATTCAAGTCACCCAATTATGGTAGAAAATACGATGTATTAGAGTATAGAAGAAGAGAATAGAAGATTTATTGCTACATATGAACTTTCGACATTGTATATCGGTCATTCCACACGAATTGGACCACCCTTGTGTTTCGAATTGTCTAAAACAAAATTCATAATTTTCTTGTGGGTGGTTTAGAACACCTAGAATAAGTACCAATTATTTCAGATTTTTTAATCCTAAATTTCAGTCAGAATAATATACCGACATTGTTTGTGTATTTTTTTTCGATTCACTGTATATAAAAATCGATCCATTGTATAATCAAAATGTCATAACATTAAATGTAGGTTTTCGAATCTAGTTTCCACTGAACACTTTCCACATTGGCGCAGTGTAAATTTCATGCGTTTTTGAACGGAACTAAGTTTAGAAAAAAATTCCTTGCGAGGAAACATTTTGATTTTGTTCCAAAATTGAGAAAATTTTCGTTATTATGTATACGCAAACTAAGAAAAAATTGGCACGATGGCGAATTCACATTTTCAACAGATTTAGTTCGATTAAGCGCTAAAAGAATTAAATCGATGTAAATGTAATGATTATAAAAATACCTCTCTCCATTACACGTATTTAAGACTGACAGAATATCTTAACTGAAGTCATTCTTCTTTTTTCTAAAGCCCCATTACCTTTTTCAATTTTTATTTGTACATTCTAAACATTCTTTTTACATTTTCTTTTTAAATGTTTTTTTTTCATCTTCATTTACATTAATAACATTTCTTTTAACATTTATATTAGATTTTACAGATAATAAGTATTGTCTTTTAACCAATGTTGATCCATTTGCTGTTAATAACAAAACCTTTCACAGTTTAATGAGTAATTCATTTTACAGCACCTATTTTTATACCAAATTAAGATTCATGAATAGTTCGCACACATTAATGTATGTCTCAAAGTAAAGAACGTATATAATACCTTGAAAATGAAAGATCCTCTTAACCGACAAAGCGGATAACCACTTATGCGCTTATATAGTCTAATGGACCATTACATCCCCTTTAGCACATAATTTTACAATCATGCATTTTTTTCCCCCGACCAAAATACCGTTCGTCGTGAGAATCTTGAAAACAAAAAAAAATTGCAGAAAAGGAGTTGTAACTTTGATGAAGCTGACAGGTTAGAATTCCAGCTACAGGAACAGGAGCTCGAATCAAAGTGAAACTCTATGCATGTTACGGGGTTATCAGTATTGTCAAAGTCATCGTAGTACAAAGAATATAAAGTCGCCGAGACATCTAAATATAATATTGTATTATCTGACACAGCATACGTGTGTGTACATATATATCGTTGTGACAGGTTCAATTACACGTATATCCCGCATTGACCGTTCAATGTGCGTACGTGCAAGTCATCGATTATTAACCAACCAAGCATAATTGCTAGTGCTGCCGGATGTTTGCTTTTGTATTTGGCGTTCGTCATCTATATAGCGTTGACCATAATCTCTCTTTGGTAATTGTTAATCGCGATCGAACGGATCTTAAGCGAATACCATTATCGAAAAATCGGTGGGTCCCGAAAAGCCAGAATTAATTACCTTTTGATCGAGCCATAATGGATATACTTTATATATATACTTTCAGGTGTCAATGACGGACTCTCTAGAATCATATTATTCAGCTTTCTCTTCGCTCTTATAAAATATATATTGTTTTTCACGTTCGCCACTCCGTGTAATCGAAGCTAACCCAAGTAGAGAGATGGAAATCTGAATGAGTACGATAATATAGCTTGTTGGTATAAAAACGACGCTTTCCCGAGTATAGTTTACATCGCAATAGGAGGCGCATATTGCTACGGACATGCGTCGGCGGCGTCGACGTCTCGTAAATCTTTCTCTGGATGTTCGTATTATCAGTCGAGACTATGCGGAGGAGGTGATGGTATATAAAATACCATGGCGAAGGCGCCTCTCGTTGCTCAGCTATGACTGATGATTTCCACTCGTGCTTTCTTCACCCCGAATGGGTAATGTTAACATATTGGGGATAAGAATCCGACATATCAGGCTTCTATTTTTGTTTCAATACAATTTGTTTCTTAATTATTCTTTTTTAGTATTACTGAGAAAAATTATCATTAAAAATTATACATTATGATATTGGTAGCTCTGGGTAAACCCAACTAATGATTTTTCTTTGGTTGTTGACCGTATTTTTCAAAGTAATAACAGAGGTTTCTGAAATTTAGACAACTTGTAGATTGAATGTTTCTGCGTCGCTTTCGAAAAAGCTTGAATCGAATTATAATCTTCTTTTTTTCGAGATATTAAATGCGTAAGTTGACAACAATCTTCAGGAAAATATGGCTGTAAGGCACGAAGAATCATCACTCACATTTACTTGCTTATATCTTCCGTGTGATTAATGACAGCATTTACGAAAAATACATATTATATTCAATAGAATATGAGGATCCTTATTATGCAAAAACATTTACGGTTATAACGAAAATTGTAGAGAAATCGCGATAAATATGAGACAAATCGTCGAAAAACTGAGGCGAAACGTGCTTTTGAGGTTCCAAATTTTAAATATGACATTAAAATTCACAAATTCTGATGGGACGTAATTTCGACATTACTCTGTTATTTTTTGGTTCGACACTTTTGGAAACGATATTATTGTGTTAAATCAGAATTGAGAAAAAAATGAACACAAAGTGCTTCTGTGTGAACGATTGTTGACATAAACATTCTGTGTAGTTGCGTATTATTTCCGATCGCAATCGGCCAATCAGTGTACTTTTAACTCCCTCGCTCGTCGACGTATATAAAGGTGTATGATTGAGTGTATACGAGTAAGCACAGCATTCTGCAGCATCGAGAGACGAACGTCGACGTGGCTGTGGCATTATATGATCGTTGATGAGGATCAAGATTCTACAGATTCCTCGACATGATTGTCCGTGTTATATCAGCTATCCAGTTGTTGGCAAAGAGTGCTGTCAGTTATGTACAGAAATTTAATAGTACTGCATTTCAGTGACAATCTGTACTGACTTGTCTGTGTGTGTCTTAATTTATCTTAATTTATCTCGGCTTTCTTCACGATTGCAGTGTGTTGAACTCCGCTATGCGAGGGAGTCAATAACCGCAGAATGGCACGTGGAATATTTCGTGTTCGAGACCCTTCGTCGCATTCTTTGGTTTTGCTTTCCCTTGTTTTATCCTTGATGGTTTAATTTAGATGGGTCTGCTTTCAGATCTCTATCGAATATACTATATGGGGAACTTTATCCGCTCAGGCAAAACGAGTTTCGAAGGTTTGCCAAGAGGTCGGCAATCTTTGAATTGGCACGGTCGACTTGGGCCTTGGGTAAACAGAATTTAGTTTATCGAAGAACACCTTCGGATTGGAAACTAGTTCGGTGGCTAACTTTCTTTCTTCTCTATGTGATTCATACTACTTTGGGTGCAGAAAAAAAGAAAAAGAAAATCTAAACATCAATTTATATTATCAGAACAATTCAAGAATAGTTCGGATTTCGTGATTTTTGCGTTCATCCAAATAAGGGATAAAGATGATTTTGCTTTGTTTTCTTGAAATTTATTTTTTCGAGCAAAGTGGTTTTCAAAAATTCAAACCTTTATATTTCAAAAACGGCTTCATGAGTAGTCGTTTTAGATACCGGAAATTTTTAGCTATTGAGCTAAATAGTTCTTTCCAAAGTAAAGCAATATTAAAGGACGATCTATAAATAGGTTCGCTTTTTATACAACTTTTCGAAACATTAAAACGTCTATCTTTTTCTCACGTCAACTCTCACCGAAATGACACAAATTTGTTTAATTTAGCACATCAACTCTACATACTCTACTTGCATAAACCACTTTTCTCGACGATTTGGACCATTCTGAGTGTCCCGACATGAAAATCTTGAAAAAGAATTTTTTTCACGAAAACAAAGCTTCCTCTATGAGGAAGCAAAATAACTTAGTAAAATTTTTGTTGTTTACTAATTTATTGTTGAACTAGTAAGGTGACGAAAAATGTTGTCATATTCACATATTTCATTCTGAAGCCAAAGATTTTGATCATAAAATTAAGTAACAAAACGAATTGTGGACATTTGTGAATATTAAATCGTTGGAGAATGGATAAAAATTCGTTTGCTGTGTACATGTTCATTCGCTGGTTATTGTCATACGAGTATCTTGCGATGATGGGTATTCACCATTCTAGAAACTCTATATCGAAGATTAGATACAGAATAGAAAAGTTCACAGAGAGAATCCCTTCGCACTCTGGTCTAATACATCATACTATACTTGTGGAGGTTTTGCAAGGAAGAGAAGAGGCTCTCATCCGGGGAAAACCCGTTCTCCGGGAGCGTTCGCCAGGCACAAAGATGGCCGTGGTTTATGTCGGGCGTCGTCAGCATAGCTGCTTTGCGTCCCTTTCGCGAACAAGACACTCCTGATGGTCTCTCCCCTGTTCGACTCACCTTTCCACTCTCGTTCTAATGAACCACCCGCCTCTGCTGTTTCCATTTCAACTCAGGAATGCTTGCGATAAAAATTAATGTACCCTCTAAATCATCTAAAGTTTTTAACGACATTTTTAATGCTTCGTATAGTAATTCGTTTCTGATGGAAAAACATGATAACATCATTTGTCCTGGTATATATGTAATTGTTTGTAAAAACCCTCGATGTATATTTTTTATACAAAATTCGATATATTTCCTGGAAAATAAATTATACAAATATAATTTATAAATTATACATATATAATTTATTTCTATTATATTTTTCAAGAATTTTGCGGAAGAAGATAGATAATTTTAAACGCGTTTTTTTTTTAACATATACTTCAAACATAATTTACTGTTCAAACAAGAAGAACATGGAAAAATATTTATTATAAAATGTTGTATATAATTTTAGATATATCCCGGAATGTATGACGAAAAAAAATGGCATTTTTGGAAAATACGTTTTTTTTTCGCGGATAAACTTTAAGCAAATGCGGGGAATTGATGATTATGTTCAGGAAATCACAGCTTGCCTGAATAATGTTACAGAGTTCGCTGGCGGAGAGCTCCGAGAATCGTGGAAACAAGTTTGAATGTCGAGTCAGAGAGTCGAGCGCGCGAGCGTGATGTGGCAAAAACTAGATGCGACGAGTAGTAAGGTAAGGCGCACGGTTCTCGTGCTCTTGCTGCTGCCGCAAGAAAGCTCTTATTACCCAAGAAGGCGCTCTGTTGCGTTGGCCACGAGTCAGCACGGCGATGTTGTACCTAGGCATTGCGCCGCCGGTGTCCGCGAACACGAGAAGATATCACTGCGGTGAAGACGAGACGCAATGCTCGATATTACACCGCGACATGTTCTTTTTGGATGCGAGCGGGTTCGTTGTGGTTCCTTGCTGTTATCGTGTTAGTAAAAAGCCGAACTTGATTACGTGTCTTTTTACACTGATTTTACCAATTGCAGTCAAAAATAGGAGTAACAGGCTCTTTCTTCAAAATATGCATTTTTTATTTATTCATTTATTAATTTAGTTATTCATGCATTTATTTATGAAGCTTTGCTTTTTAGAAAAACAATTTTCATCGATATTTTCGTCTGAAAATTTTCGAAAAATCGGTTCGAGCATTTCGATTTAATGGAATTTCTAAGATTTTGAAAAATATATGTTATCACTCTAACTCGAACAAACATCAAGCTATCGAGCTGAACTTTGTATATCAACTTTGTCAGAGTGATGCAACTATTGGTATTGAATTCGAGCGAAATCGATAAAGTATGTTTCAGATTTTATAGAAATTTGCAATTTCGTAATTTTCGTTGTTGTTGTTGTTGTTAAAAATATCTGCAACTCGAGAACGGTTCAAGCAATTGATCTAAAAATTCTGATACAGAATTTAGTGAGAATCCATCGAAGAGTTAATATTTTAAAGAACTTTACAATTCTTCCGTTTTGTTTCAACATTCAAGAATTTTCGACCGGTTCAAGTAAATGACTTGACATTCTGCAGAATGATCAAACAGATTTGAATGTTTAATATTATTTGGAAATATTGCTTCCTGATAGTATTAACCATTGCTTCTGCCCACAATTCAACCAATGCATTCAAATACTAATAAAAGGTTGAAACTTGCACTTCGTTTCCTAAATTCTTAGGCCCACCATCTATATGAGGAAGCCAAAATTGGCCAACGTACTTTTTTCACAGAGAATGCTTTGTGAATCACCGGTCAAAAAAATAAAAAAATAATGTGGAAGGTTCTACCTTTTTATTTATTTATTTACCATCAGATAATCGTGATCAGCCTTATGGAATTTCTCGGAGTCATTGTCGTGAAAACAATGGGATTTCAAGAGTGTAGTACGCAAGTACCCTATATAAGCATGGAGCATGGATACGAATGGGTCGTATAGTTTGTACGTGTGCCGGAAGTGGTGAGAAGAACGAATCGCTGAAAAAGCATATGGATGCTGATGTTTTGTTGGGATGACTGTGGCTGAAGTATAAGAAACAGAGAGGATGAGACAGACAATGTAGGCTGACACGTTTCGAGACGTGCAGCTGCAAACGTTTCAAGAGAAAAAGAGTGTGTGTATGTGTGTGTGTGTGTGTGTGTGTGTGTGTGAGAGAGAGAGAGAAAAAACATAAATAGTCATACGCTCGATTGCATACTGTTGCATACTACTCCGAGTACTGTTAGCTCTTGTCTTGTCAGCCCTATCGATGCTATTGGCTAGCGGGCGTACTGAGCGCACCGGGCATTGTCATGCACGATCGTACACGTTCACCACACAGTATACGTCGTCGTTGAAGCTCTTATTTTTTTTTCGAGAGCTCCTGTCGCGCATTCCAAGTAGTCTTATACTGAACCCGCGAACGGCCACGCACGAGGAGACACTCCCGTGGAAAACGCTTGAATGTGAGCTCATATAATGGTAAGCCCACCAGGCAGGAAATCTATCGAGGCAGATATTGCACGCGATACACGTTGATATGGAGATTAGTAAAAGCGCACAGCTCGACTACAACTACTTACAATTTATTATACTATTAATTACAGTGTGAAAGCTTTTGTTTCTACTGCCAATCCTGTTATGCAATTTTTTTTTTACATGTAGGGGAAACCGTATCAAAGCGGGGACATGAAATACAATACAATGTTGGTGGTACATTGAGATTTTTGGGTCAGGTCACTCAGAATATGGTCTAAAACGTCGAGAAAAGTGGTTTAGAAAAAATGGCTGGTTGGATGTGCGTTTGTGTGTGTGCGTGTGTGACCGGCATTCAAAATTCGCACCTACATATCTTAAGAATTATCTTAACAATCGGGCTAAAATTTGGGAGACATGTGGGGCAGGTAGGCACCTTTGTTTGTAATATTTAAAAAAAGAAAAATTTTATTTATCTTTGCAATTTTCGAAAAATGTCTGTATGCCTTCTAGCTGACGCTAATTTTAAGCTATCGAGCTAAATAAATTTTTACAAATAAAGCTATATGAAATGAGGATCGGTATTGAATTTGGAATGAATCGACAAATAGGTTTGGTTTTTATTGGTTTTTCAATTTAAAAAAAAATCATTTTGCTGTAACTAACGTCAAAACTCATCCAACGAACTGAAATTTTCTCCCACCAAATAAAGTTAAATTTTTGTTGCAGATAAAAAATAATATTCTGCCGTGCTATATAGTACATTTGATGATGAACGATAAAGAGCTTCGGATTATATAGCAATTTTAATTTTTTTATCTTTCAACCACTTCTACATCTGTACAAGACGTACTAAAACTTCAGACATCTGCGTAATATAACATACAGAAATATATTGTGCCAGATTTGGTGAAAATCCGCAACGTGATCTGAATTTTATAAAACATTACATGTTTTCATGCTTGTATTTTATTCTTTAAATATAAGAACTAGAGAATAATTTTTTATTTTTGGAATATTGTGGGAAGTGAGCAAGAAATGATACACAAATGGGGCATTCGATGACATCTCGAACAAGACCTGACGATGACATCTCAGATCGACGCCGTAATTTTTTATACAAAAATACTTGTCGAAAAATACGTACCAAATTTTTTTTAGATTTTTTAAACACTTTTTACCTGAGATATAAACCTACGTTTTTAAAAAACTGAAAAAATTCTGATAAATCTTATAAAATATAACAAAATTTTTGAGCCTTATGCGAAAATAGAGATTTCATAACTACCGAAGATAAATTTGAAAAATAAAATAAAAGATTAGCATGCATTTTTTGGATAAAAGCGAAGAAAAAAGTTCCTTATAATAATTTTCGTAATTTTTTATACGAAAGTACTTGTCGAAAATCACGAGACAAATTTTTTAAAGGTTTTTTAACACCTTTCACCTGAGATATAACTTTTCGAAATTCTTTAAACCTTCAATGATTTTTACTTGAGAAAATGCACAAAATTCTTATATTTATATGCATTTTCTGAAGTAAAAAAAATTGAGATTTAAAAAGTTTCGAAAAATTGTATTTCAGGTGAAAAGTGTTGAGAAATCTAAAAGAAAAATGTGGCATGTGTTTTTCGACAAGTACTTTCGAATGAAAATTACAGAGTCAATCTGAGACATCATCGCCAGATCCTGATCCAGATGTCATGGAATGCCCCTGATATTATTTTAATATAGTCATCATACCGCCTTTTTGTTAATATCATTTTTTCGATCTATATTATAAGGAACTTTTTTGTTCATTTTTATCCCAAAGTGCATTCTAATCTTTTATTCTATTCTTCAAATTTATCTTTGGTAGTTATGAAATCTCCATCTTCGCATAAGGCTCAAAAATATTGTTATATTTTATAAGATTTATCAAAAAATTTCAGATTCTTAAAAACGTAGGTTTTTAAAAAAATTCAAAAAATTATATCTCAGGTAAAATCTGTTAAAAAAAATCTAAAAAAAATTTGGTACGTATTTTTCGACAAGTACTTTTGTATAAAAAATTACGGAGCCGATCTGAGATGTCATCGCCAGATCTTGATCGAGATGTCATGGAATGCCCCAAATATAACGTACTTTTTAGATTCCTTTAAAAATATTTCGAATTTTTACAAAACTTTCTCAATATGAGGAAGCCAAAATCGATAAACAAACTTCCTCATAGAGACAGCTTTGTTATATTTGGCACTGGACTTTTGAGAATTTTTTCTGATTTTTCCCGGCTAAAAATATATTAGTTTTGAAAAATCAGACGTCAAATTTAGGAAAAAAAAAATCTAAAAAATTGGAATAGCGTTTTAGAGTTGGAACTAAAATATAACAAATTATGAATAAAATCCGAAAGGTTGAAGGTCTGACTCAGGTTGAAATGGTATGAATTGCCCCATATAGTGTAGTACTCAACGACGATGTTGTGACGGGATTGCGCTTTTCTTGCGGCGCCTTGTCAAGGCCGAGGATATCCCAACGATAACGAGGGATACCAATGGCAAAGCGAGGGCGAGTGCTCGACGGCCCCGGCGCGTGTACGCACGCGGTACGCGTGTTCCAGTTCTCACGGGGAGGGCCCCGCCGGTTCTGCCCGCGCCTTTTACGTCTCCAAGCTCTCTGAGGGAATAATAAACGATCTCCGGGTGCGTTTCAAGTTTCACTCCTGTTGCTGTTGGCTCTCTTTGCTTGACTGGCGCCACGCAGTGCGATTCTTACGAGCTCTTCGAAACCTTTTACCTTTTATTTTCGTCGCCAAACGAGTTTTTGGATCTAATTATAAAATTAATTTGCACGATTTCTTCGATCATTATGAAGATGATAACTATATATATATATATAGTATATACATAGGCCATAGCAATTTTATTATCATTATATCCAATTAACGTCTAACAGAGGTACAAATTATCTTGCTATCAATATTATAGGCATTCCTGGCCAACTTGGTAAATATTTGAAGCTGACTCTTCTGATATGTTTCAATATTTTTGTATCTTATTATATCTGCTCAATAAAACACACTTAATTTTTTAACATTAATTTTGTTTTCTTTCTAATTCCACAAGCTTTCTGTGAATTTTTTAATTCAAAAATCTTTGCACCAATTCGAAAGTCTGAAAAGATTCCATAAAATGTTGCACCTATGAAAGTGAGCTACGAAAGACAGCTTTTTGATCGATTTTAGACGGTTTCAAGAATCTTTATTTTTCTTATATTCTTTAACTCGAGCAATCAAACTACGCTTTTATGTATAAATAAGAAACTACTATTTTTAAGAAATTATTAATTAAAGAAATGTGGTTGCTCAATCGTCCCTGAATAGATAACAGATTTAAAAAAAATGAATCAGGCGATTGTTTTTTTTTATCAGTAATAAAAACTTATCGAAAAACTCAGAAAATTGATTGTGTGTTACAGTATTTTATGTAAAAAAATCTACAGATTTTAATATGACAAACTGCCTAAGAAGATTCCTTTTTATCTGTATCATTTTGAAAAAAAAAG
Organism: Perithous albicinctus; assembly: GCA_964016905.1. Taxonomy (NCBI): domain Eukaryota; kingdom Metazoa; phylum Arthropoda; class Insecta; order Hymenoptera; family Ichneumonidae; genus Perithous; species Perithous albicinctus. Next base: position 14,775,363 of record OZ024688.1, read on the forward strand.
ATTTTTTATTTTGTAAAAAAATGGTTCCCCTGTAATTTTTTATATACTGTCTTTATATTATGTCTTATGTGTCAGAACGTCATTACGAATAATCGCTTGCATGAGATTTTCGATACGTTATGTGTCACCAATAAAAAAATCATAAGTTCTATTTTTTCTTAAAATTGGACGCCCTTTAAATGCTTTCAACTATTCTCGAATAGTTTGGCAAATCCTTTCGCCAATCCCAAAACATCTAAAATCAATTTAAAAAATGATTACCTATTTTTTGTTCAGATATTTAAATTGAAATAAACATATATGCATTCCAAATTCTAAAAAAAAAAATTCGCGTCCTTTTTGTTTCAATTTCTTCTTTTTTTTCAACTGGAAAAGGTTAACAAAAAAAAAAGAATGCTATGTCTACGCGTCGTATTTGTCCTCATTCAAGAAAGTGCCGTTAATGCAGCAATTAACTACGTTTGTGTTCTTCACTTTAAAAAAACTCAAAGACAATTAGCATTCAACAATAACAACAACAACAAAACCCTAAATGACAAAAAATGATGCTGCGGATCGTTTATTATTAATACTAATTACAGTCGATTAAAATAATAATCCCTGCATCTACCATTAAAAATCATTGATACCACAATCAGGTATACAGCACGATTAGATGTTTAATACAAAAATGACTCACTGGATTATAATCAGTAGTATTACAGCTGATGCAAATAACGATGATCCCCTCATTAACGATCTCATAATTTGCGCTGTCTTTAAAAAAATTATTAGCGCACGTTTGTTGTTTTTTCTATCTAAATACTACTGCCTTGAATAGGCACTTCTGCAGATGATGTTTCTTCTGGCAAAGAAACATCACGAGGATGTGCGAAGTGGCTAGACGCTAATCCAGAGCGTCTAATGACTAAAAGGCACTAATTGACGGTAGAGCGCTTGCGGGATTGAAGTAGAAAAGTAGATGACGACTGACGTATAAGAAACGAAGAGTCCGATGGTTTCTCGAGGCTGAGAGACGACTATTGGAGAGCTCTGTACAGCTGAGAGGCGTTGACGCGAGAGAACAAGATCTCGATACTTATATACATATATATATATATATAAGAGGATAGGATGACCCGATAACGGTTCTCTTGGAGAAACGGTTATCGGTTGGGCCAGAGAGTGCGAGAGAGGAAAGGTGAACAGAGCGAGGAGAGACGACGACTCCGCACGCGACGATAACCCGGCACCTCTATAAGAGACAGGGCCGTTTGAGCACGTCAAACTCAGTCGAAAGTTCTCGTAACGGGCTTCGAACTGAGTAAGCCGAGTGAGCGTATATATACACATACACACACACACACACACACACACACACACATGTGGGGTGAAGAATTAAAAGAAAGGTGATAGTGAAAAATAAGAAGGAGGCTCCTCTCTCGTGCAAGCAGCGACACGAAGGAAATTCAACAGCGAAGCGTGAAATTGCCGCCGTATCGGCACGCGCTTCTTGGATTAAGCACGGACTTGTCACGTGAAAGGGATTGCATTGGACATTGGAAAAATTAAAATTAAAAAAAAAAAACCTGTTTAAAAAGCCAACGGGTGAAGAACCGCTGGCGTTTTGACAACGATAAATCGCGTCAATTTTCTTCGGAGGAAATTATAAGAAACAATTAGTAAAATCATTTAGGTAGCTCGTCTGTGTAAAGTGGCTCAAGTAAAAAGAAAAAATTGCGCTAATGACTTTCAAGGTTTATTGAAATTAAATCAAATTTACCGAATGTTAGGAGATATAGTAAAAAAATACTTTTATAGTTTAAAAATAATTTTAAAGACGTACTTTTGAAAAAAAGGAACTACTACTAAAAAAAATATACTTGGAGATGGAGATTTTTTTAAACGATTGAACGGTTAAAAAACGCTTAAAGAATTAAGAAAAAAATCAAAAGTAAAGATCAATTTTACTGTTTCTTAAAAAAGAAAAACCAAAGGTAGAGTCCTACTACTTTTGTTTATTGGTCAACTGTCTTGAAGGAAACATTTAAAATTCTGTTATTATTCTTTGAAAAAATGTATTAAAGCTTAAAAGGAGTGAAGAGACAGCGAAGCAAACCAAGCATATAGGAACAAGCGTGGAGATTGAAGCAACAATTGAAGCAGAGGATATGTCACGGCTAAGCGTTCACGTTTTGACCCACTTACGCCCAGCTTATATCCCCTTATCCGATCACTTTCATAGCAGTAGCCACATTGGCTTGGATCCTAGGTCAGTACGTATATGCTCACTTTGGTGCTGTACTCCCTGCTGGCCCTCTCCGAATCCGCCTTCACCTCTTGCTCTCGATATCTTTCAAATTTCACCTTCACCTCTACCTTCGTCACTTATTCTCACTCTTTCTTCGTTGATGTATGTACTCTCGTCTCTCGAGCAACCTTGCGTCCACTCTCGCACCTCGAAACCCAAGCGATTTATCACTTCGATACGAATCACCTTGTACACATGAGAGAATGCAGACAATTTATATATGGGGCAATTCATACCATCTCGACCTGGGTCAGATCCTCGACCTCTCGGATTTGGTCCATGGTTTTTTGTAGTTTTGTTCCATCTCTAAAAAGCAATCAGATCACGCGTCCATTTGTTTTTTAAAGCTTTTTCTGTACTTCTTTTTAAATTAGAAGATAAAGTCTGTTTACTGATTGCTATTGCTCGAACATTTTTATATGTAACACGGGATTGTTGAGAATTTTTTCTGAATTTTCCGAAGTTAAAAAATTTTCTTTTAGAATCGACAAGTTTGCACCATTTTCTTGTCACTTCTAATATAACGGTAAGCTTATTGTTTCTTTTTTAATTTTATTTCAGAGTTCACTCTTATGACTCTCGCTATTGCAAATTATATAAAGCAGTTACAACTATATATATATATTTTTTTAAAACAATAATAAAATTTAATTAGTTGTGTTAAGAGCCGAGTTTCATAATAGTAAATTAAAGTTCGAATTTTACCTGATTTTAACACTTTTTTTTCGAAAGCTGCCACTCCGATTTGACAACGAAATTTGTTTAATGTGCACAGATAAAGTCTAGAATATTTGTTGCACATGTTAAAAAGTTAAAAACTATTGGCTTTAATATTTATTTGAAACTGTTTGAATAGATAGCATCCTAATATGATCCCAGATAATGTTTTTTTTGTTGTTCGTTGCTTCTATTTCTGGTAGCAGGTGGAAAGTCGAGTGTCGAATCTAAGTGATCCTCTGGCAAACCAACTTTCAACCAAGTGTGACGTTCGCTCACGCAAGTCTCTTTTCCTCGAGGAGCTGCACACAAAGCGATTCAATTCATTCTGAAACGATGGTATATAGCATCATCAAAGATAGCAAAGTATGTATTTATACCTTCGGCATATCCAAGAACAGTCGGAGACGTGATTTCGCAAGAAACATAGTCGGACTTTGTATTACACGAGAGAAGGATAGAAGAGACAATCAAAGATGCCGAAACAATCGCAAGCGAGATAACCCCGATATGCTGTCAAGGAGTCGAGGAAGAAGCCTTGCGGGAAGATTCTACACAGTAGAAACATTTTGTTTTTCTCCTCTCATTTATTGCCATTAATTCGTAAAGTGGGTACATCAATCGGGACTATATAATTCTGCTGAGAGAATCTCCGATTCGAAGATATTTGGAAATTCAGGCTCCACCGGAAACCAATCGATTCTCTCATCGCGGCGAAAAACGCCGGTCTCGCATAAGGCATGGCACAATTTTGATAGTATCGCGTTTTAGCTGTCTCTCGCCTCACGGTAATACTGCAACCAAGAGCTTTCCTTTCCTCGGTGGCACGGTGCGTGATCGAGAAGCCAGCGCCAACAGGCCAGGGCAGGAAGCGAGCGAACGGTCGAGCGTTTCCTGACAATCTCCCGTGAAACCGGGGCATGGACCCTCGCTATCTTGTGCAGCGGACGAAGGAAAATAAAGGAAAAGAAAGAAAGGATATCTCTGCAGGAAAGCAATATCTTCTAACGCAAGCGAGTGAACAAGTACGGCTTCATAAAAAAATTTTATGGGAGAGAGAGAGAGAGAGAGAGGCTAAATGGATGGTAACGTGTCAAAATAAGACTTTAGAGGAACTCACGTCCGAGTAACATTTGTAAATACAACGCCAAAATAATGGACAATTACATACAAACATCGCAGAAATACTTAGTTACCATCGAATTTGCATTGACTCGAAAGGACAAATCATTTTTGGGGTATCAGGGAAAAATGGCCGATGGAAAAAAGACCGATTTTGTACAATTGCAAGATCGTAAAATTACGAGTAAGAAAAAAATGGTCACATTTAATACAAATTTATATTTATTGATCCAATAAGTGACATTTTTTTTTCTAAAACCGGCAAAATCGTTAAACGAAAGTTAGACTTAAAAAAAATTATAATACAGAAAAATATATCGTAAAATAAAAATACAAAAGTGTCAACAAATATTTATAGTACTTTCTTTTCTAAAACAGTAAATCGACAAAAAAAAGCCGAAATAAACAAGAAGTTTCTGTAGTCGTTTTATGAACAGAAACTTTTTATCAAACCTGCACAAATTTCAATTTAGACTTTGTGCACTGAACAGCATTTTAATACGAGCATAAAAAGCAAAACATACAATTAGAAATATAGATTTGCCAAGTTAAGTTGCATTTTGGAATTAGGTTTATATTTATGTCACGTTAGGCCATTTTGCCTCTCGTTCAATGCGTGCTACAATGTGTATAAGCGGCATACCCGCCCACTATGTAGGTAGACGGCTTTCCTCGCTCCATGAAAGTGGCCTCACCCGAGGCACGGAGGCCAATATACATGAACGTACGCGTATAGGAAAAGTGCTTAAGAGCAATGTTTAACGAATATATAAACATTGATCAGTTATAAGTTTGACATCGGTGCTCTGACTTGATACTGCTGGTGTTGCACGCTATATACTGAAAGTTTATGCACATGTGACTCTCTAGCCACCGTGTGTGTTTGACTGTCGTCGAGATGCCAGAGCGAGGAACGATTTACGGCGTGAAATAATTGACCGTGTCTCTCTCTATCTCTCCTCTTGACTCGCTCTCGATTACTGCAGCATGCGCCAGATAAACAGCGTCGTATAACGATGTTCATTGCATTGGGGATCGAGAGTTGCCTGCTCCTGCTAACTGCTTGAGTAGAGCGAAAGTTTATACTCCGGGAGAGACCTGCGAGCGCGAGCCTTGAGAGGAAATTTTCTTGAATGGCAGGCTACACAACTCAGTATCCACACTCTCCACCATATGTCGAGAATATATAGTGGATGTGTTTGAAACTGACACCTGGAAAAATGTATGCTAAGGATGACTATATGGACGGTCTAGAGAATTTCTTAAAAAAAGAAAAAAATGCAACGGTGATTACGGTTTACATAGTTGATTGCGCGTACGAGTTTAGATGATTTTTTATGTTTATTTTTGTTTTTCTTTTTAGTACAGGCGTTCTCATTTTGTTTTTTGTTTGTTTTTTTTTTAATTGTTTTACATGCCTTTTAAGCCTATTGCAATTTGTGCCGGTCAGTTTCAGCTGTAATAGAAAAATAATAAAATATGACTAGCTGTTTTTAAAGTACTAAAAAAAAAGTTGTAGGCATTATTATCTGTTAAAATAATGAATTCAAATTGCTCCAAAATTCGAACTCATTTGCCGATTGTCACAAAATTCGGTACATAGCAAGGGTGAGATATTTTTCATCTGTAATTTTTATTCATAAGAAGTTTCAGTTCGTTCATTGTCAGTTGACCTGAGTTATAACAGAACGTTATTTTTTTTTTTAAATTCAATCTCACGTAAGTGTTTTTTTTTTCGTCTGTAGAAAATTTCAGTTCATTTGGTGAGATTTGACGTGAGTTAGAGAAGAATGAATTTTTTTTTGCGAAAAATTCAAAATTTCATAAAAATCGAACCTATTTGTCGACTCATCCCAAATTTAATACCGATTCTCTTTTATTATAGCTTCATTTATAAAAAAATTATTTTGCTCGCTAGCTACAAATTCGCGAAAGCTAGAGAACATACAGAGACTTTTCTAAAAATTGAAAATGAAATAAATAATAATCTTACGTTTGCAAACAATTCAAAATATAAAAATAAAAAATTTTCACGAAAACAAAGCTTCCTCTATGAGAGAGAAAAATCGACACATTCTTGTAAATATGGTCGTAAATATAAGTTAATTAAAATTGATTATGATAATTGATATTAATTAAAATACATACATTTTTTAAACGACTGCTGTAAAATGTTATATTTATTAAATCTGTTCAACTGAAGTAGATATTGTCATAACGCAACGTCAGGAGCAAGGCACGAGCTCGAGGTATTCGTAAACGTTCACGAACATTCAGTAATCAGGCTATCGTGTGTCACTCATAAATCGTAAGGGTCCGATTGCCGATACAATGTGCGGAATAATATTTGGCTCCTTTGAACGAAGCTATAACGTACTCAAATTTCAGCAGAGCAACATAAGAGACCAGCGAGCAGAAGCGATCGTGTCGATCAGACGTCGTATACGGCTTGCCAACAGCCGGCGGCCTCCCCGAAGAGCGACTCGACTACTCCGAGTGTGTCACACCGAAACGAGTCGAGACGAAACTCGCGAAACTGCTGCAGGACCCACCGGAGTGATTCCGCGGGACCCGTCGTCGCAGCCACGACCAATTTCGTAACGGGCTCGACATAACTCTGTCGTCACGTGACGAACGAACCTCTTTTTTGCTCTGCTCTCTGCTCTCATTACGCAATTCGAGTCTTAACGATTTAACGGAACGTGGTAAATGTGAATTATCGTTTTTCGTTGATTTAAACTTGGTTTTTTTTTTCCAGTAGTAAAAGTCAATATAAAATCAAGCCGTAGTTTTTTGCTGAAATAAATATTAGAAATACAAATATTTCTGTATTTTATAATGCTACAATTTGACGCGTTTACACTCATTCCCTGCTTAGTCTTAAAATGCTCGTATTTGCAAGTAGTGTTATACATATTTTGTAAAAAATAAAAATGATCGCTTTTGGAAAAATCGATTTTTACACTAAAGCATACTTTGTAAAAGCGTTAAAGAATTTAAGACATACTCACATGTTCGACATAATTCTGTCGTCACGTAAATAAGGAACGTCGAAGGAACTCTTTTTACTCCCAATTGCCCGCCGGGGAAAAAATAGTCGGGAGTTATGCGATTAGCGGTAATCAGCTGATCGATGTGGTTTTCTATTTCGCCACATTTTATTCTGGTCTCTGCTCTCATTACGCAATTCGTCTTGTACCGATTAATGGGATCGTTAAAAAGGTGTATTATCGTTTTTCGTTGATTTCAACTCTGCTTTTTTTTCGATAGTAAAAGTCGATAGAAAATTAAGCAGGTTTTTATTCAAATAAATATTAGCAATATAAATATTTTCCTATTTTATTCGTAGACTAATAAAATTTCGGTGTTTTGTTCCTTGTAGAGTTTGACGTCCTACAATTTTCTGACTTTGGTCAATTTTTTTAAGTTACGATATTTTGTCAAATAAAAAACAAAATCAGAATCAGATGGGGTACAATGGGTTAATTACTTCATAGGAGGTTCAAACTTTTTCTCTGCAAAGTAACTATATATGTTACTTATTTCGCAAAGTTACAGATTTTTTGACAAATATTTAGATACAAAAAAAAAATTAAATGGAAGTATAGCGAAATACCATGTATTTTAAATGGCAAAATTAAGGTCTCCAGAGGGAGATTTAGACCCTGAAATAAAAAATTGAAATTTTCAGACTGTTTTTCAAAATATATTTATAAACGATTTACGAGGCGTTCGTGACAAAATTCATCGGCACCCCAAATAACGACTGCCCTAATATAAATATAGCATATCCATTATTTATCAATCTTGTCCAGAATAGAAAAATATAAAATTGATGATGTTCAAGAAAAAAAAAAAATGATACTTCAATATTGCGAATATGTTATGAAAATCGCCCAATAAGGGAAACATAAACCATTACTAACTTTTTATTGCAACAACAGCAATAAAATCTGTTTTATTGTGTTTGTTGTCTTATAATAAAAATATTTATAGATAGTGAAACTTTTCTTTATCCGAAAAAATAGTGACTGAACTTTAAAACGTTAATAAGCAACATTGTCTCTATAAAATATAAAATCAATTGTTAAATTTTCAATCGATGTCGAATAAAAAATACTTATAAAATGTTAATAAAAGAAAAATCAAATGAAAGTCCAATGAAAAAGATGGTGCTGAAGCGACATTGATATTACGTAATAACTTGTTATGCACCTACGAATAGATCTATAGTGGCAGACTACAATTAACGTTCGATTATCCGCAAATGACAGAATCGTGTATGATTTATTTTGTCACCCTTTTACATAAGCATGCGTACCTTGGACGCGAGATACAAATGGAAATGCGCAAACAAACGAGCTTTACATTTATTTTCTTTAAGTGTTTACATAGAGAAGGAGGGGAAAAGTAGCGCAACCTCGATTTCGTTTCAGGTGGATCAAGGCGAGATGAGAGAATTCGGCCTCGTCGTAAGTCGTAAGCCCACTCTTTCTCTTTCTCTCTCTCTCTCTACAGATTTCAATTGCAGAGGCCCACTCTCTCTCTCTCTCTCTCTCTCTCTCTCTCTCTCTCTGCAGATTTCAATTGCAGAGGCCCGAATTAATATACACATATATACACTCAGCGTCAGTGATACTTATCCTTATATTACAAATACAGCTGCTGTCTATGATCGACGAAAATTAGTGCTATAATTTAACCAGGAATACGAACGTTCCGCTTGGCCTGCTGTGAAATCCCCTGTGGTATCTATGATAGAGGCACAGACCGATAACAAAAAAAAGAAAAAATTTCGTCGTACAATTTAAAATTTCGTCGGGGTATAGACCGATCAGAAATCTTGTTTTAGGCGTTGTAAAACTCCGTCGAGGCATAGACCGATCAAAAACAAATTTTCGTCGAAAAATAATAAAGTTTATATATGTTTTTTACAATGTTGTAAAAGAATAAGAAAATCATTACTACGGGAAAATATAATTTTAGCAGTTTTCGTCCATTATTAACCTAATTTATTAATTAATCGAGCGGTAAGAATTTATAATCAATGGCTCAGAAAATTGAATAACTTTTTATTTAATGGTAGCAATTTCTCTTTTATAATCGCTGTGTTAACGATGAATGGAACGTACATATATCCAATCAAAAGTTCGTTTTAATTAGATTTTAAGTAGTTTGAGTAGATGAAAAAAAAAAATTAACGTCATTGAATATACCAAGAAAACTGATTTTGAATAATACTGCTAAAAATATTTGTAATAAATTAATTTTAAAAAGAGAATTTTAAATAATTTATTATTACTCAGAATCAGTGATTTTGATATCTTTGATGACATCGATTTTTTTTTTCAAATTTTTCTTTCTTCTTAAACTACCTAAAAGCTAACCAATGACATTTTTGTTTGTGAATATATATGCAATGCATTCTGAATCAATGAAAATACATATTTTGAAAAATTATTTTTCACTTTTATAATTATTTAAGGAGGCTTAAAAATTATTTAACCACGGGTTGATGAAAATGGCACTGAAGAAAAACAGGGCAGTAGGGTTAAAGAACAATGGTCGAAAGGAGTGAATATTCACGCTCCGTTTAACTCCAGTCAACGAATATGGTCATCAAAAGACTTCAGTACCGACACAGACAATATATCCTGTGTTGACCAGTTGATGTATGTATATCATGCGTTACAATCTCTACGAGAGAGTAGTTAACCGGTGCGGTACGTCGCGCAGCATTACCCAAGAGTCTCAAGAAAATGACCATTTTCATCGAACTTTCTTTCGACGAGCTAGGAATGTAATTTCACGAGTCACGACCTTTGGACCACGAGCCTGTCTGCTTCCATTTGGCACGAAGAGTCCTCTATTGCTTTCAGGCTTTCAGCATTGGACTCGTGCATCAATATACCGGTGGTGGTGCTCTATACTTGTACCATACGAAGAAAAGTTGGCCAGCGCAATTAAGTGCGTTTCGCGGTGCTGGAAAGCGTGCTCACGCGCGACTTCAGCGGCACAGCTAGATATATATACGTACGGAATACTATGTAGGCAGGCATGCACAGTATCTACAGTAAACGCACCGGCAACAGCACACTTTTTATACAAGTAACGGACGGTTGCACGGACGGCAAGCTGGATGTAATCCGACGAGAGCACCGGTGCACGATACACTGTCGAGAACAACTTGGTATCTTTCACGTACAAATTGTATATGTAAAGGGGAAAAAACGAACGTCATGCTACTACAAAAATGAAAATAAATAAATGAATAACAGTCAGTAAAATCAGACTAGTTTAATTTATTTTACAGCTTGATTGTAGGCAGCGATTTTTATTTCGCGTCTCACCTTGGATGTTAAAAATTGAAAGGAATTTCTAATAACATTTGTTTCCACATAATATGGCAATTTTGTGTAAAATTAGAGTGCCAGATTTGAAGTTACAAACCTCATTGAGGTTGATATTTTTTTTTTGCATTTTGCTTCCTCGTAGAGAAAATTTTGTTTTCATGAAAACAATTTTTTTTTCGAGATTTTCATGTCAGGACACTCAGAATGATTCAAAGCGTCGAGAAAAGTGGTTTAGAAAAAATGTCAGTATGTATGTATGTGTGGAACAAGAGGAAAGGACAAGCGGAACTTGTCATAATAACATGAAAGTTATTGTAACGTTCACGGAGGCAGGTTGCAAACACTTTGGTGGACAAACAAAAATAATAGCCTCTCATTTTGAGAATGTACAGCCCATACAAATGTATAGTCACCGATAATAACATTTTTACAGTGTAGCAATTATTTCTTGGTCGAAGAAGTAAGTGAAGCTTCCTGAAAATCATGAAAATTTAATTGTATTTCAATTGCCTCTTTTATTTTCTTTTAATGTCTTTCAGTTGTTTCCGTCCCCATTTTTATACAGTCCAATGAAAAGTCATACTTGATTGATATAGAGACCATTTTTCTTCAAATTACAAAAAACATTTAGTAAAATGTAATAATACTTTTGTTGTTGTAAAAACTCCGATAAATATGTTGAAAAAAGAGAATTACCACCTTTTTTTAAATGACAAAAAAAAATATTTCTTTGTCACAATTAAAAATAATACATATTCCGTAAAATGAAAATACAAAATGTATTAAATTTCAAGTTTCTGTGGACATTTGTAGACATCAGATTTCTGTTGAAATTACACAAATTGCAATTAAAAAAAAAAGTACTCTGCATATCGTGTATAAATCGTAACTTATCCATTCACGAATTTCGTGAGACAGGAAAAGCCATTTCAAAATGATTTTAATTCCCATGTCAGCGTATACATACATCGCAATATGCTTCGCTCCGCCTGGATGTGGACATCAGGTGGTAATTAAATTGATTATTGAACGTAACGCTTTTATAACGAGAAGCTGCACAAGTGGCCGAGCACGCTCACCGTAGTATACCTCTAAACTCCGGTAGCCAAGAGTGGCCCCACTCGAGCAAGCCATAACTTTCCTCGGTGTTCTCGAGGACTCTCGATTCCTATAATGAATGGTAACCGGTCAAGAGGAGGGCCTTCCCACTAAGAACCTTTCGTATCGATCCATAGACCGTCAAGCTAATCACCATATAACAGGCAACACATAGCACTGAGGAAATAACAATGCGAAATTGGCAAAACGTTCACGTGTTTGCTAATATTATCAAATAGCCGCGGTGTTGAAGGGAGATTCGAATCGACTTCAAGAATTCATTATTTCTTACACGCCAGTGTTGCAAAATTCACTTCCTGTCTCACAATTATACCCGAGCCAATGTATATATCCACCGGCTATATTTATATATATATAGATATATTGTGAGCTTTGTTATGTTAGCGGTTGACCAATGAAGGCTAATTATTCATACTCGATTCAACGGGTGTATCGTATTTCAAGGAACAGTCGACAAGGCAGTTGTAAACTGAACGAACGAGCGAAGTAATGACACGGAAAAGTTGTGGTAACGGTAGTGATCACGGTAGGACTAATCGATCACAGCGGCAGGAGCAGCAAGCAACCAGAGGCCACCAGCAGCTGAACTCTCGGAGGTTCTTCTCTTGAAGCTAAGTCGGATAGACTCTTTTGCAGAGGAAAAAGAGAAGCATTGGCACAAGGCTTAGGGTATAAACAGGGGAAAACGAGTCTTTGGAGGTTTCTGCGGTGAGACACTGCTGCTCATCGTCCAAGCAAAGGTCGACATTCTCTTCTTCGATAGCGAGAATTCGAACCGGTCGTCGAGCAGAGAACATCGCCAGCCATTTTTCCAAGACTTTTATTTTATTTTATTTTATTTTTTTTTTGTAAAGTCCCACGAGTACGTGTATCAACGCCCCGGTGAGCAGTCGTGATCGGTAACAACCGTTCACCGTCTCGGCGAACGCGGGCCAACGGGGTCACCGTCTGGTGGGCTCTAAGCAACCGACTTTTCTACATTGTTATTTTAATTTATTCATCGTGGGCAAACGTCAGGTTGATCCGATCACCTATCATTTGATTTTGCTTCTTCACAAAGCTTTGTTTTCGTGACATTTTTTTTTTAAATTTTCATGTCAGGACACTCGGAATGATCCAAAATATGGAGAAAAGTGGTGGTTTAAAAAAAATGTGTGTATGTCCGGATTTTGTTGTAAGCACGATAACTGTCGTAATTTTAGATGTATTTTCTTCACAGCAACGTTTAGGATTGTAGTCGGCACGAATCGGTTGGTAAATTCCAATTTTACAGAAGTTTGAAAATTTTGAAAAAATCGTTTTCACGCTATAATTTTCGCAAATTGACAGAAGTCAGGGTGAAATTTTGTACGTAAATGGACTACCATCAAACCATGATTGAGTGTACCAAATTTGACGAGAATCGATAGAGTGGTTCTAATTTTATTGCAATTTCATTTTTTTTTAATGTCTGCCAAGACTTCAGCTCCTGTAAATTCTGAGATATCCGGCTGCAATTTTTGACATAAATTTCACGATTATTGATTATTAATGATGACATAAGTCAAAGGAATTGTCGATATGTCGGTAAATTTCGATTCTGGTGAATAAAAAAGAAAAAAATGGTGTCACGAAATAAAAAAAATATTTTGAAATTTCTTGCAAATTTAGCTTAAATGTGGTTCACATATGGACTACTGTTGACCAAGGTTTGATTACTAATTTCACGCAATTCGGTCGAGCGGTTCAAATTTTATGACATTTTGCATTTTTTTGAAAAATATCTTTCAAGCTCAGACAAGCTTGCAAAGTAGAAATTTGCCAAATACTTTCTCATTACTTTTTTTACAAATATTGTATATCCAGTACTGAGAATACGGCACATGATCAAAATAACGTTTGGAGCAATGAAATGAATAAAATCTTTTACATTATATACTTTCAACGATAAAAAAAGTCAACCTTAATTTTCTTAAAAATCGGCAAAGCCATCTAACAGTTACTTACTTTAACTTGTATTATTTTGTTCTCATTTTAAGTTCATATGGGCAAAAAAACCTTTCTGGCACTAAACTAAAAAAGCTGTAATTTTCCTAACTTATACTCAAACATTTTTCTTCCGCTGTCTCTCTAAGAGAACAGTCTGGGTATTGGTATCATTAGTAAAAAAAATCCTCAGCATTTGTGAACGCTCCTATTAGATAGTTGAAAAAAGTTAACACAACTGTAAAAATATTCACCTGAACGTTTTTAATAGTTGTCACTTTTAGTTACCAGAACTGCAACGATTTCTCTGAGTCAGTGCCTAAGCTACGTGAAGGCAGACGCATTGTTCTCGCCGAGATATAATCACGTAGGCAGTTACACCGAATAGTAAAGTAAAGGAGGACGGCAAAAGAGATTCATTTAAAAGTAACGAGACAGAACGGCCAACGAAGCGTATAATTTCTACAAAGGAGTCTTGAACACCTTTGGTTCAAGCTCACTCGGTCTCCCGCCTCCACTTCAACAACCAGACAATTCACAATGAACGGACCACAATTGCTTTTCATCCGCCACATTTCTGGTACAAATGCGTGCGGTGAAAATAACAACGAAATCTACTGAATAGCGTATAACTATATTGTGGCAATCAATACTTGGTAGGCAAGCAGGCGTTTCAGTTAACTGACGACAAACTTTTTTATATCATATAGGTGCTCAAACTCTTGTTGCTTATAATGAACGGGGGCCACAATTTCCTTTTTCATCCGCCACACATTTCTGGTACAACATTGTAGCAATGTTCGATATTTAGTGGACAAGAAAGCGTTAGAACATTTAGGTGACGACAAGCTTTGAGTTTCGATATCATATATGCTCAAACTGTTGTTGCCATTCAACGCAGGCAAGAGACGAGGACGAGTCGCGTGACTCTTTATACCCGTTAGGTCGCGATCGAGTCTGGTGTCTGCGTGTGTCGAGGAGCCACAGAACTCCTTCCAAGGTGTATACAGACGCCCGTGTGTTGCTGCCATGGAATTCCGGGACAACTGCTAAAGATACGTGAAAAAGTGTAGCGTTGAGGTGCGCTCCACCATCGACCATTTCGTTTACGTTGGCTTACAGAGCCTGCAAAAGAGGCTGAGAATCACTGCTCGCCACTCGCGCGTTACGACACGAAGGAGCTCTGCCTGGCCCAAAAGTATGTCAATAGGAGAGCAAACGTCCGAACGTCCAGGCCGCGTGTGGGCCCCGCTCACCGCCACACGGAACACCATCGCTCACCTCTACACAGCCTCGCTGCCTTAGCTTAGTACAGCAAAGGAGCAAAGCTACATTCGAAACGAGGCCAAGCAAATCTGAATCGTATAGGTCCCACATACGCACATTTTTGTAGCGTTACCAAACATTTTAATAGGCGTCATTAATTTGTAAATTATAGATGATTACAATTTATTCGAGTAGTATTATATATGGAAACAAAATGTATGAGTATAATCGGGGTACCAGATTTTTAACTAACACACCACGTTCTTTTGGCAGATTATTTCCTCTTTAATGTTTATAAAATCTGAACTAGTTTGTCGATTTATCTATCTAGTTCTAAAGGCAATTTTTTCGTTGTATTATTCTTTATTGAAACACAATTTCTGTCCGAAGTGCAATTTCGAATTTGAATCACGGCACTTTGCGGTTGGGCATATTAATTGACAGTTTTATTAAATGCACAATTGCCTAAAAAGAATCATGCCGTAAGAAACATTTTACAACGAAAAAATCTTAAGGTGATGTGATTACTACTATCACTACTCGGTTGGTGATTAAAAAAAGCTGTAACCCGAATATCTTTGTCACAAAAAAAGACTGAGGCCGATGCCCTCCGGTGTCTATCAATTCTGCAGGACCTTCCTCTGTCACCCAACCGATAATCTGTGCTGGAGAAAAATTTGGGACACGAATATTAACTCAATATCTATAACACCCATACATGGTTCACCTTCATTAAATTAGGACGATGTGAAAGGTGTCTCAGAGGTTGTTTATCATTCCCTAAAGACGCATTATTGTTATAAAGCAAGAATCCTTGAATACAAAAGAATATTGGTCCTCTCGCACACTGATGATGACGTCAGTATTAAGTGATTCAGCAGATTGGTCACCACTAAGATGATTTTTGTTTTCATTTTGTCATCGAGATTCCAGAGTTGTGGCGACCTGTCGCGACTCGTTGGCCGAGAAAGAAGGAGTGCACACTCGGGGAGGCTATTGGCAACACGATGGTTCTGGTAGAGCGCGAAGGAAAAGAAGAGAAAGAAAAAAAGAAGAGCCGCCAGGCATCGGGTCGAGCCCAAAGGAGTTTATCATGTCGGTCATGCGTCAACGTACTAACGCCGTGACTTGTTCGAACGCCATTCGAACAAGTGACCTTAAGAGGAGGACGAACCGGCGGCGGGCGCACTTACCTATTATTACACGATGCCATATACCACGGTACATATTATTTCCTCGGGCTCTCCTCTCCCGGCGAGCTCTCCATGTGCACCGCGCTCTCGACGAAACCTATACGTCCAACGAAAGGTTACTGGGTTTCGAGTTGTGTAATTCTCGCGCTATCGCCACCTGCATCCTTCCACTCTGGTGCTGTATTCCTCGACAATAACGTCACAACAATCATTTCTCACCCTTTTTCCACTAAAAACTAATTTCTACAAAAGTCAGGATTCTACAAAAGTTATTTTTTTTCGGACTTGCCGGTTTCGAAGTAAAACAAACCTTGCTTTGTAATTTTACAGTTTTTTTTTTAATTTCTCGGATTTTTCTATTACATTCGAAAAATAACACAGAGGTTTTGCAAATTTGGTAAAATTACAAATATATATATTTTCGTTGTTGTAACATTAGAAAAGACAAAAAAAAAATACTCGAATTTACAAATTTCTAGTAGTTAAATTATAAATTAAAAAATCAGGTTTTTTTCTTTTTTTCATGTTTCAGGTAAAGTGTCAGAAAGAGTGGAGATTTTGGATTGGATTTCAATATCAAAACTACATTTTATGGATAGGAGACACACATAAAATTTCATTGCGATCCACAAGTTTTTACAAAAGTTATTGTGTTTTCGGACAGCCACACACAGACAGACAGACTGAAATCAATTAATGCTTTTGTTTAAGTCTAGGACCTTCAAAATATGTATTTTCACCAAAATCTGAGGATCGATTTTTTATATGGAATCTAATTCACTGATTTTATACGTTTGACGATTTTACAAATAGTATTTTTGTGAATTTTGAGTGACGAAAAATGTATAAAATGTACAAACTTTAATTTGTTACTTTAGAAATTACAGTCTGACAAATTTATAAAGAAAAAATTGTAAACCCGCTAAACACCAACTGGGTGTCTAGTGACCAAAAGTTCTTACAGTGACTAATTATTTCTTGGTCGAAGAAGTTCTTTGTGGTTTTATAATCTCATTATGTTAAAGATATAAGCAACACATTTTTTTGTTGTTGTAAAAGGAAATTACGAATATTGCCAAATGATAATGGCAATGGTTTTATTGTTGAAAAAATGGCATAAAATATTCTTCCAAATGAATTACAACATTTTTAATGAATTAATTTTTGTAATTTTTAGTGTAAACCTAACAACAGACAAAAAATAATATTAAATTCACACAAAGTTTCTCTGAATATTTATGGACATATTTTCAGTTGTGAAAACTCGCTATTACGTGACTTATTACCGCGATAATTCTGTTTATAGACGGGGAACAAAATGATGAATACAAAACACAGAATAGAAGACAGATGACATACACAATGTATGTTTCTTTATCTATTATAAGATGACTTATTTCTCGTAGCCTATGCAATTACTCTTTTTTTTTTTTTTTTTCTTGTATTACAGCCACTAGAACCTTAACATCATAAATAAGAATGAGAATGAAAAGGAAAACGTTTGAGTGATCGCGCGTCCAGAAAAATGAATGGCATAATTTATTCCTGGTTCCAATTCCTGCATATTTTTATCCATTGTTAGACCTACACGGAATACCAAGTGGATATGGTTTTTTTTTCACTGCGAGAATGGTTCCCTCAAGAATGCAAGAATATAGTTCCCGAAGATCGGAGAGCTCTTCTCTGTTTCTCTTGTAAGCGAGACTTGGCGCATCCTCGCAACTTCTACTCATCGCACCGATCGTTTCGCTCGTTTCCCGGAATCCTCAGCACTTCCTGCTCTAAGGTCGATGCAACGTGCAGCCTGCGAGTAGGCGAGCACCAAGGCTTCTTCGTCTTCTTCTTCTTCTTCTTCTTCTTCTTCTTCTTTTTCCTCTTCTTATTCTTAGTTTCCTTCCACAACTTCGCTCCCTCGCGCACAGTGCAACTATATAAGCGCAACCCATAGAAACAGAGTCCTATGACTGCGAAGTATAGACGTCGAGCGCACGATAGCAATGCAGATGTTTCGCTCGACGGTAGAATGACTAGAGTTGCGCCAGACCGCAGACTTGCTCGTGTATATATATATATTGTATATATATACATATATATATATATATATATATGTATTTCACAGACCCCGGAGGAGATTCGATTATGTCACTGCCGGGAGTTTTCATTACGTCTCGCGGGGAAGCTATACGCTGACGTTTATACTCGTCTACAGTCGGCAAGAGATTGCTGAGAACTCGCCAACTCGATTAACTTGTATATCTTCCTTATTATTCTTATATTACCCACATATAGCTATATTTATGTATGTTGGTGGGCATTTTTCTCTGTATTACCACAAGCACAATCATCACTAGTTCTTTCCACTGTGAGATCCTGAGTCTATCTTTACAGAGGTGAAAATAATCGTGTGAAATACCAAAAAAAAAAAGAAATAAAGATGTATATTTCCTATGACTGTTTCATTTGACTCAAATCGATTGGCAAACGTATGTGGGTTTTAATTCGGCTTTAAACGGACATACGTGAGTGCAGCATCGTGCTTCAAATCGTGCTTCGTGCTAGTACATTGTGAAAAACTAATTTTTGCTAAATTTGAATGGTCTTAAAAATTGTTTAGATAGTGTTCAAGCGATATTTCGGTTTTTTTCTGTTCACTTTTCGATGATAATCGCGATATTAATTTTTTTGTTTTGCTGTCACAGCAAAGAGTATGAAATTAACAAAGTGGAAAGGAAAATGAAGTTTGATATTGATTAAAACAATTATCATATTTCAGATTTCGTGATCAGAAAGTCATTGTTTCGATTGAGTTACATTTTCTATATATATTTTTCTTTTTCGTTTCTGATTAGTTACTTATATAGAAATTAATAGGGGGAGTCGACACCTTTCGGGTCAAGGACCGCTGACACAAAGGTAAGTAAGAGACAGATAATTTGACAGGTTTTCGGTGGGTCGTATAGAGAGGCCACAGGCCTAAATAACGAAGGGCCAGACACGTCCTAGGGCGAGAAAGCGCGTGATCAGCCTACGAAAAAAAGCAAGCTTTATAATGGGCCACGACGTCTGTAGTCCCGCATATGCTTCTCCATCATTTGGTACCACTTGTTTACGTTTTTTTTTCTTTTTTTTATTGTCTGGCACGAGAGGACCTACACTTGTGCGCGCTTTTTGATTATTCGGCCTTTGATGCCTGATCTCTGTTCGCTCTTTTATATGTATATACTATAGTGCTGCCTCGAGGGTTTTGTGCGAAACCCGTTTCACACCGGCACTTTGCCGCCACGTGAGAGCCACCTTCAGAGGAATAATATTCCTTCGTGTGAGAGACTTCGCCGAAAAATATGTTTCCTCTTATATCGAACGGCAGAAACGATGGAACGTGCTGGACTCCCCCCACAGAATCTGACCCCGCAATTACCAGACACTACGCAGCACTCAAGAGTCATCTTATTCTGTTGCTTAAATTAAAAAAGAAAAAGGTTTTGGATACGTGGCGACGATTGACGGTAATTCATAAAGTCATATCGTGAGATCTATGTTGCAAGCGTTTTAATACATCTTGTTAAAAAAAAGAATCTTATGCATTTTAATTTTTATAAATACCTGACGTCGAGACTCGCTACCGCAACTCCGGATATTTCATTTCATTTCATTTAGTTCATGATTTCAACAGGTAACCTATCGCAATAATGTTGCAATCCTAACATTGGGTAGCATATTTATAAGAAACCTTAAAGCCATCGAATAATCGTCATATCACCATCATTCGAGATATTTTTATCGAAGAATCTGGATTCAAATATTTCCTCCATAAGGGTATATCATTTAGGAACAGAAGACAAAAGTGGGAAACAATATTCTCTGCCTCAATATTCCATCAAAAAAAGCTTATAACAATGCTTGATTTCTAGCTCGTGTAAATCAGTAAAATAATTTCTGAAAATGACACTCCAGTGCCGAGACGAAAAATCGAAAAAGGTTTGATTCATTTTAACAAGGCCTTCCAAAGCCGCGGCTCCTCATCCATCCTACGTTTGTAAAATTCAGGTGACATCCGGCCCAAAAGTAAATTCGTCTGGATCGCATCGTCGTCATTGTTGTTGTTGTTGTTTTTTTTTTAAAGAATTTTCAACACACTCTCGCCGATCTTCGAGCACGGCCGAGCATTAAATTATATTTAATTCGTGCGATCCTTTTTTTTCTCGGTTCCCCGATCTCTGTATATTTTTCGCTCCTTTCACCCCGAGGTCGAGCATATACACAAACGATAGGGAAGGAAAACGAGCTAGTGGGCGGCGGCAAACGGCGCGCTCGTTTGACGATTCGAATCAACTATGTGTTTACTTTCTACAAGAGACAATCGGCTGCGTTGAATCGCGCGAGCCAGCCCACGAAGAAGTTGCGTGAAGGCTCCGCGGTTGCTTTCACGATTGTCTTGGCCCGCCGTGCGCGTTACTCACACTCTGTCGCGCTGTAACTCTCCTTGTTTCGTGAATCTCGACGGTTCTCATGCTCCTGACTTTTTAATTCCGGTGCGAGAGCCATGGCCAACACAACTCACGTGTACATCCACGCTAGATTAATTCTTTAACGGAATCACGCATAAGAATGCGAGAGGATATGAGAAAAGGAAGAAAAGGAAAGCGAGAAGGAGATTCCTTCCAGCGATTATTCGCCGCACGGTGAAACGGGATCGAGAAGCTCCCCGGAAGTTCTGGATGGGAGACGAGTCGTCACGCAGTCAACGACAACAATTGTTGAATAATGCGAGTGCTAAACTATAAATACCGTAAAACCCATTGCTTCTTATGTTTCGCCAGTTTTCAAAATTCAAGTTTTCTTTATTCCTCTTAAAGGAAGCTTTGCTATTATGAAAATATGCTTTTTTTCTTTTTTTTTTAATTTTACAAAAATGTATTTTGCTAAATAGTTCCTCATTTTTTAAATTTATGGCACACACACACACACATACACACACACCGGACATTTTGTTTGTAAGACACTTTTCGTGACACTTCACATCATTTGAAGTCAAATGACATGAAAATTACGACAAAAAATCACGAAACCAAAGCAGAAAAAAATATTATTACATAATTTGTATTGTTAAAATGATAAAAGAAAGCTCAAAATTGAATTTATAGCATTGAATTTGGTACATGGTCAGTGACTGGAACCTCTACCTTCATAATTCGATCGACTCTCGAATCCGCA
Source organism: Perithous albicinctus (assembly GCA_964016905.1). Classification (NCBI taxonomy): domain Eukaryota; kingdom Metazoa; phylum Arthropoda; class Insecta; order Hymenoptera; family Ichneumonidae; genus Perithous; species Perithous albicinctus. The sequence continues at coordinate 14,796,602 of OZ024688.1, forward strand.
CCACGAAATCGAACGGGTTGCGTGTGTTCGTGGTCTCGCTGGCGTGGCCGCTATTCAAGAACTCAGGGCGAAAGTAGTTTCAGGCCGCGATGCACAGACACCAAACTGCTCTCGACAACAACTTGCCCGAGTGCAGTTCCAGATCCTTCGAAATTGACTGTATGCTTTCCGAATAAGAAAAAAATCAAATAAAAATAAAAAGAAACTATAGCCAGCGATAAAGTAAGGTAGAAAAAAGAGAAAAGGACGAAGAAACAAGAATATAAAGACGATTCGACGAGGGCAGTGTGAAGATATTCGAGGAAAGCAATTTCTCGCGGTGTGTCTCTCTCCTCACCGTCGTTCGGTCAACGACGACCGAATAGAGAACTGCTTCTCGGCGAGAGAAGCGAAAAGTGAAATGTAACAATTACGGTTGTCGCTTCAAACCACCACTGTTATTATCTTTCGTCGTTCTTCGGGCCTTTTACTCGTGCCTCTTCTCGTTCTCGTTGTCATCGACGTTGAAGAACTACGACTTTCCGTCAAGTTTCCACATTCTCAAGTACTCGAGACTCGTGCACGAACTCGTCATCCAGCAAAACTACCAATTTTGCTTCTAAAAATAACTACGTTTCGCTCTCTGCTGTGTTCATTGCTCCCGCGCAACGGAAAAAAAAAAATTTCACAGCGAATTCTTTTTTGCTTCTTATAATTTTAATAAATATCAATTTTACGAGGTTTCGGCCGTTATTTTTCAAAAGCAAAAATCATCCTTGTACATATTTTGCAGTGAATCCTCATTTAATTCTTCGTTGTCACTTTTTTAACGATAATTACAGGATAATTTCTTTTTCTCAAAGTACCACATTTCAGAATTGTTACCCTGAATATATAGCTGCAAAAGATTGAAAAAAAAGAAAATGAATGACTGGAATTTTTTAAATACTTGTTTTTAAATGCGTACTTGATAATAATTTTTTGGTTTCAATCAGTACTACAACGTGTGAATATCAACCTGTAATTTTAGTTAATATTATTGCACTACCTTGTTTATTCGAATTCACATGTTCAGAGCTCATTTTTGGGATTTGTTTTTATTTCACGTTTTAAGAAAACGTTATCTACAATGTTTGGAATACATTCGAGACCATAAAGCTCGCTGCAGAAAAAAAATATTCTTTGGAAAATGTTTTATTTCCTTGAACTTTTCCTTTTTTAACTTTCCTGTTTTATTTCCTGTTTGAACTTTTCCTGTTTTATTCCTTAAAACTCGATCGAAATTTGCGTCCATTTAATACAAAGTTTCAGCCCACAAATGTTCAGAGAAATTTATTTCTAATTAGAAACATTTTTTTTTGTTTAATTGCTAGTTTTACAACAACAACAACAACAAAAAGTTTTTCCATTTAACGAAATATTTTTTGTAATTGTAACAAAACAAATGTCATTTTATTTTTGCAATATTTTTCAGGCCATTTCTACAACAAACAAATTGCTTCATCAAATTTAACAAATAAAACCTGTTGAATTAACACAACGGGACTTGTTACTTCGAAAACTGTGCGAAAAACATGTTTATAGCGTTAGACGCTTGTATTAAATCAATTAGCTACAGTTATATTATTATTAATTGTCAATAAATAATTATTAGAAAACCTTGAGAATTAATTTTATAGCTCCGCAGAAATTACTGCACAAATTTTATTGTCAGCATTTCTCCTTTTATTATTACTACCGATGTTATCTCTATTGTAAAAAAAAGGTTTTTTTTTTATCCTGGCCACGCCAGGAACCACAGAGAGCAAGACGATATCTTTGCGGACGCTGTAGAGACTGGCTCTGCGGATCTTTTTCTGTGCGCGAAAGTATCCAGAGGAAAATAAAATAAAATGCAAGAAAGGTGGAGCGGTTGGTCGTATTGCCCCTGGGTGAAAACTTGCCGTTGGTGCGAGAGCGATATCTCCGACACGTTATCACACCTGTACTTTACTCCATCGGTTCAGCCGCAGAGAGTTCTTCCATTTCGTCCGCGGGAATCGCGATATCCTGGTTCCACGCGATTTCCTCCTCTTCTTCGTTTTCGTTTTCGTTTTTTTGTTTTCGTTTTTTTATCGAGCGTTGCGGCCTCGCCACTAGGCGTATATTATTGGTATAGGAAATCCTAGAAACATCAACGTGATGCAATAATACTGTCGCGGTCACTCCTTTACCCTACAGGATTGAATGACCGTTGGACTGTTCGACCGACACGACGACTAGTATTTCTTTGAGACTTTCTTTTTATACGTTTCGTCGAGGATAGACATGGCATCCTGCGGCTAGAAACATTTTTCTAAAGACTATCGGTCAATTTAGAGAATTGCCCGGAGACACGAACACGACGCTTTTTCTTTCCTTGTTTGCTGTTTCCTTTTTGTTTGCCTCAGTCAATTTGCGGTTTTGATAAACCGTACGCAAAGTATTCCAGTTGAAGATTCTACACGGTTTTTCACTGTTATCCCCGTGTAAGAAGAAATGTCTGCGATATAGTTCGGTAACAGATCTATCAATTGAGTCGACAGAAAGTACGCCGAACGATGTCTAGACCGTCATTGGAAAGTCACAAAAATAAAATTGCGTTGCAATTGCACATATTAAATCATGCAATTTAATGAAAAATAGCAATCGACGAGCCGAAAAGAAAAACCTCTTTCGTAAGTCAAATATTGTAACAATTTGTTTCACACACTTTTGATGCTTATTTCCTTGATTGACTTGCGGTTTTTCCATTCTGTAACACACAATGAAAAACCCTACATTTAGCACCAAAGAGCTCAACATCAAACTCTGTGCGCTTGAGGCAACGCTTTGTACCTGACTTGCTGTTCAATGAAATGTAGTACCGAAAACGCCGCCAGGTGGTTACTAGTGCGTGCATTCTCTCGCAAGCGAATTAACCGTGCCAGCGGGTACATAAACAGAGCTGGCAATAGACATTCCGACGCACTGAAAGGTGGTAACCATTCTCCATTGCACAGTGGATTTATTTAACACTGCGTAAAGCATTAATTGGATCAACTCTTGTCAAAAGTTCAAACTAATTGCATTTGATAGTGTCGAGTCTGAAAATATTTCGAATGCGGTTAAACATCAAAAACACAAATTTACGAAGATACATTAAAAAAAAGAAAACCTTCTCACGCTCGTTATAATAAATTGTTGGTGCCATATGAGTACCACTTTCCAAATATATTTTTTTTTACACAACTGGCAGTTGAATAATTTCAATGCATTACATGTAAATTAAGAAAATTAATTTTTAACACCTCGGAATGAAAAATTATGTAACCAGCCCTGGGTTGCCGTGCACCACAACAGCAAACAAGACATGAAGTAGAAGACCCGTTTAGCCTGAAGGCAGTTAAGGCCTTATGATAAAGCCAACGTCGACTTCGACAGGTCGCGAGGATTAATCAGCGCCAACATCACCAGTTTCTCATCATGTATTTATAGTTGGCGAATAAAATCATCGATCGCATATAAGCAAACATCAACCACTTGGCAACATATTGATCGTTGACATCAGAACGAGTGTCGCGAGACCTCGCTTGTCCGCAATAATAAACCATGTCGATTATATTATTGAATGCATCGATATTAGTGGTGACCGTAAATATAATCATGACCTTTTCAATGTATCTTTGATGTATTCATAATCAATAGAGATTTATGTAGCTAATAGAATCTTCTGGTAAAATTGTGCAAATTTATCTGATGACACATTGAAATAAAGAAAAAACTGGTTAGGATAATGCAGTGTTGAGTGCATTTTATAGCCATCAATAATTGTTCAGTGCTGTTAGTTATTTTTAGTTTATCGATGTAGGAAACTTTGTTGGCATCAAAATGAAAAAAAGATCGCGTTTTTAAGGTCAGGCCTCCTAGTGACTATTTGCAATTATGTCACAATGAAATGTAAACGGGTACGGATCGACTGTACATCTTCTAAGTCTACACGAGAATAGGTCTACACATAAAGTCTACAAAGAACGACTGTTCGAAAAGTCGACACTAAAAACTCGACACGAACATCTGAACACCAAACACCGCAGACAAAACGCTTAGTAAACGCAGTTGTCTTCGACGGGGGAGGCGCTAATACTCTAAGGATTTCATGATTAATTCTGCACATAAATCTTTAACTTTAACAATTTTATCCCAATTCTATACGAGTTGTCACAAAAAATGTCACGCTTTTATCAAAGGGTTACGTCTTTAATACATATGTCACAAAGGAGTTCCGGTGCCGAAGGACGTGAGACGCGCGTGGACGCGCTCTCCTCCCTTCACTACAAGAGGCTTACGCGAGAACGGCGCCGCCTCGGCAGCAACACATTCTAATCCGTGCCGCTCTCTCACGAGAAGTGTATCTTGTAGGCGCAGTAAGTATGCAGAAATTCCTATCGGGACAAATATCTTTGGCGAGAGTCCTGAAGGAGAGACCTAAAACGAATGAGAAGGAATCCCCAACCGGCAAGATTGTGCGGAATTCAACCGGGATGTTCGAGTACAGACTATGTTATCGCGGCTTTAACCATTCGCCAGCTTGTGTATCAGACAATTAATTTAATTGCGTTAATTACGAGCTTCTACTATGTAGTAACAAGCGTGCATAAAACAAGTTTACAGTCTAACCACATGGCACTATAAAGCTTCTTCGTTGCTTTTTTTTGTATCATCTCATCGAGTTTTTACATTCTTTTACCCTCTCACAAAGCCACTCTCCTTGTACAGTTGCATAATTAAACCTTCTTCCCATAATAATTACCGTAATTCCGTCACACAGTATTCTAAGGACAATACTTAAGGAGCGATGTTTACCCTATGCAAATCCCTTCGCCTAATATTTCTTAACTCAACGAATTCGGGCCAATGATTTAAAAAAAAAATGTCAAAAGAAAAAACTGGTGTCTACTTAAAAGGACATTTCTATGGCCTGAAACTTTAAATGTTAAAATTACACAAGTTTTACTTTAGATTTTTTACTGTGTAGCGGTAAAAGATGCCTTTCTACGCGTATAGCTTTAATTTCCAACATGGCCTTCACAAATACAAAATGCTACTAAAAGCTTGTCGAAAAATGAGTCATCCTTGCTTTACATGTTGCGTTATTGGACACAAAGTCTACTTGGCACGCAGAACACGTAACAGTTTTCAACTGTACGAAATCGCTATATCACCTCGTGTAAGTTTTGGCTACACGTTTTGGTCATTACGTGTACATTTGCCATATTAGCCATCGGCCAACTGGTCGAATAATCGTCTGGACGGCGAGGCCTTCCTAACCGAATCTCGAGGTCACGATTAATTATCTTATGGGGTTAAGGTTGCATCAGTGTTGAACACAACCAAAGAACATCTAAAATGTAGATCTGTTACTACCGTGCCGTGGGATCGGTATACTCACAAAACACCGTAAAGGAAATTGATCGCATCGTGCTAATTTCCAACTCTACTATCATTCGTAATCCGATTTTTCGCTCTATCGATTAAATCAGAGAGTCGGTGCTCGCGTCCGAAGACTCGAGCGCGCACCGACACACGTTCCGTTCCAATAAGCTCACTGACCACCAGAACCGATATAATAATGGAGAGCTTGGAAACGAGCCCAGGAGACGATTCTCGCCGGAGCCAATCGTTTCCCCAAGCGAGAAACAACCACGAAGAGCGAAGGAAAAGATGGCGGAATATGGGCAAAAACCGTACAGTTAATAGCACAGAGGAAGATCAGGCCTGTTTGGATCAATTCCGATATCAAATTTCGCTCAAGTTGCGAAAAATAACAAGTTGAATTACTTATCGACGTGTTCATGTAGCCAACCGAGCTCACAATAGTACCGAAACATTTCGAAAAATATTACAGAAATATTTATTCCGAAATATTGTAGTAGCAATCTTGCAATGCCGGCACAAAACATTGCGTATGTAATATTCTGATATTTTAATAATATTACCAAATAACATTGCAATAATATATTTGCAAAATCTTGCAGATTCTTATCAAATAAACAATACAATTAGTCATTAAATTTACAATCTTTTTTATGTATCTTTGCATGACCTGATATAATAAATATCAGAAAAATGATTGAAAAACAAACAAAAAAAGATCATGCCAGAAAATATTAAACCACTTGTGCAATTTGATGTATGCAGATCTGGCAGTTTTTCTTATAAAATCAGAAGCGCCGTAGGTACAATCAATCTTTTGGATTTTTTAAAATACTTTTTCACCGGTTAAATACATAAGTCACTCTGAATTATACGATTTGTAATTTTTGGAAAAACTACATCGCTTTCTTATTAAATATCCATTGATTTTAGTATTCGCAGTCTAATTTCACATGTCACTTATAATTTCATAAAATATATCAATTTAATTAATTAAAACTTCCAGTATACTGATTGCCCAGTCGATTTTTTAAACAGTATTTTTTTCCCATAGCAAATGAATTCTGTGTGGCCAACTGTTAATCTTTGCCTTGATTAAACTTATCTTTGTATCATCAAGCCCCGGTGTCCAAGTACAGTTGTTCTTTCGGCTAAGAGTTGCATTTCACAGAGACCGATCTCGTAAGCCGTCGGAGCGCTTGGGGATTACATTAGTTATTTTTCAGCTGGCAAGCCACTCCATCCATGTCATTTTCTATCGAGCCGATACGCGGATGGCCGCGTGGTTTCGATACGCTTCGGCGGATTATCTTATTCGAGCAACTTTGATCGTCATCCGCGTTGCGACCCAATTGCCTTCTCCCGCGGGACTATTCCGTTTTTCCGACATTACCATCATCATCTCTCGCGACAGACAGTAAACAAATCAACGAGAGCTCTTTCTACTGTACCGGGCATAACAATTCAGCCTGCTTGTAGATCCAAACGACCGGTTACGAATTATTCGAGTCACGATCGTTTCTCTGCTTCTCGCTCGACTCATCCACTCCCACGAAGTTTATATACACGTAATATATGCTTCGAGCTCTATGCATATATGTCGCGTGTGTTGTGTGCCGCGTGCTCTACGAGTGAATTCACATTACTTTTCGAGCTTGAAAAAAAAAATTATTATCCTGTCACAAGAAGAAACGCTCCTTTTCAAAGGTCCTCGGCCTCTCGTCCTACGTTCCGTGAATTTTTGATGTCTCAGAAAAAAAAAAAAAAAAAGAACGAGAGTCACATGGCGTTTATGTAAAGCCAGAAGCAAGCGGAAAATATTTTTTTCTTGTATTGAAAAAAAAGAATAATTGTTTTTATTAATTAGCATTTCTCAACCTATTTGTATTTTTATTTATATTATTTATAATAAGTCAATGTAAAAAAAATGAATAAATAAACGGCATCTCTTCGGATTTATATTTTGTCGAAAAAAAAAACAAAGTTAAAAACATGACTTTGAAAATTTTGGAGACAGAATCGGTATGGAATGCCTCACATATTTGTGTATGCATTATATAAGTAATATAAGTATATCGGGATTTCGAGAAAACAACTTTTTCAAGTGGCTCCGAAATAAATTTTAAAAAATCCTTTTGACACTTCAAACGATTTTCTACGTTCGCTCGAAGCACGTTTTTTTTTTTTTTTTTTGCTCTTCAACAAACTTCTTCAGCTTCTCTCGGTATACACAGGGGTATAGTTGGCGCAGGAACTTTCAATTCCAGTGTTTTGCACGAGAATGGTACCGTGGCATTGTTTCACGGATGGTCAAATAACGTGAGCATAGCTGAAGCATCCCATAGCATTCAGCAGTAAACAGCAGCAAAAGCTTCAACCGTTCTCTAGGATTCCAGGAATCGTTTGATCCTTTTACGATTTCCATGGAAGCGATTCGTCTTCGTTCTACGGGAGAATGAACGCGCGCAACGTACCTCACCGCTTTTGCTACTGCTGTCGACGGGTCTTGTTTGCATATATATCTGTAGTAACACTCCGACTGGTATATCGGCAAAAGCAGGTTTAGTACAGTAGAAGCAGGCTACCGGACTGTCCGAAGAGCCGAAGCAGAGCGCGAGCAACAACAGCAACAGCAGCAACACCAGCAGTAGCAGCAGTAACAGAAGATCAGCGCAGAAGAGCGAACAGGTGGCCGCCTTTCTTCGGCATCGCGCATTATGAGAGCCGAGAGCAAGAGCCATTAGAGAGAAGAGATATACCAACCCGCGAGCGCCCCGTGCCTCTAACGGTCCGAGTAAAATCTAATTTCTGCGCATCACGACTCGAAATAATTATATAGAATGCCAAGGACGCGCTTTTTTTTTAACAGGAGAACAAAAAATCATCATCCTAGCAGCCGCGAACAAACCAAACTCGGCAAGCTGTCCTCGATACTTTTACTCCTGACCACGTTTACATCTCGAAGGATATCAAGAGAAAAAAAAGTCAAACTACAATTAATTATTTTGGTAATTAAATTATTAAATTATAAAAATGTTCTTCATGAATAATTATATTTATCAAACGTCGTTGAACCGATGTGAATAATTTATTTAGGCGACAGTGGTCCTGTGAACATTAATAAATCATACATTTATTTATTTATTTCGTTAATTATTAGGGGGCTTTGCAAGCCAACTTCTTGCGCCAGTAGAGTTGTAAATTTTCCTTTCGGAGTTGTGTAAATTTTGTAAAGTTGTTCTATTCTTCAGAGGGTGGACCTATGGGAGGACGTCGAAAAACCAGGCACTGAAAGGGGGGCCTCATGGGGACTTAGAAAAATTATGGCCTTATGTGTCATTTAGAAAAACGAAATTAGAAAAATCAGGGCCAGGGTGTGTCATTTGACCCCGTCCAGCTTGATTGTCCTACACGGCAGACGTGAGATATTTTTATGTGTATAGAGATATGTACCTGGTACACTTTTAAATAATTGTCATACCGAGTCATATTGTACGAAAAAAAAGTTACTAACTTTTTTTATTACAATGTTTTGTTTCAACATAATTTGCAGTCTTGTTAATATTTGCGTTATAATTATACACTTAAACCTGCATTGACAAAACAAAATTCAGACTCACTCGGAAACTGTTTTATTGTTACGGCCGAATTTTATGGCAAATATTTATTTTGGCAGACTTTTTCTTTTTAGAAATATTGTAAAAGGTTTTCAAGGTACGATGAAGACGAAGCGTTTTGAATGTTTCGATTGTGTTTCTCAATCGACGTGGGCCATCAGAGATGTTGCGTTAATACCTGCATGAAGTTTCGCAGCATCACAGAGGCATCATCAGTCTCGAAAAAAAAAGAAAAAGAAAACACAACGTATTTCGTGATTCTCGAATATAAGCCGATGTTGCGAGAGGATATAACGAGGGAGAGTATCGCGTGGGTTTTCGTCGTGGCATCGAGGAGGCTCGAAGAACGCCCGAGGAATTAAATTGCAGGATCGGTAACGGTTTAACCCAGCTCCGAACACCAACTCGCTCGCGAGTTTTCGCAATAGCGCGCGCGAGTGCCCGAGTCTCTCGCGCTAGTAGACCGCGTCGAAAAAAAAAGAAAAAATGAAACATGAAACTTAACAGGTCCATTAATAATTCATATTTATACACCTTATCTCTCAATATATATATATATATATATATACATTTTTTTCAAATCCTTAAGTTCAATAAAATAAAATAAAAAAAATTAATTATCAATAGTCGCTTACCAATAATAATGATGCTCGCTCTAATCCATCCAAATTCGTATCCACTCCGGCTAGGTTGCACAAAAATAATGATCACTCAACGGTTCAGGGAATTTGCACGATTTGAAAGGAAAAGAAAACACGAAGAACCCGTCAAATAATTTAAACATCAATGTTAAATTTTTTTTTTTTAAATTACGAATAAAAAAAAACGACACAATTATTGGCACAGTTTGAAACACGGTCCGTTTCACATTCCAGATGACAGTTGCGGTACCATTTCTTTCTCTCTCACAAATTTTTTCTCTTTCTTCCCCCACATGTGTAATTAAAAAAGAACAGCACTTTTGTCTTTTATCTTTTTTGGCACATACGCGAATTTCGTAGTGTTGTTTGTGTAAATAATTATTGCAAGCGTTGTGTAATTTGTAACGTGGATCGCGGGAATGCAAACTAACTGGCGCGCGTAATCCAGGGTCGAAGGACCCGCGAGAACCATCCGGGTCGAGTGCCAGCGACGAAGTGAGAGGCTAGCGGCACTCTCGTGAGTGAACCAGTGACGTCACTCACACAGCACACCACGACGTGTTCCACGGGCTCCTCTCTTTTTACCATTCCAGCGACTCTCGGCACTGCGAGAAAGGTCCCTTGTACAACTATACACGCCACGGCAGCTTGGATCCCCTCCCCCTCCACCCTCCCCACCCACCTCTTGTCCAATTACAACGACTATCGCGAAGACGTACCTTACCTTCGCAACGCAACACTCTCTGAAAATACCTCGGGGAACCGTCCAATTCCATGGGTCGAGGTGTCACCAAAAAATAATTCACTAAAAAGTGTCACGCACCTACAGCATCATTTTTTATACCTTTCTCGCCCTTTCTCACGTTTTATTTTCATAGAGAAAAGCCTGTTTGATATTTATCATAGACTTTTTTTTTTTAGAATGTGCACATTTTATACATTGCCTGTTTTTTTTTTGTGTGGAAAATATGCAGTACATTAAATTGTGCAACGTTTGGCAAAGCGGTTTTGTAATAATGCAATTCGCATTCAACAGTGTGAGAAAAATGTGGTATTTATAGTTAAGGCAAAACACGTCAAGACGGCCGCACCAATTTTTCATGTCAATAAAACGTCCTCGCATTTCTTCAGGATGTTGGTCTAGTTGATGAAAAAACGTAGCAATTTTTTCAGATTTTTTTATTGCGTATTCCAGTCATTGAAAATCGCTGAAAATAATCATTGTTTATTTTTTAACGCCAATACGGCTACAGCTCGCAAAAAAAAATCATAACAACATCAAATTTTGAATTTCCAGCGTACTTTCCAACAACATTTTTTGTAAAATTCTCCGATTTAATTTTATGCTATTTTTCAATTAAATCAAGTTGCCACTTTTTTCCCTCCGAAACGGCATTTCCGATTTAGTTGAAATTTTCATATTCTGTTCGTTGAAATGCCTAGAATCTTAGAAAAAATTGGCGAGATGGGCGGCTATTTCGATCCAGAGTAACAGCTCTTCGAACGATCAAACATCGTGATAATCTAATACAAAAAACAAGAATTACATAATAAAAAAATGTAATGCGAGCTTTAGAATATTTTCCATAGACATTCTCAGCCCTCCTGAACGCAGAGAGCAATTACACATGATTACCACGATGTTACATCGTTCGAAGAGCTGTAACTCTGGGGCAAAATTGCCGCCCATCTCGCCAATCTTTTTATAAGATTCTAGATATTTCAAAGAACAAAATGTGACCATTTTAGCTAAATCGGAAATGCCGTTTCGGAGGGAAAAATATGGCAACTTTATTTAATTGAAAAATAGCATGAAATAAAATCGGAGAAATTTACAAAAAATGTTGTTGGAAAGTACGGTGAAAATTCAAAATTTCATGTTCTTATGATTTTTTTGTGTTAGCCGTAGTATTGGCGATAAAAAATAAACAATAATTATTTTCAGAAATTTTTAATAGCTAGAATGTGCAATAAAAAATCTGAAAAAATTCCTACGTTTTTTCTTCAACCAGACCAACATGCTGAATAAATTTGGGGACGTTTTGTTGACATGAAAAATTGGGTTGGCCGACTTGACGTGTCTTGCCTCAGTTACTAATAGCAGATATTTCAGGAAAAAATATGTTTAACCTTATTCTTATAGTTGTAAATGGTGGGTTAAAAAAAAACCTCAATTATATTTCTCACGGCAACACCGTAGTACGCCAAGTTTTTTGTAAAAAAACATCTACGTCTGTTAAACATCTGCCCAGGGGTTTTACTTGGCTAATTTATTGGATTCGGTTTAATACTTTAATTACGTATATATACACGTAATTAAATTTGAACAAATTTTCTTCATACAGGCACTGAAAAATGCATATTTTAATTTTTTTTAAATTCTTGATAGCGTAAACCATTTTCGAGATATAAATCTTTTAGTGTAATATATAAATGTAAGAAATAATTCAAAAGATCCACCAATTTTTTTGTTTTTTAATTCGATACTTGGGGTCTCTATTGGATTTATATTTAGTGAATTTTATAAATTTTTTGGAACTTTTTCTTTTTCCTTTTTTGAGTTGCTGAGCTGATATAAAATGCTTCATACATGGAATCGATATGTTACAAATCCATATATTATTTTTCCACCTGGGTAGTCCGTCGTACTCAAATAAAGATGCTTCAGTCGTTCCTCTTATTTTATAACCATAAACATATGTATTGGACTGGGTGCAGAATTCTCTTACGGACATACGTTAATTACCAGTGTAAAGAGGCGGAAGACGAAAAGTGGAACCGCAAAGTCGACCGTTCGGTGCTCGCCTCGTGCGTACTGTGACCGACTGTAGTCGGTGTTGGTCGTGGATCGCGGAACAGAGAAAAGAGAAGAAAGGGTCATGAACTTTTGTGAAAAAGGGGGTCATCCAACATATCCCTGATTGGAGGTGGATAAGACTCCGAATCTTCGCAACTTCTATTTAACGCTCTCTCTTTTCAGGGTGGGTGACAGTACGAGATCGCTTGTGAGAATATATAATTATTCGCGAAACAGGTATAATAAAAGTTAGAGAGATGAATCATCGCTCGATGAATTTTCATAGCCTCCACGCGTTGAACGCACCCGCTGCACGAAACGCGACTGCATTCTCTTCTGTCTCTTTTGTGTACCTACAAACACATATATAGCTATATATTAAGAGACTGCAGATGAGTCCTCCCGTTGAGTACATCCGTGCGCGTGACTCACAAAGTTTATTTACTCGAACCCTTCCCCATGCGCGCAAATTACCACTTTTTACTTTTTATTGCAATTATAGTCTTTAACGACACCATTAAAACTGCAAATAAAAACGACATTCATAATATAATTCAGCACTTGGCCTTCGATTAAGACTAGAATAGATCAAATATGTGCGGTAATAAGATACATGTATTTTTTTTACTTTCTCATCGCATATACAGAGTATGTAAAAGAGAAAGTATTGCGAGTCAAAAAAATTTCGATCTCCAGATTTTTATGGAATTAGACGTTTCGAGGGTCCTCGATTCCAAAAAAGCATTCATTAATTTCTGTCTGTCTGTCTGTCGGTCTGTCCGTCCGTCCTTCCTGCCTGTCGGTCTGTTTATCTGTCTGTCTGACTGTGACAGATGGCTGTCCGAAAACACAATAACTTTTGTAAAAACTGGTAGACCGCATTGAAATTTTATGTGTGTCTTCTATGTGTAAAATGTAGTTTTGGTATTGAAATCCAATCCAAAGTCTCCACTCCCTCTGACACTTTACCTGAAACATGAAAAACGAAAAAAACCGATTTTGACATTTCAATTAAAGTACCAAAAGGCATTGGCACTTATTTATATTGTACTTATTGGTAACTTATTTTCTCGTGGTTTTTGCAACTGCTATACAAGTTATATTTATTTTTCAAATCAAACAATGTTGCAATATTAATAACGAAACGCGGTGCAGCCTTACTTTTTGACGTTTCAGTCAAGGCCCATATCTGTCACAATCGATGTTACGCCCAGCATTCTTCGTTCTTCAGCTGTTAATCGAGGCAAGTTATACGTTGTTTAGTCCTAATCTCCAAATGTGCAATGCTACTGTTTAAAAAACTACGAAGATACAGCTTCAATTTAAAAATAATATAAACGCAGTGGCACATAAATGTTTTTGTTGCAACTTCTTTACATTATATTTTTTTATGCATATATGTGATCGAGCACCTTCTTTCCAACCTTAGTATGCGACGGAGAGGGCACATAGCACGGAGGAACGAAGACTTTCACGCGGAGGCACCGCGCCAGTAAATATCATGGCCATATTATGTATTTTCTATTCAGCGACCGCTCGTTTCTCCTCATATTCGTCAGTTCGCTCATCGATTCAAATATTTTTTTAGCCCAAGAAACAAATATCAACGAAACTGATAAGAATTGACTTGACTATTTTTCCCAGCACTTATTAACTTCGAATACCATTCGAATAGGTATTCAGTACTTATATTAAAAAAAAAAAACTGTGACTGTATATCGTGGAGAAATGTGTATTTTTCGTACTAATTATGAATATAAACTCATATAAACTAACGTAAAATTAATACAAATTATTTTTACGCTGTAACTTTCGTAAATTACGACATAACGGTCTGAAATGTTGTATACAAAATTTTGCACAAGTACACTAGTCTGTAGAAAAAAAAGATTTAATAATAAAAGTTCATCAAAAATATATTTTTTTAAGCTCAATAAGTGGTACTGGCTGTGAAGGAAAATGAATAAAAATAATTCTTTTAAAAAACGCTTATTCATTATTTTATAACATACAGCGATATTCACTTGCAATATTTCAAAATGACTTATTTATGAAATATCCTTAATACAAAATCTTCTATGCTGAGACTCCACCTGGTATATGCCTGACGTCTAAAGCAAACAAATTAGAATCGATAGTCAAGCGAACTGCAGCTGCAGGTGCACCTTGGCGTTGCAACCTTGTTGATACAAGAGTTTCTCGTGGCTTCGTGAAAATTGTCGCATTCCAGAACGGATGAAGCGGAATGATGCGCTCTAGTCGACGACTCTTAGCTCTGAGCGCTTCCTTTGGGATTCCTCGTTTCAGGTTGGCAGACAAGAGATAAAAGGCAAAAGACGATGGAACGGAGCGACGGAGCAACAGGAGGAAAAAGACATTTCCATAGCGGGCAAACAGACAGCAGAAGTCGCGCGTGTGCTCTGAATAAATATACTACTTGTGGAGTAACCGGAGAGTGAGAGAGGAAAAGAGAGAAAGATACCTTACAATAAACCCACAGCGGACGAGTCGCGCGCGTTCAACGTAATTCGAGTACATCCTCTGCGCGTTCGCGAGGACAGAGGCGCGTCATATATGTATATATATACTTGAAGCAGAAAGACGGAATGGAGGGTTATTGCCGCCCAAAGGAAAGGAATATTACGACGAGGCATATACACGGCTTGTACGTGACACACGAGGAGCGTGGTCACTCGCCTCTCTCGTCGCTCTAGCATGCCCGCGCTACGCTACAGTTGACTCCAATATAATCCAACCTGTGGAATCTACGAAAAATAATATATTCGAGACGCGGTTGCGTAACACTATACACACGAGGATATACATTGAGATCTCGTTGAGCAACTTGAGCGTTACTGGTGCGACGAGTCCGGTTTGTACAGCGAGAATGAAAAAAAAAATGGGCTTCCAAGCATTTTTCGCAAAGTTACGTACAAGTATAGCGAGTCTTGTTACGTATGAATATCGTTTTAATAGACACTTTAGTGAAATTTTCAGGAGGCTCGAACTTTCTCACTCGTTTGTGACAATTTTATTAAGTCAGTTGAGGTCTGCTTTTTTTTTAAAAATTATATCGCATGTTTTTGTTGCAATATTGGACGGTGCGGTTTTGCAACAGCGATTTCAGAGAAAGAAGTATTTTATTTTTGTATTTATGGATTTAAGAAAATCGTTTTTTTAACCTGTTAAAAAATGCCGAGATCCAAATTTAAGAAATTGCAGATGGAGTTATGTGTGTTGTATGCATTCGTGCATCTTTATTTTTCATCGGTTTTCGGTTTTCCCCTCTGAATACACACTTTAAAAACCCTCGTCATTAGTGCCGAAGAAATGTAGTTAGAATTCCGGACACTCGAGCCTACTTTTCGGCTCTGAGCCGCTGTACAGGGGAATGTAGTGCCGAAACTGCCGTTAGGTGGCTACCGGCCCCCAAATTCTCCCGCAAATGAAGAGGCATGTCAGTAGGCACATAAGCCGAGCTCGTTCTACTTGGTAGTCGAACCAAATGGGATTTATATAATCTTTTTAGCCACAGTAAACGTTGAAAATTTGCACTTAATAGCTAGAATACATTTTAACAACAAAATAACTCATAAATATCCTAGTTAAGTTCTCATAAATAGGTATAGAAATAAAAGTGATCTTGTAACAGGAAAAATAACTTCACAAAATGGTTTTTTTTTATATGGTTTTTCTTTTAATTATAAAGAAAAAAATCTAATTTAACGGTGCTAGATATTCAACTACACTCAAGATAGGTACGAGAGTTAAATTAAATAACAATTTAATTCTTTAAATTTTAGCCACCTCTACTTTCGAAACAGTTTATAAATCGGGCTAAAACTTTCGACTCGTACGTAACTAGATTGTCTAAGAAAAAAACTTCTTTTTTAAATCTCCTACATTATAAAACTATAGTCTGAACCATGAAATCGAACCTCGATCAAGTAAAAATTTCTACGAATTTGTTTAGAGGTGGCGCAACGAGGTTTTATATTTCCCATTTGATCAACACGTAAAAAATCGAATTTTCCGCTTGGAAGTTTATAACATTTTTTCTACACAATAGATGGTGCTCTGGATGATAGCATTTGATAGCTTATACAATATTTTTTTAATTTGCCTTATCGTAGGACATTTAGGACCACATGGTGTCCAAGACATTTCAATTAGATTTAATAAAATTCAAACATCTAACTGTCTCAAAAAAAAATCTTTGTCGCTGTGAAGCTTCGGGTGAGAAGAGGAGAGGAAGCGAAGAAAGTTTAATGAACAGTGAGCAGACAAGTGAGCCTATAGTAAAGAGCTGGCTATGGGTAAAATGCCATCAGCTGTGAATCTACCTAGAGATTGCGTGCACGCACGTTCAAAGAATTTCCTGAAGTTAAAGGAAGTGCGAGAGGGAAGTCGGTCGAGAACGCGCGGAAAACAGCATGGAATAGCAACAGCTCCTTGTGTACAGATTGTACACGAGCAGTGAGTCTGCTTCCTCCTGTGTCGGGCTGCAGAGCCAGAAGAGGAAAAGTCGTGGGGGCGGTGCGAGTGAGAAATAGTGAGGAAAAAGGTCGTCGTCTCGCGTCCCCGACGTCGTAGGTCGTCGTTTGCGGTGCGAGCTTTGGCTAGAGGATCAGAGTGTAGAGAGACGAGAGCGTAGGAGAGCTCGAGCGAGAACAACAACGATGCATGCGAAGTGCAAGAGAAGCCCCTGATCTTGAGTGCAAGCATTCGCAGGCTCGTGGGAGTTCTTCACATAGTTAACGTCTCTCGGAAGAATGCCGTTTCAGTGGCAACGCGAAGAAGCCAGAGCCACGTAGCTGCAGCGAACGTAGAAAGATAGAAGGAGAGAGAGAGAGAAAGAGAGAAAGAAAAAAAAGGCGTAACGACATAATTAATGATTTCTCCAGGCAATTAGGGTTTTCACTGCTGGTCTTGACTAGCGTCTAGTTCCTAGTTTAAGTCCTCTCCTCCCCTCGGCATCTTTGCATAACGGGGAACATGCTCGCCGCATAACGTATACCACGCATATACTATATATGCGCAAGCTTATCATCGCATCGATACTCAAAAGTGCCGCTGTAGTAGATATCAATGAAAGTTACCATAAATATTTTGTGGCGGTACCTTCGATGGGAGTACATCGCATAAAGGTCTTTTATATATTAACTCGCTTTTCATGAATCGCTTAATTTCATTGTAATATGTGTATTACTTTAGCCGTGATTAAAAGGGTGGGGAAGATTGGAGTATAAAGAACTACGATGATTTTGCTTTTCCTCATAGAGGAAACTTTGTTTTCGTGAAAAATAATTGTTTTCGGGATTTTCATGTCGGGACACTCAGAATGGTTCAAAACGTCGAGAAAAGTGGTTTCGGAAAGATGTCCGTATGATAAAATTCAATCGCCTCTTACTTAGCCGTCGTTCGAGTGATCGGACTGAAATTTAGTACACAAGAAGGAATTGCCGCATTTTGACTGCTGTGATTTTTAACATAATGCATACAGGCGTTTAAATTTTATGGTTTAAAAATTATTTTTTTTTTAAGTTGCACATTGTAAAAATTGAATGAAAGAACATAAAATGAAAGAACTTTGCACATTGTTTCCGCATTAATTTCGATTTTTCCACAAAGCCAACTCTATGAGGATGAAGCCAAAATTGATCGTGAAAAACCGATCAATGATTAAAAATCGTATAATTAATTATTCAAAAATCGCATAATTAATTATTTAAAAATCGTATAATTAATTATTTACAGAATTTTCAGAAGCGATTTTTGGTTTTTTTTTTTTTAACAAAATCGCTTCTGAAAATTCTGAAAAAATCTCAAAAATTCCGTGCAATATATAACAGTGTTGGAACAACAGCCGACAGAGTGGACTGACTTTATCTACTAATTCTTTTGAATCTTTTTTTTCCGAGAAATCATGAATTCAGCTTCAAATTTTTAAATATTTAACACAGGATTTGTGAGAATTTTCTTCGATTTTTCAATTCTAGATAAAAATATGTTATTTTTGAAAAACGTGAAATTTGGGAGAAGAAAATCTAAAAAAATGTGAGTACTTTTAAGAGTTGGAACAATACTATAAAAAAATATAGACCAAATCCCAGAGGTTGAAGGGTCTGACCCAGGCCAAGGTGCCATGGATTCCCACGTATTTTTTTTTTATAAGTGAAAAGAAGCTCTTAATTAATCCATTGTTTGCAATGCTGCTGATTGAAACCACTGACAAATGGTAAGTTGTTTCTTCAAAGAATCTTAAAAAGATAGTGAGACGTACAGCCCGAAGATATAGACATTTCCTAGCCGAGAATATGAGAATTGCATCGCACGCAGCTTATGTAAAACTAATGTGACGCTGAATGGGGCGGGGTGGGGGGGGGGGGGGGGGGGCGAGCTCAGTGACCTACGAGTGCATATACATATATGCGGTACCGACTACGTGGATGATATAAGAAGACGTCTTTGTGCAGCGCGAACACCGAGCCTGCCTCCGGCCACTCTTGGCTATGGCTTTTTCCGCGACTCCGAGACTCTCTGATCCACATTATAAAATAGAGGTGGGTGAAGCGGCTTAACGGTACTCGGACAGCGGACCATACCACCTACGACCGAGCTCTCCGAATCACTAACATTTTCATATATGGTCGGTTACCGAAGGCGTTTTGTGCGCTGTACAGCCCCTGCTCGATCGTGTATTAAATTATATTATTCTGCTCAAAGCATATTATATTGGTAAGTATATTCTCTGCAATTGAGACCAGTTTCGAGAATTATGTAATTAGATTTATAGAAATTAAAAAAAAGATTCTTGGTTTTGCTTCCTCATAGAGGAAGCTATGTTTTCGTGAAAAAAATTTGAACTATATTAGTCTAAAATATCGAGAAATGAAATTTTTAGCTAACGTCCGGACGTATTTGTGTGTGTGTGTGTGTGTTTGACGAAAAAGACGTTAAGAGAACGTTATGAATGTTTAATTTTTTTGAAATTTTTAAAAAAATATTATAACTCAAGAACGATTCAGAGAACTGATCTAAAAATGTGTACAAAATTTAAATAGAGTGTGATAATGTTTAGTACTAAATTCAGGCGAAATCGATAAAGTAGTTAAGATTTTATAGAAATTTGATTTTTAATATTTTTTTTTTTAATGCTACAATTCGAGAACGGTTGTGTTTTCTTGATTTTTTTTTCATTGGCAATAAATCCTAGACACATGTATATCTCAAAAGGGACACCATCGGAAATTCTTACTGATTACGACACTGGCAGAATTTTAATAGGAGTCTCAATGAATAATGTGCAGAACTACACATTTTTGAAGCTTAAAAATATCTAGTTTTTGTGTTTATTCGCACATGACGGAAAAGTAATTCAGCAAAGAGTTGTAGCTTCAGTTACACCAGTTTATCAGAGAATGAATAAAATCGTAATCCTAAATTACACTTGGAGCCAAGAATAGAGAGGCAGGAATCGAGAGGATCGAGCATGGCCCGAGTGCAGTTGTGCAGTTTACTTGCAGCGGGAGTGAATAGCACGTGATACTCTGGATACTTTCTATCCGTAACACCGATGCGATACAATTTCACTTGTTGTTCCATGCGCGGCGGTGGCACCGCCGGGGCGGCGGGGGGCGCAGCCCCGCCCGTCGACGAGATACAAAGACCCCCGGGGGCCCCTTCTCTCTTCGCTGAAGACTCCTATACATCGCTCAAGGAATCATGTCCACATGAAATAGATTCCGAGATTGCTGAATAATTAAATTAAAACTTTGCACATTGCTTCCTCATGTAGAATTTATTAGAATTATTAAAATTGTAAAGAAAAACTTTGAGCATTTTCATTTTTCACAAAGCTACCTCTGTGCGGAAGATTATTTATTAATTTTGCGCTTCCTCATAGAGGAAGCTTCGTGAAAAATAGAAATGTTCAAAGTTCTTTATAAGTTTTATCATTTTAACAAATTTTATATGAGGAAGCAATGAGTAAAGCTCTACTTTGTATCCTTGTTTTAAAATCATTCGCCATAGTTATTAAATTATGTTACAAATTATTTGTACTTTTTTTTTTTTTTGCAATTTTAATTTTAAAATGTTGTATAGTATGGATGCAACTAATTATTTATTATTACAATTATTCTGAATCCAATTAAACTGCCACTGTTTTTAAAGCAGATAGCCGCTGCAGTTCTTCGTACTTCTTAAACAAATAATTTATTTCTGAAATTAGTTACATTTTAATAAACAATCTATTTTGTCTCTTACAAAGATAAGTGCCCATTACAGTGGATACAGTGGTATCTAATGATGATAAAGATGAACTCTTGATTCATCGACAGTCGATTTTATTGGAATTATGGTAAATGAGATCAAATACCGACAGGCGGTATCGTACCTTCTGTATTTAATGTTAAAAGATATTTGCCGGTTCTGACAATGAGTACGTCTGTGAATGCCAGCGACATCCAGTGGCATTTGTACGAACACTCGACTGCATTCATTTGTTACCACGAAGAAAAGTCACGAGCTGGATTGGAGTCACTCGGATCGACTCGACAGGTGTACCTCATTGCCGGTTGGGCCAACAGGTGCAGGAACCTACAGCGACATCGAGATTCCTTTTGTCATCTAATCATCTGTCATATAAATTAGGTTGGTCCTTATTTGACGAAAGTTCGATTTTTGTATCTCTCACCCACCAGATTTCTTCAATTTGACGAAAAAAGAATCTGTATAAATCATTAGTCCGATCAAGTAATATGTTAACCTGTGCCACCAAAGAGATTGAAGTTACTAATTCATTTTAAACGGGGAAAAAATTGTTTTTACATGTAAACAAGCGAAAAAAGGAATTACATGAAGCCAAAATTTACAGAAATTACAACTAGAACCCTTACGAATCAAACACACTCCTAGTTAAGTTGATGATTTTTTTTTTTAATTTAGTTGTATTTGTAGATATGTAGGTAGGTTTATTCGAAATTGGGTAAGATCCTTATTCCACGTTTATCGTGTTGGACATTTTTTTTTGCTACTCCGATACAAACAGAAGAAGAATTTCAGCCTTTTCTGAATTAAAATTACAATAATTATTTTTAATTATTCTATTTATTACTATAAGAGTTGACAAAATAACGATAATTTTGAAGTTTCACATTAGAAAAATCAGAAATACAAATAGAGCGTTAACCTATGAGTTCAAAATATTTGCAATCTTCAAACAATTTACTGAAATTTAGATTTTTCTGTTAAATTAGTAAACTGAAGAAAAAAAATCAATTTTGAACATATTGAATTTAATATTTTGAAAAATGTCAAACTATATAGATAATATAGTCAAAGACGTTGTTGAATAATGGAAATACAAAAATTTAACAATTTAACACATTACGATACGAGTGCGGTCCATTTTTGCACGGAGTGAAGTAAATGTATTTTATTAAAAAATTAAAGCTATTGAAACTTGAAAAAAAAATGAAAAATTAACGAAAGCAGGAACGTTTGTAGATTTTTGATTCCTCGTAAAGGAAGCTTTTTTTCGAGATTTTCATGTCAGGATAATCAGAATGGTCCAAAACGTCGAGAAAAGTGGTTTAGAAAAAATGTATGTATGTGTGTGGCCGGCATGTAAAATTCAAACTTCGATACCTAAAAACGGTCCACCCGCCGTTTTTAGGTATCTGTTTGTGATCATTTAAAAAAAAAAGTTCATACGTAAGATTATTTTTTATTCAATTTTGAATTGTTCGAAAAATATCGGATGTTCTCTACCTTTCGCAAATTCGTAGCTATCGAACAGGATATTTTTTTAGAAATAAAGCAACGTTAAAGAAGTATCGGTATTGAATTTGGATTGAATCGACAAATAGATTCGGTTTCTGTGAGATTCTGAATTTTTCGAAAAGAACATTATTTTGCTCTTACTCACGTCAAATCTCACCAAATGAACTGAATTTTCTACAGACGAAGAATAATATTAAGCGCTGCTACGTACAAAATTCGGTGATGATCGGCAAAGCAGTTCGAATTTTACTTGAGTTTGAATTTTTCAAAAAATTAACGTTTTGTTACAACTCACAAATTGTACACAAAATTTCTTCTATAAGGAAGCCAAAATTGATAAATAAGCTTCCTCATCCGGCTTTGTGAAAAATCGAAATTAACGAGGAAGCAATGTGCAAAGTTCTGCTTTGCAGCCTTTTTTTAACTACACAATAAGTATAGATTTTTTTTTTACTCTGTAATATTTATAGTTGGAATATCAAATCTTTCTTCAATTCTGGTCACCTATACCGAGAAGCCTGGCTCGTCACGATAAGCAAGAAAAACAAAAGCAAAGTTTAAAAAAAATATATATATCTCAGACACCATCTATCTTGTGGTCACTTGGACGTTTGGTATCAATTTTTCACGCGTAACCAGATGCGATAAAAATCGCGCGACGAGGGTTCGAAGCCGTGTTGGACGACGAAAAGTCGTTTCTTCGTGCGCGCTTAGCTGCTCACGTCGTAATATATACCCGCCAAAGTTTCATCATCGTGTATATATGTACGGCGATGGATTCTCCAGCGTTTCATCGAGGCGGCAACAGCGTGCTATACTATAGCCTCGGGAAAATGGAATACCATTGCTGCGACGCGCCGCCCGCGAGCGATTCCACGTTATGCCCACCCACGAGCCTGCGAAAGTAGAGGAAGGGCTCGCACGGTGTGAGGGGCTTATATAGCGAGGAGCACGTATCAGCGCGTACATATATATGTACGCGAGAGCCCCGTTGTCTCATTCACGTCGCAGCCAGAACCGAAACGGCTCGACCGAGCGGAAAAGAATCGACGAGCGACAAGACGGGGCTCGGGACCCAAGCGCATCGACCAGAAAAATGTGAAAATTCTGCTTGCAACCCTCGGAACGACGAGGTAGGAGAGATCGAGAGAATTCCGAGATTCGCGCTCGTGGCGATTACCGTATGCGCGAGTTAATCCAACGATAATATGCATGCGTGAAAAATTGTGAATCGACGATTATATATACTCTCGCGTTGCTTCCTTCACACTCATAAATAAACCGTACGGTCTACTGCCCATGTATTATTATTCAGACGAGTTACCTCCTATCGACGTCTTTATGCATTGTTGACTCGCTGCCAGAAAGAATGATAAAAAATAGAGACGGAGGGAGAAAGAGAGAGAGAGAGAGAAAATGAAAGGCGGTTTGATGCATGTGCTGAGTGGTGCGATTGTAACCACGCTCAATTATTATACCGTTGCGTGTCTTCCGTGTCTACACCAAGATCTTATGTAGCTTCGCGTAATAATCGCTACAGCTGTGGGAAAGATCCCAGAGTACTCACAAGGGATTACCCGTTTTATACAAATCGGGACGAGTCTTTGAAATTGTGAATCTCCTGCAATTTCATATCTTATTGAAGTAGAGTATTGTAACATCTCGCGTAATGTTTTTTGTTACGTGACCATTATGTTAACTTTTGTGGAAGTCACGAAAATTTCGAGAATAAAGAGGGTTTGTAGATTACGATACGAGTGCGATCAAACTGTTTCTTAACGGGTGTGAGTTTGCAGCATGAGCCGAAGGGTTGCAATCACACGAGTTGAGAAAAAGTTTCACGCACGAGCATCGCTTAGCGTGCGAGAAGTGCGCACTTCTCGCATCGTGTGTCATAATAGTATATAACGATACTAGCTCGAGCTATTAAACTTTTTCTTGGCGAGTGTGAGTTTGCAGTACAAGTCGAAGACGAGTGTTGCAATCACACGAGTTGAGAAAAAGTTTCTCGCACGAGTTTCGTATACAACTTTATCGCACTAGTGAGAGAAGTAGGCACTTCTCGCTCCGCGTGGCGTAACAGTACATTACGATACTAGTGCGATCAAACTTTTTCTTGACAAGTTGTTGCAATCACACGAGTTGATAAAAAGTTTCTTACACGAGTTTCGTATACAACTTTATCGCACTAGTAGCACAAAGTATTTAAAACACTATTTAAGGGCAGGAAGTCAAGTCAAATTTACGGATATTCAAAGACTAATGTCTCATTTACGTGGCCGCTAGTATTATTGGAAAAAAATATTTGTACTATTTGATCTATACAACAAAGAATTCTTTTTCATGTAGCAAAAGCACGCAGGTAATGCGGGTAAAAAAAGCTATACTCGTGCTATAAGGTAAAAAAAAACAAATATTGTAAGCGAGCCACATAACCCGCATGCTTTTGCCATCCGGCAAGAAGAACTTATCTTTGTTTGATAAGTCTATAGTATATATTTTTTCTTATAATACTAGTGGCCACATAAGTTAATTTGAATATCCCGCACATTTGACCTGAATACCTCCACTTAATACGAATAATAACTATAATAATATTTTATTATTTATTTTAAACGGAGATAACGCCGTTTAAACTCGGTAATTTATTTAAAATTATTTCTTTTTTATTTCGCATATCGGAGTTTAGTTTAAACATAGTTATCTCCGTTTAAAATAAACTCCGATATGCGAAATATTACAGAAATTCCTATGTCGATTTTTTTACGGAATTTTAATAATATTTGGGATATTAATAGTTAACTGCTTGAAAATAAATAAATAAGGTTTACGTACTTACGTAACCGTGAATGAAAGCTAATTAATTTATTTTTGTGGTGAGCTTTCAAAAGCGTAGTTTTTTAGAAAATGTTATTTCACAGCATTTATTCTCCGAGAATATTTTATCACTGTATAAAATGTCCTATGTAGTGATCGATTTGTATTGTTTTTAATAGTTCTTCATGAAAAAAAAGTGTGTCGCGATTTATCCATCGCTGAAAAATTTCTAAACGTGCTTACCTATCCAGGCAGAGTTGACTCTCTTATCTGAAAGAGCTTTATCGTCTACTAAAAACACTTTATTGTATTATCCATTTTCAATTCCAGTATTCTCTTCCACGCCTTGTCGCCGGTATTTTACGAGCAAGCAAATACCCAGCTCGGAGGTACACAATTAAGTGCAAGGAACACACTGCGAGAGTTATGAATATTCAGGTCAGATTCGTGCCGTGCTGCACACCGATTTTTATGAATGAAAAAAAAGCAACAGATGCAGCTGTGCATCAGTTATATAAAAATACATACGTGACCATCCAATCATTTTTACAATCCAGTAAACGTGTTGTTTTTTTTTGACATCGCTGTTTAAGAATCTAATGTGAAAATTCAAATTTTGCTTTCAAATTCATAATTAGCAACTAGAATTTTTGGTTCAGATTCGTAATCAGCGACTCCACAAAATCCCAACTATAAAAATTGTTATACACTTTACAATAAAAATTTTTAAAAAATAATATGTCACTCATGACTCAGAATAAGTTCACACATGACTCAAAAAGTTCGTACTGTTTGCGAAGTATGTTTGGTAGAAAATAAAAAAATATTACTTATAAAATCATGATTTTCGATTTTTGAATTTTTCGAGACCTTCTTTATGTATACATTTTTTTCAAGATTAAAGACAATTTTTTTTTGTTCACAAGAGGTAAATTTAAAACGTGATTAAGGATATTCCATAGGTCCTGTTACACGTTGTTTCACAACCGAATGTACTATGCGCCAAAAAATTGTACTTTTATTTTCAAAATTTTCAAAATGCTATAAAATTTGAAGCTGTCTATCGATTCACACCAAATACAATCCCAAATGTTTTTATGTGATAGTATCTTAGCAATTATGTGGCAAACTTGAAGAAGATACATGAAAAATTATTAACATTTATCGTACTAACAAGGAAATGTCTGTACACACAATACAGACATTTCTCCTAAACGACTTTTCCCGACGTTTTGGACCATTCTGATTGTCCTGACATGAAAAAATCGAAAAAAAATATCACGAAAACAAAGCTTCCTCTATGAAAAAGCAAAAATAAAAAAACTGCTGCCGAGTTGCCTCATACATAAAAAAAGATGCTACTGGCGAGGCACGTGTGCGGCTTCACGCGGGTAGCAGCGAAAAGTCAGTGAAAACCAGAGACACCGAACATATGAGGTTAATTAAACGCTTGTTTCGGGACAATGGCGAATTCCTGGCTCGGGTACACCAGCAATGCTATGCCGGGTTGAAAAGAGTTTCGCGGGGATGAATATTGACCCACGATAACCGCATTCGACCGAGGGGAATTGTTGCACACACGGTTGCCCTGTATTCGTCCAATGGCGACTGCTGTCAACTTCCTCAACGCAGTCGTGTCCGTCTGGTTAATCGAATTCGACACTGTAGGACACTCACGTCTGACGCCCTTTCTCGAAATTGAATTAGCCGACGAATCGCTCACTTGTTCCGAGGCACCCCAGTCGATTTCTACGCTCAGACGAACAATCTCGAGCTCCGCAGTCTTCAAACTGACACTTTGAAACCGACGTTTGCATTAATTAAATTACTAAATTAATACGTACGTGATCTCGTGTTCTTCAGAATCGCGAGAACGTTCAGCGAAGGGGAATTCTGACGAAAACACGATTATTTATTAATCCCAATTCCAGGTTAATTAAATGACGTGTAAAAAAACTTTTAAAAGTTAAGTTATACGACGAGATTAGAGACAGAGATTTTTAGATATGCATTTCACGTGCTTTCCCAACGAGAAATTTGATATTGATAGAATTTGAGTACTCCAAGACGAGAGCGAAATCAGACGACAAAATCATGATCGTTGAAAATACTATGAACTTACGAGGCAAAACACGTCAAGTCAGCCACCTTAAATTTTCATGTCAACAAAACATCCTCAAATTTGTATTGGATGTTGGTCTGCTTGAAGAAAAAATTTTCGCCAATTTTTTCTAAGATTCCAGGCATTTCAACGAACAGAATGTGAAAATTTCAAATAAATCGGTAATGCCGTTTCGGAGGAAAAAAAGTAGCAACTTTGTTTAATTGAAAAATAGCATAAAATTAAATCGGAGAATCTTACAAAAAATGTTGTTGGAAAGTACGCTGAAAATCCAAAATTTGATGTTGTTATGATTTTTTTTTGCGAGCCGTAGTATTGGCGTTAAAAAATAAACATTGATTATTTTCAGTGATTTTCAATGGTAGGCATATGCAATAAAAAAATCGGAAAAAATTCCTACGTTTTTTCTTCAACTATACCAACATCCTGAAGAAATGTGAGGACGTTTTGTTGACATGAAAAATTGGGGTGGCCGACTTGACGTGCTTTGCCTCATACGTTTTGTATAATATTGGGAAAAAAGTTATTAGTAAATTAGTAAATACAAATTATTTAATAAATTCCATAGAACACTTTTTTTTACGTAAAATCAATTCTCTGTTTTTTTTCGAACTTAGAATTTATATGATTAAAAAGAATTACCTGGGGCATTTCATACCGATTCGATTTGGGTCCCACCCTCGACTTCTCCGATCTGGTTTATGATTTTTTATATCATTATACTAACTGTAAAAGGCACTGAGATTTTAAAAAATATTTTAAAAAGTTTATTTGGCGGACTTATGATTTCTTTTAAGAAAAATATCGAGGGCCTAATTAAAAAATATGAAAGAAAACTCCGCTGCCGTTATTTTTAAAAATTCGGAATCGATATGAAGTTCGAATATTCGAATTTACCGAATATTCATTGTGAAGTTCGAATATTCGAATTTACCGAATATTCGAGATCGTCGAATATTCTATTCGAACTTTAAATCGAATAAATCGATTCGAACTTTAAATCGAATTCGATTCGAAGATGAATATTCGACATTTTCGAACGTTCGCACACCCCCACACACTTTATATAATTTTGAGCACCTCGGCACAAAGAATCTCGAAAAAAAAAATTGTTAGCACGAAAACAAAGCTCCCTCTATGAGGAAGCAATATTTTCAGAGTGAAAGACTGACTCGACCTAGGTTGACATCTCTTGAAAAGCCCCGCCGTGTGCAGTATATTTCTAGTTGGCAAGCGAGCCTTGGATAAAGTTTTGAATGCTCAGTTCACTGTATGTGCCTTTTGCAAAATATAGAATGCTGGTATGGTACTCACTTCCGTCGTATTGTATTTGTTAATTCATTATTCCAACGTTCCCAGAGAGGGAGAGAGGGAGCCAGGGATTGCCTTCCAGTGTAGGCGCATGTGTTGGTTATACATATATATTTAATATTCGAGAAGCACTCTGTGTATTTAATATTGCCTACTCCAACACTGTAGAGAACTGTCGTAAAACGCAACTCCAGCGAATTAGTCGTGACTCCGTTACGCGGTTGCAGGGGTATATATGGGACATTCCATGATAATTCATACAAGACTAAAACCAACACTCTTCTATTTCTCTAGTATTTTTTTTTACATTATTTTTATCACTGAAAAAAACATCTCAAATTTTTATTAGATTTTTATTTTTGGTCGTTCTTAATTCGTAAAAAAAATGTACATTTAAATAAATTCTAACTTTTATCAAAAACATGACTTCGACATAAGTAACATGGCTAACTTTTTCATCATCTAATGTAGTTTAATATAAAAATACTGCAAATATTGATAAGCATAATATCGAGCATATTTGTACAGTTTAAAGTAAAAAAATATTAAGATTCACGAAGTTGCTTTTGTCTTATTGCAAAAATTCCCCAAAATCCTGTGCAATGAACATTCGAAATTTCAATCGTAAGTGTTACAATTTTGAAATACAAATCTTTCATATTCAAAATAAAATTCTATTCTTTTGTTTTACAATATTACAATATCAATTTTCTGTTATTCTCAAACTATATTAAAAAATATATATTACGTGTAAAAAAATGCATAAACACGTGATGCTATTTATTTTTAATAACTAATTTAACATTCCCTATCATTTTTATAAGCGATCCTATCTAATACAATTTCCAACCATTAATAAATAAAAAAAATTCTTGTGAAAAAAATGATAACGTTTTAATTCAAATATAAAGAATTGGTATTTCAATCGTGACTCGCCGTGCCACGATAATTGCAAATTCTCCTTTCGGAGTTTTGTCAATTTTCTTAGTTTGTTCTATTCGTTAGAGGGGAGTCTCATGAGACACATTGAAAAGTCAGGCCGTGGATCGATCATCAGTCTCTATTTGAGACTTAAGTTAGAAAAATCCGAAACTTGGTCTGTCATTTAACCCCGGTCAGCCCGATTGTCTTACACAGCGGCGGCGGCGAGATATTTTTCTAATATAGAGAGACATTAGAGAAATTGAAGAAGGTCGGGTTTCATCCCGTGTGAATTACCATGGAATGCCCCATATATGTGTGCGCATGTACACGGAGGATCTACTTGGTGTTTCGCTCGTTTTCCGGCACGGAAGTGTCGGTCCCTCGCGTGCCCTATTCCTCCGGTATATTACAAACAGGCGTCTCCGTGCGAATGTTGCACGCGAGCCAGGGACGTAAAAAAAAAAAATTTAAAAAAAAAAATTAAATAAAACAACGGTCCAACTATGGAGAACAAGAGGCGAGAGAGGCGCTAGGAATCACGCAGGAATTTCGAGGCTGGCCTCTGCTCTCTATATACGTTCTCGACTCGCGAGAAAACATGCCGCTTGGTTATATACCGGAGACCGTGTATGCCTTCGGGGCACCCGTTCGCATTATTCAAATAAATGGTTATACCGCGCGTCTCGAGGATATATCGTTGGACCGGGCGGTCGACTATAGGGTTACGTCACGATAGAGTATCTGCCGCTCATGTGGACCGCGCGCGGCCCAAACTATATACAATCACGTATACAATTTTCACGTAACGCCGCGCGCGATTTTGCTTGTTGCGCAACCTCTGCCAAACGTACTTCAAAATTCCTTGCCACTGAGTTTCCAATGTTGCTTGTCACACTTTATTGCTGATGGCTCTATCTCTAATTCTAACTATGTCTGTTAAAAATTCGGTGGTTAAAAATCCAATCTACAAAATATTCACAATGTCCGGGGAATATCAATGGGGGCTGTTCAAAATCAGGTGTCAATTTATGCTTGATAACGTCAAAAGTTTCAATACATTTTACTTGAATAATAGTTGAATAAATATCAACGCTATTTTTAGACTTTATTTGCGCAAAAATTTGGCATTGATTCGCTAACGATTTTTTAAATATTCATCTACTTGTGATGAAAATAAATGGGCTTGAAATTTGGAGGTTGGATTCGGATGATTTTAACACTATCGCTTGTATTAATTTGACACTGTGAAAGGTGTTACTATTATCACCGGATTGGTCAACACCGGTCCACACAAAATTCCCTTTAACATGCTGAATTTTCAACGATGTCAGCCACCGGAAAATCGTGATAATAAAATTCCTATTTCCTGTATGAAATGTTGCAATTACCTTCTATTGGTACCATCAAAAGTCCACTTAGCAAATGACAATATTAATGTGTCCATAAAATTGTTAAATTAATTATTTTCTCGATTCAGAAATGATTTATTTCGTTTACCAGAGACTGAATATTTAATCATTCATGTGCATCGACGAATATACCAGACAATATGGTATATGCGGTGTATTATTGTACATACTGATGACGTAGATGCATTTGATGTATACTATTTTGAGTACTAAATAGCACATGTACCTCAGAGAATCTATCTATGGAATGAGAGACAATCGAAACTGATCGACCTACTGTATTAGTCGAGCTCATCACTATAGGTCTCGGAATAATTAATTGTTTCCAGTAGAATATCATACGCTCAAAGATAACGTGGTAGTCCTGGCAACTATTAAGTGACATTAATTGTTATTAATTGTCTTTTCAACTATTTTTTAACACCCAGCCGAAAAAGAGTGTTCTGCGTGTGTATATAGAAAAAAATGGTCGAAAAACGAAAAGTAAGTTGGGTCAATTAATTCATTTGTTGGGTCAGTCAAATTATTTACATCGTCCTAAAAATTTGTTGATTTTTCTAAATCAAATGAGGGGACAAAATGAGGTAAATATCAAACACATATGAAATTCGACAAGAAAAGAAAAGATAGTAAAAACGAAAATATTGCAAAAGACCCTGAAAATTGTTAATCTACAAAAATAATTAAATCATTTTAGAAACTAGGAATACGTATCCGCTGGAGTCGAGGGAGAACTTTCCTAGTTTGTAAAATTATTTGCCATCCTTTTTGTAGATTAATAACATGTTCTGTTGGTTGTATTAATTAATTGCAATAAAAGCGACTATAGTAAGCAAATAAGAGAAAGCATATAAAGGAGAATATAGCGTATTGCTTGATCCACATTATCTTCTACCTTTCACAGAGCAAACGAGGATCAATTCTACTTTTCATCTTCGTTTAAAAAAATATTACAGTACGAATCTAATAAATCACAAACAACTAATAAAATAAATAACGAATCCTTGATAATTGTTATCATTATACCAGTTTAATATTATTTTCATGAAGTATATTCAATTAAAATTCAGTGCCAGCGGCAGGACCATCTGTGCGGGCAAGTCGAGGAGTACCTGCTTCATACTTTTTTAACAGACGCGTTGGTTTTAAATATACGTTGTGACGATGGACGCCCCCACGTCTGCGCCGTTGTATATATATATATATATATATATATGTATATACGTACAGCAATGATGGTTGTTGCTGTATACACGAAGTTGAGCTTCCTCTCGAGCTGTCATCCACAGACGTGCGAGACACCGCACCTCGAGGCCAGC
Organism: Perithous albicinctus; assembly: GCA_964016905.1. NCBI lineage: Eukaryota > Metazoa > Arthropoda > Insecta > Hymenoptera > Ichneumonidae > Perithous > Perithous albicinctus. The sequence continues at coordinate 14,828,757 of OZ024688.1, forward strand.
AATGCCGTTGCGATGATACCGCCCAAGCCCTCTCCTGACTCTGATATCACAGGCAAGAAATAAATTTGACATACACAACACTCAACGAAATTGTACGGAAACGTCAAGGCACTTTTATTTTACGGCGCGGTTTCAACTCTGAATAATGTCCGTCGTACAGAGAGGGTTGCTACTTAAGGGAACTAAGGGTCGAAGTTTTGAACATAAGTTCGTATTTACGACTGATCTTTAGATTAAAATTCGAACACAACGAAGATCTTCAGATGAAATTTAAATTCGTACTATTAAAATTTAATACTAAAAATTCATAGCAAAGACGAAAGAAAGAAACAAGAGTCGGACTCTCCGTCACATCTCAATTCGTACTATTAGAAGTTGATTAATTTGATTTAATATCCTAATATCAAACTGTCGAAAATGTACGACAAAATTTACAACCTTGTATTGTTTTTTTATTTATTGGAAGTGATTAAAAAAAAGTTATACAAGGAATTAAACTTATTATGTCAATAAATATATTGTCAAGTGAAAATGACAAAAAGATATTTCGTACAATGAAAATACGAAATTTTGCACGCACATTTTTTCTACGCCACCTTTTTCGACATTTTGGACCATTCTGAGTATCCTGACATGAAAATCTAAAAAAAAAATTGTTTTCACGAAAACAAAGCTTCTTCTATAAGGGATCAAAAAATAGAAAACCCTATAATCGATGTCACAGTCAACTTTTACCGAAGATGACTCGATTAAGGAACAAAGATGTGAGCGTTAAAGGAAGATATCCATAGAGTACGCTTTTCCGATTCTCTCTGTCAGGGAATCCGGTTTGGCCATGAGGTAATAGTCGAGGTATTCCCACAGGTTGGTAGCTCGCCCTGGGCTACCTAACACCACCGGTAGCTAAGTATCCCTTTCCGTTAACCCATTTATGCTGCTCTCCTGACTCTGTGGCACGTCAAGCGTCCCGAAGTTTCGTGTCGTCGGTGCAGCCGTGAATATTGCTGTGTTACGAGGAATAGAAGAGGGATATATATATATATACTCTGCTATATACGTAGCACGTATGAGCGAAACAGGGGTGGGAGTGAGCCATAAAGCTCTGGGGTTTCAGTGTCTCTGCGTATAAGACAGTGGGCGTCGGATGACAGAAATGCGGCCAAGAAATAAATCTACGTCTCAGGAGACGCGCGAACGTGTATGCCGGTGCAGCAAACTCCCTGAAAGCATGTGAAGAGCTTCGCCATACTGATGGTAGTGAAGCGAGGCACCGGCAAGCACCTAAAAAGAAGGAAAAGAGTGGAAACAAATACGTTCTTCTTGGGCGAAAGCCTTGGTGCTCAGAAAGTAATGTAGAGAAAGAGTGCAAAAGAGAAGTAAAAAAAACGAGCGTATGCTTCGGGAGAAGGGCTTTCAATCCTTTACACAGAGCAAAAACTTGCGAGGGTTTTAAAATTGATGGTACTCGGTGAATTATCTTCCGGCAATGACTATAAGCATTAAGATTTCTTCGGAAAGAAAACTCGATGACTTTTGGAAAACATCGACATTCACTCATTTTAATGAAAGTTTGTGTAATGTATGAGATTTTATTGACGTTTGGTGTAAATGTTGAGAATGTAAATAATGAAATTCACGCCACTCACGTGAACACTTACTTTAAGAGAATGCACACTTATTTTTTCATGCTGTTATTGACACCAAGGTTTATATGCGAAGCACTTACGACTCTCATGAAGACTTCGAATTCTTCTTGTCTGACTAAACGACAATACTGTAATGTTTGGTCTATTTCTAGTTTTGCCAAAAAAATTGCAAGAATTATTTGAGAAAAATGTTGTATTTTTATTTTACGAAATATGTTTTGTCAGTGTTATATAAAAAATAATATTTGTCACTTCTGATTTAACAAAAACGCGTGCAAAGTAGAATCTTGCAAAGTTGCTTCTTCATTATTTTGTATCTCTGACAAGGTTGCACACGCACACGTGTCGTTTTCTCCAGGCTTGTTCATTTAGAATGGTGCATTCTAAATGACCCAACATTGATGAACACACTTCCTTATAGAGGTAGTTTTGTCAAAGATACAAAATAATAAGGAAGCAATCCAGGAGTTTCTGCTTTGCAGGTTTTTTTTTTTCAATTTTAACACAAAAAACATACAACATAAAAGAAATTTAGTGCAGGTTAGTGAAGATAAAAAATCGTTTGATACTTTTATCAGCACCTTTTATGAAAATGTAGTAATTAAGGAACAAACTTTAAAGATCATTTTCCAACCACTTGCTTGAAGTTCTTGAAATTTTTCGATGGAGCAAATTTGGAAATATATCCAAATGCCCATATCCGGGAGCAAGTGTCTTGTCATCAAGTATTCCAAAGATAGTTTTGCTTTTCAGGAAACAATAGAAGACTGTTACACGAGCTACCGAAGTGTATGTACTCGGTATATGACGGAAACGAACTTGGAGAATGTGAAGTTAGTGAAGCTGGAGTGAGTGTTCGCCGTTGGGCATGCAAACTTCCTGGAAACCTTAGTATACATCTGTCGTATGCTTCCCTTAGAACCCCCGACATACGAGGTTGCATACTGTCGAGAGTATCTTCCGTATATGCAGAAATGTGTACATCGTTTGGAGGGATACGATGCAACGTGAAGTGGACGACAATATGCAACGGTATGATCTCTGCTACTTAAATTTACAACATGAACTTTTAAACAACTCTATTTCATGTATCTTCATTCTTGCGAATAGTTCATGGCGACGTTTATCTCTGCAACGAGAAGAAAAAAAAGTTTCATACAGCCACATCAAACGGTTTGTATGGCACATTATTTCACGAGTGTAGAATTTAACTGGGACTTGAAGGTAATTACATTTTTATTGAATTCATTTCTCGCTTTTCCTATTCCGACTGTTTACCATATCCGATTAATTCAATGAATATTTTTTTCTCGTCATTCTGAAAGTTATAATAAATATGTTGTAAAACATAATAATAGCATTTTTCTAAATATTTACAATAAATATGTTCAAAAAAGCAAAGAAACATATTTGCTTTTATAAAAACGATAAAAATATTTTGTAACGGAAAGAAGAGAAACATTATTGAACGAAAATGTTAATTCCTTTTTATCAAGATTTGCGGAAAATTCGTCTAAAACAATTCGTCTAAAACAACTCCTCTAAAAGACAATTCATCGAAATGATAATCCGTCTTAAACAACACATATAACTTTTATACTTTCGTCTGTACTTTTTATTTCTTTTTCAGTTCGTTAACTACAGCGGGAATATCTACAGTTTTTAAGCTATAGCGGGAATATCGATAGAGTTTTTTAATTTCAGTAGGCAATATCCACAATTTGTTTTTACTATAGCGAAAATGTCTGTAGAGTTTTTCAAATATTGCGGGAAACAACTGTAGAGTTTTTTAGCTATAGCGGGCCATATGTACAGTTTTTTCTTAATATAGCGAAAATGATGTAAACAGTTTATCAACTACAGAGGAAATATCCATACAATTTGTTAACTATAGCGGAAATATCATTAAACGAAAAATTAAAAAAAATTAAAATAAGAACAAAAAATACAAAAAATTAAATGGTGTCAGGTAACCGCCACGTCCTCAATCGTTGACTTCGGGTTTGGCGAAGAGCGGAGATTTATCAAAGCAAGGAATATTACAAATTATTTTTCAATAGACGAATTGTCTTTGGACGAATTGTCTTTTAGCTGAATTGTATTAGATAAATTGTTTTAGACGATTGTTTTTAGACGAATTGTTTTTAGACAAAATGTTATTAGACGATTTGTTTTAGATGAATTTTCCGCAGACGGTTTGTTACTTTGAAAACTGATAATTCGATATTAAAAAAAAAAGTATGTTTACGGTGTAAAGTGCCTATCACGCACCTTAAAGCCGTCATTGGCTGTATAATACGCCAACAAAATAGCAGATCGTAGAGCAGTGATAGCTTATGTATTGTTGCGTATAGATGCGTCGTCTCTAAGAGGCCATCGTTCCTTGCTATAATAAAGTTTGCGAGCTAACAGAGTGTGCACGTTAACTCAACGTGTTGGGTTACCTGATGGCACACGTCTTCCGGACTTGCGTCGCCTAGAGCATTGTACCTGCTATTTCCCTCTATGCTGTAACCTTCTCCTTTGAAGGATTCGCACTATACCGAAGTGACTGGAGACTCGATTGCAAAATATATATATAGATATATATATATATATATATATATACGAATTGAAAGTGTGAGCTATCATAGAACGATTGGATCGTCACTACGTTCAGCCGACGACAATGTTCATTGTGCTGAAAACGTTCGATCGTGAAATGGCCTCGTTAAAAAATTAATGACGGCATAAGCGAAAAAGGCTTGAATATTGACGGTGAAAGAATCCTAGCATTCGAATACACGCCATGATGAGCAGAGAACTGAAAAGGGGCGAAATGTAATTCCCGGGGCGTTCAACGTGACGTGATTGGATCGGAGCCAACATTGAGCAGCAGAATCAGCAGCAGGTTGACTGTGACGAGCTCGAGGATATACAGCTTTTCAGTTCGCCTTTTTCTCATACCACTGGTTTTTTTTTTTTTTCTTTTCTATCAACCCTAGTGCACTATCCTCGAAGTTTAATTTTGCCTTTTCTATCTATGCTCGCTTTACTACACGTTCGATAGGTGGAACTGAGTGCTTCCTAATTATTGGCAATCCCACGTCCGTCTCAATTATCGAAACCAAAGTGGATGCTTCTGACGTGATAACGGCATTTTCTGCGAACTTTTCATTATCATTAGGCAGCACCAGCTGTATCAATAACTTTTCATCGAAAATAACTTTTTTCGAAACAATTGCAAAGTCGAACCCGGCTACATAATTTTTTTTTATCCACCATCCACAGAGCTTCCTCTATGAGGATGTTAAAATTAAACAACGTACAATTATCATAGAGGAGAGTTTGTGGCAGGCCAGAAAAATGAGGAAACAATGTGCAAGGTTCGACTTTCCAATCTTTTTTTTCCAATTTTTCAACACAACGTTGTGTTTGGTAAAAATGACGTGCAGTCATTTACATCAATTGATGATTTATCGCTTATACGTGTCATACGCTTATTTTCATACTTAACAGTTTAAGCAATTTTGCTTTTGCTTTCTTTATGTTTTAGTGTTTTTGAAATTCCCTTTACATTTTTCGATACGACGTTGTCCTCTCTGAAAAAAAATAGGGTGCATCGAAAATCGAAATACTGAGGGCCTCTTTATAAGAAGCACACAGGATTAATTTACAAATTATCGATTCAACCGCGAAAATTACAAAACTGTTCTTTAACTCTGTTGTACCAAATTTATATTGCGCTCCATTATCGAGATCGTTTTATAATCGTCATGCAGCATTAACTATTTAATTCCGTTTAAAAATAAAAAGTATCTCGCAGTCCCGACGATCAATCTTGCATATCCATTCGCTTCCTTCGACTGCTCTCACGTTTTATTCCATTTTTTTCCGCACGACTATAGCGGTTGACCTCTCCACATTGAGGTACCAATTTAAATGATACCAGGAAAGCAATTTCGCGGTCCCGCAGGACGAATTCCGAGGTTTCTGGCTCGCGGTTTCACGAGCGAAAGCAATTCAGAAGGTCCAGAGACAAAAAGGACGTCGCGACGAATGGCATGACCGAAAAAAATAAAACGTCGAGCATTAAAAAAAAAATCCTACAAAGGTAAATTATGACAAAATGTGAAAAAAAAGGAACTCACAAGAAGCTGACAGTTTACACATAACTACCGTTTTATTTTTTATGTGAAATTTTTGTACTTAACAAAAGGTTTCTCTGTCCGACAAATATACAACAATTGGGATTTAATCGGCAAAATTATCTTTCCCAGATTTAAAGAACAAATGTGTATTTATTTTAAGATTTTTGGAAAAACTTTGTCAGGAGATGTTTACATCCAAAATATTGTTATGTGCCAAACTAAATTTGTTTCACCTATTTGAAAAAAAAAAGTTCACAATAAAAAAAAAAAATAATAAAAGAATGAAAATAGGCTTTGAAATAAAAGATCAAAGAAAAATTAGACTTACATATTTTAATCCTGAAAAATGAGTCATGTATGCGTGACAGCGATAAATATGATTGCTCCTATGGTTAATTAAGCAAAAACCATAAGAATCGCCTGGTACGATTTCCGCGTGATTGACCGTTCAATGGATTCTTCTCGTACTCCATTGAACACATAGGCCCACAGAAAGCGAAAGCTCGTTGACTTTTTCAATAGACCTATTTCCATTTATCCATTGCATTCTTCATAGCCAAACAAAATGTAAAAAAATCTCGTAAAGTGTTCTGTAACGAAATCTATTGATCACTATGGCACCGAGTTTTACCGTGGTGCTTTTAAAAGGAATTTTATGGACTGAAGGTTTGGGAGTCGTTAAATAAAATTGGTCGATTTGGTTTTAGGATCGGCTAGCTAGTGTATACTCATGCCTATCCCCTTCCCTCAATCTCGATCGTCGAATCATTCAGTTTGGGAATGGCCCATAGAGTAAAAGGAACCTTTTCGTCCCTTCGGCACAGAGCTGGGTGTTTTAGAGGCGAGAAAAAAAAATGAAAAAAAAAAAGAGAAATAAAAGTAACGAGCTCCGCTTTTAACGTGTGGCAGACGGCTATCCGGTGACACGTCGCCATTCCAGAAAAAGCAAATTATGCCAGAGAGGACGGAAGAAACACCATATTGCAGTAGGACACGCTCTCGTGGCTATGGAGTACGGTCGTGTACTACTACGAGTATATATACTGTATATTATAGTATGTATATGGCGCTGCGCACGGATAGTTTGATACCCGGAAGTGTGTAACGGGTGTCCTAGAGAAAATAGCCGGCCCCGTTGTTCTCCAGCAGAAACCCTCTTTTATATATGGTGCATTCTAGTACAACTCTCTTGGTCATCGGCCTGAGCCCCTTGGATTCGGTTGACGATTTTTTATGGCATATTTTCATTTAAAAACGAGGATTTTTTTCGGATTTTTATCACTTGTTTTACCCTATGAAATAATTTTTTTTTTTTTCATAACTTTTGAGTAAAAATTAATTTCGACCAGGTTTAAGGTTCTGAATTTTTTTTCCATAAAATCTAGGCCTGAAAACAAGTATTTTCGGCGTAGTTCGAGAGTGGGCCGGTCATAATTTTTTTTTTTATAATTTACGAAAAAAAAATCCAAATTTTGAAAATTAGAAACTTCAATGATGGTGTCTTGTAGGAGAAAAAAAAATGTCTTAAAATAAAAAATATATATAAATTATTCTCGGCCCACTCTCGAACTGTGATGGAAATACTTGTTTTTAGTTCTAAATTTTATGGAAAAATTTCAGATATTTAAGCCTGGTTGAATTTCATTATTACTCAAAAGTTATGTGGAGAAAAATTATTTTATAGGACAAAACAAGTGATAAAAATCTGAAAAAATAATAACCACTTTTTTGGACCGAAATATGACGAAAAAAAAAATTCGTCAACTGAATCCGAGGGGATCAGGTCGATGCCAAAGTGAGCTGACTCGGAATGCCCCATATATATACACAATAGACATTATTCTTCTCTGCACTGTATTTATTTTCTACTCTTATTTGCAGAAAAAACCCAGAAACCTGGACTACCGAAACGGAGATTAAAGTTGCAATGAGGCCGAAATTTTACGATCTCTCAGGTCATATTTATGTTTAGTGCGTTTATTCCCTTACTTTTCCAGTGCGTGGTGCATATGCTAATTTTCTTTTTATTGCTTTAACCGAGAAGTCGGACACAATAATGCGTGCTACGCGTAGAGCGCATGCTAATAAATGTTTTTGGGAAGTTTGTCCAATTACAAGTGGAGGCAATGTTTGCCAGTTGAATTACGCGAACAAGTTTTTCCTGATGTGGATAATAAATGGATATTTATCATGATTTTAGAGAAAGTATCAACCAGCATAATTTTTACTTTTACGACGAAAAAATTGGTCGAAGAATAAAGATATAAATGTGTGCATTATATGTATATATATTTTGTCTAATTAACGAGGAAGCCAAAGTAGATAAACGTCCTTCCTCATAGTGGAAGTTTTGTAGAAAAAACAATTTGCAAAGTTCTATTTTGCATACATGTAAACATTTTTAAAAAATGTAAAATAATCAGGAAGCAATTTGCAAGGTTCTACTTTGCAGGCTTGTTTTTTTTACAAAGCTTCTTCTAAGAGCAATCCAAAATTGATCAACATACTTCCTCGTACAGGTAACTTTGAAAAAAAAAAAAAAAAAAAAACTTTCTCAAAAATTCAAAATAATGAGAAAACAATTTGCAAAGTTCTACTTTGCAGCCCTTTTTTCTATATAAAATTGCATAATTAAAGTGATCGATGTACTTTTTATGAAGTTAAAATGCAAGTTAAAAAAAAGGCGATACTCTTTTTTTTAGGTGACTCGTTGCTCTTAATGTTTATATACCTCCTTATCATTTAACAACCGCTTCTTGCTTCGTCGAATATTAAATTCTTTTGCTATGGATAGCCTCTGATACTGCCCGAAGTGGCTATTCGAATGCTGCTATATATTTTTCACGAGTAAAATCCCCGGAGAGGTATCTGCAATATGCCCATTATACGTATCATCGACTAAATTAAAATACGAATAATTGGAGTGGAACGATGATAATGAGACCAGTATGACCAAGTTTCTACATATCGCCGATATCTTTTCCTGGCCCGTTCAATATATTTTCAGCCCTTTTTTTCTCGTCACTCGGATCGCTCGGTCTCTCTTAATACAACCGACTGAATTTCGCGGTAGCTGCTCCTTCGGCCAGTCGCTTCCTCGAATGTAATTCGCGAAAGAACGAGAGATGGGGAAAAACGATAAAAGAGAAAGAGCTGCTAAAACGACGCCGCGCACTCGTCGTGGGGTCCAGTGCACTGACACCAGCGGTGACCAAGGCGTGACCGCTCCCCTCGCAACCGGCTGTATATACTCTCTCGTCAATCTTCAACGAAAATTTCGTATTCCTTTAATTTACATACCTACCTGACGCAGTCCTTCTACCGTTGCTGTATATCCGACTAAAACATTTACAACACCAACGAATTCGCGAATGAATGAAACTTAAAATAGCAAGACAACGATCGAATATTTTTTTCATCACTTATCACGCCATTGCTAACAATAATTATAACGTTACTGTATAACATAACTATTATTATTATTATATCTTTATGAGCAGGCTTTGCAAAGACGAGATTTTTTTGCTTCCTCATAGTATGTTTTTCCAAGTATACTGGTGTTTGGACAGTGGGGTTCCGTTGCAAAAGAAAAACCCTCAGCCCCTTTTTTTTACTTACACTTCAGATTCTTTAGGTTCTCCGATGAAATGAGATTATTTGAGGGCAAAAGAAAACATTTTATCACGTGCGTTATTTGTTTTCCGTTGAACAAGAATGTTCAACTCATGTTTGGGTCAGGATTGATGACAAATCAAAACGTTCAAAATACATTTTTACAATATATTATTTGAAGCGCACACGAGCCATAATAACCTGCTAGTTTAGTATAAATGTGTTTTACCAAAAATTATAGAATATTAAAGGTATTTAAATAGAAAGACCTCGGATTCTCACAGCTTAACAATATTTTCGTTCAATCGACCCAGACAGGCCAATTACATTATCTACGTCTCAGAAACGATTTTGCAGTGATGACATTATTTCAGTGTCATATTTAGTAACAAATTTTTGCGCGTTTATCGGTAATAGGCGCTATTAAGTTAAATGAAATTTTATGTCGTAGTCCAGCCGACATTGGAGCTCTTAAAAAAGGAGCGATGCTACGAGTTACTTTTAAGCTCATGCACACGATCTTCTGGCGACTGCGCGCGCCCAACATGTTTTGCATAAAACGCATTGTATAATCCTTGCCGGTGTTGGGACAATGGAGAGTCTGAGGAGGGCGACGCGCCCTCGGGCCACGGAGTTTTACCTCGCGCATAATTAATGTGGGGAGCATGGATCCACACGAGGATCCTGGTGCTTCGCGGATGAAACGCGCGTGCGAGAGCGCGAAAGCAGTGCTCCACTCTGCTCTGGCATACACCAGCACATGACATGCGTACATATATATATACTATAGATATATATGATATGAGCGACTCTGAACTGCAACCCCGCCAGATAACCTGGTATTTAACCCACGCAGCGCGGGCTCACCTATCTCATTCCTTTTTTCCTCTTTACCCCTCCCGTCCTTACCTTTCTAATATAATTTACACTTCATATTTCACACACACACACAGGTCTCTTGTAGTCGCAACTGCTGCCTCAAGCTGGTGAACAACAGCTCTTGAATTGCACATTTTTCACTCGTCGTGAAGGAAGCATTGTTTTCGTGATGATTTTTTCACGATACACACGTATGTGTCTGTGTATGTGTTTGTGTGGGCCACGCAATGGACTTTTCCATTGCTGGAAATTTGATTGGAATTGGTTATCTCATTAAAATTTTATTAGAGTATGATTTTTTTTTAATGCAAATACGGGACGTAAACACGCTAACCTTATGAAATTTCAAGCTATCGGGTTAAAACTTTGACAGAAAGAATAGTTACAACCAAAGTTGCTTTTGGTATCGCATTTGGAAAGAATTGACAAAGCGGTCTGAAAATTGTGACATTAAAAAAATGGTATTTCTTTAAGTCTTTTAAATTGAGAACAGCTGTATGTATAGAGCTGAAATAAAACACATAAGTGCCCCACTTATGGGGCCACAGGGCGGTCACTACCCGTATGATGTTGCAAAATTGATAAAATAAAAGGGTGCAAATGAATTTGCATTTTGCTTCCTCATTGTTCAAGATTGCCCATGGAGCATTGCTCGACGAAGTACATTGGTTTGTGTTTGCCTTCTTCATAGGGGAAGCTTTGTAAATTATAAATATCAACAAAATTTCCTTTATGAGAAAGCAAAACGAGTAATTTTTTTTTTGTAAAAGCGTTAGAAAGACTAATCCGTTCATAGTCCGTTATTATAGAAAATAATAAGCAAAATAAGAATCAAAATGTCGTATAAACTAGATTTTTCAACCAATCCTCACCTAATTCTAAATCATACATTTTTTTATGTTAGTCTACCACTGGAGAACATTTAAGCCCGAGAACTCAAAATTTGCGAAAACTAGAGAGCAAACACACGTTTTTTTAGTAAATTAAAAAAAAAATCCTTGCCAAATCTTCATCTGTTGACAGATTTTCACCAAATTTCGTACCGAAAGTTGTTCGATGTTAGCCAACTTGTATGAGAAATTTCAACCCGACACCTTGAAATTTGCGGCAGCTATAAAAGGCAAACACACTTTTTTTTTTAAATTCAAAATGTCATAAAAATCGTATTTTTCAACCGAACCTCACCATATTCGAACTCATCCATCATTTGATGTTTGTCTACGATTGAAAATGTTTTTAGCACCATAACTCAATATTTGCGACAGCTAGAGCGCGAACAAACTTTTTTCGAAAAATTCAAAGTCTCGTAAAATTTGAACAAGAGTCTTAATTATTTTGTAAATTGTCCTAAACATAAAGGCCCAACCACTCTACTTGTATGCCAAATTTGGTCTAATCATCTTCGAGTTATAGGGGTTTGAATTTTGGAGGCCTGACACACACATACGTCCGGACATTTTTTCTGAATATGTTTTCTAGACGTTTTGGGACATTCTGAACACGTTTTCATGAAAATTTCGAGAAAAAAAAATTTCACCATAAGAAAGCTTCCTCTATGAGGAAGCAAAATTATGTCATAAAATTTGTATGAAATTATTAGTTAGTAAATTTCAAGCTACCGAGATAAATTAAAAACTAAATTTTTATTTTTATTTATGTTGTCTTAATACAAAGTTTCTCTCTGCAAATATCTCCAGAAACATTTCGTTAATTTAATATACTTTTTGTTGCCAAATGTATAATTTTACAAAAAAAAAAAGTCGCAGGATAATTTTTTTTTTGTATTTTACAAAATAGTTTGTCATTTTAGGAAAAAAAATGGTGTCATTTTTGTTTAATAATAAATTTTTGTCATTTTTTCAAGAATAAAAAAATGGAAAAAACTAACAAAAAATCTGTTAAATGAATCTAACAATTTGATATTTTGGAAACAGGTAATTTTCTTTTAATTAAAGATATATATTTATTTTCCCAATATTGCTTTCTGGTTATGCACAAAAATTGAATTAAATAAATACAATATTGTATAAGCATATTTCATTACGAATTATAAATAACAGAGAATTTGTTTTATTTTAATAACTAATCTAATACACGAAGATTTTAGTGGTTGAACAACATACGAATTGCGGTGCTTTCATTAAAAACGGAAGTGCTTCTATTTTTGTAGGTCAGTAAAACCGTCTGATAATAAGCGTGAGCTATTGTTTCCTAAAGATCTAATAGAGTAGGTAATATTGCGAAATTGTTATGTTTCGAAAGGATACGTACAAGCATCGTCGCTAAAAAAAAAGGTTTACACGTTTTGAACATTTGAATAAACCTTGCAACGTTAATTTTAGAAAAGACTCCACTTTCACTAACATGCAATAAAAATGGATTTTTCTACAATACAAGCATCGTGTATTGTTTGCACGTGAAATGGACGTCCTTTCATTGCGGCGATTCCATAAAGGCAGCCTGTTGCCCGGTCAATTGATTTTTTTACTGAGTATTTTTTTTTCTTTCCCTGACAATAGTGAATACAACAAGCCATATGCCGAGAGCAATTACGAGAGAATTCGTGAGCCCGGAACGCGCAAAAGAGGCAACCGGTGTAATGGCACGTACGAATATCGCGTGGTACGACTCAATAGTATATACGGGCCTCCGTTAAAATTCCTGGGCCACATTTATGCCCGACTCTGCCATTCTCCATATACGAGAATAATCATAAATATACACCGGTAATTTTGACGGAGCCAACACGTAAAATCACTTGCAATCACGGAAAGTCTCTTTCGCTTCGTTGTGCGATGACAAGCCGAATAACAACGTCCATATTCCCTGGCAGGTTTTATATTTCTCAGCAAATAATGCTACGAGAGACTCGGCAAAAGGTAAATCGCGTGGATAAACGATAATGCTAAAAAAAAGTAACGAAAAACAACAGATGTACGACGGGGAAAGTTTAATTGGAAACCGAATATGAGACATACCACACCAAATCAGCAACACGATTTTGAAAAATTCCCAAAAGATGTTGTAATTTTGCGTTATTGAAATACTATATTTCTTCAGAAAAAGTACCAAATTTCAAGGCCCTATGTTCCGTTTGCGAGATAAAGCCTTTGCTTATTTTTTTTTTTGGTTTCGTTATATCTCGATAACGCCAACCAATATTGTAATTTGAAAGACACCAAAATTCTTGTTTTCTTTACATACTCTTTATGTACTTGTTTTCGAAATTTTTTAAATCGCATAAAATTTGATGACAGTTTTTTAAAATTTTAATTCAAGTTTTTTAAATAAGGCCCATCCTCTATTGGCTTAATTTTTGTCGTTTGTATAGGCACTGACCTGTTATGAAGAAGCATGCAGAATGGCTAAATGCGTTACAAGACCTGTAAGTAATACCAGTAATATATTTAATTGAAAATATATTTTTTTATTTGTATAAAAAAATGTACTTGTTACAACTACAATATTCTATTGGTTACGAATAAAATAAACAAGTAGATATGCAGTTTAATAAGAAAATAATATTTTCTACAAATTAAAGGCTAGCAGGCCTATATTAAAATAAAAAAAATATATTTATTTGAATATCATTTTATTTGTTATAAGTACATTTTTTCTCAGGGTGTATTATTATTAAAATATCAAGAGATGCGGTAGCGACTCGACATCAGGTATTTAAAAAAATTTAAGTGACGAACCTCCTCTGACGTTACACCGCTCTGAGATGCTATCGCTACATATCTGAAGTTGGCCCATTTTCGGTTGGGTTCAAATATATAACTCGAATTATCTGTGGATACGCGTCGCGAGCGAAAAATATACCAGGCCGAATATTTTTATTTTTTTCTGTTTCCAATGTTCCTTGTCGCAATAAAATCGGTTCGCGCATTACTGATATCTGGCAATTCAAGTAAATCGTCGAAGAAAATATTTTTCGCGACTTGTCGGCACGCACATATCTTTAGATTTTGACCGATCGTGTATATGTTTACTTTCGGCACGAAAACACAGAAGAGAGCTCGCGGCCAGTCGAGCCAGCGTAGTGGGGAAGCGGCGCGTAACCGCTTTCCCCACCACGCCGTTGACGTCATCACTTGTTGACCGGAGAGGCCGTCAGTCGCGACACCGACTAAGAGCGAGAACGAGACAGTGACAGAGATAGTGCAGTGCGAATGTGTGATCGCGTGTGGCAGACTGTATAGCTGTCATCGCGTTCTAATTTATTCTCAATCTATTAATAGTAATCTCGATAAGGAGATATATTGCTACCGCGTTTATTGATAAACATGAAATAAAACAATAGTGTTCAGTGAATTAACCAGAAAAATGCACCGTGTGGCAAGTTGTAATCGACAGAAATATAGAAAAGTTTAGTAGTGACAGTGAGATATAGTGTAGTGATCGACTTTGATTACGAAATTGTTGGGATCTCGTAAACGAGGGAACGACCGATTGATCGACGAACGTCGCCCATTGAGTAAGTACTGTTTGATGTGATGTTTCAGAAGTCTACAAAAATGTAGTCATATGGATCTTCAATAGACATTAAAAATTTGCAAAGTAGAACTTTGCACATTACTTCCTCATATAGAATTTCTTAAAATTATAAAAGTTGTAAAGCAGAACTTTGAGCATTTCCATTTTTCACAAAACCACCTCTATGGGGAAGATTATTTATTAATTTTGGCATCCGCATAGAGGAAGATCTGTAAGAATGACAATAAAAATATAGCGTATATTTTTGTTTTCATTTATTTCTTCAATCTCATTCAATCTCTTCTGCAAGAAAGCCTGCAGCTCGACTGACGCATGTAATTAACCTTGTGAACAAAGTTCAAAGACATCGCCAACTGGAAATAAAATTTCACTGTGAAAATAGTACGAGCAAACATACGTCGCGAGCCCTGACCGCTCGGATATATTCAGGACCTTTCTATTTTCTCTCAACGCCCCCACGTCCTCGTCTCAGACAGCGAGACTCGCCCGCGCCTATAAAATAAACGAAAAAAATAAAATTGAAGATGAATAAAAAAATCATAATAAAAAAAAGGAAGAAGTGAATGAACAAATACTACGTGCGTGAGTGTGACGTGAAAGCAGCGTGTGTACGCGCCAAGAGCTACTCTCGTCTCAGTCGAGTCTCCGATTTCCATTCAGGTGTGTGTATGGGTTGCGTCTCGCTCATTCGATGCTTAGATAGCGAGGATGCAAGATATACGCTCTTCAGCAGTCGGTCGGTCTCCCAACGCTCTTCGTATTAACATTCCACGAGCTGCCTTCTCGTCTAACCAATTGAGCAGAATACCGGGAGCCTCTTCACTATAAAATTCACCGGCTTTACAGAATTTTCAGATGGCTGCACAATACAAAATAAAAAGCTATTTTCGTAATTCCAATATAAACTTTTTTTCGTTCAACCTATAAAGTATAGTTAATTCATAAATTTATATTATTTACGATATCGCGGTGTCTAAAGGCTGGATTAACTGCCAAATTATGAATTTTAGGAATTAAAATGCACACAAGGGCGCATGTGTATACAACTCCGTATATAACGGATTCAATACGATTAAAGCTTAAAAGACGTATCTTCTGGTTCATATGACTATAATCATTTTTTTCGGGCTCTGGAGATTTCACGAATATGCGTCTTTTTGGAATTTAGATTTTCTTTCTAACTGAAGAAATCATTACGATGCATAAGAGTTTTTCAAAGTCGTATTTCAAAGTCGAAATCTCAATATTTGATTCTACTTTAGAAAAAAATAAATTAATTAAAATAGCCATGAGTAAATTAATAATAATTGAATTAAACTGTGAATTAATAAAACAAATGTTCATTGATGAATGGACGTGCGCTTTAAAATTGCCATGCATTTTTGTATAATTTTGCTTCCTCATAGAGGTTGATGATTCTGAGTTTGCTGACATAAAAATTTAGAAAAAAAGCAAATAATTTCATGAAAGCAAAGCTTCCTCTACGAATAAGCAAAAATGTTTCTAAGTCGTGCATTTCCGCATTGAAAGTACCCGTACCAAAGCTTTCTGCAGCAATTTTTCGTTACTTACATTCTTTAGGTTCCTTAGGTTCTTTAGGTTCTTTTGAAAAAATTGAGATATCGAATTTTTTCCTTCGCCATTCGTTCTGAGTCGTGTATATCCGCACTGAAAGTACCCCTAACAAAACTTTTTGGAGAAATTTTTCGTTACTTAGGTTACGAATGATATAAAAAATTTCAATCAATAGAAAGTTCGAAACAGTTCGAATTGGTATGGAACGTCCCATATAAAGTTTCAGTTAAAACTACGCATACTTCAATTTAGTCTTGGCCGTGGCAGCTTTTCTTGACGTGTGGATATCGGGCACCGGACGGCAATCTTAATGCAAAGAGGCCGGAGGGGGTGCGTCAGAAGCCCCAGCAGCATTGCGACCGGACGAGAGAGACGGCTATAGCGCGTTAATCATGGAATTAACAGGAAATTGTGTGCTCCCATTACTGCGCAGAGGGCCGTTTCCTCGCATCGCGTTTCAAGGATCGTGTCGATCCATCGCGTCCGTCCGTTTTGCTGCGGTGTTGTCATGCAAGCACAGGTACACATTCAACGTTATATAGCTATAAACATCTTTAAACGTTGTATGGCGTTGAATGCCGCAGTTCATAAGTACTCACGTCCGTTACCTCGGAGAATCTACAGGATTCATTATCATAGCGGTTAGATGCATATCGTTCTATTAAAATATATGTGTATGTATACATGTGCGTGCTGCAGCGATGTACAAGAGTAAGACTTGTACAGTGATCGGCAGTTTTGAGGCACATCAAAAGTCTCAAGTTACTGGCATAATAGCGTCTCTTTCTCTCCACCGCGATTCATCGCGGTCATTCTCTATTAAACTGGTGAATCGGCGGAGGATGGTCAACGACTCTATCGTTTACTTTATTGCCCTGGTTAGCCGGTGGCTATTACCTCAATGATTTATTCCAACAAGAATCGATCGATCTCATCGGAAAATGTCTATCATATAGGGTCTGGTAGAAATTATAGACACTTTATCGCTTTAAAACGCAGTTTTTTTTAAACGATTGATTACATCCGCAGGATGAAGAGGTGAGCAGGAAAACCGATGATAATATATACATTGATATATATAATATAAGACATCTTACGTGCAATTGACCTAGTTCTAGAATCTCGTGTATTACAGAAATTTTATTGCTGAGAATTAATAGGTAAAGGGTTATTTTCATCAATAACTCGAGTCATTTCACGAATGCATTATTAAGTCTTGTTTATTTCTTATTAGTATTTTTCTCTTAATTTCAAAATCTAGCACAAAGATTTTGTAAATTCGGCGCGTTGGTCAAATTCCACACAATTAGCACGCAAGCACATCCAGACGCTGACTAAAAATTGCATTTCTCGACGTTTTAGTCTATTTTAAATACGTAGGCATTAAAATCTGGAAAAATAAAAATTTCACAAAAACATGGCTTCTTCTATGAGGAAGCAAAAATCCGAATTTTTTCTGCCAATTAAATCGTCCACAATCTTGACTGTCACATGGTGGTTCCACTGTATCACATCGTATAGCCAGGTCTCCCCCTTATGTATGAAAACGGAAGCAGTTTGTTGAAAGATCTTAAGACACGCGGTATGCATATACGTACGGCTCTGATAAACACACAGTGAACGTACATATCTCATATCAGCGTTACGTTGGTTCAACGCTCTCTTGCACACGGTTGGTAGCGATATATATGTGCGCGCGAGTGGATGCATATCGTGAAATTAAATATGGACCGCGCCTATCTCGCATTCTTCTCTCTGTCCTCTCTTTTTCCCTCCAGTGTTATATCTCCCTCTCGTTTCCTAGCCGAGAAACCAAGAGAGAAAGATAATAATAAAGGCAACAGCACGTACCGCGAGAAGCGAAAGGAGATCAAGAGCGAGAGAGCTCTCTAGCTCGAAAGACGCCGGGACACCCACCTTGATTCGATCACCGGGAACGCACACGCCTGTTCGATGCAGCGGCGCCCATAGTGACGATCCAGAATATTTGACGACGCGCGAGAAAGGGCGGAGGGCACTCGACGAGAAAATAGAGTAATTTAGATAACAGCCTCTACCTGCCTTCTGCACCTCACCTAACGTTCTTCTCATCTCTCGGCTCTCCCCTAAGCATCGCACCTTATATACAGTAAAAACTAAATTGACATTTCTCTCCTGTTTTAACACATTTCTAAAATATTAAAATATTTCTGGTTTTTTTTAAATAAATATTCGTCACTATTAATCTAAGAAATAAGAGTTTGGAGGTTTGACACGTTTTTTGTCTCTTCTAATTCTAAACATTTTTTGCTTGATTATAAATTCGACAAATTTAACAAAAGGTTTCTTTTTGATAAATTTCGACTGTTTAGAAAATCATTTCGTCACTCTTCAAATTTGACATTAAAATCCGTGAAATAAAAATAAAATTCACTGAAAAAAACTTTTGTCACTTTTAATTTATGAAACAAGAGTTTGGAGGTTTGACACCTTTTTTATGACTTCTATAATTCTAAGCTTTTTTTTATTTGTTTGTAAATTAGACAAATCTAACAAGGTTTCTTTTTTATTTTTTTTCCTCAAATTTAACATTAAAGCCCGTAAAGTAAAAATAAAATTCACTTTTAATTTAACAAATAAAAAAGTCTACATTTTGAGAATTTATTTTTGTAATTTCTTATTTAAGAAATGAGAAATTAATTTTTTATTTTTATTGTTGACTCATTATTGGCTACAGTTTTTGTCTATTACATCAAAATTACATCCAAACACTGAATTTTTAGAATTCAGACAGATCTCGACTTTTTTTTCTGCATAAAACCAAATCATTCAGAATTAAGCAAAGACTTGCAGATTTATGTAGAATATTTTTTGTATATTTTATGTAGATATTATTGTTACACCACAAAAATAAACGAAAACACATGTTCATTGTGTATTTCAAAAAGCTTTTAACGATGAATCTATAGATTATTGAATCAATCAGCTTTATTATCATTCCATGTTGTTTAGAAAAATACAAGCGTAGTTACACGTTTGTGTACACAAAACTTATAGACAAAAACTTGCCTTCGTTTGGTCTGTGTTGAAAGGGTTTGAATAAAATACGTTCGACGCCACATGCTTGTTAATGGACAAATCATGATTCAAATCAATATTCATTTCTTCGTAAATAATCGAATGTTTCTTATCTACGCTTACTTCAAACTTGAATTTAATTTAAAACTCGTTAAATGAATCAAAGTCCTCAACCAGGCTACAGAAAGCTCATATTCGAGCAACAAGAGCCAAAACGTACAAATATATGATTTGTGGTTCATTATCCGGCCATATAGACACGATGCCGGTATGCGTCTGAATATGGACAACACTATACATAACCCCTTTGCTTACAATCGCAAATGGCAATTGTATGCTCGTTGTGGCCGCATATAGTTTAGACTTTGAGCGTGCGTGGAGAGGCGCGCAAATATATGCTCGAGCGCGGTAGATAGCCGGCTCAATCGGGCGTAATACATATATATGTATATACATATATCTATGGGACATTCCACACCAATTCGACCTGGGTCGAAACCTCGTCTTTGCCAATCCAGTCCACGGTTTTTTTTATACAATTCTTCTGACTCCAAAAGTCACGCAGTTTTTTTTTTAGATTTTTAAAAGTTTATTTGACGGATTTATAATTTTTTAAAGAAAAATATCGAGGGCCGTGATTTAAAGATTTAGAAATAATTTCTAAAATCTTGTGTCCAATATCAAAATGTTTCAGCTTAGATTCATAATGTTCAGACCTTTGCTTTCTATATTAGCTTTGTTCGAATAAAACGTAAAAAAAGAAATTAGACGAAAGTTATAGTTAAAAACAATATTTGTATATGTTATTACATATACAAATTCCTTATTAGGAATTCCTGTGAATTTTTTTCAGATTTTATCAAAGTAATTCCAATTTTAAAACAAACAAAAAATCATGAATCCTTTTATGAAAAAAAAAAAAAAATCGCGAAATAAGTTTTTGAAAATATAAAAATAAATCTCAGTGCCTTTTACAGTCGGAACAATGATATACAAAATGTTGAACCATATCGAAGAGATGGAGGATCAGACCCAGGTTGAATTGGTACGGAATGCCCCATATATATACACATACAGCATACCCTGAAGAAAAAGCCGAGAGTCTCCATCCTTTACGATCCTTTACCATCGAGCATGGGTTAATCTCAGGCACAGCACTATCCTCGTTGCCCCGCAGGCTTTTGCAGATTCTCTCTCCCTCTCTCTCCCTCTCTATCTCTCTCTTTTTCTCCCCTTTCATTCGCCCAGCGCCTGTAGAGTTCGTTCAGCGCACGATGAACAACACTACAGTACAATCTTTACTATATACCTTCCTTCCTTCTCTCAAGCGTTAAACCCAGCATTGTTGCCTCGCGCTCGATTTCTTCCACCTCTACCGCTTCTTTGCATTCTTACGTTTCGTTTCCCTCTCTTTTCACTCGCTCATAATATACCTGCGTGTGTATAGGCCCCCGAGCAGAGCCCCCCGCCGAAGCTCGCACGAAGCCTAACTCACAGGTTCCTCTCTCACTCCCACTTGACGATTTTGCGTTAGTTCCGTCACTCGCCAACGCTAACGCGTTTACTTCGCCCCCCCCCCCCCCCCCCTCACCCCGGCCGCTCACCCCTCCACCCCACTCTAAGCCGCGAGTTTCGTCGGTTAGGCTCGCAGGTAACCGTCAAGGCAATGGCGCCTTATACCTGTGCACCTGGACTGGCGAACCGTTCGCCAGGTGTCGCACAAAAGCTATTGGTCCTTGGTAGAAATGAACGTTTCCCATTGGCCAACATTTACGGGCTCTAACCGAACGAGACTTTAATCTCGTTTACCGTAGGCACGCTGCTGCCTGAGCTCAGTTTAACTTTACCTCTGTCGTACGGACGGCCACTGCCAAAGCAGCGGCAGCAGAGTAACTCGCGGGGCAGACATTTTGTGCTCTCTCTCTCTGTCTGTGTGTGCGTGTGTGTGTTTGTTCGCCGACTCTCTATCCCTATACTCGAGTGCTTTTCAAGTGACCAAGATAAACAAACGCTCCTGTTGTGTTGTATTAGAATTATGTTTGACTTAGAGTAGAAAACGCGTAGTTTGCGTTTTTACCTCCCTCTCCTTGTCTTTTCACCAAAGGCAACAAATTTTTCTTTGCATTTAAACGTGAACCGCAACCAGTTTACACGCTGCTGGTATACCTCG
The DNA here is from genome assembly GCA_964016905.1 of Perithous albicinctus. Taxonomy (NCBI): domain Eukaryota; kingdom Metazoa; phylum Arthropoda; class Insecta; order Hymenoptera; family Ichneumonidae; genus Perithous; species Perithous albicinctus. The sequence goes on from OZ024688.1 coordinate 14,850,323, forward strand.
CGTGAAGCGTTATATCCCCACCGCTCCTTAACCATCCGCAATTTTCGGAAATATTGATTTCAAGCACAAGGATTTTTATCATTTTTCTTGTTTTTGTTTACTTTTTGTATTCGTTAAAAGCTTGAGACTTGTTTTGCTGGCGTTAAATTGTGCTGCTATTGGACGTCAATTCGGCCGCTTCTTTGGCCTAAGGGAATTTCTTGGGAATTTTGCGCGAGTGTGTGACGAACGCGCGTGCGCTTAAGATCCTGCCGCAGTTTTTGCGCACGCTGCTGCTGCTGCTGTTGCTGCTGCGTCCAATCGTTGGGCTTAAAGAAAAAAAGAAATTATTGCCGGAAAATTGGAAAACCTAGGAGAAGAATCTTTTTGGGTGGTCGGTCTTTAAGCGTCAAAGAGTCCTGGAAACGTGTTATCGATGTACTAAACTACTTTTACTCGAGCAGAGTTGCGGTCGACGCCGTTATTTGAGACTGACCGACGGTTCGAGCTGACGTGCCACTGACACATTAACATATCGGAAGTGTCATGAGAAGGTTCAGGGAAGTTGCCTTAACAATCTGATGATTAACAGTGATTTTATACGATTTTGATATTATTTTTTGTGCGTGTGTGTGTGTGTGTGCTACGAAGAATCTTGTGTGCTACAGTGAATTGTAAGTTTTGATGAAAAAAAAAAATAAAAAAAATAAATAAGATAAAGTTAAAGAGTTTATAAGAGAGTGCGTGTGTTTGTGGATTCGGGTGGTGCGGGAAGCAAAAGGGATAAGGGAGGGAAGTGGTGATTCGCGAAATCTGGATTACGCGGGCGACTCAAGGATCGTCAAAATTCCGCCGGTTATAAATAAAAAAGGTAAACAACTTAATATATGTATATTAGACCTTTGAAGGGCGATAATTGAAATTGCAATATTTAAAAGGGTAAAAAAATCCCAAGTACCTTCCACGTTACAGTTATGGAATTTGAATTTGTACCAAGATTACAAAAATTTTGTACATTTTTTCAAAAGTATGAATGCATCTGAATTAATTTTTTTTTTTTACTTAAAGTACAAAAAAAAAGAACTAAGAACTAAAATATATATCCTTATGGAGTATTTTTATGAGATGTCATATTTTGATAAATGACTTATCATTTCTTTTCGTTAAATAATGTTTCATCGAATACACCGAATAACCTGCGGTTTCTTTTGGCGTACATTGAATTATTTTTCGGTAAATTTATTGAGATACTTTTTTTTTCTTTTGCACTTGAAGCAGAACACCTTGAATTCCGATTCACGTGCTATTGCAATAATTTTCATTTGGTAAAGTGTACAAGTTTCGAAATCTTTATACTTGAATGAAAGTGACTGTAAAAGTTGAGGCTGCCTTGAGGCGGAACTCTAGTGACTTTTGAACTTTATATCATTGTAAAGTATTTTCTACCAAACGGGCACACTCTTTTTAGCTTCTTTTACTTTAAACCCTTGGTAAATTTGTAAACATCTTACGGATTATTTACCGAGAGGCATGAAGCAATTATAATTATTGTATTTCAGTATAATAATATGCGTACTGATTGCACTTGAAAATAACGCTAAATAAATCTTAAAAATACGTGGATCAATTTTTATAAGGAACAAATAATTTTAAAAGCTGAAAAAAATTGGGTTCTGTTGAATCTTGTCTTGTTTTTTTTTTTTGCTTTTACAAAATGTCAAACATTTTGTAAAAGCCATACATACATTTGGTAGGGACATTTTTTTTTGCTGAAAAAAGATTATTGTTATAATGTGATTAAAAAAATACTGTTATAAAATTGTTTTTCATGAAATATTTTATAAATTTGTTGGAATCATTTTGAATGATCCCTTTTTATTTTTCTATATAAAAAAAAATAAGGAATTGATGATTACAAGAGAATAATCGAGTGAAAATTGCTCTAAAATGATGTTTTAATTATGACGATTGACAAATAAGTTACTGGTAAACACAAACTTTAGACCATTCGATGGAGGGAGGATAGGCGTAAAAGTCAAAACGTAGAATCGGCGGGTGGTAGAGGAAGCTAACGGAGACATCATTAGCGAGGAATCACCAGTGCTTAGTCGTGACCCGGCCAGTACGGGGAAAGTCGTCGTTGCACTCTACAATCGTTGTAATCGATGAAATTATCCCATCCAAGGTCTATTATCCCGGTTATTTAATTAGGCGACGACAGTATAGTGAGAAAATTGGCTCTACCAGGAATTCGATGATCGGTTTAAAAGATATCTGCAGCACGTTTTTCTTTCGAAAAGAATCCGAATTATTTTGTTTATAAACAGCACAGGCTCTCTTTCCTTTTTTTACCTTTCTAAAACTTCTTATTTCTTATAAGTTCCAATCCAAATACTAAAGTTTCAATTCTAATGTAAATATAGATTTGACGTTCGTTGATCAAAATTTAATGACTTTATCATTTTACATGAACCTTATAAAAAAATGTCCTGCATACAATAATGATAATAAACCATTTTTTGTGCTTAACATATTTATGATTGGTATTAAAATCAAATTTTCGTTCATTAAAATATAACCAGCGTCAATTTCATTGATTGTTTTAATCTAAATAATATATTATATTATATTATATTATATATGGAATGAAATTGAAATATCTGACGATAGATTGAGCATGTTTTTAGTTATTTGTTGCTTATAGGATCGTAGCATTATTTGTCATATATTTTTCTAGTTATTAATTAAATTGCATAATTATTAAAGTGCCTCTCTCCTCGTTAGACACGCGCCAGTGGCTCAAATTAATTTGGGTTTTTCCTGGCGTGCAACTGTTACACACTCGCGTCATATTAACGTTGTTAACACTATGGGAACGTGCTGCGTGTGCGCGTGACCGTGAAAAACACCTGCCGGCACCGAAAATTGAGAAATGAACAACGCCCGTTCTATCCACCACGTGTATACCCATCATAGTGTAATTAGCGTTGAGAGCATATTTCATTCGAAATTATGGACGGGAAATAAAATCGTGAATTAAGAATAATTGAATAATTATTTACGGATTTCTAATCGTTTTTCAAATGAAAATGCATATTTAAATAATTTCGTGATTAGCATTATTCATTATTCAATCCAATTGTTTTATTGGATTTTTGGGTCTTGTGGTGGATCACTTTTTTTATTTTTTGGACAGTTTGTTTAATTTATCAAGAATATAAATAGTCAACGACGATTGTTTCATTTATGAATATCGAATTAGTCTATTATTCAGTTAATTTATTTTACACACATGAAGGAAATTTGACTTTGACAAAATTGGTTTATCGACAATGGCAAAAAAATCATTATTTTCATGCAAAATTAAAAGTTACATAAAACAAATGTATCAAATTCACACTTTTTTTCAGTTAATTTTAAAGTAACACAAACAAACAAAAAAACTTGTTGAATTCATAAAAATTATGTGTTGAACTTAGAAGTGATACGATAATTGTATTAACAAGGAAATTACACGTTTTTATGTCAGAATAACGCAAAACATAGTATAAAAATTGAGTTACACTTTTTTTTCTTCTCAAAATAACACACAATATTACATAAATAAAAAATACTAAATTTATAACGCACTGAAGTGAAACACGTAAAAAAAAAAAAATTCAGTCGGTATCAAAAACTGTTTGCCAGTTTCCTCAGAGCTCATTGATCTTTTTAGATCACACACAGAGAACGATCAACTCTGCATGACGATTCCGCAGTTGACTCTTCTCAATTTTCTTACCCCCGAATTATCAACAGTTTTCGAGAAAAACTAGTAAACAGTTTTTGTTACCGTCTGAATTCTTTTCACATATTTCACTTGACCTTAAGGGGATGCTGGAGCAGATTTATTGAAATCTTAGTACCGGATTAACTTGACTGTACCTCAATGACTATACCTTAATAGGAACAAAATATATGTATTCAACAGAAAATCCTATCTTTTTTTGTTAACTGACTCGATTCTCCTAGGTCGACAAAGTTCAACTCTGATTGTAATGACGCGTTTGGTCGAGTCACGAAAGTAAGAAATGAGCGGGTATTTTCGCGTCATCTTGATCTTGAAACGTGTAACGTCGGCGATGAAGCGCAGAACAGGAACGAAGACCGAGAGACGTTGAAGAAGAAGAAGAAGAAGAAGAAGAAGCAGAAAAGTTGAAGCGGCGTGTTCTCGCGAGAGTCGTCTCACTCGACCTCGAGGTATTGGGTATTCTCTGTCTCTCTCTCTCTCTCTCCTGGAACTCGCGTAACCTTGAAAACTCGGACTCAGCACTCGCTGGCTCCTGCGGCTTGCCGGGGACCAGCTCTCGACGCCTCTCTCTTGGCGCGTCGTTCTTGTCCGCCGCGACGTCCCGAGTTACAGCCGCGCGCGCGGGGCGCACCAACCGGCAACGGCCGTGCGGCGAGTCCGACGCCGGTCGCCGGTTTAAAAACACTGGAGGGCCCGGCGCGCACGATACGAGGAATGCGTGCCGGCGGCGTGCGGGCACCACCGGGAACGCTAGTAGTCTTCTTCTCTCTGTACCTACCCAAGCAAACCGCGCGCGCTCTCGTCGCCTCTCCTTCCATTTTCTCTCATCTCACCCGGTCGTACCGTTCGATCCCTCCACCACCTAGAGCACCTCGTCGAGATTTCAATTAAAACAAGAGCGCCGCTCTATACTCAAGCCAATGCCCATCACATTTAACTTTCAAATACTATTAATCTCCCGTATCTCTGTTTAGGTATTTAACTCACGCACGCATATGTTAGCTAATGATAAGGATCTTGAATCCATATTTCCTACACATTGTTCTCCGGCAATGACTTTTACTTTCGCGATTCATCATACAGCACATTTTTACATTCCGCTTGTGTCGTTTCGTCTCTGTCCCTCTCTCGGTCTTATTTATTGGGCAGTATATAATAATAAGGTATATAAGTATATGTATTTATTTACTTTGGTATCTTAGAGGAGTTGGATAGTGAAAAAGGGAATTTACGCGGTAAACGATGGATTACATATTTATTTTTACATCCTTATAGAAGAAGCTATGGTTATGAAAAAAAAAAAAATCTGAGATTTTAATGTCAACATATGTAAAATAGTCTGAAACGTCGAGTAATGCAATTTTTAGCCGGTGTCCGGTTATATGTGCTAGAACGTGCGTGCGTGCGTACATACGTGCGTGTATGCGCGCACGATATTGACATATAACAGATTTGTAATTGACAGAAGCACGTAAATTTCATGAATTTGGTCGCCTTCATAATTACTCTGAATTCGGTCGCTGAGCTCTAATTCCACTATGAAGATACATAAAAAAAATTTAACAACCCTAATTTCTTTTCAGTTGCAAAAATTATTTGTACAGAGAACATCCAGTGTTAATAATTGGGAATTTCGGAATTACCACTCATACAAAAATGCGCAGTTCCGACTATTAAACTATAATTTAAGGATTCTTTCATTACTCGTGCCACAGCGAAAATTGAATGTTGTAGCTTTCTTGATATAGCAGGAAGGAAAAAGAAAATTGCGTGTGTTTAACACACGTGTTGTCGATGCTATCCATCAATTACACAAATATATAGGACGAGGAAACTGAATATTAGCGACGTAAACAGTGCACTTCTAGCCGGAAGTTTGAATGCCTGAAGCTCGCTCGATCGTGACGCATTTCTCGTTTTGTTTATGGTCGCGAGCTCATTCCCGCAACTGTGGTTGCCGCGAGACAATGAGAAAGAGAGAAACCTTACCTAAACCGCGTGTACACTGTAATGACGCATTTCCGTTCCGAATTGTGTAAATGCAGCGAGAACACCGGGGAGGCTCTTTCGAACTCCCCCGCAATCCGGTATGTCATGTATGGCAACGGGAAAATTGCACCTATTAAGCGCACTCATTTGTGGATTCGAGAGCTTTCCCTTGACTTTTACTCGGGAATATAATAATTAGATTTGTCGATCTCAAAAAAAAAAAAACACGCAATTTTTAAGCGCATCGGATGCTCGTTAAGTGGATTATTAAAATTTCTGGACATTTGAAAAAATTTCAATGGTCGAATTTATTTTAAAAAATTGCTGATGTCGAGGTTTTTTCGTTTTTCTGTCATGCAGGGAATGTAAAGTTTCACCGTTCACTTGACCAACCTCGTTCCTCGTACATTTTATTTATTAGTTGATTGAAATCGAATTTTCCTCTCGGCGAACGAACCCCATCCAACGGGCTAATTTAATTAGCTCGAATATCATTTTAAGAGAGATAGGACGTTATCAGCAGAACGAAAAAAAAAAAAAAATAAAGAAAGAAGAAAAGAGAAGTGGAAGCAAGCGGTACATTCATAGTGGGGTTACGGAAGCAAGCAACGTGACGAGAATTCTCGCTGGTTTGTTCCGAAGGGCGAGCACGGATCAAATCGAAATGCTACTGTTGGAGGCTGGAAGGTCCACATCCACACCTACCGAGAGTAAAACGAATTCAGACCGAGGGTCTTTTGTTTTTACGTAGGGAGAGGTTGTGCCACGTTGCATTTGAATTTTTGCAGACATAGCAAAAAGCAATTCCGTCTATATTCTTCGTCCCCGAAGAAAAGTTTCTTCGAGATAACCGGCCGCAGAGTTGATTTAATTACTTCGCTAATTAAGAGTTGGCAAAATAATATCTCACCATTAAAATATTGAAATTACGTGCTGCTGAGTCAACTCTGCTAGCGTTGCACTTTTATGCGAGCCAAATGGCAAAAAAAACCACTATAACATATTTTCTTCTGATTAAATATCGGCAAAATCGAGGTTATTTACTTTAATCTTCGAACGCAAGTTTATATTGATCAATTACTCTTCGTATTTATTATACAAAATAATATCGCGCGAAACCGAAGCAATATACAAATTTTATTAATGCGAATCCTTGTAAATGTCTACAGTAGCCGGTTAATTAACTAAATTAATTGATCACTCAGCCACAATCGACGTATTGAGAGCCCAAGCAGTCTTTTTTCATAATTTGCATCACAGAAATTCACGAAATTAAGAATATTAAATTTACAAAAAAACGAATTGTTAAATTAATAGTGACAAATATTTATTTATATAAAAATGACACGTAACAAAAGGAAAGCAATCCTTTTTGCTATGATGACAACAAATATTTCGTAAAATGAAATTATAACATTTTTGGTAAATAATTGATGTTGCTTTCATTTTTTTACAATTAAAAGTTGACAAAAATGTATCTTTTCAGGCAGAACATTTTAGTTGCATATATATTCAAATTAAATAAATAATCAGTATCAAGAAGACATTAATATTTAAGCTTTGACAAAAAAAAATCGTTCTTCCATTGGGGTGCGAAATGAACAGAAAAAAAATGTGAGTAAAAAATTGGCATTCATTTAGTCAGCACCGTAACGGAATAACACTCAGATATCAGTGATACGTAACATCAAAGTCGATGACATGCAAAAACAGAGGTAATTTTTCTACTTAATTCCATCATTAGTCACGTTGAAAAAAAAAACAAATTAATATAGCACACGATTCTCATGGGATGCCCCACTTATGATTTTTTAATTATTTTTCACTGATCTGAACATGAACGTCACTGAATATTCGTGAATACGGTTTTTTTTGCTTACGATTAACCTTGAAATAAAATTGAGTACGAAATATAGTGAATAAACATGATTTTGAATCATTCGAAAACTCCCGCTCAAACATAGAGAAGAAATGAATAAAATAAAGATCTGAAAAAATTGGGGCATTTTTTTTGTTACCATTTGGAGTCGACGGGCTGCAACATACAAATCATCAGTTAATGAGTCATTAAACCGAACGTCGTAGTCTATAAATATATTTTTATTTATCGAATTTCGTTAATATCGTCCAGCACTTAGACTTGACATTTTATATATATATATATTCTTCATTATTTTATTGTCTCTTCACAATATATTATCGACGTATAAGGCGAGCATTAATATTTCTATATACGTGAGATGCATAGGATGGTCATATAGTGCGATGGTTCGTCGACTGGCCACATAGACTAGGTGCGCACCCACAGCTGCCGCAGCAGTGGCGGTGGTGACTAATTATGGTGCCGTGAAACGCGATGTGCATCGAGAATCCTGGCCGCGAATTAACCGCGGAACGTTAACGAACTCGCCACACCGGGCGGGATATAGTCGCGCGGCCAATGCGAGAGGGATTCGGGCGAGGTGACCGAGTTGCTGATGCTGCTTGCCGCACACATCATACCGCGGCTACGAAGATAGAGATAGATATATATCGAGAGAGAGAGAGAGAGAGGGAGCGAGGGGGCGATAAAAGAGCGCGAGAGATAATAGCTAATAAGCGCGGCGTCAGAGTCACGGCCCACAGCTCGCCAATAATAATATCACAGCAATAATTGCTCGGCACGAGCGCGCATCAATCCCTCATCCCTCGATGTTCTGGCACAGCGTATAGGGTCGCCAATACTATATTTTAGCTTTGATGGATACGTTCCATGTGAAACGAACACCAGCTACCACTTAGTACACTATATATATAGGCCTCTATATAGACTATTACGTTTTAGCCGCAGACCCCTTTGCTCACACTAATTCTACCCTCATCTATATCATGATAAATCATTCTGATGCCTAAATGGTTTAAAGGTGCTATTACAAAATTGCCGTTATTCGAGAATTCGTATTATGAATTTACGAGAATCTATCGTGGGATCCGCTGAATATATTAAAAGTCCTTTTGCCGTACCAAGTCAAGTCAAAATATCCTAATTAAGGTGGCTCCATTGCCAGTGGCTTTTCGAAATACGAATCTAGATTTTAAATATGTTATAAATCTGCTTCAAGCCTACCGATATGTAGAATTTGAATGAGACCAACCGCATAGTTATTTAGACATAAAATCGGAGTATTGAGACTTTTTGCGCGAATTCCGATTGATGAATTCAGAAGTGAACCTAAAATCTCACGTGTATACATAGTTGGAAGCTCAAAGTCCAAGATAGAAGTTTCAAAAATAGAAATTTATATATTTCGAACGTTTCTGAATACGGAAAAAAAAAGTTGCTAAGTTGAACTTTGCACATTGCTTTCTCATTAATTTTTTTTTTTCACCAAGCGATCTCTATGAGGAAGGTTATTTATTAATGTTGGCTTCCTCATAGAGGAAGCTTTGTGAAAAATGGAAATGTAATCAGTTAAAACTTGAAAAATCTAAAATTGCTCCAAAATCAAAACCCATTACCATCAAATTTGGTACATAGCAACAGTGAATATTTTTCATCTGTATTTTTCATTTCGAAAAAGTTTTAATTCATTTATTGTTAGTTGATCTGAGTTATAAGAAAATAATTCTTTTTTATTTGAAAATCACGTAAAATCCGAACTCCTTTACCGATCATCACCAAATTTGGTACATAGCAGCATTGCATGTTATTCTGCATCTATAGAAAATATCAGTTGATTTCGTGAGACTTTACGGGAGTTAGAGCAAAACGTACATTTTTAAAAAATTTTAAAATCTCATAAAAACCGAACCTATTTATAGATTCGCCCCAAATTCAATACCGATCCTTCTTTAACACTGCTTTATGTATAAAAAATTATTTAGCTCTATAGCTAAAAATTTGTGGAAGCTACAGCGCGTACAAACATTTTTCGAAAATTGCAAAGTTAAATAAAATTTGAACATATTTTTAATTTTTTTGAAAATTATCACAAGCAATGGCGTCTACTTGCTGCACATGCGTGCCAAATTTTAGCCCGAATGTTAAAGCCGTTCTTAACATATGCAAGTTTGAATTTTTAATGCCGGTTACACACATACATACATACACATCCAAACATACATTTTTTCTAAACCACTTTTCTCGACGTTTTAGACAATTTTAAGCTAACTGACATTAAAATCTCGAAAATTTTTTTTTTACGAAAACAAAGCTTCCTCTATGAGGAAGTAAAATTAAACAAAGCATGATGTTACCGCACATTAAGGACGAAATATCGGTACATTGCCTTCTCGGACGCGAATTAACGTACACATTTTTCTTTTACTTTAAAAAATATGGTTTCCAAATTTAAGGTATGCAAGTTTTTACTACCAATTTATGGATAGTTAACTAAAAGTTAAGAAGTTCTTTTGCTACCTAATTATAATCTTCATAACCTTTGAAATTTGTCGACGCGCCCTGTCAAATCAAATTCTCAATATAATTTTTTTAAATTAGTTTTAGGCAGCTCAATATTTGGTTGAACCGTCATATTTGACTCTGTAAAATGCTTTTTAATGTCGTAAGCGTTGATGACCTATTGATTTTTTTTTGTATAATAATGCTAATTACTGTATGTGAATCCCGTTATATTTTTTGATCTAATTGGAACTTAGTTAAAATATTTTTCTTCTTTCTTTTTTGTTTCAACAGGTGGATCAACGGACAGAGATGGCATGAGGGAGGGCTCCGGCAACGTTGCCGAGGTGGTGAGTCATATTATCCAAATTTATTTATCATATATATATATGTATATATAGCTTGCCCATACGCATCACAGGATATCCTATCTCGTATGTTCATATTGCATAAAGGACGTGTAGGGCACTTGGATTGTTCTTGTCATCGATGTGCTCAATGCACACGGCCACCAAACACATTACCTTATCGCATCCCGCACACCTTGCTTAACACATGTCGTACTCTTCGGTAGCGCAATACATGCGACGATATTATCTCCGACTGATAAGCAAATCCTCCGACTATTTCTGCCCTCTGTCACAAAACGATAACATATCAACAAACGCACAAAATAAACATCGATATCACACAATTTTTTTCTCGACTCAAGTTCACCGACCCTCTGATGATTAAAATGTCAAAAGCATCAAACGATTGCTGGCTTTTGTTTCCATTGAATTTAGAAAATATTTTATATCCTACAATCTTTGTGCTTGAAGAATGTGAAAATAAATCTTAAATTATATAATTAAGTCTCGAGCAAAAAAGCCTTTTTGAAAAAGAAAAAGTGGACAAAAAAGAATGTCTTGCTATGTTCAGAGGTAAAATATGAAACTGCACAGAAGAGCCCATGTGTCTGATTCTATGGTCAAGATAGGACGAGTATTACAGCATAATAGCAGTCAGTGGAAACAGGGTACTGTTTTTAAGAGAGCATAAATGTCGTAGAATAGAGACAAAGATGATGTGTTGTTGTCCAAGCTCACAAGTGCTTGGAAGACAAGTGGCTACCAGACGAGAAATAGCGAAAAGAAAGGAAACAAAGCTCGTAAGGTTGATAGCCAGGAGGGAATCCACTGTCTGTACTTCCCAGTGCACTTAAAAAAAAGTGCCGAGCTTTGGTTTAACAACTCACGTACATCACGCCTTGTTTAAATACAATGCAAACAAAACTCAAGAAGTGTTCGCCAGCTGCTTTCGGGATTTGACGCACCTCATGGAAATATACGTCAATTATCCAAGACTCGATTGCAATAATATATTTTAAATATAAATATTCTTTGCCGAAAGATTAAAAAAAAAGATATTTTCTCAAATTTAATTGGCAGATATATGACATTTGTGAGGTATTTCTGACTAATTCGGTTATTCTTTTTAACCCCTGATTGACTCCAATTTGTCAAAATATTTCTTATTTTTTATTTTGCTTTTTTTTTTAATTCTCTGCAGTTTTGGCTTGAGTGCTCCAGTTGAAGCTTTTAGTAAAAATAAAAACAAATTTGCTGCTCATTTATAAGCTTAAAAATATTGCCGTCTGATACGTATTTTTATGGATTTTTTTGTCAGATTTGAAAAATGGGCCATATATGTATATACAAAAGTTCATAGTTTAGAAAAAAAACACAAATCTTTTTAAAAAATCAGAGTATCTTCCTTGAGTAGAGATAATAAAATAAAAAATATTGGGACAAAAAGCAAGTTGGCCATGATTGCCTTATTTATTAGGGTGGCCCAAAAAAATTCAATTATTTAATTTTTTGATTTTAACCATTCTCGGTTTATAGGGGTTTGAATTTTGGAGGCCTGACTCACACACTCACAGACACACACACACACACACATACAACCGGACATTTTTCTGAATATGTTTTTTAGACGTTTTAGAACATTCTCAACACGTTTTCATGAAAATCTCGAAAAAAAATGTTCACCAAAACAAAGCTGCCTCTATGACGAAGCAAAATACGAATAAAAAAACTGCATAATAATTCGTTATAGTTAGTTTAAAGAAATACTTCAAATCCATTTCCCATGTCAATGCTGCTTAACCCTAACGGTCATATCACCTTTTGAGTTTTGCAATTGTGGAGAAATGGGAAAACTCTCGAGGAGCGCCAATGTAAAAGATCGCGGCGAAATTTTTTATGAAGAAAACTCAGTGAATATATGTGGGGCGCAAAACCCCAAGCAGCAACACGGTAGAATGCATACAATCAAAGCCTTATACGTATCTCTATACGTGTGTTATATTCTATGTATACGTATAGTATGCGTTGATGCATAACGATATACAATTCTCGCTTGCTCGTCGCTCCGTCAAGTGGGTACGCAAAGTATTTTCGAAAGCCTCGGGGCCTCTCGCTTCTCTCGCCGCGTCGTCTTCGTCGTCGTCGTCGTCGTCGTCGTTGTAGTACGTCGGGTCGCTAGCGAGATCGGCAAAGTAGGCTACCGGGTTAATACTTGGCCTGTATGCTCTAACTACATACTCTTCTCTGCTGTTTTCTACCTATATACCGCACCTATAGTGCCTTCAGTTCGTTGAGAGAGTTCATGCGAGGCAATCCAGAGTGGGAAAATAAGGCATGAGAGAATGGTCCAAGTGGAATTTCAGAACGAATAGTCGAATGTCAAGAAGCAGCCCTTTTTCCTATGACGCGTACGTCACCAACTTGGCCACTTTTTTTTTACCCTCTTGGTTAGGTTTTATAATTGGGCATATAGTACTACTAGCTTAAAGTTACGCTCTGCGAATTTTTTTCAGATTTTTAAATTCACTCGTTTCGGAAATATGAGGGGTTTTTTTTCCAAACCCTTATATAAGAGTAGATTGAGGTCAGGCAAAAAAAAATGTAAAAACAAAATGGTTATTTTTTTTCTTTGAACTATTTAATGCAATATTATATATTTTTTTTTATGCCATTAAAAGGGCTATTTTCAGCGAAAAAAATGGACAACTTCTTTTCTTTCAATGCGACCACTACAATTTTGCTGTAGATTTTACAGGGTTTTTGGCAGTGTACGAAAAAAGATTGGCATCGTGAAACTCGACATTCTTGCAGAGTACAAAAAAAAATTATTTTACAGAGAAGGGTGTATTAGAGTTACATTTGAGTTGTTCTTTTTTAATAGTCTCAAAATATACTTACAAGGAAAGTACCAGAGATGGTCCCCACCGATTGTAATGAATGTTTATAGGGGCTTCGAACCATGAAGCATGCGCACTAAATTAGCGGCCTGCTTTAGGTTCTAGGGGTTTAAATAACCCTACCCAGGTGGAAAAAATATATATGGACAATGTATAGTTTGATATATCGAATTGTGCATACATATTTTCTATACAGTCTGTATGAAATCTGTATACAATTTATATTTACAAATCTCAAATTTTCGAAAAATGACATAAATTTTATATAGTTTTCATACAGCTTGTATACAAAATATATATGCCCAATTCCATGTATCGAACCATATATTGTCCATATATTCTTTTTTACCTGGGTATATAGGTGCAAGAAGACTTTCATATCAGACCGACCAGCGCAGAAAATATGCGAAATATGAAAAAAAAAATACTTTGTATACAAAAGTTGCATATTTTCGAATGTCCTTTCAGATGAGGTGACCAAAAATGTCTTAGCATTGTTTCTTAATTACATAATTATCTCCAACATGCTTATTTTTGGAAATTCGAGCATCTTTGTAAGAACTTAAAATATCTAGATTTGCGTTCTGAAAACAAATATGTGTTATAAAACATCTTTATACGTCGTTTTTTCGTTAAAAGTAGTGAGTAATTTGTCACACTGTATAGTCTATACCAATATTTTTGGAATGCATGATAAAAGTAAAGCTGATCTTATTTGTTCATATCTACAGACGATTATGGATATTATATTGTAATATCCTATATACGTATTTTGTTGTAACATCCTATATTTCATTTCGTTTCGTTTTACGCTGATACATATACTGTTATTACACTTCGTGAACTTTGTTCATCACGTGATCTGAAATTTCAGTGAAAATTTCGCGAATCGTCCGATGACCGTTCATTTTTTTCGTATAGTATTTTTTTTTTGTAAAGTAGACGAATTGATACCAGAATAAAAAAATGTCCAAAATGCACGACGTTTTGAAAAATCCTGATTGAATACAGTCAGAGATCAATTGTGGCCAATGAAAAACATACTAATGTAATTTGTATGGCCAATATTGACACTTCTACCCTATGATAACTTTTGAATATCTACTTATTCAAAAGAAATAATTGTATTTCTATGAAAAAACGAATCTTTAAACATATTCGGTGAATATGTTTAAAGAGATAAAGCTCTTTAAACATGTGCAATTTTCCTTCTTTCGACTCTTAATGGTTTTCACAGTATATCAGTATAGTTGGAAGGTACGTTACTATGCATATGCTAAAGTATGAACTGCTCGGTTAGCCTGCCACCGGCAATGCCGATCAACTTCCGGTAAAAGTTCCATTTCGTCTGCCACACGCCAGAGTAGAGGGTATAGTTTGCCGCTATAGACACCGGAAGCCATCGGACTCTGGCGGTCGATAGTAGTACGCCGGAGTGGGATGGCTATGCCGCCTCTCTCTGCTACTATATCCGCTACGCTTATACGAAGGGTAGAGGACACGTACTACTAGCTTTCCTTTCATTCCTCAAAATATATGAAGGGTCGTGCATGATCCCAACGGTACTCTAATATCCCAATGATTTTCACTTCCGCTTCCATACATGTTCATATCTGTCTTACACATTTTTTTTTTCTTGTTATTCACTAAATTCTCCAGTGATTGCAATTAGTCGAATTATTTCTCAATTACAATTGAATCTCAACTCGTATTTTTCTCATTATATTTTAATTGGTGTGAAGCTTTTGTCATGAAATTAGTTTTTTTTTAATGATTTCCTTTTATATCGATAAAAAAGCTTCTGGAAAATTCGAAAATAATCTTGCGTTATGTATAAAATGTTTACGCAACAACGGACCTTGAACTGACATCTCGTTTCATTTTTTTCCCCTTTTCTTAATGGCTTTCTTTTAAATTGACGCAACCATCTGCCCACTCCGAATTAAAGCTCAAGAATATTGATATATAATAGAGGATTTTTGAGAAACATCTCAAACTTTTAAATTTGAGCGAAAAATGTAAATTAAAGAAATTCACAACAACAGAAATGTCTGTAAAGAAAATTAAAAGTGTTTTTTGAGCGTATAGAACAGTGTAAAAAATTATGGTGCGGATTGGAAGGAGTCAAGATTGAACGCTTACTAAGTTGGCCAAAACTACCTCATATGCAAACATTCTTATTAAATAGCTGCAATGAAAAAAAAAACAAATATATGCTGCTGAAATGAAAATGATTGAGGCCCTTCCCATATTGGCTAAATCCAGTTTTCCTCACTGCCGAGAAGGTTCGTTGTCGTGCTTGCACCTCTTCTGCACACGCCCCCTATAATTTCCGGTCTCAACGTATAAAGGTATACATACATATTGTATGCAAAGGAGGAGTTAAGAAAAAAGAGAAAAAAAATCGATAAGTGAAGACCCGAGGGTCGAAAGTGGCGCCCAGGCGCAGCTTGAAGATAAGCAAATACGTTTTTAATGATACGCCACACCTACGTGACCTCGCTCTTCTCATCTCTCTACTTTTTCCCATTCCCGGTTCTTTCTGCACTCGATAACACCTCGATCTCACTATGATATGATACCCATGAGCTTCTACCCTCCTTAAGAAAAAAAAAGTAGAAAAAAACTAAATTCCATCCAAAGTTTTTAGTTTCCACTGTAGCCGAGCTGTAAAATCGAGGCCCCATTCGATTTATTCTTCTCACACCGCGAGGGTTGAAAGTGAAATGAAAAAGAAAACGCGACGAGAAAAATGGCACGCGATTTTTCTTCAACTTTTCGACAATGCAGAATAGAAAAAGAGTGTGGAATGGCGGCAGGGTGGAAGGGACAGAGGGAAGAGAATCGTTTGGAGCCGAGTGTGCGAAAGTTCGAGGCTTTCCGAATCTCTCTCGCGAGATGCGAATTCACGATGGATGCCTCAGGCGCTGTGCTCTCCTGTTTGAGTTCCGGGGACGTTAGAAGAGGACCGCTAATACACGAAGAGCGAGCGATTTGCAACCGAGTATGGATCTACGTATCTAGATTTACGATAAACGAGGGGCATCCTCGTTGGCAGCTTTTGACGTCTGGAAAACAGAGAAAAACGATCTGAGCGGATTTTCGGTAAAATGGAATTGTAAATGAAAAGAGAACTAAAAAATCAGGATAAGCAACGAAAAGCGCTGTTCAATTTTACTATATGTTTGAAGAAAAATGTTGTTGGAAGTTTAATGAAGAAATATAAAAGTGTGCTTAGTCGTACGATGCTCAGAGAGGGTTAACATCGATTTTGAAAAAAAAAAACGAGTTGGGTTATTTATAAATTAATCCTGAAATATACGCATTACAAAAGCACTGGATCTTATTAAAATAACCACGATTATTATGGTAAGACCGGAAACATTACCAAAAAAAAACCTTGCAAAGTAGAACCTTGCATATTTCTTCCTCATATTTTTCTGCTCGCCATCCGCAAAACCTGTTCTATGAGAAGGTGTGTTGATCAATTTTGGTTTCCTTATAGAGGAAACTTTGTGAACCATTTATTTATCATATTATTTTTATAAAAAGTAATCTTTTCAGATAGTATTGAAAATTCGATGATTATGTTTGATCGACGTGAAGTGTCAGCTTATTTATTTAAACGTGTGGGTAACTGCTGAATTTTAAAAAAATTGTAAGATGCAGGATTTCATGTTATATGAATTCTCGGTCATCATTAAATTGAGTATCGAATATCAATGCATTCTATTAAAGTTCTATGACCAGTTTTAAGTCAGTTGCTTTAATCGTTCTCGAGATATAACATTAAAAAAAACGAAAATACGAATTTCTATGAAATCTGAACTACGTTATCGATTTCATCCAAATTCGACACCATAGGTCGCATCACTGCAAAAAAGTTTTATACCAAGTTTTAGCCCGATAGCTGCAAAATTGTTTCAGATTTTTAAAATTATTATTATTTACAAAAATGAAAAAGAAAAAAAAGATGATTTACATATAAAATATAAAAAATATAACAATATGATAATAATAATAATGTCTGCTGCACCGCAGTATTTGTTTTTTTTTTTTCCACTATAAACACCGTAGTGCTTGTGTGTGGGTGTATATATAATAGTTTCTGGTTTTTTAGTCATGTCGGAAGCATTTCCCACATAATTTATTTCTACTCTTAGAGTTGATAAGATGATAATTGACGTTTTTCAAAATCCTAAAAAATCCCATAAAACCAAAACTCTTCAACCGATTTTTGTAAAATGTATAGCAAAGAAACATTAAACTGTACTGTATACGGACATTTTTCTCGGCTCGACGTTTTAAGTATACTGACATATGAAAACCTCGACAGACATATGTTTTTCATGAAAACAAAGCTTGCTCTATGAGAAAGCAGAAGGGTTGAGCTAGAAACGTGAAGTTAACATAATTCCTTGGAGAGGAGCAGTAATTCATTACAGTCGACTAAACACTTCTCAGATGATACATTCCTTCTTATATTTAAAGATGAGAATACAAAAAATTGTGAATTTCATGAAGTCGATTTCAGAGGGGAAAAAAAGAAACGTTTACATTTCACTAAGGATTGAAACGATGTAGATCGCGAAACGAATGGGAATCGTTGTTGGCTCCGGTTCGTGCACTTCGTGTCTCTCCAGATCCTCCGCGTAATGGAGGTCTCTGTTCTGGATCATTATCGGTGCGCAAGGCAAACGCGGCTAGATCCGCGTCGTTGCTTTTGCTAGAGTGTATTACTGGAATAGACGACGCCGGGGCGAAGCTCGAGACTCCGTTCGGCCGAGTCAGCCGCAATCCTCTCAGCCTCAGGGCTATTGGAGATACCCTCCGCGTGGTCACCGTGTGGTTCGATGAGACTTGTGTAACACGGAACGTGGGTACACACGACAGAACAGCCGGAGTTTGTAGTCCTTCCGAATACGGATGTAGGAGAGCAATAGCATAGTAGCAATAGCGTCACATCTAAGTACTGGCATTCCCGCTTCGGAAGACAAAACCATCTCTGACAGTTTGTATTGCTCAGCAAAATCCAATATGTACTTCTGTTGATTCCCATTTCTGACATATGACGGCTGCGCACTGTCTGCAATTTTCTTATTTAGGATTTTCATGGCTGATGTATGCATACATTAAAGCTGGATTTTAGCATAGAATATAAATTTCAGCTTTATCAATTAATATTCATAGCAAGGGTATGCGAATAGTGATCGAATCGAATCCAATAGCACTATGGAATTCGATTTTCGGGTTGAATATTTAAAAAAATTCGGATTATTCAAAAACACAAACTTTTGGTTCCACGAAATATGATTTCATGAAGTGATCCGATTTTAAATTTGTAAAGTAATATTCCAGTGTTAAGTCTTATTTTGTACTTTTTAAAATAGACTCTCTTCAACAGCTTCAAAATTGATGAAATTATTCATAAATATATAGAAAAAAAAAAGTTTTACTATCTCCTCCAGTGTGTCATCGACACCCTGGATTCTCCTCAAGCTTTCGAAACAAACTCAGGCTTTCTCTCTCCATTTGCTTCGTATTTCCTATCATGAATGCATTCGTTGTATTCGTCGTCACAGCCTGATGTTCAAGCGCTTTGAAAAAGTTTTGTTGGAGCATTGCATTGCAGTTATCACAGTGGTTGGTCATTGCTCACTGATGCACTGACGGTTTCCAGACCTGACCTGTGTGTCTCTTCTTTCTCTCTTCTCATTCTTTTCCTTTTTTCCCTCAAGGCCTGCTGCTGTTGCTGCTGCTGCTTCTCTCTCCGTCTCTTTTTCTACTCTCAAGATGGTGACACAGACCCGATGTGCTTGTCCCCCTCCAACCCCCTGCTTAACTCACCATGTCTGCACTCTGGTGTACCTTGGAAAAACGCCGCCTCGTGTAATCTTGGGCCATTTATCCGGAGAACGGATAGACCGGGCCCTCTTTGTCGAGGATCACTGATGGTCCCCCGTCTCCTGGTATTTCTCTCTACTTCACGAGATGAGATGACCAACCGAGCGCGAAGGTCATCTCAAACAGTTGGAGTTGGATCTGTCCTTTAGAACTCAACTATCCTCTGTATTATATCTTATCCCTATCTCTCTACAACAGAACTTGCAGATTCGGTATATGAAGCTTCTGAGAGAAGGAGAGATTTTCATATGTGGGGTTTCCATACCAATTCGATCTGGGTCTGACTCTCGACCTCTCCGACTTTCTATATATTTATTTTTGATTAACAATTGAATTTTTTTTCCTAAATTGAAGGACATTTGTATCCTCTAACCATACATATAATGTTGTACGGCAGTTAAAGCGAATGCAGTATAGTTATCCCACGTAGACTATATGGCGGTATAGTGCCCGCGTCGTACAGAGATATACACAGGAAGTCTCTTCCGCGACCGTGAATGCCGCGCTTGCGGCTTCGTGGATCGTTTCCAGGCTGCTGTTCTACACTCTACGGTCCTGCTGCGTTCGGAGCTTGCTTCCCGCACGTAACACTCGTGTCACGTTCTATAACGTTTGGAGCAGAGAGGGCTGTATAATACACCGCGGCGACCGCCGCCGATATTCGACGGAGATTAAGTACTAGGAAACTGTGGTGAGCATAGACACAAGCGGTCGCGCGCGCGGCGACCCTATTGAGATCGAGAGAGGCAGCTCTGAATCCCGTGCCGTTTTCTCGGATCCTCTCTAAACGCGTGGCCACACAGCAATAATAAACGGAATATTATATCGTAGTCTGTAAAAAAAAAAGATCATAAATTTATTATACCAAGAAAAATTGAGTATACGAAATGGGGTGGTCGTTATGTGGGGTCTGAAAAAAGTTTCATGTCGAAGTTCGTCAAATCGGCTCCAAATGGTAACAAAAAAATTAGCAAATTAGGAAAAAATTATTTATATTTAAAAAATTATTATAGATTCGACAAATTAAAAGAAAAAACTTCTGTTACTTTATAGGTTTAATACAAAGATTCGTATAACACACAAACGAATTCTGGTAAATTAACGAAACGGGGTGTGTCACTTCGGAAATTGACACGCCGATTTTACACGGAAAATGTTTGCTGTTTATGTCCTGTACATTCGCAAATATGCGCGGGAGCAATCAATTTACAATTTCCACTTAATGAAAATTCAATAATTGCACGGGTAATGTAAAATACCCTGATATATTTTATTGCTTGCATTTTATCGAGAGCTGGGATGGTCCGAACTGACTGGACTTGACGGATCCGACACTTCACATCCGAATATTAGGTCAAAGCGAGCCTATCCGGATACCCGGATACCCGAGCTACCCGGACTATCCGGATTGTCCGGATGCTCGAACTATTCGGACTATTCGGATACTCGAACTATCCGAATAATTACAAAATATATATAATTGACCTCTGAATGAACATCGGAGGTAGGAAACAGTGGTCCATCGGTATAAAAAATTCTGCACAACGAAAAAGCACATGCATAGATTAGACATAAATTCATTAGAATTTATAGTGTATCACCAGCGCTCTCTGTGCGTAAACAGTTTTCAAATAAAGCGTACAGTTCGGCCTCGCTACAGATTCAGAGAATCAGAGAGAATTTCGACCACTTTTCGATGAGCCAGAAATCTGAAAAAATCAATCATATCGAAAGCGCTGAAAAAATTGAGTTTGCATAATGATAATTCGAAAATGTTATTTTCCATTTAAATGAAAGTGTTACGAAAATGTTATTTTCCATATTAACCAATTGATGGAAAAGAAATTGTCTAACAAATCGGCCGTCAACCTAATTTTTTTTTCAAATGAAAATGATCCGTTCATTTTTCTGAATACGTTTGAAATTTTTCAGAATTTTTAGTAATTTTTGAAAACGGCGTTTTAATATTTTTTTTATTTAAAAAAATGAGTGGAACATCTCTAATTTTGAAAGCGTGTCTGTCTTAAATCCACCCAAGTAGGTTCGCAAATATGCAGGGTTATGCAGCTCTTTTATAAAGCTCAAACATTACTAAAAAACGGAATTTCCAAAAATTACCTAAAATTCTGAAAAATTTCATACGTATACAGAAAGATAAAGGAATCATTTTCATTTTAAAAAGTTGGATTGCCGTGTAATTTGTTGAACTATTAATTTTTTCATTAATTCGATAATAACATTTTGATATTATTATTATGTAAACTCAATCTTTGCAGCACCTTCAATATGTGTAATGATTTTCAGATTTTTATCTCATTGTGAATTGTTCGACGATCAATGAATATCTTATTTCTTACTCATTTTACGGGAGGATTTTATTATATAGGTTGAAATTTTATTCATTCAAAATAAATGTTTTCTCCTCATGGTCTATATGTACACGATATATAATTTTCATTTTTTCACTTGGAGTTGAGACTTGAGTTTGAGACTTGAATTGTATCCGAACATGTTCGGATACCCGTCCAACCCGCATTCATGTGAGAGCCCTAATATATTTGTCCTGTAGTGCATTACTGGACGTGATGTCTGCAATCCATTTATTCAACATTTTTTGTATTATTTATTGCCCCAAGGCTGTGAGCAAAGAATTACTGTTTTTTTCGTCAGTACCTATAGTTTTACAGAGAATGTAGAAACATAATCATCTGCAATATTTCGTATTTTTATTTTACGAAATATTTTCTCACTTTGACAAAAAAAAATTGGATGTGTCCATTCGCACCGTTTCGAAAGTCGTATGTCGTAACTCGTAAGTTGTAAGTCGACATACGACATACGTCACACGAAACACGACTTACGACTTTTATGAAAGGGTGCGAATAGACACGTACAAAATAATTATCATTTCCTTTTACAAAATATTTTTTCATCGTTTTTACAAAAACAAATTATCATTATATCTAACAGATGTACGGTTATAATTAAAATAGGCTTTAATCATCTAAATGTCGTGAGAAAAATGATAAATAAATATGACAATCATTTGTCCTACTCGTAAAACGGGTTCGTTTATAAGTTCGTCACTCTACTGCAGTACGTGAATTTGTCGAAAAATCGATGGAGTTTGCGAGCGACACACAGTAGTATTGAAAGTTATCGAAGCGACAGCCTAATGGGACTCACAGTTTGGCCGAGAATCGTTTTCTAAGGGTCAATATACATATATACGTTGTATACGTACATAGTCAAACAGGGCTTTCGGTTTATCGTCTCTCGAGTGACCACAAACGATTCTCTTGGGTGCCTCGTGTATGGATGAACGAGAACAGAGGAACGGAATTGGAAAACTTGAATGAACCGAAGTGAGATAGAGCAACTTGGCGATAACTTGAATATGCGTTTGCGCGAAAGCGAGAGAGACGGAGACGGAGAGAGAGAGAGAGAGAGAGAATTCACAGAGTCTCGATGAGAGCCAAACTATGCGCATGGGTTTTATGCGACGCACCCGATAACTCTGTATAACGTGTTCGTTACAAACGATTATACACCACTCTCGAGTCTCTCTCGTATCGCTTTCGAGCACCACGCACACCCCGGCACATGTTCACTGACGGCTCTGCGCTGTCGCTCTACCGGCTATATGATCTCGCGTATGCACGCGCTACTTGATAACCATAGCAGCGAGCACTCGCGACGATCCGAGATTCAACACAGTTAAAGCCTCACAGATTAAATGCAGCACTTAATTTTGCGAATAAGGTTTATCTTAAGTACTATTCATTTTTAAATAAAATACTGGAACAGTTAATATTGATTTAATGAGCATAGGGTTAATATCATTTCTATAAAACATCTCAAAAACTCCAGTTTATTGCTTTTATTGTGGATAATTATTTATTGGTAAGGTTGATACAACATTTTGACGTCCCTTTAGCTGAAATTATTTTCGTCTAAATTGATGAACGGATTTTAGTAAAATTTAGGACATTCTGGGAAGTGTTGATCAAATATTGTAGGTTCTGCGTAGCTTTGAGTTAAAATGTCCGATCCCAAGTTATATTTCATTCAAAATTCAATATTGATCCACGTTTAACATAGCTCTGTTTGGAATACAAATTATTTAGCTCGATAGCTCAAAATTTGCTAGAAGGCCTACAGACTTTTTTCAAAAATTGCAGAGTTAAATAAAATTTAAACATGTTTTCGAATTTTTTTTTAAATTGTTACCACACACACGCACATCCATCCAGACATTTTTTCTAAACCGCTGTTCTCGACGTTTTGGACCATTCTGAGTGTACTGACATGAAAATCTCGAAAAAAAAAAATATCACGGAAACAAAGCTTCCTCTATGAGGAAGCAAAAATGTAACAGATTTTTATTGTTGCATTGAAAAACATTTGTCTACGTGATGAGAGAGTAAAAAAATGTCTAATGCAAATTAAAACCTTGCACATAGCTTCCTCATTACTTTCAACATTTTACAAAGCATTCGCTTTGAGGTAACGTACATTTATCATCACACTTTCTCATAGAGCTCTGATGTCAAAGGTGAAAAATATTGTGGCAGCAATATGGAACGTCCTACTGAGCCTATACGTACTTAATATTATTTCTATTTTTTCTTTTTTGTTTTTATAAAAATTACACTCAGAGCTTAGAGATCAACAGTGTAGGGTCTGTGCACCAGTTTATGGAGGGGGCGTATACTGCATGTATACAACACGAAGCTCATAATATACCAGCAACAGTTGATCATATCATTGGCTAGCGTACAGCCGGATGATGTATCGAGCGCGCAAACTCAATCGTTTTTCACGTATTATACATGCACGTGTGGCAACATTTTACGTAAACATACACAACAGCGCAACGAAGTTCTGGGTGAAGTGAACGCGTAATAACCCTGGAAAATGAAGCGCCGTTCGGCAAGGCAGTGCATATACGAACGTCTAAATATAAAGTTCTTTCTCGTGTTCACGGCTCTTCGCAGCTCTTCTCGCGTACCCAGTAGTTCGACTCTCGTGCGAACGGGGCACGCCCGGGTCCGTCTTTCCCATCGGACGCGAGTATATAACTAGTGGCCGATATAACCGCTGCCCGACAGAACCGCGAATAAATTCAGTTTCCGTGCGTCTTGTCACCGGACATTTGATAAAAGTGCCTTTCACCATTTCAACCAAT
This sequence comes from Perithous albicinctus, assembly GCA_964016905.1. Taxonomy (NCBI): domain Eukaryota; kingdom Metazoa; phylum Arthropoda; class Insecta; order Hymenoptera; family Ichneumonidae; genus Perithous; species Perithous albicinctus. The sequence continues at coordinate 14,874,801 of OZ024688.1, forward strand.
TTATTATATTCTCTTTCAGTTTATATTGAGAAAAATTATCAACTTCTCGCCGCGTTCTACTCAATTTGAAGAAGCAAATGAAGTAGATTATTTTTAGTTCTTTTCTATATTAAGGTTTTCACGTTGCTTCGACGTATTCATTTGTCTGCAACATTTTCTTGTCAGGTTATTTAAAATGGCGTACAATGTCGAGTTAAGTGATTTTGAATGAAATGACTGAATGTGCATGTGCGAAGAATATTTTTTTTTATGTTGGGATGCTTGGGAGGAAATTGATACATGGTAGCTGAATATAGCTTTTATATTTAGAGCGCATTTGCTTTTTGATTCCTCATAGAGGATACTATGTTTTCGTGAAAGAAAAAGAAAATTTAGAGATTTTAATGTCAGCGTACTTAAAATAATCTAAAACGTCGAGAAATGGAATCTTTAGCTGGCGTCCGGATGTATCTGTGAGACGAAAAGGACGTTAAGAGGCTGACTGCCGCAATTTTCGGACGATCGAGCTGAAACTTTGTTCGCGAGTCGAGTTACCAATGACGTTGTTTGGTATTGAATTTGCCTCGAATCGGTTGAGTCATTCAAAACTTATGAATTTTTACTTTTTTTTAAGTTTTTTTGAAAATACTAATATAGCTCGTGAACGGTTCGAGTAAGTGATTTAAAATTTTGTATAAAACTTAAATAGGGTGTGTCAATGTTTGATGCTGAATTTGAAAAAAAAATGATAAAGTAGTTCCTATAACTGATGCTGTATGAAAGAAAAAAATTGAATCTTTATCTACAATTTGGTATCTTCAACAATGTTAATCTTACGGAAGCGTGGGACGTTTGTAAAAGATATCAAACAAGCCCTGCATCGATGCACAGCATTTTCCTTGAATTAAAAATAAATATTAAATCTCATCTGAATTTCATTTCTGTATCGCTCACGGAGAAAAGGATTATAAATAATTCAGGCCAACTCCGGAATAATTAGCGCGGTTACTGAAATAACTATCGTCATTTCAGGTTAGTGAGAATTGTTTTGTGCAATTTTTCAGTCGCGGATGGTACTTTTTATGGGCTTATTACTCTGTGTATACCTGTAATAATTTCGTTGCTGACACACATAATTCTGGCTATACACTTTACGAGTACGATTAACACCAGAAAAGTCACAAAAACAATGCTCTGTGTACTTCAAGTGCCAACAATTGTTCCAGTAACCTTTCAAATTATCCTGCTGCCAACGCTGTTAATTGTATACGCAAATGCGAAAATAAAAATTAGGGGCATCCCGAAGCCCATCATTCCGGTGAGTTTTCATAAAACGTCCTGGAAACACCTATAGAACAATTTGTATTTATTTTTTCCCTGTACTGTTGAAATAAATGATGACTACGAGTTCACCAAAGTAACTTTATGAAACGTGTGGAATAAATGAACTAACAATAAGTAAAGTTGTACTTTGCAGGCTTCATTTGGAATATGAGCTAATAATGTATAGGTTCGATATTGAAGACGTATGTCAGTGTTTGCATAACGAGAATAAAAAAGAAAAAAACGTAAATAGAGATTTAATTAAAAAGGGCGTTGCAGTTACAGGACAACGCCTGTGTAATGACCTTAATCGTTCGAAACTCGAGGACTTACGTGAAGTTCGTACTTTACCTGAAAATTTCTTGTCGACTCTTAGAGTGAACGTAATTAATTTGTTTTCTTTTTTTTTTCTCTATCGTACCTCCGATAATTGAAGCGATAGTCGCTTCAATTATCGATGCGATGGACCTACAGTTCGTTACCTCGAGTACTTGGCTGGCGGACGCGAATAGAAACCGTGGGTTTTTATTTCCTTTTTGCCATCTATTTCGATTAGCGAGGTCGTTGGTTGTGCGCGACCACGATCACGGCCAACCAAGACGACACACGTACTTCATCGCTGTTATATTTACTCGCGGTGGGCGAGGACAGTGTCTCTCCAGGGTTCTCTCGTCTTCTCGATCGTAGGGCCTCCGAGGTCACGAATGGCGACGTCTAGTCGCGCTGATGCTGAGACGCAAAGAATTGTAATGAGACAAACATAACAGGAAGAGGCCTTTCGTATCAATCTACCCACACCTCATGTTTCCGGATTATTTCCTACACTTATTGAGCTCTTAATAAGTTCGTGCTTAAGATCGAACTTGCGTCCTCGATTCACTTACTTTACTCAACTTCAGATCGAACTCACGTCCAAAAATTCAAACCCGATTGTATCTTCATAGCATGCTGTCAAACTTTAAATAGTATATTTGGAGCATTTCATAACCAATTCAACCTGGGTCCTTTTTTATATAACTGTTCTGACTCCTAAAAGTAACGCAAATTTTTTGTTTTTTGGATATTTAAAAGTTTATTTGACGGATTTATGATTTTTTAAAATAAAAATATCGAGGCCCGTAATTTAAAAAGTTTAAAAAAGCTTATAAAACCAACAAATAAATTTTTTTAAATGTAAGAAAAAAAAAACAATCCCAGTACCTTTTAGTCAAAATAATGATATAAAAAGTTGTGAACCTGATCGGAGAGGCAGATTTGAAAAAAAAAAATTGGGAAGTCTAAAAAAGAAAAAGGTCATAAACTTCGGTTGAACGAAAGATGTTATAGACGATAACATGTATGGACGATATGATCGAAGTTTGGTGTAATTCTCGGTGCCGAATTTATCAATCGTACCGGGTTTATCGAATTTCTAGTTCTCCGCGAGTTTCAACGGAGTATAACCGGGGCTGGTACAGTATAGTGTGTCATTCGTCGAATTGCGGTGATAACATTCGTGAATAATTCGTGGAGACTATGAGCTACGTTGACCACTGGACCGTGAAATTTGCTCGCTACCGATATGGCATTCAATCGGATCCAACGACGATCAATTGCCCGTGGAATACGCACTGCGGATATCGCTCAAGCCACCGATAACTGTGTCTATACAACAACCCAACGTATACTCCGATTGTGGCAATACGATATTCGCATTTGTCCATCGTCTTTCTATAAACGCGCCCACCAATAATTTATTTGGCACGTAGCGACAAATGAGTACAAGCTTCGAATTTGAAAAACATCTTTAGCTGCAAGATATTTGGAAAAAGTTCATCCAGCGAAAGAGGGTAATTGGATTTATTTGAATCAATTAAAAGTATTTCAATAAAATAAAATATATAGTGGCATTAAATAAATCATATTAGGCCGAACATGAAGTAAACGCGTTTACATAATTTAAATAAAATTGCATTTCTTACAAAGCACACAATTTTTTTTTGCCTTAAATCGGTGTGGTACAAAAAAAGAACTATCATCAATATATATATATATATAAACATAATCCGCAAAATTCATGGTTTCAATTACCAAAACATAAATTGAGCAGCGTACTGTGGAGACACCATAATTCACGCAAAAGTGACGTTAATTTACACAACAAAAAATTATCTCAGCATCAGACGATGAGAAATGGCGAAAAATATGGAGTGGAGCCTGGAACGGCGTTCCCCTTTCCGAAGCAAAAGCTATGTTCCAACGCTCTTGGAGGAAGAAAATATCTCGCCAACAGTATGACGCCGGTTGCGTAACACGAGAAGCGGCAAGATAATTAATCGCTGACATTTTTCAAGCCGTAACTATGAGCTGTAGTTAAAGCTGTATATAGGGAGAGGGAGAGGCTTTGGGATTCTCGGCGCGGTGTGGATTTGCGGGATCTCTTATTCATTGCTTTGCACAGGATCCTCCGCGCTTTACGATATGACTATCCGGTTTTTTTTTTTTTTTTTTTTGGCTTGCTTCAAAGAACTCTGTTTTCACAGCTGAACGAAGTTCTCCTGGACATTCGCGATTGATTTATCATCTAAGACACACAAGACAATTTATTAATTATCGTCATTTTTTTTTTCAAAATTGTGTAAATTAAGAATAGTTTATGCAGCTGATCCAACATTTTGCATAAAACTTGAATGGAATGTGTCGTTGTTTGATACGGAATTTAGTGAGCATCCAATAAAGAGTTCATAATTCAAAAACGTTACCAAAGAATTCAAAATAATAACAATTTTAACAAATTTGGAGCAAAGTCACACTGAAGAAAAAAGATACCGTTGAATCAACAAAATCTACGGTTGTATACATTCAAATAAATCACACCAGACTATGATTGTGGCCAAAAAAAATTGTTATTGTCAACTAAAGATTTATTTGAACGTATTCAACTGTAGATTTTGTTGATTCAATTATATTTTTTATCTCAGTGTAAAATCGTCCCGCTGAACAAAAAAAAATGTTTACTTTATTTCTCTCAAAAATCAATGACATTTATTCTGCGCAGTTATGATAAATTTCAATGGAAACTACATTAAAAGACCTACATTTTATATGGAAACATTTTTCTTGTACCAACGGATCGTTTTTTATACACAGCGAATTGAAAAAATCGAAGAATTGTTTTACGCAGAAACAAATCATCCAATTTTGATGATGTTTGGTTTATCAATATCTGAATGTATTTATTACTTATAAGTTTGTTATCCAATTATTGTATAATTACAATTTTATCAATAATCCCGTTCAAATCGTGTACGTGATTTTTAGTCATATTTATTTTAATTAACCCGCTTTTATGTGCAGACAAATATTATGTTCCGGTATATTAATGTTGATTCAAGATTTTTCAAGTCGTGTGTAGAAATTTCGTTATTCCGGAAATGCGGGCTTATATTATATTGCACATTGGCGTTGTTTCATTGAAAGTCTACAAGAACTCTCGCGATACAAAAAATAAAATAAAAATTGATCGAGATGGCTCGCTTGAAAACTTGAAATACAAGAAAAATCGAGAATTTCCGATGCGAGATTCCTATCTCGTTTGTTTGCTTTTTCGTTCTATGAATCCGCGTGTTCTTTCTGCCGTATACACTTTTTTCTTCCGATTTGCCATCGGCTCATTCTTCTTGTCGAATGTGTCCATACGTATCGCTGTAGCCCTGTTCATGGTTGACCGGTCACCCCTCTCTCTCTCTCTCTCTCTCTCTGCTTTGCTTTATGCTTTTATTCGAGTCGCATAAATCAGCGACACACACGGTGGGTTTACGTGTAATACATATTGCCTTGAGAAAAATGGACAGCCACTCTGTCAGATAGTTGGATAAAAGGGAGTCGGTGCGGCACCCTTCGTGGTATATTCCGGAATCCCGATGGAAATGAAATCCAAATATCGTTCACGTCGACCCTCTTCAAGTTGTATATAGCATACATCGAATGTAATAAAAATCAGAGAAACAAACTGGACCCTGAAATAACACACATTTTAATAGCAAATAATTCGTCTTCATCGTACAACGAGTAAATTTAAAATGTTGGTTATTACAATTGAATCATAAAATAATAATAACGCATTTTACTTGGTTTAATAAAATATTTACCTCGGGTGGACTTTGACTATGCTTTTTTTTACAAAGCTACCTTTACGAGGAAGTACGTTAATTAATTTTGGCTTCCTCATAGAGGAAGCTTTATGAAAAAAAAATTAAAGATGCTCTGAATTATGAACTCTTTGTTGGATGCATACCAAATTCAGTATTAAACAACGACCCGTTCTATTAAAGTTTTATGCAAAATCTCAACAACGAAAAATGATGCAAATGTAAATTTCTATAAGATCTTAACTACTTTATCATTTTTTTACCATGTTCACCATCAAACCTTAACACAATCTATTCAAGTTTTATATACAAAAATTTCGATCAGTTTTCAAATTTAGATCAGACAGAAATGCAAATTTCTATAAAATCTTAACTACTTTATCGATTTCGCCTAAATTTAGTGTGAAACATTAGCACAATCTATTTAAGTTTCATGTCAAATTTTCGATCAGTTACTTGGACCATTCTTAAGTTGTAGTATTTAAAAAAAAAAAAAATAAAAAAAATAAAATATTCATAACTCTTGTTTCCCTCGACCGATTCGAGACAAATACAATACCAAATAATCTTAGTGGTAACTTGACCAGGGGCGGCAACTTTTGTATGGAAGGTATGGAGCGTACCACACCTGAAATTCATAATTTTGACTCTTGATACCTCCCCCCCCCCCCCCCGAAACTCCATACCTGGCGAAACAGAAAGCTGCCGCGCCTGAACTTGACTCGCGTGCAGGTTTTCACCTGGATCATCCAAAAATTGTGGCAGTTATCCTTTTAACGTCCTTTTCGTCACATACACACTCACACACACACACACATCCGAGCGACGGCTAAAAATTGCATTTCTCGACGTCTTAGACTATTTTAAGTATGTTGACATTAAAATCTTGAAAGAGAAAAAATCACGAAAACATATAGCTTCCTCTATGAGGAAGCAATAAATATTCGCATACATTGTAATGTGCAGATTGGATTCTAAGTTCTGAAGATCCGGGACACAAGCTTGGCTTGTGCGCGATTTCATGAGATTCTCAATCGACACTTGTAGGCTATACGTACTTAACAGCTGAGAGGGTAGTTAACTTGAGTGTCTATGGGTCTCTTCTCGCCTCGATGAGACATTCCGGTTCGCTCAATGTAATATATATATATATATTTAGAACTTATGTATGAGGCATTCCGCACGAAGTGAGCCGCGTCTGTTTCGAGATGTCACAAAAAAAAGTTTATAATTTGTTTCAGAGCAGGGTACAATATCTACAATATGTAAAAATTATTTTAGATTTTTTAATCGTATATTTTACCGAAAATTAAATACCGATTTTTGAGTATAGCGTTTTTTCTTTTTCAAAAAGGAATTTCAAAAAGAAAAAATATAAGAAAAAAATTTCAATGGAAGCTACATTGAAAGACCTACATTTTGAATCGAAACATTTCACTTGGTACAATCAATCGTTTTTTTATTTACGGCGAATCGAAAAAATACAAAAATTTAAAAACCGATATTAAATTGTGGGTAAAATATAGGATTAAAAAATGTGAAATAATTAGTACATATTTTAGACACTGTACATCGCTCTCAATAAAAAAAAATGTTTATCTTATTTTCGTGACATCTCGAAACGGAGTTGACCCATTTCGTCTGAAATGCCCCATATATGCGACTGAATGCACACGAGAAAGCGCAATGCGAACGGTGAAACACGTATCAAGAGAGACAGTATAGATGAGCACAAGGCCTAAGTGCAAACGCGTGTAGTATCGTCGCATCTCCTGGTTGCAGAGCTCACGAGAGAAAATCGTTCGGGATCCTTTTCTCCGCTCGTTTACCGCTGGCTAATCCACCCGCGCTCTAGTCGTATAGCGAGTTTGTATCAGCCGTTGGTGATAGAGCCTCGAAATCCTCATCTGCTTCACACAGTATATATCGATATAGTATATATACATATATATTGGTGATTAAAAAAAACGTTATATTTTTTGTTTGCCCATCTAACTGGTTGAGAAGTTACTTTGGTGCAAAAAAAGAAAGCTCACCAAATGGAGAGCTCCAAATAATAATATTTAGAAGTGACTCACATAATTTTTAATTTCCCATTTAAATAACGTGGGTAATACGTTCTTGCGTATTTAGAGTTTTATACCTCCTTAATGACAACTGTAATGACAAATTTGACAATATGTCTCTAATAAAAAATTTAACGCTCTATAAAAAAGGCCCTTTGCTAAAAATGCCTAAATCCAACTATTTCAAAGTTAGATTTATATACAATTTTGTGGCAAAAACATTTTTTTTTAAATATAAGGACTTCTGGTTTCGTCATCGCGAAAATTGCCTCTAAGTCTGTAAGTGATCGCCGAATTTTGAGTATTTTTCTTTTCATGAAAAGAATAATACGCAAAAATTCCGCAGTCACTTACAAATTTCGAGAAAATTTTCGCGTTGACCAAACCAGAAGTCCTCCTATTAAAAAAAAAAAAACAAAAAAAAAATTGGTTGTTACTAAAAAAAAATACATTTTTTTTTTTGGCCATGGAAAAATACAGATTTGCGCTTTTTTTTAGTGATTTCGACACAATTAATCGTTTTCGAGATATTACAGATTAAATGTAAAATGAAAAAATTGACGTATTCCGGAATTTGTTTTTTTTTTTTTTTTTTTAATTTTGAAATTTAGTGCATCTATCGATACCACTGAAACTGATTTTTAGAAAAATTTAGAGATTTTTTTTTTTGGGTGGCGAAATTTATATAGAATGCCTCCTATATTAATGTACGAGTCAAGCTATCAGGCTAGTTCCCGGTAAATCAGTTGACTACTTTGGCAGTGCTTGAGCCGCCCATAGCTCTCTCTGGCATGCACGCGCGGCGTACAGATGGACGCAGAGAGATAGATAGAAGTGCAGCCGCTCTATACTGCTGCTGCTGCTGCTGTTCCTGTGCTAAGGGATTAGCCGGTCGCGCACGCGGTCAGACGAGACTCCCGACGCGGGGGTTCGCAATTACGTGCCAGGCTCGACCTTTGACCCTGCAGACCCGGCACACTCGGGAGTGCCTACGTGCCGCGATACTCCCGAGAACGACCCCTTAGCTTTGTTCGCACTAATACGTATATATTCTAAATTCCAAATTCCGGATTCCATTGAATCCTTAAGAATATCAGATTGCGTTATTGCTTGGCGATTGAGAGAACGGTGCAATGTTACTGAAATTAGTAGGGGACTTGAATAATTTAACTGCTGCTCGTTGTGCGAACTTAGCCGCAAAGTAAAAACCACGAAATAACAAAAATTGTATTAGTATCAATTGAATGTTACTCTATACAAACGTCCACAGATTTTTTTTGACAATTTGACACAAATTTTCGTTGCCAACTTCTAGTTATACAAAATGAAAAAAAAAACTGAAATTATTTGTTAAACATTTTTATTATGATAAATATTTTATTGTCATTTCAACAAATGAAAAATGTCACGTTCATTTCACAAAATATTTTTTGTTTGTTATTTTTACAAGAAATATTCATTACTAATTTAGTAACCTTTTTGTGAATTTTACAAATTTTTGTTGTCCCATGTTATTCTAAAAAAAAAAGAAAACGAAATTCGCCAAATTTTCGAAAATCAAACAATGTTTATTTCAAACATGTATAGCGATTTTTTAACTTTCTATCCTTGTTCAAATCTGTCTATTATGTCTTTTATAATAGTAACTAAAAGTTAAAGAAACAAAAAAAAATATCTGAGTGTTGGAAGAAATTCCCTTCGAAATGGATTGCACGGTTTGCGTAACAGCGAGTGACCTGAAGAGATTGTCGACAATCACGGAGTACTCGGAGCCAAGCGCGATCGTCAGCGACCGAGAAGATCAGAGCAACGTGGATAAATCCGAGAAGGCTGCTGCTGCTGCTGCTGCTGCTGCTGCTGCTGCTGCTGCTGCTGCTGCTGCTGCTGCTGCTGCTGCTACGCTGCAGTCTGTTCGAAGAGCAAGCGGAGTCGATCGCTCCGCGGGGATATCACGAAGCGATTCATACTTTGACAAGGCGACTCTGGAGGGCTTGGGACTTCCCGAGAACTCGGAGGACGAGAAAAACGTTCGATATTTCCTTGTCGATGATTCCCCGATGGCTAAGTTCAGTCGGAGCGTCAAATGGGCTTACAAAAAAGTGAGTAAAGAGACTCTGCGATTTTACAGAAATGTATACGATGTACTTAGGTTGGATCTTTCAAGTATATATGGGCCATTCTATATGGATCCGACCTGCGTCTAACACCCTGGAAACCTCTAGGATTTGATATGCACTTTTTAAAATGTTATTGCTCAAACTCTAAGAGGCAACCTTTAGTAGCACCTTTATTACATTTTTCTTTTTTAAACATATACTTTTATGATTATTTAAAGCTGAACGTTCGACGTCATTGAAAAATTTGAAAAAGTTCTCATAAATCTTGTATCAGGTTCCAATATTTTTAATCTTGGATCGAAAAGGGGCAGACTTCAATTTTTAGGAATTAAAAAAAAAAGGAAATTTAATGAAATTTTAGATGATGAATAAGTCTTCGACTGCGGGCTGTTGCCTGAACATTTTCTATATATATAAATCAGGGCTATTGAGAATTGCTTCAGTTTTTCAGTGAAAGCGACTTTTTTTGCTTCAAAAAATGATTTCATTTTTATCTTTTATTTTATTTTTTAATTTCCTTTAAAAAAAAAAAACAAAACAAAACAGAAGCAGGACACGGCACACTTTTTCGATCCAAGCTTAAAAATATTCATATCTGATACAGGATATTTTACAAAAAATTCAGATTTTTAAATGACATCGATCGTGTATCAAATGATTTTTTGAAATAAACATTCTGGTTACCTCTTAGAGTTGGAGCTATGAAATAAAAAATCGTGGTTCGAATCCGAGAGTTCGAGGGTTAAAAACCAGATCGAATCGGTGTGGATTGCCCCATATATATATATGTATACATATATACACAATTTAAAAGATGAGGACTTGTAGGAATATAAGCGAAAGGAGTAATTTTACGAGAGCGAATTGACAAGACCTCATCAGTAATTACTAGTGCCCGAGAGAAAGAGTACATTTAATTTTTTTTTTTTTTTTTTCATTTTAGCTTCTCTTATATATTCTCGACGCAATTAACCCAGTTCCGTGCGGACGGTAATGGCGCGACGAGAGAGCGAAGGAGCGAGTAACCCACCGGTGGGTATATTCGTATATTCACTATAGAGCTTCTGTTCGCTATTCGTTATTCCAATTGGCATTGGCGAAACGAAGCAGGACTTCTTGACGTCGCCTTTGACCGAGAAATTCGATATATAGCTGTTATATAACCCGGTTCTCCTAGGAACTCAACTTTTACTCAGCGGGTTATGAAGAAAAGTAATCATTCCGCGTGGAAAACCGCACACTGACGCTATCCGGCTTCACGATTTGCACCTCAAAGTTTTACGTTCCTCGATCGAAATTGTTTCCTATATATTTGACCAGAATCGTCAAGTTCCTGGACGCCGCTTTCTCAATTCAATAAATATACGTACGTACATGCATTTTTACTGGCTTGGATATAGAACTGTCGATTTCCCGGTCGGGTATTATGAATTCTTCGTGAATTTTTCTCTGCTTTATACTTATGAGAAATGGTACGGAAAAGAAAAGATAATATCCTATCGAATAAGTTCTTAAAAAACTTTTAAGTCAGACTTCCTTTTATTCGTCTTTCTGGAAGTATAGACCTAAACATTCTTTTTTTAAATTCGGAAATAAAAAAGTTGCAAAGCAAAACTTTGCATATTGCTTCCTCATTAAATCCGATTTTTAACAAAGCAACCTTTAGGAGGAGGCTTATTTATCAAGTTTGAATTCCTCATAGAGAGAAGCATTGTGAAAAATCGATTGATGATTAAGAATCGAATAATTAATTGATGAACCAGTGCAATTAAAAAAATGTACACGTGTTTACAGCTCTATTTCGCTTTATGATATCTTTCTAAACTGTACACTGTGAAAATTCAAAAAATTATGTTGCTACAAAATTCGAACACCTTTACCGACCATCATCAAAATTTGGTGTGTAGCAGTGCTAATTTTCGTCTCTAGAAAATTTCTGTTCGTTTGATGAAATTTTACGTGAGCTAGAGGAAAATGGAATTTTCTTGAAAAATACGATTAAAACCGAGCCTATTTGTCGATTCATTTCAAATTCAATACCGATACTCATTTAACATATAGATTTATTTTTTTATGAGTTTAAAAAAAATTAGAGTTGCTCAACAAATTTTCGTGATATACGACGATTTTTTCCAAGTAATGCGAAATTTTTATGACATTTAAGAATTTTCATGATTCTTCAGATCATTATAGAACATTAATTATCTTCGCAACTGTGTGCGTTTGTTTCGAAATTCCGTTCAGTTATTTATACAGCTGTTGAAAAAGGAAATGTGATTTATTTCACAATTGATATTGAGTTACAATTTTTTTAAATAAACAAGTAAGTAACTTTGAAACATATCGACAGTTATGTTTGCGCAAGTTGAGCAAAACTTCATTACAAGCGTTGACAGGAGATAGAAAATCGACTTCCGGTATCTCTTGTTCTGCTTCGTCTAGTTGAAAGCTACGAGAACACGTCAATGCGATAGTGAAGCTAAAGTTGAAGTGGCGTGGGCAAGAATAAGACGTTTCCCTCGTGTATATACCGTGGCTCTAACATATAACTGAGAAGAGCATCAGTGCCGTGTCTCTTGAGAATCCGGTCTGGTCATGATTTTGCTTCGAGATCGCAACGCTCACCCAGTGTAAGAATATCGAGACATCACTTCCGCGTCTGCTTTTTCTATTTCCTTTTGTCGCGTCTCTTGCCTGATGCTCGTGCACGTCTCTTCAATCGACAATGTTAACTTCCGAGAGGTCAAGGACCGTTCTCCAGATCCTCAGAAAAGCTATCCAGTGAACTATGTGAGGGTGGCCGGGGCAAAGTGGAAACATGAAAGTAATTGTAAACTTGGGACATCGTTGGGACACCAAAAATAAGTACAATATCTGCTACATTGGAGCACAAAGTATAATGTCGATGCTGGGCGAAATGATATAATACCTTACAAATTTTTTCATGAAAACAAAGCTTCCCCATTGAGGAAGCATAAAGTATGTTCACACCCAATACTCTTCAAAAAAGTTGAGCTATTATCAGTAGAGTGGTTCTAACGTCATATCATTTTAATTCTTTTTAATTCGAAAAATTACGGCTTTAGCAAAAAAAAAAGCTCCTAAGTAGAACATTACAAATTGCCTTCTCTTTTTTTAGTCCGTTGTCTACAAAGCTTCCTCTGTAAGGAAGCCATATAACTAACCAACGGATTTCCTCATAGTGGAGCTGTGTGGATGGTAGACTAAAAGAATGAAGAGGCAATTTGCTAAGATTCTATTTTTTTTTTTTTTTAGTATGATCTACTATTACAATACTTATTTTTTAGAAAATCGTGAGAGCTTTAAATGTAAATTTTTATATTAAAAATCCCTTAACTAGTACTTTTCTTTATCATCAAATTGCATGATTACATATGTACAATTGCAACGCAAGTTAACTTTCATGATTCCTTAAAAAGCCGCTGGATACGGGGGAGTTAACCTCAAGACTTTTAATATAGTTTTTTTTTTTCAAACCTGCATTTTTATAAGGAGGCTGGAATTGTGATTTCACTGTGAAAATATAACACATAGTGAGTTCCACAATTCCGACATTTTTTTATAAATTCCGGGGTAGAGAATAATGTGTTTGAAATGTTTAGCTTCATCTCTGTCGCTTTTGCTAGTGCCAACCTAATTTATTATTTGCCTAACAGGCTGTTGAATAGCGCATGCCCAAAGCTATACATGGTTCACGGACAATTAGAAGACTTCAGGCTATATGGAATAACATTCCTGTATTCATAAGTCTGAAACTGAAAAAAAAACCATTTTGCTCCAGAGCAGTTTTGATTAAATGAAAATATATTTGAAATACTCGTTGAAACAAATCACTATGATTTATTACAAAGCGAAACTTAAAATATTCGCATTTCTCTATTAATTAGCGATAGTTTAGGTGAATTATTGCAATAAATTGTAATATTTAATAGGCCTAATAATTCACATCAAACATTCTGTCATGATTATGCATTTATGCAATTTCGTAGAGAACTAGAAACATTTTTTTTCTCCCAGTGTCCCTTATCTTGCAACGCAGCTTCTCCTACATATACCAAACGATAAGTAGTTCTGGCTGAATAGATTTAACTCCAACAGTGTAGAATCAGTGTCGTTTCTGATGGTGAAGACGAGGTAGAGATGCGGAAGCCAAGTTGAAACCGAGCGACGAGAGTCACTCCGGTGGACCTAGAAACGGACTCTCCTTTGCTCTCTCTCACTCTTTCTCTTTCTCTCTTTCTCTCTCGAGACACTAGAAACGCTTAAGTGCGTCACTGTGAGACGAGCAAGAGCACAGAACGAGATATGACCTATTTCGTATTGTGGTGTGGCTGGCAAGCTGACTGCTCGAGAAACGATCCTCCTTCTGCTTGTCCCTGTGTGTACCATCAAGAGTACCGTGTACTGGCTAATGGTCCCGTGGTGACTCTAGGTTTCGCCGAACAACTAAATTTAGCCAGTGGCGAGACAGAGCCCTAAAACGGACAATGAAAGACCATTTTGTTTTTCATTTCTTCTTTTTCCGTTCTCATAGAGGAAGCTTTTTTTAAATAAGAAATGTTCTTTTTCGAGATTTCCATTTCAGTATACACTCAAAATGTTCGGTATACTTAAAATTTTATAGAAATTTAGATTTTCACAATTTTTGTTGAAAATGCTGTAACCTGAGAATGGTTCCAAACAGCTGGTCCAAATTTGTGGATTAAACTTGAATGAATCGTTGTTTGATACTGAATTCGCTGAGCATGCATAAAAGGGTTTATAATACAGAGAATTTGTAATTTTTGTTTTTACAAAGCTTCGTTCATGAAGAAGTCAAAATTGATCATCATACTTTCTCGTAGACATACCTTTGTGAAAAAAAAAGTTTTGTCAAAGATACTAAATAAATGAGGAAGCAATTTGCAACGTTCTACTTTGCAGCCTTTTTTTATGTTCACTGAGATCCCTTCTTTCACCACGCTCTCTTTTATCACTGTCAAGTGTCTTGAGGCTGTACAAAGAGGCGTGGGAACTTGTAGGATATAGGTGGCTGAAATACAATTCGTGTACGAGTTCTGCTTGTCTCTGTGTGTACGTCAAGAGTATATCGTGTACTGGCTAATGGTTCCGTGGTGACTCTAGGTTTCACCCAACAAGTAAATTTAACCAGTGGCGACGAGATAGATCCCTAAAACGGTCCATGAAAGATCATTTTGTATTTCTTTTTGTTCTATCTTTTATGTCCTTTCTAAATCCTTTTTTATACTAACTGAGAGAGCCCTTCCTCCACTGCGCGTCCCTTTTATCACTGTGAAGTGGCTTGGGGCTATACAAAGAGGTGAGGAGGGAACTTGTAGGATTTAGGTGGGTGAAATACTATTCGAGTACGAGGGAGGTGGACGAAACTCCAACTCCGTTGAGCTCTACATAGCCAGTCCTCTTTTCTATGTTCGCATTACAAAGTAGCCATCGTATTGAGGGTAGTTTCGTAGATGTAATATATATAGTATAATAGAGGAGAAAGGTGCAAACCGGTACTGGAACGATTCCCATAAATTTACCTTCTTATTCTTAACAGCTTCCACTTTCTTCGCAGTAAAGCTACGTCGATTTCGTAAATGACAATACACGCTTGAAAATATATTTTTTTATAAAAAATAAAAGTAATATCCTTTTTAAAATTATTTTGTTGTTGTCAGTCTTTGTTAATTTCCACCATGAAATTGAGTGGGCTACCTATAGCATGGCGTATGACCATTTTTTTTTTATTTAGCAACTTTCCGAACGTTCCAGATTTTTTTGGATATTCGAATTTATTGAACATTCAATTCGAAAATCGAATCGAATGGCTATTCGATACGATCACTATTTGCACATCACCAATACTTTTTATATTCACGTTTTGAAAAATAGATTAACCACATTTTTTTCAACGTTCGATAATGTCTCAAGTTTGGCAGAGGTGTTGACTTACGAGAATTTCTCCTGTATATTCCGAAGATGCACTTGGTGTGCACACTACCACCAGTGATTTCTCTCTTTCGCCGCAGAAGCTCTTGGCGCGGAGTGTGCCGCATCGATGTATTAGAGATACGCGGTTTCAACCGCGATAGGAGAGGAGTGGTAAAGCGTCTTTATCGCCCACAAGAGCTCCATTCAATCGTCACTATCGACGCGCAGCGCTATCGACGAGAGGTTGACTTTTTCGAACATTCACAGACGCGCGCCCGACGAGAGAACCTTGGCGAGAAAATCCGAGTCACCTTCTCACCGAGAAATTTGCTCGGTTGTATATCTATAGTTCGACATTCGTATTCCATCGACCTCAATCTATATTTCGAGAGTAGCTGTTCGATTTTTCTCCAATAACAAAAAACGCCTCGATAACCGCGTAACACTGTATTCCTCGTTTGTTGTTTTCTATCTGGAATTCAATAAAAGTGCGTTCATGCGGCGTCAGTCATATGTTGTATATAGTGGAGGCGACATGCTCGGTAAAATTTTCTCGAGCCAGTGTCGCAGCTGTCGATAATATGCAGTCGATCGCAAGCGAGGAGACGCATTCCGCTCTCTTTCTGTGGCTCGCCGCAACGATTGTTCGACCGAGAAAAGGGATACTCGCGGTTGATATTCGATACTTGCCGGACACGCACACGACCAACGGACAGTGCAGGCATCGACTCTTGAAACTCGAGGCAATCGGTTGCAAGGTCATCCGGTGTAACGAGCGAATCAAGAATTCAGACGCTTCTGACTTCTTTTAAAGTTCGAATATTCGAATATTCGAGCTTCAAATCGAATAATTTGATTCTTGAAACCGAATATTCGATATTTTCGAATATCCAGGAGTACTAGTGAATGGAACTAAGAGCCAGTTCTCGTCTGAAGTTTTTCTTTAACTTGCTATCAAACAAATCTCGTCGATTAATGAAAGTGATGTATTCACGATTAACGGATTCGTAGTAAGTTCGGAAAAGCTGTAGAGTATAAAGAGCGGATCTGAGGTTGTAAGAGGGCTCGCGAAGAGATTTCCAAAAGTTTTTGTAGTGATCACGGTGGTGGAGCTTCTTGGGGCCGAGTCAATCCCGCGATTAAATCTTTCAAGAGGAAAATCCTTCTTCGCGCTCATGGAGGGAGTAACAGCAAGGGGAATAGCGCGCCGCGCGACGCCGTCGCCTTCGGGCTCTCGACTTAATCCCAGTTTTAGTGAAATATAACACTTCTTTTCATTGGCGAACGGTAAGAGCTGCGGGCGAGACTTCGCTCTCGCTCTCGTTAAGCCTTGCCTCGTCGAGTCTCCTCTTTCCCTTCTCGCGCTTCTTTTACGCGCTTCCTTTTACTTCGACTCCCGAAGGCCTACTCGTTCTGTATTATACTTGCTCGCCAATCTCCACGGATCTCCACACTCTTATCCAGAATCAAATGGGTGGGGAAGGGGAGAGTACCGCCCCACCCCCCCGCACCGATACTACGCTGCTCGTAAAAATGGATTAAAGAGAATATTTTGTTTTTATTATACCACGCAAAGCCTCACCTTCAATCTGCCAGTAGTCTGAAGTACGTTGTTTTTCAAGCGAAGTTTTTTTTCCTGAACCTTGAAATAATTTTAATTCCCTCGACAATTTAATGAAGTATCAAATATGAATTTATCAACTTCATTTTCTCGTAGATGGTTGTAATCGAGTATTTTAATTAATCGAATGATCTTTGAGTCTGTAATGATTTTTTCCCCAATTTTTTTTTATCCAAATGGTTTTCACAATATGGCAGACGTATTTAAAAATAAAAAACACCCGACTTCTCTCATCGATTGGAATCTTAGTTCGGGCCCACTTCGTTAAACTTTGGGAGTTGAGTAGCCGACGAATAAATTTCTTGTCTCTGTCTCGTCGTTGGACTCAAGCGACACGTGTTTAAGATTGCACGCGACCCTCTGGGTCCTCTGGACCCTGCAGCGCCAGCAGTAGCAGTAGCAGCAGTTTCGGAGCTCCGTCCAGCGTACTTCTCTCCCCTCGATACCACTTGTTAAACCTCTCCTTGGCGAAAACCTGAGAGGGAATAAATTTGCAAGTTAAATTGCCCCGCGGGCATAGGTAGACGGGTTGGTGGTGGAAGAAAGGGCAGGGTGGGAGTGAAGAAGAAAAGGAGGAGACCAAGGTGCGAGAGAGCTATGCAAAAGCTTCGGGTACTCTCGCTACGACTACAACAGAAAAAGAGAAACAAGTTATCAAACTTGCGTGGAAAGGTTACGACGGAAACCAAGGGAAAAGTTGGACGTGATGCCAGGTTCGTACCTTGGCCTGCCGTAGCAACCAGAAACTCGTGAAAGATGCTCGGGCTTTGCCGATCAAAGTTGTGAAATTTACAAAATCTCTTTATAGCCCACACATATATATATATACGTGACATGATTATGAGGTCTTCGCATCGCAACAGGCTTGAAGACCCGATGCATTTAACTCCTTCAAAGCTTTGGCAAGAAAAAGAGTTAGGTCTTATAGACTATCATTTCCGGATCGTCCAGGTAACTCGATAGAAAAAAAGCTGCTTCGTAAAGTGAAAGCAAGACAGCCGGTGGAAACCCACACTTTTCCTCGCTTTAACGAATATCTTCCGTAATCTTGTCTGCCAACGACGAGAGACGTCGAGAGGACGACCTTCGACGTCTATCGTCGCAAGCTCTCCTTTGATCTTTCGCAGCGCAACGAGACGCGAAGACCTTCTCTCCACTGTGAGAATTCAAGTGCGCTTTACGAGACAGGATATATAGGCACCAACGTGGTGTTTCGTTGAGGAGAGTCAGGAGGGTACTCCTTCAGCGCGATGCAGCGTTTCCACTACACCGTGGCTCACGACTCGTACGATATATATTACAAGTGTCAGTTATCTACCTACTTCGTGCAGTTATGCATAGAATCTCAATCTACACGCGCTACTTTAATACAGTCTCTCTTACTCGAGAGCACATACACATTTTTTTTATCCTCTTGTAACACTTGAAAAAAAATGTCCAAGGTTTTAGTTATTATCATTATTATTATTATACAGGCAGTCAAAATGAGTATTGATTTACTGTGCTGCGTTTATCAGAACAAAAAAAAATTCAGTTTAATTTCATATTTTCGCTTAGTCTGGAAATGTTTTTCATAGCGATTCATACTTCTTATATGAAATTTCATATTTTATATTTCATTCACTTTTTATGAGGTAAAATTCTTTTTGTGAGAAATAAAAAAATTAAAACGCAGTTTTATCTCTTTTCGAGCACTTGTTTAACATCCGATACAAGTCAAAGTTTTGATAAATATAATTTTTATGTGAGAAGACAAAAGTAAGATGTTCTGACGTAATTTGAAAAATAGTTGTTGGCCATTTTGTAGTGTTACACACTTTTTATTTTCTCGCAGATATCCCAAAGTAAGTTGTAGATTTATAAAAAATCGAATCTTTACTCAATTACAAAAACAACTCATCAGGAATAAGTAATGTGTGATATCCTACTTTTTCTTTATCTGTTTTAAAATGTGAAATTTAAATATTTCATTTTACATGTTAAATTATTTCGTTTTTGTTTTTAATTATGTGTTATCAATTCTTTATTTAGTTTTATCGTACAGAACCAAACAATAATACTTTTCTCATTTATTAGGTGATTCGAATTTCAATATAATAACTGCGTCAAGTATTAAAAATTGTCGAATTTGTCGTTTTGTAAAGTAAATTACAAAAATTAAAAACAAAAAAAAGGCAGAAAAGGTCGAATTTTAAATCATCGTTACACCTGATCTGAAAACCTTCTACTCGTTATAGTTACTCACAAGTTGAATTAAAAGCTCGAGTAAAACATAGTTAGTCTTGATTTATTATTTACGTTTCGCTTTATTTCTCTCGTATAGCGCTCACAGGCTTAAAGTTTGTCGTGGTTTTATATATATATATATATATATATATATACGAGTCGCGCGAGGACAGTTGTTTACCGCGGGATATGCGATGCGCCAACCAGCAAAGGGACAACAGTGTGACAGGACAAATGTAGCCAAGCGTTGATGTATGTACGAACGTGCCGTTCGTGAAGGAATGGTTTCGCTTCGTTGGAGAACCAGCTGATGATGGTCTAGCCAATCCTCCCCGTTCTCTTGCCTGTACCGCACGTTCCATCGGAGGTTGTATGTATATATATATATATATACCGCAGTTGCCTCGGAGAATCACTTGTCTGTGTATATGCTCTGAGGCTGACCGACGTTGACTCGGATCGCGCTGCAAGCAGTTGAAGGAGGAGGTAGGAGAGACCACCGATGACCAGTCGCGCGGCCAGCGTGAGGCTAACGGTCGAGAGCAGCAGCAGTCGAGTTCTGGCCGAGAATGCCAGTGCCTCGAGATTCAGCCTGGTTCCCCGTTTTCCCCGGTCTTCCCCTTTTGATCGCCGTCGAGCATCATCATCCCTGACCCATCGCAATTCGAGACCTTTCATCCTTCTCATACTCATCGTCTTCCCTTTCCTTCCTCTCTTCTCTGGTTCCCTTGCTTCATCCGCTGTGGTATAGTGCACTTTGTACACCGAAACCCCCAGCGGAGAACGATTAATATCGTTGATCGACCGTTAGCTTCGGTCTCTATCTCTAGCTCAGGCTCTGGTTCTGGCTGGTACACGGCTTCAATATGTGCAGGACGTACGGACTCGGGCCGTTACACAGCGGATGTCCCACGGTCGCGGCACGGTGTGACCAGCGATGCGGAATGTTGTAAACGCTGCGTGTGCCTCCGCGTTACGATTCCACCTCGTGGTGGAATATCAGACCTGGTGCATGGTTCTCTACTTCGCAGTACGGCTGCGGCTATGGCATCCCGTGTTATGCTATACAAGATTGGTACGCAGCAATACGGGACTCTCTCCGGTACCGCCCGTATAAGATTGTGCACTACATGGCTACTTCCATTGTAGTGCGTAACTCGCGCCAACAACTCTGCAAACGGTTCTTCTAGTTTCGCTCGTATTACACTGGCAGAACAGCTTTTTGCTAACCCATTGTTGCGATGCACTGTGTGCCTCTGTATCGCGGTATTGTAGTAAAGCCCTTTATTTTTCTCGGAAGTGGTATTGTGCGATTGTTTGCAAATGTAAAGAAAAAGCGAGTTTGAATGTTCCTTCTTTTCGTATTTCTTGGTTGTAGAAACAATTGAATAGAGTTGGCCGATATTTTAGTTTTAAGTCCCGTTCGAATACCCTTAAAGTTTGTTTTTCACTAACAGGAAGAATGAAATGGAGTTCCACTATTTTATTGAGTTGTTAAGAGTTTCGTATTTCTTTGCACTCCACCATGGTAGCGTTTCAATGTTTTCGGAAATTATATAGTAGCTTTTTTTTTTTTTTGCAAATGAATCAAATTGACTTTGAATGACACATTTTGCATTTCTTGGTTACAGATTTTTTTTTTAATATGCCGGAAAACATTCGATCGACATTTCAGCGGTAAATGCTTTTTCAACATCCTTAAAAAGTGGCTTTCGTTGTAAACAGGTAGAGTTAACTTATTCTCTCTCCAACAGATGCAAGGATGAGCTGAGTTGCGATTGTTTTGCTGAGATTTTAGCACTTATGCATCACTTTGCAATAAGCCACTCTGTGCCATTATCTTGTTTTACCTCACAAATTAAGTAGTAGCAAGAAAAGACTCAGGTATATCCTTATGACTGTTGAATACCTCCCAAAGAAATGATACTCAATGGAAAAGGTTCATCTGGTTTAGCTCGAGTTATGGGGAAAGCTTTTTCTTCGTTCTCGGTCTAAGTATATACCATGGCATTGTAAGCTATACGTCGTATTTGCAAAAAAGCGAGGCCCTAATTGTTCTTGTGACTCGTGCAGTGCCATTGGAATTCTATCGGAATAGTACTATAAGAAATTCACTCGATACCATAGCAATTGTTTCATCGACAACCAAGTGAGAAAGAACTCTTTCACGAGAAAGTCATGGGAGGTTCCTGAAAATGGCTGATTAAGAGTTTCGCGACCAAAGGTTCTCCCAGTATCATATATAAGAGAAAATAGTACAGCTAAACTCATAGATTCGACGATATGAAATTTATTCCGGGCGCGTTTCCGACCCTACTTAAAATCGAACGGGTAAGAGAAGGCGAACTCTAAGAAAAGGACCGAAGGTACTGGACATTGGAACTTAATCGAAGAGTGGACAAAGGGAGGTAAAGATATCGGGGTTTTTGCGGTCGCGCTCAAGCGAATTGCAATAAAAAGAACTGATAAAACTCGGAGTTGGTAAGAGGATGGGAAAGGATGAACTAGGAGGTCTCGTAATAGGCTTTACCAACCCCTCCGGGGATGAGGGACGTGGTCCATTGCCTTGGTAGTTCTCCGCACTTGGTATACCTAGCGAAGAAGGAAGTTCGAACGCCTTCGGACAATATGTTACAGATTTCATCAGCTCCCACTGTCGCATAGAAGGGTTCTTGGTCATATATCGTCATCGATACATTCAATTCAGGACAAAGAAGATAGAATTTAATAATCAGCGAGTAGTGAACGAAACACGCCTAGAATATCCAGTAAAATGCGTGAGGAAAAGATGTGAACGTCGATGAATGCATAGAAATCCTTTTACTAATCTATTCATGTGTACCAAGCAGAGAAATGCAATGAACGTGCCATTGAAAATCTAGGAATGAGTGAAGCCGGATATTCCTAGATGATTGGCAATTTGTATGGAATTCATAAACATCGATCGATGGAGAGTTTCACAGTTTGCTGGACCAACACTGTCGTTCAATCACACATTGTCCTAATCAGTACTGCAGTTTACCTGGAGACTGTTGACTAGTTCTGTGAACTATACCGGTAACAATAGATTATTTCACCCCTCCCCCCTCCCCCCCGTGAAAGGTGGCGTGCTCAAAGTTCAGATTACTGGTGTATGCCGTGGCTATAGAAAGTTGCTAAAAGTTTTCTCTTTATCCCGAACAACAATTTTTCTTCCGCTGTGTTTATCCGAACGAGCTTCTAATTACCAAGAATCACTGTAGAATTTGTTGGCAAAGAGGAGGTACCGAACTGCCTGCCTATGCCTGAAGCCATACAGCAGCGAGATAATCAGTCTATATCCGTCAAGCTTCTGGGTTAACTCGAAGACTGAGTTTTCCGAGTTTTACCTTAGAGGAGGAAAAAAAAACTTCATCTTCCCGGAGTCGAGAAATCGGACCTTGTAATAGCGCCAGGTGTGTTTGTTCGTAATTTTCTTTTGCTCGAATCTCCGCTGCTGCTGCTGCTGCTGCTGATGGTGCTGACATGCTAGCGCGTTTTGCGTGGTAGTGGTTTACGACGAGAACGAGGTCGTGCGAAACGATCACGCCCTTCCGTTCAAAATGAGAGTCGAGGACAAAAAAATTGCCACGAAAATGAAAAAAAAAACCCCCAATAAAAAGTGAAGGGAACGGGATATTTCCTAATTTTACTTTTTCTGCTGCTGACGTCTTTTTTATCTTTTTCAATGTACGGAGAAATGAGTTGAACCTAATACGCTGATTCACACCAAAAAGTTATTGACATTCTACCGAAAATGTTTTAAGATATTCGTTTCCATGCATTGTTTTTATATTCATGATGATTATGGCGTTAGAGATTTCGTCAAGTGACGACCTATTTCTCTTAAGAACGAATTATATTTATACGACTTCAATATTACGAAATAGAAAATCGTAAATTCAATGAAATAAGTTTATAATAACTCTATTGCAACATTTCAATGTCCCCACTATAATAATAATAATAATAATAATGGAAGTCAATTGACTTGGGCCTTTGCCCCATTACTCGAGGTAATTCGTAAGGTCCGATGTCTGGGAAGCTTGCTTTCTCATTGACACTGCCTTCCGATGTCCCAACAAGTCGAAGAATTGTAAACCGAGGGCCAATATGACCAATGACTCGCGGCTAGTTCAGTTGTATATCCGGCTAGTCGGTGAGTGTAAGCGTGAGAAGGTAAGATAGGCGGAGCGAGAAAAATACCGAAAGGCATTCCAACGTGGTACCTGCCAGACCTGCGGCTGTTTTCTGTCTCGGAAGAAAGACACGGTATTCCGCCTCCCCCGCACCGTTTTCCCGTTTCTCGCCTCTGGCAATGTCGGAACCCACGAAATAAAAGTAAAACTTCTACAGCCCCTTTAAGAAAACAAACTGACGGTGGTTTCTAGTATCGAGTTCGTAATCACTCCCAAGTGTGTACTGCATAGAAAAAAAGCGGGTAAAAGAAAGCCCGACGTTATATGACGTCGCGGATTAAGAGGTCGTTAGGGTTAATCGTTGTGGCTGTTTTCCGCGAGGCAAAGTTTTCTCACGAGAGCAGTGCTTTCCAGAGTGGAAGGAAGGTTGTGCGCGCGCACTTGAGTGAATTCAGGGCGCCAGGCAGAGAATAAGTGCAAGAGGATAAAGAAAGGTAAAGAACAGACTGAATGTTCGCGGCGCTCTCGCGCACACTTAACTGTGATTTAAAACAGAGCTAGCCAGCAGTTTAAAAGAACGAAATGTCTGGAGTGTGGACCAGCCGACAGACCATGATCCTGGTACACGACGACTCGGTTCGGCCATATGCCTCAATATCGATTATCGTTTACACACGACATTACAGGACGTCTCATCTATTTGGTGGGTCCCTATATTTTGTAAAAAGTTCCCATATCACCATTGACGGCTCTGATGGACCAGATTAAACTTTTGTCAGAAGCGAGATTCTTCTCTCGGAGTAACTAAATTAACTAATTGATAGTTGAAACTAATTATAGTAATGGTAGCAATGGAATAGTTAATATATCAGTAAAAAGGGTTGCATAGGTCTAGCAATTAATAGCTGTCACTTAATGGTATTCACAAGTACCTCCGGCTATTTAAATGTACTGTAAAATTCTGACCATCTGCTTGTACAGAAAATGCTCATGTTGCTAGCGGACCATGATTCTGATTCGACTTTCGGTTCCGCCTTGGGCGTCAATATCGACGTATTGTATACATATGAATTGAGGACTAGACGGCATGTCGTTGAACCTTCGTAACGATCCCCGTCTCCGTCCACCTCCCATTCGTTTTCATCCATGGAATTGCGTACGAGTCTCCTGTTGCTCGGCCACCCTCTAACCAAGATGTCGAGCACGTCTACTTCGGGCGGTCCAGCTCCGCCAGTCTTTCTTTTTTCCCCTCTGGCAACATCGGAAAAACATCGCCTGACCCTGGAAGCGGAGGCGAAAGTACCAAAGCCGAACCACAAGGATTTGCCTGGATCATTGACTGTATCAAGACCCGTGGACGAAATACTCAACGACTCTTTAGGAATCCGGTATTTTTCCCAAGAATGCCACGCAATCCTACGAAACAAATGACGGGACTGTCCCTCCGGGCTTTCGGATCACCTTCGAGGCGATAAGTTCCTAGAATGATTGGAAATTTACGACATCCTTTACCAGCCTGCTTACGTAGGACCCCAGGTTTTTCCAGTCTCCCTTGTTTCCCCAATTGTCAAGTGTATGACACGATACGAGGGACCGGATAGGTAATCATGGTGTATTTCGCTGGACCACTTTTTACTGATATATGGCTCTTTATGTAGTTCCGATATGAATGATGACAGTCGTGCGATACCAAAACCTACGACTTTCTCACGATGAGTAATGCCGACTGGTAAAACCAAACGCTGATCTTTCTTCTCGGTCGCCAGAGAGAGAGAGAGAGAGAGAGAGCAGAGGACGCCGCGGAGAGTCGAGCGTAAAGGAATGAAGAAAAACGAGGATTTTATCACGATTTCACTTGGCACGCCAGAATGGAAAGGGCCCACCTGGAGTTCACATCATTTTCTCCTTTCCCGCCGTCACTTGTTATGGACTCCAATGGCTATACATACAGATTGCACGGATCGCCGCGTTCAAACCGCGAGCGTACTAGATCATATCGATTTTGTTTGTTCACTTTTATTTTTATTTTTTCCATTTGTTTCTTAAAGAAAAAAAAAATTGTAATTAGAGAAAATGAGTGCCTGATGGACGACTACGCGGATTAGATGTTTCGATAGTGACTATGTTGTTATTGCTGTGCGCGCAGGAGCAAAAGATCGCGTGTCTGGACAGACGGCGCGTCGGTTCGAAACAAGGCTTTCAAAATGGCTAACATGCGAAACTCCAGGTCGTTGTTCCGTGGCTCTACGGTGCTGGCTGGTACCTAATACGCTAAAACAAGAGTCTGGTACGTCGAAGCATAGTCTCCTTCTGCTGTTACCAACATGCAGCCGAGTTTGCCTGGTTGTTGTTTCGTAAATGTTGTGTACGTGTGTCTCGCTGCGGAACGTAATACATAAGATGTAGTCACGGGGTAGATTGGCAAACGTCACGGCAGGCCACGGCCTCCCGCGACCCCTCGAGTCTCGACACGGCTTCCGGTCGCGTGTTGTTGCTGTCATGTTTCTATGGCAACCTAGCAGCCGTTGTTCAATAAACGCTAAATTATGAGTGAACTCGTCGTCACTATAAACCCTCCAGCAGTAATCTCCATGACCCCACATCACAACGCTACTACTACTCCTACTATGTGGCTATAGCTATAACAACGTAATATACTCGCAGGAACATTTTTCTTAATTTTTTTGTCAACAGTTTTTTTTTGTATTCACAACTGATCTATTTAACAAATATTTACATACTCATCCAATTTTTATGGTTATTCCAAAAATATTGTTAAGGCTTCAAACTTTGATTATATTTTAAAAAGACAGTTCTTTTTAATACGTAAAAATCATCACTTAACAAATCATATATTTATATATTTTTTATTTAATTAATTGAATTTTCGGATTTCAAGAGAAGCCATAAAAATATTGTTAATGCAGGGATTTTTTTTTTTTCTTATCCAAGTGTCTAGATGAGGGAACTGAGTATCGGAGTAACTGAAAAGATTTTAATTCATTTCTTTCGTTCTCTTCCTGCTCCATTCATGGGACACCACTTCGCACTGATTTGCTGGCTAGCGAAGCCTTCCTAAGAAATTTCATTTTCCATTGGCGCGTTCTACGCGTCGTTTCCGAATTTAATAAAACTCTTCACCATCGTCGAGAGGGTAGCGACCCTTCGCGCACAGAGAGGAGAATGTCCTCGAATTTTCTCGGCTTGTCGAGGACTCGTGTAGAATGTCCGACAAGCTCTGTTTCGCTAGTCGAGCAGATCAAAAGTTTGCAAATAGTCTGTGTGCTTATTTTATTTTATTTTATTTTTGCGAAAAGGAATATCGGTGGACGTTGAACAGCTTGAGCGCGACGGATAAAAGGGCGACTCGCGTCCGAAATGGACCGGAATTTATTACGTCTGCTGAAAGAGAATGGAATCTCTCGACCATCCATAGTACGAGAAATGAAATAAAAATGACACGTGACGGTGCAAATCAAATATCTATGGGTCATTTCAGTTTAACTCTACCGAGTCATATAAACCTCTACATTTCAGGTAAAAAATTCTTTTCGAAACTTATAGTTGTACATTTACTGTTACAATTATTTTACTCTCATTAAAGCATGTTTTTGCTGAAATAAACACAGTAAAAAAAGCAGGTATAACATATACGACAATGTTACCATTAATTTTGGCGTTATTATCCAACGTTCTCTTTTTATAAAATTCTACAAAAAATTCTTGAATGAAAACCATTTTTAATGATTCGTCGAAACATAAAAATAATTGTTCAGGTCTCACCAGCGCTTTTGCTGTAGACTTGGCGTAGAATTGCCAATACATATTCTATATATTAATGGATGGAGGAGTTTCTGATGCTGGAATAAGTTCTAAATGGCAATGCGAGAGCCTTTCTTTTCTCTCATCACATTAATTTCTTCTTTTTTCCGGATTTTCTTATAATTATTAATGACTCGCGTCGTCATGAAAGAAAGCGGTTCGAGCGACTATTACGGAGGGCGCCAAATAGGCTGCGCGCGAAAGTAGCATCCGATCGAGACGCGAAAGTAATTTACCGGTAATAATGCACATCGAGTCGAGGCGAATAGCGCGAAATTTCTCTCTTTTCCTCTCTCCATCTTTTGCTCTCACAGTTCTATCGCTCGTTACGGTTATGGGTTCAAGACGCGTTATTGTCGCAACTTTTCCCATAATTCTTTTCCGCCTTTTTTTGCCCCATTCAACTCGTCGAATCGTCCTCCTCTTATTTTCTACACTCGAATGTACATTCTATTGACATGAGTACATTTTCGTATTCATCGAGTGTAAACTTGACGTTCTAAAAGCCAACTCAGTTATGCGAGGTCAAAGGTCGAGATATTTCATTGACATGCGGAGCTATAAAGTGAGCTGGAAGAGAATTTTCGATTCGACGAGAATCAGAGCCGCTCGATATTCAACTCTCTCTCTCTCTATCTCTCTTTCTCTCTGGTACTGACTGAGAGACTTGTATATTTCGAGGACCTCAAATTCAAGAACAGCTGCGGATCATAACCGAGAACTTCTACCGCCAATGCCGTGTACATACCGCAAATGTTGCACTTGTACTCGGTTCTTGTCATTAGGATACATTGAAAAGCGAATGGAGATAGAAAACACCGGGGAAAAAACTGATGCAATGTAGCTTCTGGAATGAAAGAGACTCGGTGTAGGCGTATTCGCAGCATATCCACCAGTAGCAGCAATTAAGAGGAAGCCAACGCGAGTCTTAATTAACGACTCGCCTTTACCTCCCTTCTACTTACTGCAATAAGTCGACGAGTCATGTTCAACTGACCGCCAGAGTTATATCTTGTGCTGCTGATCAAATAGAAGAGACTTTTTATACACTTGAATAGCCACAGTCGATGCGTGATTTACGCGACATAGAACGATAATCTGATTGAAAAATATGAGTGCACCAGGAGAGGAGAGGCAAGTCGAAAGCTGATCAAGCCAAGAAAGACTTCACGACTTACATTAGGATCAGTGAGGGAAGGAAGACCCTCGTGATCGTCAAGCACTCTTAAATCTCTGCCACTGAACAAGAACGAGTGATAGAGTGAGAGAGAGCGAGAGAGATAGAGGGTGAAATGGAGATAGTCTGCTTCGCAAGAAGTATACGACCTCTTTTCCATGGAATAGCCACTATTTCTCCATCTAAAGCCCAGCGAGCATAGACGAGTATCCTATGCCTGTACGAATCTCCTTGGTGGAGCATCCTGAGGCTATAGAAAAGGCCCTTCCACGACCCTACGATGATTAATCTATTTCGAACTTACCGTTCTTATCATCCCTCCTTTCTGTCTGTTACTTCTCATTCTTTCCTTTGTGTGTGGGCGTTTTTTTTTACCTCTTCGGTTCTAAAGTATCAAGTGAAAAATATATGTTATCGCCGAGTTTTCAAACATTTTTCAAACGGCATCAGTGACATCGCCCTTTAGCCCTGTGGGTGCTATACCTCTTCGCACTAAAAACAACTTTAATATTTTAGTACATTTAATTTAAAGTTTTTTATACACAAACGTTCACAGGTTTTTTATTCTACAAAAAAAAAAAAAGTCATTTGTAAGCCGTAGATCTATAAACAAAAATGCAGGGAAATTTTTTAATAATATGACAAACTGGAGGATAAGTTTGAATATTCATTTTTCAATATATTGTTGCTAATAAATAAGACATTGTTATTCGACTGGAGGATATGTAAATTTAACAACAAATAAAAGTTTACATCCATAAAATCGTAAATTACAAAATTACTTTTTCTTAATGTCACAAATTATAATTATATTTCGGGCTGAGATATTTTTGAATTATTCTATTTATATGTATTTTTAGATACTTTATATATTATTCGCTTTTAACGACGTTTTGGTGTTGTTGAATTTTCAAAAATTTTCAAAAAACACCCTAATGTAAAAAATATATTTTGCAGACAACTAGCTCTCTCCCTTACTCTTCTTTTGCTTGCACTTTCGTTTGCTGGATCGATCTGCAATGACGTAGAATAAAGTTTTAAAAGGCCACGCGCCGAGCGCTTCGTTAGGGAACAAACATTTGAGGACCCTAATGACGAGTGATACTTTTGACGAGTGTGCACCGACAGTATCAACAGATAAACGACATAGGGATATTAAACGTAACCAGTGGCCGAGAGCAATTTCGAGTGGTTGAATTTTAGGACGTGGGAATACGGTTGTGTTAATGCAGTAGGAGGATTCGGAGCTGAGTGAGAAGTCGAGTAATTGCTGAATATACACGGCGGCAATGGGAGAGTGCCATGAAGCGTTGCCTAGGAGCATCTCAATGGAGTATAGATGTATCGCTGAAAGAGAAACACCGTACTTCCGAGGAACAGGTGCGTCGAAATAGAAACGAGTCTTTAGCGGCGCTATGCACATCTCCTAAATACACCTACTGTCGTTACTGCTCAACCTGTATCCTGTTACAGAGCTTTTCTATTAAAAATACAGATTTTTATATGCATTAAAAAAAAAAAAGTTTTTTTTTATATAGGCACAACTTTTTATTTTATATTATGACATTCACCCTTTTTTATGTAAACTCATTTAAGTGCTCTATGTATTTTACGGGTCCCTCTGCCGTTTACAGAACAAAAGTCAGGTGTTTGATTTTTATTTTATGAGTAATAAAAAGAAATGTATCGAAAAATCTATGATATTTGATTGTCATGGTTTTCACGAGCTGTAAAAAAAAACTTCATGATCCGAATATAAGATACTATAGAAAAAGTTTAATTTATCTTCGTTGTCATGCTTTAAATTATTTTATATTTTACTATAAAATAAATTACCTACCATTTTTTTTATATACGGATCTGGATTTTTTTTTATGTGTTCAAAAAACGAATAATCGCTCGCATATGATTTTTTATACGTTCTTCCATTTTTAAAAATCACACACCTGATATTCTGTGATTTGTAAATACTTCTTTTTTTTTAGTTTCATTAATTTATATGCAAGTTTTAACTCAACGATTGTTCGAGAAAGAGCATTTCGGATTTTTCTTTTTTTTTTTCAATTCGAAACCGTCTACAATCGAGCACACTAAGCTTGCAAATTTTTGTCACCTCGAAAATTTCATCACGGCCAAGAACGGTTGGTTCATAGTTGAATTTCAACGTCTCATTATTTAATGCATGATTTTCTTTTATATCGATAAAAAAGCTTCAGAAAAATTTGAAAATAATCTTGCGTTACGTATAAAATATTTACGCAAAACCCGACCATTATCACCATTATAACGACTGCCATCTCGTTTCCTTTCCGTCCCAATTTTTAGTGGATTTAAAAAAAAAAAATAGCTTAGAAAAAGTCGACTCAAACGTCTGCCGACTCTGAATGAATGCTCAACTATTTTGATATCAAATACAAACTTTTTGAGAACATTTTTTAATTCTTAAATTGCAGCAAGAAATGTGAATTTAAAAAATTCATAAAAGAAGTTTCAGTAAAAAAGAATCGAAAAAAATGGTTTTTTTCGAGCTTATAGAATAATGTTAAAATTATGAAACGAATTGGAACAGGTCAGAATTGAACGCTTACCGAAAGCCAAGAATACCAAGAATACCCCACATATACGTTTTTAACAAAAATCCTATGATGAAATTGACGCGTCAAATGACCAGGAAATAAAGGGCATGTATGAACGAGTCGATTTTTTATTTTGCATAATTCAAAGATCTCCTTCTCAATGCGCATTGTCCGTTAAAGTTGGGGTACTTTCTACCTTCCGAGATGGAAAAGAGAATGCGAGGCGCCGGTGTACTCTACCGTTTGAATATACACCGACGCGTCTTCATAGTTTTCTACTACAATGCTTCGGGGGCCACACATGAGCGCGGCGGCTGCGACCCCTGGACGCCTCTAGACGCGCGTTTAAACCATCCTGCATATATTGCACACACTGCCTCACGAAAGTGACGCGCGGGTGCACTGGAGCAGGCGCGGCAAAAACCCACCACTTTGGTATAGTGAATGCGCGCGCGGGGGAGTTAACATCGGCAATTCCCGGAACGAACTCGGAGCACTTCGTTCAAGCACGAGACTCTCGCTCGAGATTCGTGCCGCCAGCGTGCAGTTCGTACGGGACCGCGAAGACGTTCGCGCGCGCGTGAGAACGCTGCACCCGAACACGCTAACTGCACACCTGCCGTTGCATTTCTTTTTTTTTTTGTCCTCCGTCATCGTCAACATTTAACATTCTCACGGGTTTACACACGATTTCGCATAAACGCGTCAATTTTTTTTGTAGAGAAAAATTTTGCATTTTTTTTAAATTCGGCTTAAGAATGGATTTAACATATATGTTTATAATCAATCGAACGAGGCAAGACATTTTTTTCTTTTTTTTTTTAACCAGTAGCATAAAAAAAATTGTACTGAACTGAAATCGTTATTCGTTGATCGTTATTCGATAGCATTTCTCTTTTTTGTTTTCGTAATTATCGTTAATGATGTTCATTCTGAAGGCTTTCACAAGAGATTTCTGGTTACTGCAATTGAGATGAAAGTTGGAAAGTTTCTTATAAACAAAAACAAAAACTGCAGTCTGTGTTTCACCGGAAATGCCGCCGATGGAGAGAAGACGCGGAAATGAAGAGAAAGGCGACGATCTGACGACTGACGGTGAATCTCACGTTAACGATGAGTTTATGTTCAAAGACGGCTCTGTTATTGACGAATGAATTTTCGTTTGATCCAATAGATCTGAAAATTTGTGAGTCAAATTTGAGGGTGAAACTTGATTATACATGTCGATATGGAAAATCTTCGCTTCATTTCACTCCACTTGACGATTCGATTAACCGATTCCGGAATGCACATCAGTACCTAGGGAAACTTGTGTTATATACATTTATTCCGTGATGGAAAAATTCAGGTGACTCTGTTTTTGTTTTTTTTTTGTTTTTTTTTTTTCGTAGAAGAAACACTTTTAATTTGCTAGACTTTGCAAATAACGTGTCAAATTCTTTTAAACAATTTTTAAGTAACAATTCACATTGTTTCAGAATTCCTTTCCTTTTTAAGAAAAATCAATTTATTTAAATACGTTTATTTTATCTAAATAATATTTTCTAAATAAAATAATTAATTGATTATAAAATGTAATTATTTAGCCAATAATACAAGCAAATCGTGAAACTTTTAGACGGGTTATCAGTCGAAAAAATTGACTTATACCAGCTTTACCACAAATGAGAGACGACAAGTTTTGTGCTGGAGTCAAATTCACTCTGTTTTCTTAGGCAGAAGCGTCAGGTTCTGTTGTTTAAGCTCGTGCCCGAGGTATTTGTACGAGAAACACGCGCGCGAAACGTGCTTCTCCCTCGTTTCCTCTCATCATCGTATTCCACTTGTTCTCCAAACTATTCAGCGACAACGAATTATCCTTCGATGCGATCTAATCGATCTCGAAGCCTCGATCTTCCATTTCGTTTCGAGCCGAGTTTTATTCTTGTATGTCGAGGAAAAACGATTGTATTTTCGATTTAATATGTTGGATTATATAATCGTGTTCAGAAGAATTGGTTTCTGCATTTTTTGTTTCGCTGATTAACGATTAGGGCAAAGAGCTTATTTTCAAAGCACGATCAAAGAAATTTGAGGAAAACCCGATTTTTTTTACCAGTTCGTAACTGTAAAAAAAATATATATATATATGTAGTACAAAAAGGAAAATCATTGTTTGCATTCACAGAAGTTACGGAGAGCAAAGTTTCACCCAATTTAACCCCGTAATCTGATTGTAAACGAGAGAGTTTGGACGTTCTGGACAATCGCATTCGAATTTACAGCAAAGAGACAAAACTCTAACCATTAAGCCAGAGTGTAAAGTTCACACTGGACGTTAGGCTAGCGTGTAGGTTTAAACATCCCAACTGTCTAATTGCTCTAACTCCTCAAACATCAGTGCTGTAAATATACCCCACTAGCTTGTTTAAGCATTCGCGATATCATATTACTAGCGGTTGAATTTCTAAACGTGTCAGGAAAATAAATAAAAATTGTTGTAAAAAAAAAGAAGGGTTTATACAGAAACTGGTATATTCAATTAAAGTTACAACTATGAAGCAATATTTTAAAAAGTTACATATCGCTCTTAAAATACCAAATTATGCATAAGGAGTATTCCACACCAATTCGATCTGGTGATCAAGTCGATGACCCTCGACTTTGCCAATCTGATCCACGGTTTTTTTAAATATAATTATTCTGACTCTAAAAGTCATTATTTTCTTAGATTAAAAAAAAATTATTTCATGGTTTTACGATTTTTTACATAAAAGTATGAAGAGCCGTAATTTAAAAACCTGAAAAAATGGTTAAAAACCTTGTGTTAAATATTACGGATTTTGAGCTTCGACCAATAATGTCCGGACCTTCGTTTCAATTGGTTTTAAAGCTTTTTTTTCGAAAAAAAAATGTGAAAAAAATCAAAAGTAAGAGTCAGTACAATGTAGGCTATTGCTTGAATATTTGTATAAGTAACAAAGAATTTGTGTGATTTAAAAAAAAATATTTTTAAGTTACGAAAAGTCTTTCAATATTTCAATGGTGTTAATGATGTTTCTTTTTCATCGTTTTTCAAAAATTATTATCCAATCGCAATCTTGTTATTATTATGTTATTATTATGACTCATAAAAAGTAAAAAAAAAAAACAAAGAAATTGTATAGCTAACCAATTTGATTATCACAGCCTGGTAAGCTTTTAGTTGATCGATTGAATTTGAGTCTTGTTATTCATTAGAGAATTTGATTCCGGAGTACTCGAGCGGTCGTGCTCAATTCCACGGGGGTGGGGTTAAAAGGGTTATTATCAGTAGCGCATGTTTAATCGATTAGACCTCGGATTGGATACTATTATCGCGGAGCCGATTTCTGGTAACGACTTTCGTGCGTGTTATGGGCTATAAGCGTGGAGGTTTAGCGCATTTAGCGCTTGTACTCCAGCTATTTGGTTAACTATCGTCATTGCAACGTGATTCGATAGGATGGAGGGCTAAATGTGATCCGTGAAGGGCTAAACTGAAAATCGACGGGATTGCGTAAAATCGCTCGGTTTTTCGTGTACCAAATAAACAACAAAAAAAGAAAGAAAAAGAAACAAAAAAAACGCTGATCGCTTCAGCCTCTCTCGATACCGGTGGAAAGAGTAACGCTATGTGATGTGGATGGCCGGCACAGCGCCAACCAGCCGGCATCCAGATTTATCGGCTTATACGGCTTTATAAGCCGCATTCGCGCCCGTAAACCTGCTTTAAGCGCGATATAAACCTGTTGATTTTATATGCCAATGTCTCTCTTTCTCTTCTCGTGTACCAGAAAGCACGATCGTGAATGCCCCCGCCTCCTCGCGCCAACCCTCTAAATATATGCGAATACTCTGGCCGTCTTACACAACTCCTCGTGAATTTTACATTTTTTATTTCACGATCACATCGATCGAATAATTTTCCGTGAATTACTATCTACAGAGACGATTGAGAAATCTCTAATCCGTGGATCTATATTTCAATTATTTTTGTAATATAGAATTTGTGAACAAAAATAATGTTAGTTGTACATCAGGATGGTTTATTTTCAACTTCGATTTTCTTTTCTGTTCTCCCGACACAAAAAGTAGTGCCAAATACTAAAAAAAAAACAAAACCCCCTAAATCATCAGTACGTAAAAGAAATATTTAGAGGTCGCCTACTGAATTTTGAAGAAAATAATAATGTTAATTTTATTATTAAAATTCCAACTAAACCACCCTGACCAAAATAAATACAGAATTTACTGTATTTTTTGTTCTCCGAAATTACGTAGCGACCTCCAAATATTTTTTTTCAACACTAATGATTTGATAGGATTTTTCTTTTCAATATGTCACACTGCTTTCAGAATTTGGAGATTAAAATAAAGAAATAAAGTTCAAAATGAACTACCCTATTGTACATATTTGACAAAGATAAATTGACTGAAGCATAGATCGACGATAGAGTTCAATTAGCTTCACTCAAAGACATCATTACTGTGTTAAATTGAACGGAATATCGTCGCGTGATGTAGTTGAAAGTACAATGTGTAAGAAACGAGTCAGAAGTTTCCACGATAAAAAGAATAATCAAACGATAAGGTATGAAACGAAGAGAATACGGAAAAAGTATAGTTATTTTAATGGCAATTCTTTTATATAATAAGCGATAGCAACTATTTTCACAATAATAGCTCCAATAGCAATATATTTGAAATATCAGAAACGATATGTTGTACAAGTACTATGGACAAATTATATACATTTTATTCACAAATATTTGTGGACTAAATACTCGTTCGGCGAAAAAATTGACAAAAAACAGTATAATTCTTTTTGTGAATGTAGAATTGTTCCAAAAAAACAAACAAAAAAAAGCTAAGAATGAAACTGTCGAGGAAGGAAGGAAGGAACCGTAGTTGCAGGATATCCGATTACGAGCGGTCCCGACGGCCGAGGATTCTCCGGGGAAAGATGAAATTTTTAATTAAGCGATAATTGGAGAAGCGGAGTACCCGATGTTTCGTCTGACCCTCGTAGAAATCGCGGTAACTCGCAAATTCCTTGCGATATTATTCGACGAGAGCGATAAAACGACGAGAATAAGCCATAAGAGAGTGAGTATCGATTACTTATTCCCTCTCTACTGGAAGCACTCTCCATGGACACTCTAATATGTCGTATAAAAGAGACTAAGAGTTGCTTGTATTTTTTTCCTCCCCTACTTAAGAGTGTGCTGCCATTGGTTTGAGGGGAAAAAAAGTGTGACATGTATTTTTTGTCGGTTACAAAAATATGCTTGTTTGCCTGAAATCTGAAATCAATGGAGAGACTGTCTAAAGGGGGTCAACCCAGACCAAAAGCCCTGATTTTTGTTGAGAAATATATCTCACTAGTATGACATCGCTTTGTATTTAAAAATCTGAAGTTTTCAATCATGAAACAAAACATTTTTTAGTCTGTAGCAAACGCATTTAGCTGTTTTAGACAATTAATAATACATTTATTTGTTTCTTAAATTATGCACACTTCTTAAAAAAATGTTCGGTTCTACATAAGATGGATCCTTTCAGAATATGTGCGATTTATGACAGAGGCAAAGCTGGTGAAATGTAGTAGACTTAAACAATCATTGAAAGTAATTAATGTATGTGTAATTAATAAAAAAAAATGTACTTTTTTGCAACATTAGAAATCAGGCTAGTGAGATTTTCCTCAACAAATATGAGTAATCTTGACCTGTTTCAGAAGGCAGCTTAACATATAATTTTCTGAAAAATGTTTTTTCAACGATTGCTTTTTTCTCTTTTGATAAAGTTGGAGTCTCGAGAGATAATCGGTGCGTAAACGTCTATATTGGAGCCCGCTGGTTATGCTGAAAAGTTCGTAAATTTGTTTTTACGATTGATTGATCGAATATCTGAAAACAGCTATTGCAAGTAAGTTGCTCAATACTGAATCAGTCTGTATATCCCATACTAGTTTACAGGGAATACACGAAAAGTTCATCCGTACGACAACTTTTTCATTCCTTTACTTCACTTCTTTCAATGTCCTATCTACTTCTTCTTCTTCTTCTTCTTCTTCTTCTTCTTCTTCTTCTTCAACTTTGTTGGCCTCTTCGGTTAATTTAATCGGTCCACTTCGGATTCAATTTCGAGTTGCACAAAGAGACGATTCTTGATGTTGCTCGTATACGTGTGTCGTAAACGAGTACCAAAAGAAAAATCGATATTTCAACTTTGGTGATGGAATATACGAGCGACATCAAATTCGACGACACGTTCCCGATGGTGCGGTTATTTTCATTCGTTGGTCATTTACGTGATATTCTATAGAGTGCATTCGAAAAATGGAAATTCGCGAAGGCAGTAACGCGAACGGTGACGTATGCAGAGACCGGGGCAAAGTGGGGCACGCAACAAACTTCGTAATAGTAGACAAAAACGACGAGTCCATTGTCGGATGAACACATAGTTGTCAATTATATAGCCTTTTTTATTATGATATTCCAATGCCAATTTCTGGCAAAAAGTGTAAGAGCTTCAAAGGAAAATTGCCTATGATCGAACAAGACCGAAACTCATGTGTTCGAAAACAATGAGTTGAGAATCAAAAATATATTTATACCGACGTTCTGCGATACAAGAATATATTTCACTTCAATACATTTCACTTCTCTTACTTTCAAAATTACAACTATTCTAAAAAATAGTTATAATTTTGAAAGTACCCAACCACTTTGCTCCAGAGATTTTTTCTTTCGAGTGCCCTATGTAACTGTTGAAGACTGCATATTTCTGCAACAATCAGTATATTTCAGAAATTTGGAAAGGATCTAGAGGAATCTTTTTTCCTTAGTATCTTCACTTTGCCCCGGTCACCCTTATCCATATACGCTGCTTTCTCGCCGGACAAATCCGACAGGGTGCGACAAGAGAAAAGCCGCTCTTTGCATACTAAATTGGCCCTCACTGTGACAGTATTCGACTGTCAGATGTATGCTTGTCCAGCAACAAGCATATTCGGTATAGGCCGACTATGTTGGCGGTTTATATTGTGCGCTTGTTGTCCGCTGGTGATGCTTGAGCCATGCATCGGACGGAGGCCCGGGCCGTCCCGCCATCACAGCATCAGCTTTGTCGGACAGCGTTACCCAATTTCCATAAATCGTCGATGACTTCCGGTTGCGAGAACCATCAGCATACATCTCGGTTCGACGCGTCGTTCGAGCCTCGCGGCCCGGTTGCACGCCAACGCGCATTATCGCCACCAGGGTCGAACAATTTGTGCCTGTCAAGAGATCCTCTTATGCTGAAAAAAAAAATTTAGCATTCCCATATGGACACCAATTCTCCTTTTGCCCTAGCTATTCCACTTATCCTCTCTGAAAGTCCAAAATTAACGATCCAACTCTGGCCGACCCTTAGCAGTCGCCTTTGCAGCTTCGACTCATTTGTTTCTTGATCCAACCTTTCACGATTCCGGCTTCCCTTTCGCTTCCAACGAATTCAACGATATTATCCACCAAGTCCAATGGTTAATTCTGTATTCAATTGAGTCTGGTGGCTGTAAAGCAGTGCTCCCGAATTAGTGATAATGAGGGTTCGTCAGTAATCTCAGCATCTAATTCCTCAATCGTCGATAAACTCGTCTCCCCTATATACGGTGGAGAGATGCCAATGATTCTCGAAGGTAATTGATCGGCTAGATTTAACTTGAGAAATATATTCAACTGTTGGAACGGGTCAACCATAAACGTGTCTCTGAAAGGAAAGTTTCCAAAGTAGTTTACTCCGATTTTAATAAAAGTTTGTAGATGAGTAGAGTGCTTCGAGGCATTAAGCATGCGCACGAAATTAGCGACCCGTTATAGGTTCTAGGGCGCCAAGTAACTTTTATATCAGATCGACTAGCGCAGGAATGATGCGAAAAAAAAAAAAAAAAAAGTTTCAATACAAAAGTTGTATATTTCGAATGTACTTTCAGATGAGGTGATCAAAAATTTATTAGCATTGTTTCTTAATTACATAATTACCCCCAGGACGCTTATTTTTGAAAATTCGAGCATCTTTGCATCCAAATCCAAATATGTATTATAATGTTATAAATGATATATTATTATTATAATTTTAATAATCTAAATATTTATTATAAAATACCTTTTTACGTCGTTGTGACTTCAACAAAATGTTTTGTCTAAAAAAAACGACGAATTGATATTTTTGTGTTAATTTGACACAAATTTGCATACCTGTTTCTAGTTTTGCAGAAGTAACGCTTTTTAAAAAAAAAAGCTCTTTTGGACATTCGACTTGATTCCCAATAGTAGTGCTTCTTCAGTACATATTTGCCAGTGGAAGTTTTGCTAACGATGTTTTCACACCAATAAAAAGAGAAAAAGCAATATCTGTTCCAAAGTAAACGCTTAAGTATCTACTTTGAGCATGTCACTGGAATAGTTAGCCAGTGGACACAGTACACATTGTATCATTTCCCATGAGAGAAATGCGAATCCCTTCCCAACCCATTGAACGCAGGCATGCTCAGGACTTATTCCGAGCAGGCCAATTTCTCAATTTCATTTTGCTCGATGAAGCGATCGCTATCGATCATGATCAACTCGACAGTCGTGCGCACACTTTTTGCTCACATATATATATGTACATATCAAGACACCTATGGCAAGAGAGAAAGGTCTTTATAGCTATTACGAGAAAAACGGAGCTATAGAGTGGCACGAAAAAAAATCCATCCACATGAAAATAATACCAGGGTGTGAAACACACGTTTCTTAGCATGGAAATTCATTATTTCTCACTGCAATATTCTAACATATGATAGATATACATTTTCGAAGAAATTTACATCATCGTCACTCCATCCTCATTTTATCTATCGATCCGATCTGCCTGTACAGTTGAGACACAGTATATAAATTCAGGAGATAATCCTTCCGAATACGTTAGTTCGCTGGCTCACAATTTCATTTATCGACTGCGTGACAATGCAGATGAGACACGTTCTGCATCTTGCTCGTTTTACTACGCGTCTGTTGTACCCAGGTGGAGATACGAGAGATACAATTTGCCTATCTATCTAGGCACTCTGGAGACTCCATCGCCAACTTAACCAACCTAGTGTAGCCTTTCTCATTAATATATATTGATATATATTGAAGAGTGTGGAATAATTTCTTAAAATATTTGTAAAAAACTCTAAACATTTAGAATTTTATACAAGTTTGAAGAACGCAGTTCATACTGTTTTTTTCTGTAAGAAATATTTTTTCAATTGGGTTTTACAAAGTGAGTGATACCCTAATTTATATAATCACATTTTATCCTAATAGATTGTGAATGGGAAACAAAAAAAAATGCGTAGCTCTCTGTTATACAAAAAGGGCTACTTGTATTCCGGCGGTGAGTACATGAGACTCTCGATGCGGAATAAAATTCCGCGGTTGGTTTGGCCACATCGGAAAAGCCACTTCCCGGAGTCAGAGCGGCTATAGCGAGCCCGGAGCTTTGCAGAGTGATAGTTATTCGATTTCGCCCTGGGAGCACCAAAAGCAACAGTATCACCGCGTTTTGCTGCAGGGAAAGTGGGAAAAAGAGGGATACGAGCGTGTCTCCGCTACTGGTGCCAGAATGTCGTTGCTAGAGTGTCGCATCAGCATTCATCCAACAGCAAAAGCAACGCGAGAGCGCCGGGCTTCTCTGGCGTGTATTATACGAACCGTATATACTAAAACCCGGCCAGACACGCCTCAGCGCTCTCGTTTCGCAAACGAGAAGAAAGGCAAATACGATAAACCGCGCGTTGATGGTTGCATTTTCACGACGTGTCGTCCTCGTTGTCGACAACGACGACGCTCAAGAGAAAATGCCCCGGAGCCATGAGAACCGGAACGTCGGGGATAAAAAAAAAGAAATTAAGAAAAAAACGAAGCTTCATTCACCTTCTGGTTCAGATGCCTGCTATAATTCTGTGTGACGCGATAACAACCAGATTAATGCTACACTGCACTGCTACACTGAGATGAATATTCCTTATATTTTCTTCAAATTCTTTTCTTCATATATCTTCTCACCAAAGATAATAATATTAAATCAATAGAAGGCACCTATTTGGTTCTCTTCTGGATTTCATTTTTATTTTAATCATGCCTTTAATAGAAGTTGAGCAATCAATAGATACAATTTATTTTCTATTATAATATCTATTATTACTATTAGAATGAAAATAAAAATGTTTCATGGTGATATTAATTTGGATACGATAAAACAAAATTAACTAATCTGCTTTGTAATTATTTAATCAAAATTAATTCCGACCTTATCAAATGTAAATCCTTCCGATAAAATCGATTATTAGAGAATGAATGAGTTGCATTGACTGAATCTAAAAATGGTCTCAACAACATTGTTCTTCCACATTAGGGTGGTCGCTCATATGGAGTCTGAAGAAATTGCATGTTTTCGAGTTACAAGTCCCAAACTTTGTTATTTATTTATTTATTGTTTTGTTGATGGGAACAACCCTATATAATATAAAATTTTATACATACAAATTATTAAATTTAGGGCAGCACCAAGACCGAAATTTGTTGTTCTGAAGATTATCGATCTTGCTGCGAAGTTGTTTCGTGCTGTGGATTACGATAACGTGCCGTTATTCTCGATATATATAATATGATGCATATCATAAAATAGAAATTTAAGAGTCCATAAAAAGAAGCAATGCTCGGCAGCCAACGAAGGGTTAAA
This sequence comes from Perithous albicinctus, assembly GCA_964016905.1. NCBI lineage: Eukaryota > Metazoa > Arthropoda > Insecta > Hymenoptera > Ichneumonidae > Perithous > Perithous albicinctus. Next base: position 14,916,708 of record OZ024688.1, read on the forward strand.
ATACCTGTGAAACCGTCAGTGAAATTACTGCCTTGGGGGTAAGGGAAGCGTTGCTCGACGACTGGACCATAATTCTCTCCCTTGTTGATCTCCCGTCTCCGTCTCGTTGATTACATTTGCACACGTCCCTTGACGTGAGATACCATGTGGGGGGGTGTTTCCACCCTCGTTTCTGCCCTAGCAAACTGGTGAATTACGCAAATGCGCACGTGGCTACGAGTCCCCATGTGGTCCACGGGTAAATACACGTGACGCCAAACGGGCAAACAGAAGTTAGCTTCATTTCCATAGGCATAAAGAAAAATGAACTAATTTTAATTTTTTTTTTCGCATCAAAAACTGAAGAAAAATGAAAAAACTTGAGACGGTCATTCCTGTATGGGTAAATACATTTGAGACCAAACTTCGGGCAACCGGGAAATTAGTTTCATTTCCATACGCATAATAATAATAATACAACATTTTTATTTCTTTTTTTCATTAAAAGTGAAAGATAAAAGATAACGTGGGACGGTAAATTTCGTTTCAGTAGTGTAAAAAGGTCGAAAGAAATAAAAAAGAGGATTATCTCGCGAGCAAAAGCTTCGCGACTCCTCAAGTAGCCGATTAAATTTTCCGAATTAGCGCTGGAGTGACGCGACACCGCGAGAGAGAGAACATGGAGGACGCCACGATGAAATGGTTTTAGAAGGTTACTTGGTTAAGCTCCAAGGCTCCTTCTCATGGCGTTGAGGAGGTATCTCAGAAGAGCCAATCCCCTTATGCCTCGTCACGTACCCTTCGGAGAATTATTACTCATCTTACTCTTCTCCTTAACCCTCACGGCCCTTCGCACCTTATGTTTCGCTATCCATTAAACACAAGTTCGGTAATTCCGCGTCTTCGTGATCTTCCGACGAACCATGGCTTCCTTTAAATTCCAAGTGCCAATCTTCCAACGATAACAAAGTTAATTTTTTAATTTCGTTCTGAATAAAAAATGTAATTCTAATTTTTCTTTTCTTCCTACAGAAAAGTTGCCAACATTTTTTTTTTATTTTGAGAAATGTAAAACCAACTTCAGCAATCTTGTGAAAATACGGATTCGCAATGGCGTTAATTTTTATTTTTTTTTCTTAGTTCGTAAACCAGGTTTAAATTTCTCACATTTTTTCCATAAAATCTAAAACTAAAAAGTATTTCCATCATAGATCCAGTGTGGACCAAGAATAATTTTTATTTTTTTTCTACTTTGAGAATTTTTTTTTTTTTCTAATTTTTGTTCTAATTGAAATGGCTTTTTTCAATTTTATTTTAATTATCAGGCGAATTTTCAGCATTTCACTCTCAAAATATGAGAAAAAAATGTTTGCCACAACATGTTTTATTTTTCTTTTTTTTTCCACAAAAAAAACATCATTGAAATTTTTAATTTTCAAAATTTAGAAAAATGTTTTTTTCTTAAATTACAAAAAAAAAATAGAAATTATTCACGGCCCACTCTGAAACTACGATGCAAATACTTGTTTTCAGTCCTAAATTTTCTAGAAAAAAATTGAGAATGTTAAAGCTGGTCGAAATTCAGCAGTGAGAATCAGAAGCCGAATTCGCATCGAAAGCAAATTACGTAAACCGTGGGTTAGTTTTCCGTCCATGATAATTTATAAACGAGGTGACGAATCGTCCCGAGTGCATGCGACCTTTCCATTATCCGATTCCGTTTTCCCTTGGCTCTAACCACCACCAGCAACGCTGGAAAATATATGGCAGGAAGAACAGTTGACGCATTGGAATCAATCGATTCACTCGCGACATCCTTCTGAATTGGAAGATAAAATGAAACTTCTACTTTAACAAATAAAGCTTTGCAAATTGGACACATTTTTTGCAACTTGTAATTTTAAACTGTTTTAATTGCTAAAATTGACAAATTTACACAAAAAAAAGATTGAAAATTCACGCTGAATTTACGAAACATCTTTGTGTTACTTTTCAAATTGAACAGAAAAATCCACAGAACATAAAAAATCTGTTAAATAAACACAACAGTTATTTCGAATAGTGGTACTTCCATTTTACACAAAAATTTGATTGCTTTGCAAGGACGATAATGGCGAAAAAAAAAACATTTTTAAATGAGACAAAAAATATTGTCACCCTAATGTACAGACTTTTAATTCGCGATATATGTACAATATATTTTTTTGCTACTTTGAAGGAAGTACATGTTACATTTTTGTTTAGTAATATGTATTAATTGTTAAATCCTAAATAAAAAATATTTATACCTATTACGTACCAAGCAAGAGGTTGACGTTTCTGTATCCAAAGAAATTGAGACGGATCTGGGACAGTTTCATCAAGAATTGAAATGAATCAGTTGGCAAGACCCTTTTTGTTAGGAGAGTTTAATATATGGGAGAGATGAGAGATGGGAGAGGTGTATCAAGTGCTTGATATATATGTATATATATTAAGAGCGGATGGCAACGAATGAACCCTTTCGGGTGGCTGCTGACCGGGATACCACCCAAGAGAGTGCAATTGCATTCAAGAAACCGAGCTAGGAACCAGAGCTAGAAAACGACCGGATACTTCGGCGCTGTGCCTTCCTTTCTTTCGTTGGGATAAGCTTCTGTATACGTGTGCTCTGTGCTATGTGTGCTCGCGGATGGATGACATTACGAACGACAGCCGTTAGAACCCTTCCTTTCCTGATCATGTAGAATTGTCCTTCTTCACTCGTTTTCTCACGACGAGGACAATTCTTCTACCCGTTTTTTCAACAATGAAAATCAATTACAATAACATGCAATAAAATAGAATTCTATTTTATTTTAAGGCAATTAAATGTGCGAAAAGATTTTTCAGATTTATAGAAATTGGGCGCGTGTGCATGTGCGTGTGCGCGCACTACACCAATGTAAAACTTTGCATGTTGCTTCCTGAATTTTTTACAAAGCTTCCTCTATGAGAAAGCTAAAATAGCTAAACATACTTCCTCTTAGATGTAGCTTCGTAAATATTCAAAAAAATACTGAGCAAGCAATGTGCAAAATTCAGCTTTGCTTTTTAATTTACATTCGTTTGATCTCCTTTACTTGACTGCGTTTGAATACAGAAAAATCGCGATAACATAAAAATATTTTATCACCCACGTTAAGATTCACGTGCACCCAAATGTTTTACAATAGCGTCGTGATTTTTTTTTGCACAAAATCCTTTCACCTCAATTTTCGATATTTTTTTTATTCACGACTGGCAAATACGACGAGAAAACATTCCATCAACCTCGTTCGCGGTTTCCAAAAGAGTTTGAAGTTGAGAGAGAGAGAGAGAGAGAGAAAAAATAGGTGGGCAAGATAACAGACACGCAGGTGGCCGCAATGTATAGTCCGTTCGTTTTGCATTTAGGTCGTCGGATCGAGAGGGAGTGCTTTGTGGTCTCCATAGTCAGCCAGAATCGCGCGGTGTACTGTATATATTTTCCACCGATTTCAAATTACTTTCGTTTGGCCGCAAACATCACGAAAATCCGCGTATCTATATTCAACACGCAAGACTCTTTCATGACACACTAGAAAACTTGCGCACCCCAACTGGTCGATAATTCATTTTTTCTCAACCTCAACGCATTTCTTGAAATTCTATGTGTCTTTTTATTACTGTTACATAGCATTTCGAGAAGCCAAATTCGTTCATACGAATACCATTTAATTTTCCATCTTCTATTACAATTTCCATCGACTATCTATGCTGCTATAAGATAAATAAAAATCAATCCATGTACCATAAAAAAAAAAAAAATCTTTAATAATCAAATATCAAATAGCATTTAACCCGATACTGACCAAAGAAAAAAGGACGGCGAAAAATAAGCAAACAAGAATAGAATTACAACAACAGAAAAAAGGTAAAAAAAACACGAGGCCAGAGACTATCCGAGGTGGAGCTGCCAATGGCCGACAGATAGTTTTAATCACGTCGATATAACGAGAGTTCTCGGTCAGCCCGAGCCCCGCGTATAATCGACGTCCGGTATAACAAGGTGATGAAAAAAAAATAATAAAAAAAATACAAAAAAGTGCCAAACGAACGTCGAGCATTTGACGAGCAATAATCGAGCAAGCTTAATAAAAAAATTAATACGCAAAAAATATATATATACAAATAAAAATTATGTTGACGAAGCAAAGGGTTTATTAATTAAACTAATTAAAGGACGAGCATAGACTGAGAGGCCTGCGTAGTATATTGATCAAAGTCAAGGTGAAACACCGTTGCTTGGCTTTCTGTGACTGTTCGAGCTTAATAACTAGGCACGCAGTGAGTTCGGAGTAGACATATATGACGATCGAAGGTTCCGTGTGAGAGTTGTGTCGGCACGGTGAGTTTGCCAACTGGAATAGGCACTCGCTCACTCAGCGGGAACGTTGTGCACCACCAGAGAAACAAACAAACCGACAGATGCACACGCGTTTGTACGTATTGCTCTGGCTCCACTGGCTTTCACAGCACTCGACACACCAGAACAAAAAAAAAAGATAAAAAATGGCTTGAAACTAAAACAACAATCGTTGCATTCTCGCGGGTTTGCCGTGTGCGCCACGCTATATTCTTCTCTCGTGCATATACATACTCGACTTATCATTTTCTCTTGTATACACACCATAAAGAGCCTTCTGCTGGCATAGCTTGTGGAAACCCTGTGTTTCCTACCCTCGTCTCTGCGTGGCTCTTTTACTAATGTGACACACTGCAAAAGAAAATATCCGAAGAAATAACCGAGATATTCATACAACCGGCAAATGTCCACACTTTTCTGTCAGTCTACGTTGGTACATTTTTATCCTCATCTCATATCCTCGACGCGCTATTGTGCTCGTCTGTCAATGTGAAATAGAGTGTATTGCATTTCTTTTTTTAACTTTCTTCAGCTGGTATAAAATATTCTTACAAACAAAATGAGACGCCGATGACTTGAATTCTATGAGTGCTTAATTCTGGATCACGCGCAATGTTGAAACAGCCTAAAACTGATTTAGTATAGTACGTCAAACAAAACTGATTCTAATTGATAAACGCAAGTCTCTGGAAATCATTTTTCTTCTACTGACTCACCCGCCTTGAAATTTAAAAGAGTGATTGAACGTTTCGACTCTTGGTCGGAGTCTTCTTCAGCATTCATTCTTAAACATGTTTTTGAAGTTCACTCAGAAATGTCAATAACTTGATCGTCATTTTGTCGTGCCTCTTTCGTATCCACTGGAATTTGCTTGTGGCTAAACAGCTCACTCTGCACTACGGGACATCGAAGCAAATCGATAAAGAATAGTGTGGTATAACGTCATGCAGAACAGCGGACTTGGCTATGTCGTTCTATACGAATACACTGGAAATATGTATGTTGAGCTCTCGGTTTGCTTCACTTGTATTATGTATGTTCCGGGTAACCAACCAACAGTTCCAGTATAATCAGTTGATGGCTATGCCCGGCCCCTCGATGCAGCACTTTATTTAGGAACGTTGATAGATTTCGCTGCGTATATACTACCGAATATACCGGACTTAATCATTGAAAATGGCAACGGCGTGCAGAAGTATCAAGCTTATTGGGAAAGACCAATTTATTAGTCTGGCTCGTTTAATTTTGGCTTTCGAGTTAAACGTCAAATGTATTATGTCTTGCCTCGTTCGTCATTGAATCTCGATTGGATAGAAAAATAGAAACATAAAAGAGGGTACTCTTTTACACTTGGCCAACTCAGTAAGCGTTCAACCCTGACCCCTTCAAATTTGTTTCATAATTCTTCATACCATTCTATACACTCGAAAAAACAAGTTGAAGATGGAAATCCATTTTAGCACTGATGAACTAAGCTACAATTGTGAAAATCTTTTACTTTTTGTCGGTCTTCATAAAGTGAAATTTCTTTTCTCTCATTTAATTTTCACGAATTTCTCGGTTATTTAAATTCTCCCAAGCAGAGCCATATTTACCACCATTATAATTTCTCTTATCAAAATAAAAGTTTCTCAAGAAGTGAAGAAGGAGTAGTCAAAAGGACGTGAGATTGCAAGTTTGTTAGTGAGCACCCACGCTCATGTCGAACCAGTAAAATCAACAGGTCTGTTTGTAGCATTCGTGAATAAAAAAGGTGCGGAACAAGTTTTCCTGGAGTGAACAAAAGAAAACATAGACGTATCGAGGGTGCATTTTCTGACTATCTAACTATCGTGTTTGATGCGTGCTGGCGAACTGTAGTGAAAATTAGGATCAGCGTGACTCAACTGAAGGTTAAACGTGAAAAATATTGAATCAACGACGGCGACAGGAGCGAAAGAGGCAAAGTGTCTTTTCATCGGGAGTTAAAAATTTGGCAGCAGCAACGGGACTCGAGGCACCGGGGTCCCGTGGACCCACGGATGGTTATTCCCTGGAGAGTCTCGAGGCGGATAACACAAATGTGAGCCATCGTGTTATCACCAAGAGGACGTCGACAACGACGACGACGAAGACGAAAAAAAAAATCTCAACATCGTCCTCCTCATCGTCGTCGCTGTCGATCCCCAGGACTAAAAATAGCGCTGACAGTGATAATAAAATGCTGGCCTGCGTGTATCCGTCGGAGAGCTTCAACACTAAAGCCCCGGTCGCTGTGAAGGTGCGACACGGAAAATCGGGAAATAGGAGAAAGAGCAAGTTGCCCGGGGTGAAAGAGATTCGAGCCGAGACGAGTGGCAACAATGGCTGCATCACCGGAACCATCAACCGAAAACTCCTCGACTCGTCCGACGTTGCTGCTACTCATGCCGCTGTTTCTACCACCTCTGCGTCGAACAATGAGGTAGGTTGAGGTGCACTATGTGTTTTTGCTTTTATTTTTTTTTTTTTTTTTTTTTTTTTTGAGGGAAACCAACTTCAACGCTGGAAAAACATTCAGCTCAAGGCAAAAGACCTCGATGCATTTTTATTCTCTAGTTTTCTTCCATTTTACGATATGCCCCAAAACCATTCTAGAGGAAAACAAGGCGAGCGTGGTTAACGATAGACCGGCAAACGAAAAAAGAACGTCCACTTTTTAAAACTACCCTGCGGAACGTACAATGTTTTTAGTCTTTTTTTGTAGTTTATTCACACAAGGACTACATGCGTCTTCAATATTTGTTTTCTAAATAACGATTTTATTCAGAAACATACGGGGCATTCTATTCCAATTCGATCTGGCTAAAATCCTCAGATTTCTTAATTTTTTTCTTCGAGTATGTTATAAAGTCACTCAAAAAAATAACCCAGACATTTTTTTCAGGTTTTTAAGAAAGCAATTCTGGCCGTAATGATCGAAAAATTCAGCTCTGAACATAAAAACTTATAGGACTTTTCGTTTTTTTTTAAACATTATAATCTGTTTCTATAAACGCAACCTCTAGATTTAACGTCCGTGTTACGTAACAAGCAAATGTTTGTTTCATAACACGAATGAGAGATGAGATTTTTCATATGATTTTTGTTGTACTCGATAAAAACATAAAACACGCTTTTTATCCTAATATCGATAGAAACATTAAGTGTTATCCTCGACATTAAGTTGCTAGTTTTTTCTCTAAGATGTGGTTTATGGAGGCGCGTGAAGATTACATTTTAAAGGGTAAACTCACAAGAGTATAATTATTTTAGTTATCGACAGGGGAGCTCCTTTTGGCACACCACATTTTTTTCTCTAGGCTACATATATGTACACTGCTTTTTATTTGTTCCCGATACTTGTTCTCTCCGGGGAGTCAGGGATTTATCTTCTGTCCGGGTGATTTTTCGAGCTCCCAAGCTTTCCGGTAGATTCTAGCACACCTACGCACGCTTTTGCGCCGTAAAAGAGGCACTTTCATTTCCTCATCTAATAGGAAATTCGAGGCATTCCGGGCCACCAGGCACTATATAAACATCAGAAAGGTTAACAAATATACTGTGGGGACAGTGAGTAAGTAAAATGGGAATAAGAAATCACACGGACGTCGAAAAATTATCGCTGAGGTCTTCTGATAAATCGAAAGGAAATCGCGAGATTTATCAATCAGAAGTTGACACTGTTGGAAGTAGCTCATTCATGCGTGAACGGGAAATAAAGTCATGTTCGATCAATGAAAATATAGAACATGAACGTTCTACGTGTTCTAATGTTTTTTTTGTTTACCATCGTTACAAACTATAATTAAATAGACCCTTACAATTATTAATTTGTTATAAAAGAAATGTGACTCAATTAATTCATTGGTTTTTTTTAGTATTTTTAGTATTTCTACAATATTATTTAATTTGCCGTGCAGTTCGAAATAAAATTTTTGAGGCGGGCCACTAGTCACAGACTGAAAAGTAAAGTAGGGAGTTTTTATAACTATAGCATACTTGAAACTCCGTCACGGGAGGGTTTTAAGTAGTCCTCGATGTCGACGAATATTGAGAAGTAAACTCATCGTATGAAGGATAAAAATTGAAAATTGTTGTTACAGCCGATAAATAACGCACAAATTGGGAACACCTTAAGGGCAAACAAAAAAAGTAGAGCTGAAAACTTGTGTATAACTAAAATATTATCGGAGAATAAAAAGAATTAATGTTAGTGTCAGAGGTTGGGCATCTTTGCAATCGTAAAAATTGCTGAGAATAATTAATTAACTTTATTATGACCCATGCTTAAATAAAAAAAAAATATGAAAGATATACTTCATTCTACATTATCGCATACACCAGTTAGTAAATATTTAAATTTTTCTCCAATAATAGGTCATTCCCCGACTTTTTCCGAGTACTCGACTCTTGACCTTTTTCAAAGTACCGCCCTTGATTTTTCAGCTTTACTTTTTTCTATGTTGAAAAATTCATGCTAAAGCTAGCTCGAATTTTAGTAGGAAAACTGCGAATAAAGGCTTGAGACTCATACAGGTAGAATTCTCTCGACCTTCGGTTCTTCGCTGTCTCCTCATAGCTTATACATCAACCAAGTTCGTGTCTACACAGACAAAAAATCTCTCAACTACACAAAACCAAATTATTCACTACAATACTTTATGCAGCAGAACTGTACACGAGTTAAATTAACTAATGGTGATACTCTACACAGCAAAACTTTACACGAACTAAATTAACCAATGATAATACCCTACGCAGCAAAACTGTACACGAGCTAAATTAAGCGATGGTAATACTCTACACAACAGAACTATACACGAGGTAAATTCACTAATGGTAGTACCCTACACAGCAAAACTGTAAACGACACAAATTAACTAATGGTAATATTATATACACCAGAACTGTACACGAGTTGAATTAACTAACGGTAATACTCGACACAGCAGAACTGAGCTAAATTTCATAATGGCAGTACTCTACACAGCAAAATTATAAACGGTTTAAATTAACTAATGGTAATATTGTATCCAACAGAACTGTACACGAGTTGAATTAACTCACGGTAATACTCTACACAGTAAAACTGTACACGAGCTAAATTAAGCAATCGTAATACCCTACACAGCAAAACTGTACATATTCAAAATTAACGATGACAATTTTCTACGCCAGTAAAACTCTAAACGTCAAAATTCGACACATCAAACACTTTCTATTACTTTTTTTGTATTTATTACACCAATTCAACACATACCCCGATGCAACACAGTCCCAAACATTAATAACATACGACACATGTTAAAATCTACACATTCACAAAATCCCAATCAATGAACGTTGCGCCAATGCATTACTATATTGAGGATTGGCACACGTTGATTGGCTGTCAGTTTAGTTTGTGTACGCTTTTGCTGTGTAGTATTTTCCCGATGTAGAGTATTCCGGTGATTAATTTGTCTTATGTACAATTTTGCCATTTACAGTTTTGTTCAATGTATTGTTTCGCTATGTTGTATTTATAACTCGTGACAGTTTTGCTGTTGGTGTCACTGAAGAGATGAGATTGTGTCGAATACAAGTAAAGAGATGAGATTGTGTCGAATACAAGTATTGCGCACAGTTGCGTTGTATCAAAAGCCGTCTGTACAATTTCCGTGGTGCAAGAGGTCGGATTTTGTAGAAACGAAGTACAGTCGTATTTGTAGCACATATCAACTTGGGAGCTATAGACACGGCATACCGAAAACCGCAATCAAGATTCAGCGTCAGTAAAATTAATGAGAAAGCCACGTGGAGCTTGCATACATGGGTATATATATGAGGTGGTGAAACGCAGAAGAGAAGCTAGACAGCGTTTACGCTACGTCGAATAAATTTCACGTCGGTCTTATAGCAATCCTTGCGCCTCTGTCCTGTCGGCAATGAACGTCACCGACGCCCTCTGGTGCTCGTTCAACTCGAGGAAAAGAGCGGAGAGATCCGTATAGTCTGAGCTCGTATTTCACATGGATATACTACACGCCGAGCTTTTCACTCTGGTACATGCAAAATTTTGTCATTCCCCTTCCAACCCTTCTCTATATGTTCTCTGCCCGGATGGCCGGAAAACTAGAAGGGCCAACCACAACCCACGAAGCTTCGCTCAAGAATGCTTCACCGGCGCGTTTCGTGCTGAAAGTCGACGCCAACTAATTTTCTTCCGAAATTTACTTCCAGACTCGGGCTTCCACCGTTCATCTCTGTGTGTATCTTCCCTCTTTCTCTGTTATCTCGTTCAGCTTGTGAATTTTCTTCTCTTTTCACATCTCTTCCACTCTTTCCTCTTGAGGCTCGACTGTAAAGTCCGTCCTTCCTTCTCTTCATCTTCTTCCTCCTCCTTGTTTTCTTGCCTCTAGCGGCGAACCAACTTTCAACCCTCTAGCGGACCGACACAGTACTACACGAGCAACTGACTCTCTTTCTCTCGTTTCTTTTTTTCTTTTTTTTTTTATGTACGTTTCTCGTTTCCTTTGAGTGTACGTCCAAAAGCCATATACAGTGCCCGACGCTGACGTTACCGACAAGGCTTCCTTTGACAGCGTTAAATGTTTTCACGGAAAATAATATGCTCTGTGCCGCAGAGGAAAAAAGTAATTTTGCTGGTATAATGAAACGGATAATTGCTGGAGAGAGGATCATGTGATTCTCTCGTGGGATATGGTAAAGACGGTTTTAATATTTCCATGATACTTTTCATCTTCTTTCAGCTTCGCTTTCTCTCTTCATATTTTAATTGCGTATCATCATTTTCAATTTCTACTATACTTTTGGCACATTTATTACTGTATACAGTTAAAATAATATATATATTCATTGACCTCCTCCGTTGAATGAGATCTTCGATTTTTTAGAAAGATTCTAAAGAAAATTTGACACTTTAAACTGCACCCCAATTAAAAGATATTATAAAATTGGAAACCATCTGAATTCGAATTTATGTGAATTGTGGCACAATTAAAGTTTAAATATACACTTGATTCGTAACAAATGACGGATTTATATCAGGATTCGGACATTTTTTGGATTACCAGACATCTTTTCGTGGTTCAAAAATCGCACGCCTAATTTCCTCGAGCTGGAATTATGATAGATACGAAATTTAACCCAGAGCGAAAATAATTCTCCTCGAGAATTCGCAAATCTGTGAATTCCATGCAGTCAAGGAGAATCTTTGCGTAGCGGATTGAACATTCCATTAAACTCGTTGAGTTTGCCGTCTGTTACCCGAGTAAGTAGCCCGTCTCTGGTACATGAAACGAGAGTGATATCTGTAAAGCAAAAAAAAAATGTATATATAGCACAGCAACGTCTAGGAATTCCCGCAGGTTTCTGCAGATTTTGCAGCCTGTTTACCCGTGTCTCGAAACTCCGTTTTCCGTCATCCTAAATTTTCCTCGATACGCGCTCGCCTGTGTCTCATGAAATCTTAGACGAGCTTAAAGCGACGCGAGGAAATTCGTAATTTCCCCTGGTATATTTTGACGAAAGGTGAGCGGCGGGGGTCCATGGGGGGAAAAGGACGGGAAAGATGGAACGAGCGTGCTATTAACATTAATAACGCCCGGCGTGCAGGGAACAAGAATTCCCTGGCGTGTCGCGTTGCGCGAAACGTGACGTTTCGCCTCTCGACACCCTTACCGTCATGCTGCAGCAATCCCCGGCAACCTCGATGCGATTCTGTGTGCTTTTTATGCTTTTGCTGCTGTTAACTCGTAATAACCGTCAAAAACAACACTAACTCTACCGCGAAAAATACTTTTCTTTTTTCACACTCGTAAAAAAAAATATCAAAAATCTAAAACAAATTAAAAGTATTCTTTCGAATATGTGGAATAGTATGAAAAATTATGGTGTGAATTGAAAGGGTTTTTGTTAGGGTTGAACGTTTACTGAGTTTGTCACGAATACCTCAATTTGTTATAACAAATCTAAGTAGACCCTCTTAATATGACGAACAAGAAAACCACTATACGGTAGATTAGTTTTTTATTTTTTGTTATTGTTGATTATGTTACAGAACGGGAGCTCACTTGAATTGAATATCATACAACACTCCATTCCGCATGTAGCGAAACTCTCACTAAACTTATAATTAAATCCTACGCTTGTGTACCTATTCTACCGGGACAGCAATCTGTCGAGTTTCGTTATCAGTGGTTACAACTTTAATTGGATTAAAAATAGTAGTGACGTCGAATTATAACACTAATGCATTATTATTATTGCGATTAATTAATTTAATTTGACCTATAACAAGTGCCGTGAGAATGCAAATTCACTGTCGGTTAATCAATTACTCCGTTAAGAAAATTAAAACATAAATAATCAGTAACATAAACATATAAATATTAAAATAAAATAAAACTTGAAGATTTGGTTATATAAATAAAATTTAATTTCTCAGCCACACATCATTCAAAAAATGTGTTCCTTTTACAAAGAAAAAAAATTGTTATTTCGTTTTACAAAATATTTCTTGCCATTTTATTTATTTCATTTTTCTTGCTATTTTAAAAAATTGTAAATTACAACAACAAAAAATGTTACGTTAAAGCAACATACGGATTTGTTACTGATTTAACAAAATACTTTTTTTCTTTATTTTTTGTTGCTTGCCTTCGTTAATGCAATTCTCAAATTGTGTTTGACACTATTCGAAGAAAAAAGTATTTTAATTACTTCATTAAATAAATGAATACTGATTATTATGTCAACGAAATATTTTCAATAGTTGTAAAAAAAAATAATACCTGCAATTTATTCGGAATTACATATCTCAAAGTTGTGTAAAAAAACATATTTTTGTTTACTAATTAGTTACACTAATTCCTTATAATATTATATAATAGAATAATATATAATATTATATAATAGATATAATAGAAAAACATCTTAAATGTATACATTTAAGATGTTTTTCTATTCAAACAGTGCCCTCATAAATTCCAGTTATGAAGTTTAAATCACGTTTATAAATTAATTTACATGCAATTCTTGTTATAAACTTTTTTTTTTTTTTTGGTCTTTTGCAATAAAATGCCCATAAATGCAACATACTCCACGACTCGCGACTGTCACACGACACACTCCAATGAAATGTGTACTTCTACCTCTAAACAGAACAAAATATCGATAACACAAGAGTTGCCATTCCTATTGTCTGCAGTTAGTCGCTCAAAGCTTGTTTATCAAGTTTTCCTCTCGGTCTATATCTCGTCGACATATACAGAGGAAGGGTGCGAGCCAGTAGCGGTATATTAATAAGTCAAACGTCATGGAGAAACATGAATCCCTGTTCTCGACAGAATGAACAAGTGTGTCAGAGAGTGTTGAGAGACAGAAACACCGATCCCCGGGGTGTCATGACGTTTACCCACTGAAAAGCGTCGTCTCCACATCGCGTTCTCTCGATAATGTTAGCGACAGAATTAATTTCCTGCTTGTATACACCTCACGTGGAAACGTGTCGGTGAGCTAAAGTTCCAGAGGTAACAAAAGGGAAGCCCTGTGTGGGAGGATGAGAACGAGAACAGAACATGGTCAAGATAACGCGCTTGAACGAATCGCTTTTGCCTTCAACCGACATCAACATCCAAATGGTGTAATGGACGCGCAGAGCTTGCGAGCTCTTCTTCCAGTCGTGGAACAGGGAAAGCTCCACGCTTGGAAAGCGGAAAACACGCTTTGGTTGGAGAAGTGGCTTTCCCTTCATACAACGCTTGCGGATATTTCCATTCGCGGAAATCGGCACCGAGGTACAGCCCGGTTATGCGAAGATGGTTTGTGAGGAGAGAGAGAGAGAGAGATTGCTCTTCTCGTTCTCGTCGTAGAGAATGCAGCTCCACCAAAGTGCCAATCCAATTCCTCGTACGCGGTAGAGCATATTATATGTCAACAATTCGCCCTTGGGCCTTGACTCCCTGCTCCACAATTCGATTTCCCGAACTTTCAGATTGTCAATTTGTAATCTCAAGGAGCCGTCACGACATACATTGACTTTTACTTGCTTACTTATTGAGAAAATTTGATTTTGGATATGAAATACATATACTTCACAATTCTCTGACACATGCGGATAATTCGTTTAGAAGAAATGGCTGAATCAATATATTGTGTGAATACCAGAAACGTGCGAAATTCTGTTGTATCCTAGGTTAAAATATATAGAACCTCCAAATACCCTCCATTGACTTCAAACGGGTAAAATATGCCACTTTCAGAGGTTTACCGAAGGGTCTAGAAACATCGCTTCAATTTTGCAGAACCTAATCAGAGGTTGAAACATAAAAATTTCATGCTGCGATACTCTCCGTTCACTCCAATTGGATAATAAATGCCATTTTCGGAGGCTCTGCGGAAGGTTTTGGCATTCCGCTTATCCTAAATTTAGGGTGAATGGAGGACCTAAATTTCAAGTCGGGATAACTTTTAAGAATGATTCTATCCATATACAGCTGAAAGTTGGCACTTAACTAGAACGCTCTTTTGTTACAAATTACACGATAATTGAGATTTTTAATTCTTGAAAAAAATCGACTTCATCATTGGATCTCGCGTCAACTTTACCCGGTTAAATCAAAAGTTTCTACAGAAACAAACTAAAATTTAACGAAATCGAAGTTTTCTTTATGAGGAAGTAAAAATGTGTATAGTTTTGCTAAATCAACAATAAAAGTCTATAAATATTATAGTTTCTACATATACTCTTGTGATCACTTTTTGTCTAATGATTAAAAGTTTATATATATATTTTTTTTAATTGGTAACAAGGTGTCTGTCACTTCTCTATTAATTCAGAAGTCGCGTATTCTAAGTCCCCGAAATAACCTCCTGTGTGCCGGTAATAGCGGTTATCATCAGTATATATGCTCGGAAAAAGTTTCGATATAAAAGCTATCGAGGAAAAACTACGTGCAAAGGTAAAAATAACTCACCAATATTATTATTCAAACTGCATTCACTATTCTTGATACTTTGTAACCTCAATATCATAAATTTACTTTCATCTTGAACCGGGAAATTACGAAAACGCTTGATTTTCAGTGGAGATTTAAATGCCTATAGACATGGCGTGTACATTCTTCATAACGTCTGAATATTCTAATTATTATTCTCCTTTTGATACATATACTGTATAATTAACTTGACGGATAATTAGCTACATAACATAGACCGTGGTTTCGTAATATGTGGTTGGTAATTTATTTAATTGTTCAATGAAAAAAAAATTAGAGTTTACATATTTTTATACGTTTTCCGAACCGAGCAAAAGTTACTGGTAAATGACTGGAATAATTGATAGAAAATCCGTTACACCTGTTATGCGATAGTTTCTCATTAATGTCTACAATATTTGGTAGAATATATTAAAGCAATCAGATATTACAGCACTTTATAACTTGCCTATTTCTGAATCGTGAACATTTTGTTATATTTCAATAATTATAATTTTTTAAAAACCTGTTTCGAAGTATAGTAGACAGCCCATGCTCATTATTTTTCACCATTTCGCAAAATCATATTGATCAACATAGTTTATAACAGAGAAAGTCTTTGCAGTAAAGTGGCCAATAATGAGGAAGTAAACGTTCGAATTTGCAACTTTTTAAAACTCATTACGAATATTCGGATGAAATAGTTGTGTGCGGCCATCATGAATAATGCGGGCTTAATAACAATGGATATAAAACCAATAAAAAGTATGGCAAAAAGTATCGTTTGTGTTTGGAGGCTGTTCAGAGGTTGTGAAAGTTGAGCGGTTGGTAAAACTCTACCGAACAATTTTCCATGGATTCGTGACCCTGACGAGCATATAAAACGCTGTATCGCTTCCGGTGCAAACGACTTTTCTTTTCGTTCTTTTTTTGTTTTGAGGATTCTAAAGCGAAGACTCTCAACTCAGGAGATTCACTTTGAGAGAGAGAGAGAGAAAATTGAGTATAGGGTTGCAGTATGGCGAGTGAAAAAAGTATACTATATCAGCAGGTGGTTGCACACGGAACAGTGACAAGTCCAAGGGTGACAACCCCTGATCCGGATTATTCATCGCGCTGCATAGGACATCGGAAGGCAGGCAAAAAGAGGGACGAGGGATGGCAGTAGAGGGGTGAGGAAAGTCGTCTGAAGCCGATAACGCGATTCCATCTCAACTCTCTACTCAACCTCTTATCGCCGTGTTGGACGCGCCTTTACATTCCAGTTTTCCGAGACAGAACGTCACGTTAACTCTGGTTTTCCAACTATTCCAACAATTCTTTGAGCTTGTTTTCTGATTTTCTTGTCACCAATGACAATCCTTAACAATTTTGGTTTCAAGAGGAAATATCGAATAAAAATCTCCGCGGTATTGTCTTATGTTGCTTTCAGTTCATTCACAAAAGATTCAGTTCCTTTTACAAAAGTTTTCCATGATTTCAATTGGCCAGATGAATTTAATGATGGATGCTTGTAAATATTAATTCAATAACAGAACAAGTATTCTTTCACTAGTATTGTCTTTTTTGTGGAAACGAATTGGAGTTGACAAAAATTTGTTATTTTTATTAAAACGAATTGGAATATTTTCTATCTTTCATTCACGAAAGAGAAATTGATGAATCGGACGAAACGCAATCAATCAATTTAGTGACTTTTTTTCCTCGTAATAAATTGGTTAGAGTTGCGATGAAAATCCAGGAACAAGAAAAACGATTTATTTTGCTTCAGGAGACAGTGGGGGGAAAAAAAAGTACGGCAAACATATTGAGGGCATATATGTCGTTTGATAAAGTAGCGATAGAATTGCTGAGTGAAACTCACGTTTGCTCTCTTGAGTGTTCTTCTTGCGACCGGGAAACTTTCAAGTACGAGCACATATGTCCATTCGCCTTGTCCTGCGCAAGAACCATCGAGCGAAAATGCGTCACCTAGAGGTATGCGTTTGCGTACTTTGGCATACACCTACGAAAGTACAATGTAAGAGTTGAATCGGAAATGTTGGCTCATCAAGAAGAAAGAGAATCCGGATGTTGGGAGCGCCGCGCTCAGAGGATGAAGGAGAAAACGTGAGGAACAAGAAAAAAAAAAAAAAGAAAAGAAAAACAGTAAACGAATGCGGATGGCGGTGTGTTTCTCCGACAGTCGTCGCAGCCAAGGGAGATGGACCGAAGCGAGTATATGACGATGGAGGTAAAGCGAAGCGGAAAGAACGAATGGCAATAGTTTCGTGGGAGAGCTCTGTGCCGCTTGCCGGACTACGGTAACGCGCTCGCGTTATTGGATTCGGCGCGCTGGTTTCTTTTACTCCGCTGTACTATATTGTACTTCTCTGCTCTGACGGTGCCGGGAAATAAATTCCATTCCTCTGCAGTTACGGAACGATTGGCCGTACCATAAGTGACGCGTACGACCGCTGTATGTCGCTGTACGAGAGTCTTTGTCAGCAGAGTACTCTCTGATAAAGGTGGCTCGTTTATCAGCAACCCTCCAACGCTTCCCTCATACAATACTGATGTTCCGCCCACAAAACCATGTCCCCTTCCCATACTCTGCCTCTTGCAAATGGATCGCAACATATGGAAGCTATAGCTATGCGCATAACTCTGTATGTCCTCCCTTCGCTGTTCTGGAACATAAAAGAAAAATATCAGAAACCATATGAAAAGATTTGGGAACCATAACGGAGCAACATAAAAGCTTAATGGCTCGTCGATGGTAAGAGATCAACTTCCCAATATTTTGTACACCAACGTTTTACAGTTTTGCTTTTTCTTTTGCTTATGAAGATTTTACGGAAATACATGTTGTTATTGTAAAGTTATAGATTGAGACATTCCATACCAATTCAGCCTCCAGGTTTTTAAAACTACCAAAAAAAAATTGTAACTTTGCGAACGTATAAGATGTCATTAGGTGAAATTGACCAACGATACACTTTTATCCCTGCTTATTCTATTATCTATTATACTTAGCCGATAACCGTGTCATATTATCGGTTTCCCTTATAACAGATGAGTGACTGACAGGCTGTTGTTGATGGATGGAGACTTTGTACACAGTCAACCGAGCATATATGACTCATTTACGGCGTAGCAGCCTCGAGGCTCGTTGACGGCGCACCCCTTAACGTCGATCCCTACCAGCAGAATTCACGCTTTTAGGCTTGTACTTCCCCTCAACACTAGTGGACTATAATGCTCCGCCTATTAATTTCCGTCGAATGATACGCACGCTTAATTACTCTTGGAAATAACGATACGGGCTATTACCCGATAGGTGAACGCTATACGTATACGGGATAACTTTTGCTATACTACAATACCGTATACCTTTTGTCATCGGGCCTGATACGGTCTTTGAATTACCGGAAGCCTCTTAACTATATTGCAGATACTATTGCCATTATTCTCTGATCCTTTGTGCGATACCAACCGATCTCCTCTCCTACTATTTCGACGTAAAAATCATATGATTTTGTTTCCTCACAGATGAAGCTCTGTTTTCGTGAAAAAAATTCCTTTTCGAGATTTTTATGTCAGGATACTCAGAATGGTAAAAAATATTTGCATAAATCGAGTAGCCCGACTTATGTGATTTATAAAATTTGGAAAAAAAGAGAAAAGAAAAAGTAAGTATTACGAATTATGAATTTCAGAGCAATGACCAGAATGACACGGCACCTCCACGAGTTAATTACGAGGGAATAAACATGTACCTCCGGTTGACTTGGAATTTTCATCTCACGTGCAGCTTTTTGTTGAACACACCTCCGGCCCCTCAACTTTACCGGCACAACAGACTGATTACGAGGTCCCGTGAAAGAGGGGTAAAAAAAAATGAAAAAAAAAAAAAAAAAAAAATTGAGAAGTTTTCGTGCTGACGAGGCGCGTGTGGCGATGCTCACAGTCACGCAATCCCGTGTCTACTATATATCTTATACTGAAAGCCCGATTCCATGGATTGCTGTTTCTCCTTGACTCACGCTGCGCGTTAGTTCGATAAAAGCCTGTTATGAATACCGGCGAAAAAATCCTGCGGCACACCTTCTCGGGCAACGTTTCTCGCCCCCGATTGTTGAGACATAATTAGAATTTAAATCCTCATTCATTACACGAGTTTATCCGAGGTCTCGCGTATACAGAATGGGACCGCCATGTCAATTTATCACCGCAAACGCTTTTTTTCTCTCTCGCTCCTTACGTACGCCTTTCGCGCACTGTTCGAGCCACGAACCCTCTAGTGAAGGGGTGCGGTATTCCTACAGTTGTAGAGCCGTACAGACTCACTCACAAGACATGTACCGGAGGCGACTATTTTAATGAAAGTTTGTAGGTGAGTAGAGTTCTTCGAGGCATGAAGCATGCGTTTTAGGTTTCGTTTTAGGTTCTAGAGGGTCAAATGACCCTAATGGGTGCAGGACGACTTTCCTATCAGACCGACCAGCGTCGAAACTATGCAAATTCCAAAAAAAAACCTTTCAATACAAAATTGCATATTTTCGAATGGACTTTCAGATGAGGTGACGAAATTTTTTTAGCATTGTTTCTTAATTACATAATTATATAATCACATAATTGCCCCCACCATGCTTATTTTCTATGGGAATTCGAGCACCTTTGTGAGGACCTAAAATATGTCGATTCGTGTTCCGAATTCAGATATGTATTATAAAACAATTTGGGATTAGTCTCAACAATTATGTTTTTTATCGAGGATTAACGTAAATTAAAAAAAAATCGATAATTGCCCATCGCGTCAAATGAACACTTTTGATGATTACGGTCAGAATTTGTTGTCAACAAATCTTTAAAAATGTTTGGTTTCTATTTTTTTGAGTGACTTTATAACATAGTGGAATGAAATAAAAGTCGAAAAATACGAGGGTTTTTGCTAGGTCAAATTGGCATGGAATACCCCGTATGTATAGGATCGCGGGCTCACTCCCACCGTGAAAGCAGCTAAAATTACCTTTTACGGTGCAGAAACAACCCGGGACACGCTGTTTCCTCTATCCTATTCCTCTTCTCCCAGTTTAATGGATTGCAACAACTTTCTCTCTTAATCTCCCGAACATTCTCGCCCTCCTGTAAACACGTATTTCCAAATATTCGCTAATTATTCATCTTCTGATTTGCATTCTATAACATGTATAATCAGTGCGATACTCGTTTATTTCACTAAACGAACATAAAACAAATATACATATATATCTTTAGGCACGAAACGTAAATATTGATTACACTTTTCGTTTATTTTTATTAATGCAAGTCTTCTTAGTCGCTCCACACAAATCCGATGAATTCGAGAAATTAAAGTGTTTGTTTAATACGTTTTTTTTCTTTTTTATTTGACGAGTTTTACAAAGTCGAGTCATCTAGTTATATCGTCTCTAAATTAGTTTGTGTAACAATAGAAAGTTAGGGCCTAATACTTTTTAATTTTCCATTGTCGCATCCCAAAGTGGCCTCAAAATTACCACGTCGGTGTTATAACTATCCCATTTTTTTTCGTAATCACTCATAATCACATATATAAACATTATCTAAATTTTAGAAAATTTAGATTATCGGTAGCGAGAAATATACTCATCATTTTGATCTTTGTGGCACTTTTCAGTTAATTGTTATGCAATGAAATTGCGTTGTTTTTTATATCATTTTTTTTATGCAATTAATAAACAAGCACAGCGAACTGTCACACTGGATTTGTAAATGGTTGCCACTTTGTGCCTTATGCGTCCGATTTGAACGACAAAGATTATTTAATTAATGTACTTAAAACGCTGCAGAATATCAAAACAATAATAATAATATTAATAATAAAGTATTCAAATGGCAACAACATTCAAAAGAACTGAAATACTCTGAAAATGATAACTCTTTATTTTTCATATTTTTATACTTAAAAATATAGTATACATTTCTAAAATATAATATTAAAAAAAATAATAATAATATTTAAGCGCGCATTCAAAAAGAAAATCTCAGTTTGGGCCGAGATTAAAATCGCGGCTTAAGCTAACTTTTAGACTCGTGATCGATTTTATAATCTTACACACATATATATATATACGGCAATATGTGTGCAAGTGCCAATTGAAAATTCACACATTTGTGAGTAAACCACTGCGGTGCACCTCTGTATTTCAAGTAATGGAGAGTTAATGAAAATTTGAATAGTTCACTCCGTTAGGGAAGTAGAAGTTTGAACAAGGTGTACACACACAGAACCGCAGCGAGATAGCAGGAGTTAGACGGTATTGGGATAGACCACAGGGGGGCGGGGGAGGATGAGTCAAGTATACATATATATGCATATATGCTGAAGAACGTCGTCGACTTTACCTTCAAGTACATACAATAATTATTCCATGACAATTTGCTGACTCCATCCCTCTTCCTCAATTTTTGCTTCCTCATGGAGGAAACTTTGTTTTCATGAATATATTTTTTTTTCGAGATTTTTATGTAAGGACACTCAAAATGGTTCAAATAGACCGAGAAAAGTGGTTTAAAAAAAATATCCGTATGTATGACTGTCTCTAAAAAAAACTTTTTGTGAACCTTTTTCCATATTCCATGTTTATTAGATTGTCTCAAGAAAGATTTTGATTTGACACAGTTAAATGGCCCGATTTTATTAAATACAATTTTTTCGTTTTAATCGGCGAATTTTATACATATTTTTGTAGTGCACATCGAAGACGATGAGGATTGGGGAACCAGTGAATTGATATGAAATACCTCATACATACGTATAGAAGCTATCTGCGAGAGGAAAGTTGATTTATTCTCAAACCGCGTTACAATCTTTCTCGTATGTTATTCTCACGCTTTTGACTCTTTTGATGCGGTTCGCACTGGGGAACACTTCGGTTGCCGGGTGGAGAACGCAAGATACGTGTGATCATGAAATTGCCGACCTTTCTGGCTTTTCGACGGGGCACTAGAGGATACTCGAGACAGAATTATCTCGAGTCGGAGAGCGCAGAAGGTGCCGGGAGTGAAAGGAAAACCGGTGAAAACATGGGTTTTAGGATAGAGCCAAATTTTTCACGGTGCGATAAGCTCGGCGTGTACTTTTTCTATCTCAACGTCAACCCTGTCATCGTTCTTAGTCACATTCCACGGTGGTTTTCGCGCTCACGTATCCTCCTCTCATCCCCTTATGTCGTCGGATCCCGGCTAGGAAAGCTGATACCATGCAGACGTTGTATATCATGTATTCTAGAACGAATCAATATGCAGCTTTGACTTTCGGATATTCATTTTTTTTTAAGTATATTTCACATACACACTCGACGTTTTGAGCCATTCTGAGTGTCGTGACATGAAAATCTTGAAAAAAAAAAAATTTTTCATGAAAACAAAGCTTCTTTCTCTATGAGGAAACAAAACAATTACTCATTATAATAAAAACAAAACAAAAAATCTGATTAATTTTCGAAAGAATCGGTAAACACTTCTCTTTTCTTAAATATGAGGATCACGAACCTGTACGATATGGTCTGGAATGCAACATATATCTTCGGTCCCGGAGGACGTGTATACGTGCGGCACACACAATTTCTACATTCCAGAAGCCAGACCGACGAAAAATTACATCGCCAGAAGCCAACGCGGAAATTCTATACCTTCGGCTGAATTTCGATAATCCTGCCACTCTTCGAACGAAAAAAAAACTCGCCTCGCGTATCTTCTCTTTTCGTAAATTCCCTTTCGACTCCTACAAAGCCCTTTAGGCTCTTTTCATGGTCTGCGAATATATACGATACCGAGAATTGGCGCAGGCATTCGACGATGTAAGCTCCAAGCATTCCAAGGATTTGTGGCTTCACCATAATGCTGAAAACCCCAACCGCATTTTCATGGCGAACGCTACCAATATAGATGTACCAGTCATTTCAATCCCCTGCATAACTCACCAGCTCAAAAGTTCCTGTCAGATTGAATATATGGTATCGTCGTTTTGAATATCATTTTTTACTTAATTATAGTCGCTACCAAATCAAGAATGTTGGGGATTCAATATCGAATACAGCTCTAAATGTAATAAAAAAAAAACAATTTCTCAAAATATACGATCTATTATTTTTTAACTTACTTCCATAAATATTTTTAATAGATGTTTTAAAATAAGTTACGTAGATGATTGCTCGGCTCGATAGTTTTAATGGCCTAAACAACACATCTTAAAAACCGATCTAAAAAATCAGTGAAGAATTTTTAAGGACATCATTTCTTCATAGTTTTTATATTTTAATAAATCATAGAATAAACAAAATAAATGTTATTTTGTAAGTTTGCAGAGCTTTTTACTTTTTATTTAAATATCAGGGGTGACAAAAAAAATTGTGGTACATACAAATTTGCATATTTATTAAATTAGATGTGAAAAAAAAAATTGTCAAATTTACGACAAATAATTGTTGAAGTATAGCAGTGACAAATATTTTTTGTATTTTGTTTTTTTTTTTGTAATAATGAGAAAAAAAGTGGCAAACGAAAGTGACACCTTTTTGTTGTTGTAAAAATGATAAGAAATATTTCGTTAAATGAAAAATACAAACTGTTCAACAAATTTATATTATGATAAGTAAGATTTGCTTTACCGAATAACACAGACAAATAAAATAAAAACACAGACAAATGTAAATAAAAACACACACACACTCACTTTTATTTATTGGAAGTAATATATGTTTATGAGACGAAAGAATTGTAAGGATTGAGAAATAAGTTTAATCATCGAATTTGAAGAAAATAAATGTTAATTCTGTGTGTTTTGTTGATTGTTGCAGTTACCAGTGGGCGGGGGTGGGGCCGTGCTGGTGCTCAGCGAACTTGAGAGCATGGCAGCGCGGCAACAGCGGGAAATAGCCCAGCAAAGGCGTCTCCTGGAGCAACGGGAAGCCCGCCTCGCCGTGCTTCGGGGCACCCAGGTCAGTTTCATCTCACTTCTTGTGTCAACCACATTATATCTCCTCTACTTACTTCTAGGAATTACATAACCAAAACCGTGATCTTATCCTATTTACGTAGTACAAACAAACTTTCTTGTCAAGATATCACAACTGAGGGTATCAAACTTTGTTAATTTTGCTCAGCTCGAAAATTGTCTCTCTTACCGACATGGAAATAACACGGAACTCTAAGCTCTCTCATACCAATGCAATTACGAATGTCTCAGAGTACCTTTCATTGCAAACAGTATATAAACTTTTTTCTTATTTTTGTGTGTAAAACCGTTGTCCCATATTTCGAAGTACTTCTGTATATTACAAAATGTTTGTGTTTAATTTAAAAAGTAGCAGAAAGATTTTCTTAATACGGCGAATTTACAAATTTTTGTTTATCATAGTAGAAGTGACGAGAAAGAATTTTTTATTATTCACAAATTTTTATTTGTGAATCAAAATTGTGGAAAAAGATTATCAATAATAATTTTTTTTTACTAGTAACCAGATTTGTAGAAAATTTTGAACGTCGAAGCTCATGTGTTTTTAAGTTTTTAATTTGAATTGACTTTAATGCTGTAGCATATTATCTTTACTGCAGAAGTGTCGCTATTTGATTTAGTCAAAATCAGAAATTCCCCCACGATTTACGTGAAATATCTCAGAGCTCTGTCAATCCCGGGGTTGAAAAACATCGAAAGAGGAAATTGTGTTTCCGCCGCACTGGAAATTGCTCTCCTTGGAGACTTGGGATTTCTCCGCACCTTCGTCGAGTGATCCCTCTCTTTTCCAAACTTGGTCGTACCCAGTTCCGTTCGGGTCTTTTGCAGAGCATCAGCAGCACTGCGACAAGTCCACTTCCGGTCGACGACACTGCGAGAGCCAAGTGGAAACGTTAGGTATCTACTCAGAGTGCTTTACGTGCTTGCTTCACGAAGAGAAATAGTGAACGAGAGGTTTTTCTGCTAAGAGATATCCGGTCAATCGGACACGCCACGAAGCACCAGGCGAAAAAGCGATAATAAAAATCCTGTCTATCATCGTAATGTACACCTTTCCCGAGCCACTCAAAACGAGCCGGAACTAGTAATGGGACCTCGGTAAATAACTGGTCAAGTAACCGGATATGCTTAAGCGATCAATAAATTAAATTATTTAATAAATTAGAAGTAACTGAATTGCTTGTAAATATGACTAATTATCGATTTTTTGTATAATAGAAAGTATTTATGAAATATAAATAAAAATGATTAACTAATTACTTTTAAGTATCTGTGAGTGTCTGTGAGTATCTGTGAGTGCCTATGAGTGACTGTGTGAATGTCTGTAAGTGTCTGTGAGTGCCTATGAATGTTTGTGAGTATCTGTGAGTACCTATGAGTGACTGTGTGAATGTCTGTAAGTGTCTGTGAGTGCCTATGAATGTTTGTGAGTGTCTGTGAGTATTTGTAAGTACCTATGAGTGACTGTGTGAATGTCTGTAAGTGTCTGAGAGTGCCTGTAAGTACATATGAATGTTTGTGAGTGTCTGTGAGTATCTGTGTGAATGCCTGTAAGTGTCTGTGACTGTCTGTGAGTATCTGTGAATGTGTAGAAGTATCCGAGAGTGTCTGTAAGTACCTATGAATGTTTGTGAGTGACTGTGAGTATCTGTGTGAATGTCTCTAAGTGTCCGTGAGTGTCTGTGAACGTCCGTATGAATATCTGCAAGTGTCTGTAAGTATCTGTGAGTGTCTGTAAGTATCTGTGAGTGTTTGTGTGAATGTCTATGTGAGTGCCCAAAGAAACGCGAAATTTAGCCGGTTATTTAGCGACTCACAACACTGCGGAATAGAGAGAAGTAAAGATATAATGCAACGGTAGGTTTTAACGTCAGCTATCATCATTGTTGCGTCTATACACATCGTGATTCTTCACTTCTATCTCTTTATTTTTCCCGTCGCTCTTTTACCTCTTTCCGTTTGCCATACACGTGACCGCGCACTTTGTGCGGGTTATTGTACTCCAACAACGCGAGTACACACACACACACACATACACATTCACATAAAGAGATGAGAAAAAAACGAGCGACCGGAGAGAAGAGAGAAAAAAAAATGAGAGTGAAGGAACTCGACCTAGTTTGCAGTTTCTATTACGACAATGGGTCATTAGTCGAGTGGGCGATTATCGTGTCTCGTTACGTGTACTTGACGTTGTATTATATACATATGTATATATATATATATATATGATGTATACACACATGTAAATGTATAGACGTGCTTCTACCTTGAGGAAACATTCATGTATACACATAGTCTCGACATTGCTGTCGACATTTTTCTACTTGTGTAAATATTCCATGTATTTGTGGTGTTCGTGCGTTACACTGAAGTTGCCACGGCGGAACAGCGATATTAACCGACGCCCCGTAAATTCACGCGCTCGCGAGCGCGCGCCAGGAGCGCTAATATGTTGCGTACTAGCTCATAGAGAGCCTCGTACACTCATAGCATAAACTATAATGCGGTCTCTAGATCTCACCCCACGCCTCTCTGTATGGCTCAGTTCGTACAGTCATTTCAAATGAGTATACGTAGTTTCGTAATACACACGCGACCGCACTTTTACCTCATAGCGCCGCCTCGACTTACGAGCAAACAATTATTATAGCTCTTTGACTCTTTGAGCAGTTTTCGCACGGCGTGCAACTCGTCTACTGTCATGTTTGCATTTAAAAAAAAAAATACATTGAAGAATCAAAAGCATCTATACAACCTTCTGAACAATTCAATATTGTTATCGGAATACTCATTTCAGTGACAAAAAACGTAAATACACAATAAACTTTTTTTTGTGTTTGATCGAAGTGATAGTTTCCTAAGTAAAATTTTAATTTTTAAAACCTGATCGTGCTAAATTTACACATATATTTCATCTCGGATTTTCATTTTAAATTTAATAAGTAACACGAGGAGTTTGACTGTTTGACGAATTCACAAATATCTATTGATAAAATTAGTAGTGATGGTAAAGGTGTGTCAAATTTATTAAAAATAGTAAACATATACGTTGTGGCTGTGTAATTTTATGATCGAAAACA
Source organism: Perithous albicinctus (assembly GCA_964016905.1). NCBI lineage: Eukaryota > Metazoa > Arthropoda > Insecta > Hymenoptera > Ichneumonidae > Perithous > Perithous albicinctus. Next base: position 14,944,155 of record OZ024688.1, read on the forward strand.
AATTAATTTCCGTCGCGCTAATTTTTACCGAAATCAAAGAGCTCTCGAGCGACCTCCAAATATTAATATATGCATCTCATTTTTGGTACTTCATCTTCCTTTCGATGACATTTTCAAATGAAAGTAACGGAACAACGATTTATCGATTTTTAAAATTCCGCTTCTTACCAAAATCGAACATTTCTATCCCCTTCGGCGGCCTCTAAACATTTTTCTTCAATTCAGGATTGTTATTTTAGGCCTGGATGAGGACAATTCATGAGGAAGAGCGAAAAGAAAAATCATTGTGTTATTTTGGTGTACTAAAATGTTAACATTTGTTAACTGTGCAGGGATACAAAGTATTTTGAATTTCAAATACGAAGTGATAAATAAAGTGAATATGCTAGGGCATAACGACGAGGACGTGAGTATCCAACTAAGAGAGCTTATCTCGGCTAGTTAAGTACAACGAGTTCGTTCCCCTCTTGCCCTGCTCTGGAGCTGGAAGGTATACATAGAAGGCTCGAGGGAGGTAGATAGTGGCAAGATCAACTAGCGTCTCCCTGTTAGGGTCTTCTCTATCGTAGCGAGTCACGCGTTTACATCATTTTCCCCTTCCTAATTACCCTCCAATTATTTTTCATCACTCTCTCCGCACACGAATATAATATGTATAACAATAACAACAATGACGATGATAATGATAATAAAGGGAAAGGGGCATCCGTATATAGCCCCCCCTCCCCGGCCCCTCTTTACACTTATCGGTAATTAGAATCTTGAACGTCTACCCCTCTTTGCAGCAGTGATTAACGTTAATTCGTGCTCGCACGTGCATCATTCAGCGATTCAACGGTAATACATTTTGTCAGCCGAGTTTCCAGTTATCCCGGGTGTCTGTACATATTGTGTTTTATAATGACCTACCGTATGCGCGACGTGACTCAATTCAATCCCCGACGGGTGTTATACGATTCGAATTTCGAGGGTGTGTTATCTTCGATCGAAAATTCCCTAAACTTTGCTTAAGTATCCCTCCTATCAGATTCTATAAATTCTCGTTTTGTAAGCTCAGTAAAGACGAACATGTGAACAGATCCTAAAAGCCTCGTGAATTATCTTGAGAATTAACTTTCTCTTGAAATAATAATGACTTTTGCTAACTTTATTGCTATTATAACGTCTTGATAGAGGAATAACAATCCTCATACACGAAAGGCGCCGAAATTTTCTAGACGAAAAAATAGCATTAAGAGCTGCTACGTAGCAAATTTGGGAATGATCGGTAAAGCAGAATTTTACGTGAATTTGAATTAAAAAAATAATTAACGTTTTATTATAACTCAGGACAACTGAGAGAATGAATGAATTAAACCTTTTTGTATGAATGAAAAATACAGTTGAAAAATATTCACCGTTGTTATGTGCCAAAATTTAGTGACAATCGGTAAATGGGTTCGAATTTTCGAGGTATTTGAATTTTTTATTTTAACAGATTATAGTTTAGGAAGATATCATAAAGCGCGTGTACATTTTTTTACTGCATTGGTTCATTAATTAATTATTCGATTTGTAATCGTTAATCAATCTTGCACAATGCTTCCTTCTATGAGGAAGTCAAAATTGATTAATAAGCTTCCTCACAGAGGTGGCTTTGTGAAAAATCAAAATTAATGAGGAAGCAGTGTAGAAAGTTCTCCTTTGCAACGTTTTTTTTTTCATGCAGGCAGCATCGATATGAAGTGGATTTTTCACTTATCTCAAGAGGACGATATTTTAAGTCTCTCCTTTCTCGCATCAAGCAGAAAATCCACTTGAATGAAATACTTAAGAGCGTAGTTTAGGGAATAATGTTGATGAGTGATTGTAAGGATGCTGATATATATTTCTCACGAATATCCAATATTATTCCCTCGCCAGTGAGTATATAACGAGTGCAGTGCACCGATGGATATCGATCCGGACACGACGATACGCCGAGCTCGTAGTTATACGTTTGCTTTTTATCCACTAGAGCGTCCTACTCGTCGACCTACCAAACAGAGCTTCTATAGTCCGACTATATTCTCCGGTCGGCATCGACATCAGCGTGACGAGCTCGCTAAAGAAATCCTCCTCGGCCTCTGTATATACATTGGAATATAGCAGGATAGCGCTCGGTAATAGGTATCTTTCTTGATGTGCTGGCGCGACGAGAGAACTCACGAGTGGGTCTTCGTAATCTTCCGGATTGGCTGGCTAGACGACAACCTCGTAATCTACCAGAGACACTACCTCAGGTCGATACACCCTGGAGAATATCCGAGGGTGCACGGAACACACTATTTCCGTGTACCGTGTTTCTCCCAACCTGAAATACGAGCGTCACTGATCGAATGATGCATGATCATCCTTCCCTCTCCCGGTGTACGTCCAGCGATCAGTCAATATTCGAATCAACCAATCAAATCTTTTTCTTACCTTTCAGTCTTTATTGTATGCTAATTATTGTTTATCATTTTTTTTTGACAGGGAAACATTTGTATTTATAAAATTATCTTCTTATTTTTTTTTTATGGTTAAAACATTAAAAAAGGCTTGACAATATCGAAGATGTTGTATTGGGTGAAAAAATACTTAACTTTATTCTGGGGGTCAAAGACAAACAATTTTTCTTAATTTAGGCTACAATCAATCTTTATTTTGCTTCCTGACAGGGAGACATTTATATTCGGAGAATGATTTTTTTATTTATTAAAAGAGTAAACGCAAAACTTGAGCATTCGCACATTGCTCGATTTTATGTCAATTCTACTCACACACACTGTTAAAAATCCGGAGTGTTAAATGCGATTGGTGTGAACTTGTAACCAGTGTTGACTGATTTGGTGTTAATAATAACACTTTTTGCAGTGTTAAGTTTACACAAGCGGGTGGTGTTCAAATTGTGGGGCTTCCACCTCAAAACTTTAAACCCATATATATTTGAAATAAGTCGAAAATCCATTAATTGTTAGCAATCGATGCAGAATCATTGCACAAATAAAAGCCAAAGAACATAATTGAATTCCATTTGGTTACTTCTATTATGAACTAAAAAAATCCGGTGTTAATTTTTTAACACCGGATTTTTAACAGTGTACAGATTCTGTAGGTTTGAAAGAAAAATCAAAGGTATTTCATTGGGCGAAAAAAATACTCAGTTTTATAAATTTTCTTAAAAAAAAATATGTCTAAAAAAATATGAATATTCAAAGGAAAAAATTTTCTAAAATGTTCACCTTCGTCAAAAACCTCCATTACGAGAATGTCAAAAATCGTTCAACATATTTCCTCATAGAGATATATTTTATTTATAATGCGTAAACAATAATGAGACCGCGATATATAAGATTCTTTACTGTCAATAGTTTCCTTAATAATTTTTTTTTTTAATATTTGTTTCAGGAACCAGCACAGCAGGACAGACTCGCCAGACTGAGGCATCGGCTCGATCAGCAACAGAGCAAGCTAAATCGGCTGCGACTTCTCAGGTCGCAGACTGATCAGTCGAGAGCCAACAATGCCACGCTGAGTAAGTAATATTTAATTAACTGTTATTATATGTAGACGCGCTATTTGCGCTCGTTCGAGTTGATATAATTAGCACGTGGAGATGAGCGTCACTTCGAGATATCAGTCGAGTGAATATATACTGGCCTTTGACCCTGCGGAAATTCCATATCCTGCGGTAGTGCTATACGCGGCATATTGGAATGAGGAATTATCGATACTGGCACTGTGATCTATGCTAATATGGATGGCTTAAGGGTTCAATTAGACTGCAATGCACTTCGACAAGCCCTTGCATATTCAGGCCTCGCTACGTATTCAACCTGCCATGCATATTCTCATCAAAGGATTTATGTGCTGTTAACAGACAGACGTTTTCATATAGCCAAATGAAAAAAATCATTATCGTAATTAGCATTCGCATATTTTTTGTTGTTGTATAAATAACATAAGCTTTGACTCATGAGTTTTTGTTATTGAGAACTTTGTCCACTTTTTTTTTAGTATATATGAGGTAGTTTTGGATAATTCAGTAAGCTTTCAACCCTGACCCCTTCCAATTCGTTCCATAATTTTTTATAGTAAGCTATAGGCTCGAAAAATTTCTTACCGAAACTTCTTTTTTTCATGAAGATTTTAAATTCACATTTTTTCCAAGAATAATATTGCGGTTGAGCAAGAGATAAACTATGTTAGTTTCCCTTCAGATGGCGAAAAAATGTTAAGCCGTTTATTGATTTTTTGCTAAGCTACTCAGCTATCAAAATCAGGACAATGCTTTGCAAATAAATTGGGCATATTACGAGGAAACTTTTGCAGACATAAATTTTTTTACCACCGGTAAAAAATCATTATTACCCAGAATATTTATTTTTTTTTCTTTTTTATCATGAAATTATCATGAAAGTATTTTACGGATTTTTCTTTTTGTTAAAGTCGAAAGGGTGACGAATTGTAGAATAAGCGGATTTACGAAAAAGAACAATTTTATTTAGTGACAAAAAAAAATGGTTTTACAAGTTTTTACTCTTTGTTTTTATTCAAGTATGATGCATCTTGCCCCTGAGCCAACAAGCCCCGATCTACCCTAATCGCGTGACAACGCTCATCGACCTTCCAATAGCTGGAATTACAGCTGCGGGAAATCGATAGTACCGTATCATAGCCTCCGAGATCCTAATACCAATTGGGATCTCTCGGCAAATATTTGTTCTGAAGCGCTAAGGGACATGCCTGAACGAAGGATAGTGTAGCCCAAGTCGAAGCCGAAGAGATCAGATTCCTTGCCTCCCTTGTCGGGAGAATCGCGGTGGGAATAACAGAGAACAGACTGAATTGGAGAGTTGCTGAGTATTCGGGACAGATATAGTGTTGCCACAGGTACAATAGCTAGGAGGAGTATAGGTTGGAGACTGAGAGAAATGGTAACAAGTTGGCAAGTCTCGGGTCGAGTACCTACACTGGAAACGAGAAGGAGAATTATTATTAGAATTATTAAGAGTAATTGGAGTCAGCTATTGTTAAGGAGATGCTGGAGTAGATTTTGTTATCGACATTCGTTGGTAAAACTAGGCTACATCGTAGTTTTGATTTTTCATCGTTAATACGCTACACATATGCTTCAAATTTTACAGGATTAGAATATAAAACAATATTTTATATTATAAAATCTCCGGAAACCAAAATGGCCGCCAGGGTTTGAAAGGATCGCGTATTTGGTGATATAACAAAATTCTCGAACTCGTATACGTCAAAACGGAATGTACGTCAATTCTTTAGCTTTCTCTGATTATTCCAATAGCATCGAGAAGTCTAATACACAAAAGGAATTCACGCAAAATTGAAACTACGTTCACGTAGTCTGTTCGCTTGTGACAAGTGGGCAGACTAATTTTTTTCTTAAAAAAAAAGCATCTCAGATATGAGATACAAAATGCATCAAAATCTCTGCGTTTTCGTAAGGTCTTCAAGTAATCGATACGACCATAAAAAGTAGTAATCACCGGACATTTCAGCGAGTTACTCGAAAATTAATTGCAAGAAATTGCAATTTATTTCTAACTTTGCATAACGTGTCTGTTTACTTCCTTTTTATTATTAAATTTCTGAGTAGCACTTCGATTGTGAGTTGAAACGTTAAGCTGGAATTTTCAATCTCCCAATACCTCTACTCATTTTTATATTATATTATATTAAGCTTACAAAGAAGGCACAAATTTACAATAATTAATTCCTAACAAACATGAATTTTTGCAGAATATATGATAGCACTACATCGTGCTGATTGAACTTTGTAAATTCACAATTCAGCATAAATGTGTAGAGTACATTTTTTAAAAATATTTAACAATTTCTCGTACTTTGAATCAACAATACAAAAAACGTCGGGTCAAAAATCTTTGGAAACGATTTCATGACACCCTGACAAGGATTTGGGCGATATATATATATATATATGGTAATGTATATATCCATAATATCCACCAGAAGCTATGTATACGCTATGTGCTATACAGCTGAACCTATGTCAGGATCCACGAGGATGATGAAGATGCTGCTGTTGGTCGGGCCTATGTATATAGATAGATAGTTGAGGAATAAGGGAATCGCATATTTAGTCTTATGCAAATTGTCATCAACGTTCCAGATGTTGACGCGAGCGTAGCATTCGCGTGTACGACAAGCTTCGTGAGTACGAGCCTGAGGAATACACGAGGCAATGAGTTCTCTCGTCGTCGTCCGGGTCGTTTGTAGCACACAGAGCGATGCAACGCGAGATATCGCATGACGAGGAACACACCAAGTGTCTCCTGTCTCATTCAACGAGAGCGTGTGTATATAGGTATATAAATATATATGGGTTATTACACCTGAAGTGGGCCACCCCGTTTCGAAATGTCTAAAATAAATTTCATAATTTTCTTGTGAGTAGTTTTGAGTACCTAGAATAAGTACAAATTATTTCAGATTTTTTAATCCTCCATGTCACCTAGATTTATACATTTGTTAGGGCTAAGCAAACCTTACCCCTAACAAATCTTTTTGCCGCAATTTTTCGTTCTTTAGGTTCTTCACTTTTTTATTTTTGTGTTTTTTTTTTTCAATTCGTTGTACATAAAAATCGGTCTATTAAATATACGAAATGTTATAACATAAAATGTAGATCTTTGAATTTAATTTCCACTGAAAATTTTTCATTTTTGGGCATTATAAATTTCATGCATTTTTACCAGCAACTAAGTTAAAAAAAAAAATTGTTGAAAGGGACCATTTAAATTTCACTCCAAAATTGAGAAAATGTTCGTTATTGTGTCTTCGTTAAAATGATTGATTTTCACAACAAAGATCCGAGTTGAAATTAAGAATACAAAACAAAAAAAATATATCTCCAACTATTGTCGCCCTAATATACTTGAAATAGGATACATAATATATATGATCTTTTATGTACGATATACATTTTTAAAAGAATATTTCCGGTATATAAATTATCCCGCGGAAGCCGCTAGTCCGGATTGTGCTCTCAGCTTGAACCGGACGCGAGTATACGCGACTGCAGACTGCTCGACGTTAAGCTACGGTGTCTTGTATCTTGAGAGCTCACAGAAATTAAGTACGTGGAAGAAGCGGGAGATGCGAATATGCATTGCAACCTGGAAGTGCCCGAGAGAAATCGTGTGTACTTAAGAAGGGGACGCGGGGGAAGGCCAAAGGGGAAAAGGGTGAATATAAGAGGCAGGAAAGGGAGGATGAAGGTGCGGGGGATGAGTAAGTGATGAAAATTATCCGGGAAGTAGTCATTCGCGAAATTGTGGCTCTCGTTATAAACCCCACACGCTCACTCTTTTTCACTTGAGCTATTGAAACTTCTGCCGCCGATGTAAAACTATAGTGGAGCTCATATTACATAAGTTACATAGGTGTCTATGAAAATCTGCAACCGCGCCTCTCATTACTGTAACCTTTTTGCTTAGTGATGTAATTACGACGAATTATGAGTATAATCAGAAAGCGGTCACGACAACGCAGTAAAAATTTCGGACGCAGTCGCAAAAATAAGTGTTAAACTAATACTAATAATCGTATTTTTTACTGCTACTGCTACTAATTTCCTTTCTTTCGCTTTTCTACTGCTGAGCTTTCTTTTCTTTCTTCTTATTTTCCATCATTGCTTCCTGATCTTTCCCAGATATCCCTGAATGCTTTCCTCGAACGATATTGCCACGAGCCTCATCGCCACTAAGGCTCTCCAACAATTATATGATCCAAGGGTGCGGTAACTTAACGAGTTTTCCGGCTGGGTGTGTCGGTCTCTGCTCTTTCGGCACGCGTTCAATTACCGGCTTAATCCACATCCTTAATCAAGAATAACGCGTCTACTTACCCACCCTCCTGTTTCCGGCTTTTTGAGCGAAACAAAGCGCACGCTATGCATTAACCAACGCAGTAAGAAGATTCTTTGAAGTAACAAACACCGTTGTTACCAAATTTTACTAATTTTTCTCTCTTTTTTTTTTTTTGTTTATCTCGGATGTCTGTTAAATTTGAAAAATAACACAAAGATTTTCTAAATTTAGCGAAATTAAACCAAAAAAAAATGTAAGTTAGAAGTGACAATCTGATACTTTGATAAAACGTTAATGTGTAAAATCATTGATTACACTATTGAAACTTATGATGAATTCAAAGATGTGGAACATTTCTCGGAATAAATCACGGCATTCACAAAGTTAAAATGATTAATTTGTAGTTAAAGATTTAATTATATCACGATTCTTATCTAAAAATACAAAAAAAAATTGTAAAAACTTTACATGAGGCTGCAGTTTTAAAAAAAAATGTAGTACGTCAAAATTTGGAATAAACTGCAGTTCCATCAAGCACTAACTTTCTGCAGTGAGAGCGAAAAAAAATTAATATCCTGATGAAAAATGTTCAGATCACCCAAATTTTGTAAAAATTACTTTTTCACAATGTACTAAAATTTTTCGTTGAGGTCGGCGAAAAGAAAATCGATTTTTTTTTTAACCACCCTACATACATTTTTTTCGTATATTTCCTAGGGGAAATATTACGGATAATATAGTTTACTCTTACTTTCTAACTTTAGCTCCCTCATAGCGGAAGTAAAACGGGAACTTTTCGTGAATTCTTTTTTTTTTTACGAGATTTTCATGTCAATATACTCCTAATGATGTGAAACGTCGAAAAAAAGTGCGGTCTAGCAAAAACCTCCGGTGTTTGTATGTGTATATGTGTGTGTGTGTGCGAAGAGTAAAAAAAAAATTGAATCTCCTATAACTTGAGAGCCTGGGCAATCTCACTGTAATTTAGCACGCTAAAGGAGCCTTTTGCTATCCTTCTACCGCCTCAAGTTTAATTGAAATTCATTATATTTTTTAAGTTTAAATAGAGCTTGATTTTTTTACATGCAAAAGGGCTAAAACTTTGACAGAATTGCAAAACGTATTGCATTTGGATAGAACTGACAGAACGGTTTCAAAATTTTCGACATTTAAAACAAAAAAATTTACATTTTTTCAAGTATTCTAACTGGAGACCGGCTCTGTGTATCGAGCTGATATTTAACATATAGATGAAACAGTCATCACCCGAAACCTGTGATGAAATTGATAAAATTATACAATGTCATAAAAATGTTATAAGAGTACAATCAAAAAAAAAAAAAAAATGCAAAACGATGTCAATACCAAGACCGGTCCCACGATGTAGCTGAAATTTTACACATAAATGGAGCAATGACAACCCGACTGTCATGGAAATATTCTTTAATAACAATGAATAAAATTAATAAAATTTTCTTTTTTAAAAACTTAAAATTCGGTTTGACCAAAATAGATTATAAGGTGTTAAAATGAGAGTCAGTGAAATAGTGGCCCTTCCAAAAAACATATATATAATTCCGAGTGTATTTCGTGTAGCATCGCGTCATGTATTTAATTTTTAATTTTTCACGTTTCTCCGCGTGTTGATTGTCATATATACGGAATTATAAAGCTCATGTATTTCGTCGTCGAGCGACACTGGCTCTCTACACTGAAATATGTGCTCCGGGATATATAACGGCGTGCTTTTGGCACGTAATTACGAGGCCATTCGCGGAAGCTCGTTGATTGCGAGAGTCGAGAGAGCGAAGCGCAGTGAAAACAAATTTCCGTCGCGCACTTTGTTTCTCTGTCTCTTTCATCGAGCTCTCTTTCACATAGTCGAGCCACACTGTTTTCGGCTTTGATGTAACTCTCGATCAATTTGCGGCGTGTGCATCACTCTCGGTCCATTGAGGAGCTGATGCAGTCAACCTTTAAGCTTCATTTAATTTAACTGTATGATGGACATAAGCGAATTTTCACATTAGGGCGTGTCATATATGGTTATACATGGAACATTGCTTAGTTAGACATACTCAGCGGGTAAATTATTTTCATTATTGCCTCCACATAGAGGAAGCTTAGCTTTCGGGAATTTTTTTTTTTTTATATGTCTGCAAAAGATTTCAAGTCCAGTAAAATCTGAGATATCCAGCTGCAATTTTCGACATGATTTCACCATTATTGATTGTCAATGATGATTTTAGTCAATGAAACTGTCGATATGTCGGTAGATTTCGATTTTGGTGAATAGAAAAGAAAATATGCCGTCACGAAATAAAAAAATGTTTGAAATTATATGTGTGTCTTCTATCTATGAAATGTAGTGTTGGTATTGAAATCCAATCTAAAATCACCACGTTTTCTGACACTTTGTCTGAAACATGAATAAAGAAAAAACTGATTTTTTAATTTATAATTTAACTAATGGAAATTTGTGAGTTTGAGTCTTTTTTTGTCTTTTCAAAGTTTACAACATAAAATATACATATACATTTGTAATTTTATCAAATCCACAAAATCTCTGTGTTATTTTTCAAATTCGACAGAAAAATTTGAGAAATTAAAAAAAGATCTGTCAAATTACACAGCAAGGCTATTTTATTATTATTTTTTTTTACTTTGTAGAGCAATCAAATTTAAGATATAGAGCAATGAAATCAAAGTATTTTTTGGACGCACTATTATCTGACCTCTCAGACCTATTTAGAAAATTAAAAAAATAAAAACAATCATTCTATTGAAATAATTACGAATAAAAATGTTTATTATGGGATTTTTAAAGTATAAATTAGGGAGAAAATTATATTGACGACCCAGCATAGACGATAAATTCAATTGCGAGAGATTGCTACTCGACATAAAGTGGATTTGAACCTGCGAGGTAGAAAATTGACCGTCGGACGATAACGATAGTAGTTATGATAATTTAGATCGCAGTGGGTAAGGCACATCGCTATCGCACTGTCTGCCCGGACAGCAAATGCTTTTACCGCACGGCGTTCTATTAAGTCGCGAGAAATATAAATTCTCATGACAGCGTCGTTTTCACGTTTTGCATATTTGCCAGAGAACAGCAGCGAATAGTTAGTATAAACATGTCGACGTATAAACAAAATTGGAATATATAGTTTACACAGGCAATATATATACATATATATGTTGTTTGCAATGTGTGCAAATTTGCGAGCTTTGCACATACAAGCCACGCAGTTTTGGCAATTTGGCTTTGATCATCAATACGTCGACGGATTATCCACACTCTCTCCATCTATAAATCAATATAAAATCGGAGTGCATTCGTTAATTTAACGTTTTATCCTGTCCTCGGCAAAATAATTGGATACACTTTGATCCTGATATCGAGGAGGGACTTGGAAATAGGTTAACTGCTTTATTTGACGCACTATTGTCGGCCAATTATTACATCAAAGTGTATATTCATCGAACGTGCTTAAAGCACAGCCGTGTTACTTTTTTTTTTTTTTATTCTGCGCTCTGTATTTCCGGAGCGAGAAGATCGGAAATCGAATGTCTACGTTGGTCTTGTTTCTCTGGAATTTGTGAGACTCGAGGGGGCCTGAGACTTCATCGAATTGGAAAAGTTCAAGTAGATTGTAGTAAAGTAGATAGAGGCAACCTTTCTTAGTGGTACGATGTCGGATATAAGAGCGTCCTTTCATAAGCTTTCAACTTGTAACAAAATATATAGAATATTCAACAAAAATGTTATGCAAATTTTTATGCACCAGACTTATATAATACATGGATCATCGTGATCGATATATAGCATGGGATTCACCATGTTATTTTTCTTTTCTGTTAAACTTCCAGAGTTTTGATGAGAAGATGGAACAAGGAGAACATTTTTTTAAAGGCTCTGCATATTTTATGACTGGCTCGAGTTTTTGTTAGGTTAATTTTAAGGTAACAATAAAAAGCAAAAACCTTGCTTCCTGATTATTTTCCAGCTTGCACAAAGTTGCCTCTATGAGGAAGTATGTCGATCATTTTTGGCTGACTCGTAGGGGGAAGTTTTGAAGAAATAAAGCGATCGAAGACGCGCAAGAATGTTTGTGAGTAATGTTGATGGAAAAGTAAGAACGAGTTGTTGTATGATAATGCATAAAAATATAAGTTTCTATTAATATTGATATTTGTGGAGTAGGGGGGGCTTCGCCCCCGCAACCCGCACCGGGGCTTCGCCCCTGAACTCCATTGGGGGCTTTGCCCCTGGACCCCGTCACTCCCGTGGGCAAACTCGCACCGCGGCTATTTCAGCGTAGTCGAAAAAAAAGTATCGTAAGCAACACGGTCGGAGTGGATATTCACCTCGTGTTCATATTCGAATCTCATGCTCGGTGGAAATCTCCTACTTTCCGCCCTAGTAGCATAATGTACTATTAACCTTGACTTAATTCAAGCATTTTTGTTCACAAACGTATTAAAACTCTAGTTGGCAGCTTTAAAAAAAAAATGAAAGGAGCAAAATTGATCCTGCAGAGGAAAAGTACGAATGTAGAATATATACGTTTCTGCATCAGCAAAATTCGTATCTACGTACTAATAGTGGAAATTCTGCAAGGCTTCCTACGTATACGTGTATTAATGGACCTGCGGGTATTACTTTGAACGTGTCTTCGTATGACGTGAACAGCTCGCGCACAGGAATATCCACCAGATGCATTTATGGAGCAGTAAGAGAGAAAGAGACGAGCTCTGGTGGAGGTATTGGACCTGCAGATTTCAAGCACTTTGAAGTATGCATGTGCTACGTTTTAATCGAAAATCCCGTTCTCTTGTAATCTTACTATTTTTATATTTTTCTTATTTTATATTTTCCAAAATACTCACGAATTATCCGGTACCAAAACTCGGACCTTTATAAACCGGAGCAGTACAAACATACAGTTTTTTAAATAAATAAAAGTACCCTTACAAGCAAACACCACAACAGTAAAAAGTAAATTTAAAATTGTGTAGTTTTAACAGAAAGATTCAATCACCAGACGTCCATAGAAGTTTTGTGTTATATTGACACACATTTTTCAAATCAGTTTTAAAAATTTTAATTACAGAAAACGTAGATTAATAATGTTTTAAAAAATGTGTATTTTAATTTTACACAAATATTGTACTATTTTTATATTTAAAAAATGTATAATTTCCTTCTTACACAATATTTTTGTCATCTTTAGACAATATTAAAGTGACAAACTTGTACAAGTATTTTGTCATTTCTGATTTAAAATTCTTTTGTTCTAAAAAATGTCTCTTAATGTGACGTTTATTTTTCTTTGGGAATTGAAAAAGTGTTCATAATCTTCGTGTTACTTTACAAATTTAACAGAAAAATCCATATAGAACACAAAATATCTGCCAAATGATTAACGCAATGAGCATTTCTATTTTCTTTTAAATCTAACACTCGAATATTACCCATACACTTTTTACCGCGATCGTGTTAATTTTTAGCGATATATTCAGCGCATTTTAGTTCATAAGTAAAACTTATTTTATTAACAATAGTAATAAATTTAATTAATATTTCGTGGAATAATAATTTTTAATCCACTTTTTTGTGGATTAAGAATTTTTCCGCTCGAAGAATTGTTCAAATATTCACTTTATTCTTTTTTTACCTTATCACGAGATTAAATGTGTTGAAAGTTTTGTAATAGGGGAACCGAATAATTTTAACACACTTGCTTGTGTCAACTCAACACCGATGAATAGAATCGCTATAAATACCAAATAGGTTAAAACGACCTTACATCAATCGGCGGTTAACACGTTAGATTTTTGACAGTTTACATACCATATTGTCATTCGTTCTGCGATAGCAATTTATTTTACAACATGATTTTTGCGTTATCGATAAAAAAAAGCCATCGTTTTTACAGACAGAACTGGAACGACATCGCCACAGAGAGAAATGAATGTATATATGTATATATATATATATATATATATTGAAAAGAGAACGACAGAAATAAAATCCTTTTGATCCGAAAAATTTCTCGTATATCCGTCTGTGGGATATGTGCGTGTGTCATTCGGAAGAGCGCGCGCGAGCGGCGTGTGACGCGGAAGGCGAACCGGAAATCCTATCGATTCTCGATAATCCCATCGTTCTCCAGCGCGCACATCAGCCGAGCGTGTTCGTTGTTCGTTCATTTTGCCGAGCCAGAGAGAGGCCCTAAAATTACGAGCAAAACGAAGGAACACAAAATCACCTCAAAACTCGAGAGGTATCTGTGTCGTACATGCTCGTCCGTGAATGTATTTAAAAAAAAATGTTACCTAGCTGGATATGTCGAGATAACACACCGGAAAAGTGCAACGTGACAAATTTATACTTGTCAACGAAAAAAAAGGGCTCCCGGATGAGCGAGGTATAGCGTCATGGGAAAACTTGGTTTCCGCGGGAAGAAACTCGTTGCTAACGTTGCTCCTTTAGAGCGAACACGTACATTAAACCACTAGTGCTGGGCGTTCATCGAGACTCTTGTGAAAAGTGTGGAGGAAAAGCTCTCATCTCGCTTCGTCATACGTACTTCCTTTCTGCTACAGTCTTTATACTTGGTTCTTTTTATTTTTCCTTACTTTCGTTTCTTCTCTCTTCTCTGCGTCTCGAGACACTATATATACTGACTCTCCGCGTTTGCGAACTGTAGCGTCTCGCTTCTCGTTTATCGTGCATCGTGGCGAAGTGATAAAAACCCGTGAAGCAACGGACAGAGCTTTTACGCCAGAATTCTCTGGTATATAGGCGCTCAAAGTAGCACGCATCAAAGAGCAAATATAGTAAGATTTACTGTCGCATAATAAATATTAAATTTTGGTGCAGATTTTTCACAGAAATTATCCTTATTAAAAGTTTCTATTGATTAGAATTTTTCAGTACTTTGAGATGAAATACAAATCTTCAAATAATCAATGACTTAGATGGTATCCAGTGCATTGATTTTTAGTAACAATAATTTGAAATAGTTATGAGTTATTTGTTACAAAAAGGTCTAATAAAGCCGACAGAAAATTTAATTTTTTAAATATCAAATGAATTCTCTTATTTAATCTTTTAGAATTTACTTCAAAATTTGATTTTTTTTTGTTTAATGTTTCAATAGTCGCGAACTTTATATTTGGTTGTCAATATACTTTAGTCATCTTTACGAGAAAAAAAAGAATCCTTTTACAATATGTTTATTATCATTTTTTCGAAAAATATTTGGCACTTCTAATTGAACAATTCATTTTTTTTTTTTAATTGTAATTCATGATAATGATTTGCGGATATAAACGTTTTTAAAACATGGTGTTAGCAAACAATTAGAGTTTTTACAAAAATTATTGTATCGTAATTTTTTTCCAATATTGTTGAAACTTCTGAAAAAAGAATGATAATTTGTTTTTGCACGAATTTATAGAAATCCATGTTTTTTTTAGTCTTGGCTAAGAATTATCGGATTTTAAAAAGAAAAACGATTCCCCAAAATGTGAAATGAAAAATGTTGAATAAGAAATTTGAATACATATTTTTTTTTTTCTTTTGGCTGAAAAAAATGTGTCTCAAAGGATAAACTGCCAATTAACCTGCAGTTTGATTCAGCCTGTTATTCTTCAATTTTCACGCAATCCCACAATGTTCTCTAGGGTGAAATGTCGCCCGATAATTATATCTGTGTATTCTACCAATTTTATGCCGAGAATCGAGCATTTTTCGTTTATAGATACTCGAGATACCAGGCATCAGGTAGTAAATATAATAACTTTACTGTGATGCTCGTGCCCGGGACACTGAACTTCTAAAGAAAAAATATTTTCAATAGAATTTTTTCGAGGTACTCAATGTGGGCAAGAGGATATGTTTTACTACCTCTCGTGCTTTATATCGGCTGAATTTTTTTTTTTAGTATTTCGGAATTTACAGATTTGAAAAATAAATTAAACGAACTAAAGGTGTAATGCTTATTTTTACATAAAGTAAAAAACTCATTTTTCTCTTTCTCTTAAAAAACAATGGACGATAATATGCACTTCATGTAAAGCTAAATTACAGTATCAGAATTATAAATTATGTCTTACCTGAATAAATAGCGAGGAGGTAAAAAGATCTACAAAAAAAAACACTTTTTCAACCATTGTTTCCAAAATGACGAGCCTTGACCAAAAATTATTGACTATGAAATTTAATTTAATTTCAATCAAGAAATGAAAAATTTATTTCATAAAGTTAAAAAAAAAAAGATGAAATCTGAAAGATAAAATAGGCTAATCAACATTGAATCGCCACCAGTTTGTTCTGCAGTATTGTCTTGCATAGCCAGAATTTTCTCGAGGATCAAAAGACGACGCCCATAATTATATCCACGTAACCGATGAATTTTATCCCGAGAGTCGAGCAAACTCCGGGATGCTTCATTTTCGTGAAAAGTTTTCCGTTGCGAAGCAGCGAATGTGCGAGGGGTAAAAGAATGCAGACAAGTTTTACTGAGTCGAAAGAACAAGTGTCTGTTGTTCCGGCTTGCGCTCTACAGTCTCGCTTCCGCCGATTTGCCTCGATATCGGTCTTCATCAATGACCCCATCTGTGTAACAGGCTCCTTCTCCTGAAAATGATATTCCCTCCCTGTTTCTCTATCCCTCATTGTTTTCCTTGCTTTTAAATACTCCTCTCGGATTGAAACAAGAGTGCTCTCGAAACTATGAGCGGAACTCGTGACTGAATGAAGACCTAGACATTTAGAACGTTATCTGTATAACGAAGGTATAGCCACTTGTAAGCATAAAAGAGCGACCAATCTCAGCGAGTTCAAATTCCATTTCAACTTTTAGCAATGGCTTAAGGTGGATCAAATAGATTATGAATAGATTATTATTACTATTGATTATAAATAAATAGCTAAACGAGCGGGGGGAGGATTTTTTTTAAAGATCCTCCAGATCAAAGGTATCAGCGGATTTACAAAATCAGGAAATAGAGTTGGTGTTTTTACCAAGCAGGAGCCACTTAAAGTTTTGACTTTTCTTAACATTTGCTCAGCTGAATTGGTATAGAATGTTACAAACATAACGAGACGCCATAAACTTGAATCCTATGAGTGCTTGATTCTGGATGCGTGATCCAGAATCAGTGTCCCAACAACCCTAAAACTCATTCACAATAGTATCAGTCAACAAAACTAATTTTAATACTGACAGAAGTATAGTTCATCCTAATCCTGAAATAATATACTTATTTTATATTTATTGGATTACTCTAGAAGAAAAAATATAAATCTCTGAAAATCATTTTTTTTTACTGACACGGCCCCCTTAACAAAACTATACTAATGTATCTAATTCCTAAAGGAAGCTATGAATAAAAATGAATAAAACACTTTCTCGTTAAGAAAAGTTAACGACTAATATCTAATTTTGTACTTGGATTATAGGAATCAAGCTGAATCAATTTTCATTTTATGTTTCAGCAATTTCCTCAATATGCCAATAATAATCTTTAATTCTGTCAAAGGATAGTTGTTTTATCGAAGAGTTTCCGCATTCAAAGTTCTGACATATTCTGACAACTCTAACATATATAATCATAATAATAATTATTATTGAACATAGCGTACAAAAGAAGAGTTATACGTCAGTTTGGATAACGTGTCAGACTGTTTGTTTTGCCAACAGCAGTGATACTATACGCTGTTTAGTCGAACCCTCGTATATTCGTCCAAAGACAATGTATGTGCATAGCATGGAGGTTTTCGTGCTGAGAAGCACACGCGGAACGACAACTGGGCTCTCCGTTCGCGTCCACTAATTGGAATTGGAAACTGGTGAGAATGAAAGAGACGGGGAGAGATCGACACCTGGATATAGGACCTGTGAGATTGACGCACGGGCATTATTCTCTCGTCCCAAAATCGCCGGAAACACCGCAGCTTCCCTGTTAGGCATGCGTCAAACATACCGTAAGCTTACACTATGAGGAAGCCAAAATTGTTCAACATACTTCCTCATCGAGGTAGCTTTGTAAAAACACAAGTCTTTGTCAAAGGTACTGAATAATCAGGAAGCAATTTGCAAAGTTCTACATTGCAAGCTTGTTTAGAGATGCCGATACGGTTAATTGTTCCCGAGATATTACGGATTTTTAGACATTTTTTTAGATTTTCTTTTTTTTTTTGTGTGGCTGAATTGGTATGGAATGTGTCAAATATGGAAGCATTTAAGAATAAACTATATATGTATTAAATTAAAGAGTATATTTTACTCGAGCTACTCAAGTATATTCATTTTCCAAATATTTGTATCACTGAACGCCATCCGCAACAACGTCTTTCTGCGCTTTTATTTTTATTTTAATATAGATTTTCCACACAGTGTATGTTGTTAATACGACTCCAACTTAACGAATGAAAACAAAAAACATTTCGTAACGAGTTAAAAATAAAACTTGAACGAAAAGGAATTTTAGCGTTTTAGAAAGGAATTTCCACTGTTCCCTGGGACTTAACGTGGTCCATCCGGGTGAGGATGAATGAATCAAACCGCGTCCACAAATCACAATGCGTGAATAATTTGTAAATTAAACCGCTCGACGCGTGGCAAGTAAATTCGCCGTTATCCAATTATAAAATATAATCGTGTGCACTAGAGCATTGTGAAACAACAACGAAAACGCGAGAGTTCATGTAACATAATGGCTTATTAATTCGGCAGCTGCAGTGGTGTATATGGGGCATTCCATTTGATGGTTTTGATCTAGGTCTGACCCGTGATCCTTCCGACTGGGTCCGCAATTTTTTTATATGATTGGCATCCTCTTCTAATAACTAATAATAACTCTAAAGAGCACTAATTTTTAAGTGGGCCGGCGATTCCTTTTATTTTGTCGGCCGTTTTTCAATAACAAAAAAATGGAAAAGGTTAGAAAAAAGGCTACAATTGTTTTGTATGTAACATATGATTTATCGATTTTTTTTCATATTTTTCCAATGTATATATTTCATTTCGTAATAAACGTTAAGTAACCTCAACATTTATTTGGGAAAAACTGAAAAAATTCTCGAATTTTCTAGTTGGCTCTCTTAAATGAAAATTGAGCAATTGACTCGTGTACGGATGAAAATTGGCAGAAGTGGAATTAGCCCGAGGGCATGTGGCTCCCATTGAGTATGTCGGATCACCTCAAGAATTTCGATTGACCCTTGACCTCCCAACCAGCTCGAGAACCTCATGGCCCTTGGACCCGAGTCTCTCGCCCAGATGAAACGCAGCACATCTAACAGCCGTGCGAAATACACCAAGACATCCTGTGTCCTCGCACCTGTTAGCTCGCCAGATAAATCGCAGGAGTGCTCTCGTGGCTTTCGCAAGGAAATGAACCAGACATAAGAGGCAACCTCGACGCAGTTCGCACACGATAAAATCGGTGCATTGCGCTTTGCTCTCCTCTCAGCTGCTCGTCGTCTCGTAATTATTCTCCAGAGATAAAGTACTAGGGATAAGAGCTCTTGGTGGGAGGAGGGGGGGGGGGGGAGGGGCGGACGTCCTGCTCAAGACAACTGAGTAATTGGAGGAAAAAAGAGAAACAACAAAAAACGTTGAAAGACTAATAGGATTCAAGTCATGTATTTCGTGTCGTTTTCGATGGCTGCGAGTTTTTCACGTAAATAAGCTTACGGAGTTCGAATTCCTCGGTTTGTATTTCAAACTCAGTGATGAATTGTTTAAATAAATTGCAGTTACGTATCACGGAGAGACTTTTATTGCGCACTCAAAAAATCGTGACACTTGTAGTATGTATATGTATCTTTGCGTGCGTGTTCACATCCATCCAGACATTTCTTTTCTAATCCATTTTTTTTCTACGCTCTGAACCGTTCTGAGTGTCTTGACATGAAAATTTCGAAAAGAAAAAATCATCATCAAAAATCGTCATGAAAAAAAATAGTTGTCAATTAATTGAATACAATAAGTCTTGATTACATTTGTTTACCAATAAAGAATTACACCTTCTAAGTCGGAATAATTTGGCCTTAAAATGATCTACCAATGCATGATTTATTTGACTGCTACTGTCGGTGGATTCTTGATTTTATATCAAATAAATAAATAAAAAAGAACGTAAAACGTGCAGTACCGCAATCTATTGTAAGTACTAAGCTTCTGTCGCAATACAAGCAGACATGGAAAATACGATGCGTCCCATATTGTTGGTATTGTTTTCCATCTTCCATCTCGAATTGGCCGACCTATTCTTACCATTGGTATACAGAACGAACGTCTTATGCGATTTTCTCTGATAACTTTCCACCCATGCCCGTGTACACTCGATTTGTACTATCGTTCGTGCAATATCAGTGGTGGAGAGTTCTCCTCGTGTATTCCCGAAGGAGCATCGAGAATGTGCCATAGCCAGCATTCGAGACTTCTTCCAATTCGTATTACCCGCATGGAGAAAGTGCACCAGGAGGTGGAGAAGGTATCGGAGGCAACCGAGTCTCGAGAATTCTCGCAAATCATTACTACGACGACGACGACAACGACGACAACTGCAGTTGGAGGACGAATCGAAAGAAAATATCGAATGGCACCTGTGCACCATGGCATCATCAGGATATGCTTCGACTTCACCCACATTTTCCTTCTTTTTTTTTTTTTATTTCTTTCTCCTCCGACTTTTTTTCATTCTTTTTTCTTTCGTCCGTAATCCGATACGTCGCTTCAAGAGTTACGAGTATGCAGACCTCTTGCCAAGGAAATAATCCAATTCTTTTCCGACCTCGCTGCACTGTCCCTCTGGAATAACAGAGTGAGAGCGTACCAACTAAAGTAAAGAGTAGAGAGCACCAACAAAGTATTTCTCTGCACGTACTGCAATCGAAGAAACCGTGCTAGTCCTGACAACTATCGAGACCCAACTATTAAAAGACAACATTTTCTTTTTTTACGTCTAAAAAAGAACCCGTTTTCGCGAAATAATGGACACTGCGTACAAGGAAAAATGCACTTTTGGTTTAAAATATAGCACAATACCAATCATAAAAAGCCTGGAAAGTAGAACATTGCAAATTGCTTCCTCATTATTTTGTATCTTTGACAGAAAGCTTTTTTTTTACAGTGCTTCTTCTACCAGAAAGGATGTTGACCAATTTTCGCTATCTCATGGAGGAAGCTTCTTTAAGAAAAAAAAGCTTTGTCAAGGATATATAATAATGAGGAAGCATCAATTTTACAAGGTTCTAATGGCTGTTCGAGCTTGATAGACATTTGTGGAAAAAGAAAATTGAAAATCTTTTTTCTTTTATGACAGCAATTTTTGTCTTTTTCATGAAGCAAAATCGAAATTTGCCAACATAGCGAACGTTCCTTTTACTAAAGTCATCATTGATAATCAATAATCGTCAAATCACACAAAAAATGCGTTACCATAATTTTGGCATGAACCGGTGAAAAACTTGATTAATTCCTGGGATGCCTAGAAATGTCGAGATAGCGTCGTTACAGCGAGGTCGTTTCTGCATTGTCGATGGTTCACCTCCGGAGCTTAGCGAAAAAATAAATTTAAAAAAACGCTGAATTTGCTTCCTCGACGATTTTTCAACATTTTCTTTTTTTTTTTTTGAGTCTACCTCCCAAGCAACAATGCAATTTTCGTTTTGCTCCTGTCATTCCGCTCTCTCTCTCTCTCTCTCTCTCTCTCTCTCTCTCTCTCTCTCTCTCTCTCTCTCTCTCTCTCTCTCTCTCTCTCTCTCTTTCTCTCGCCTCAGGGAAAAGCGCACGTATAAATGCGCCCACTCGAATCACGTCGCTGTCCGTCCCAGCTGCATTTTCCTCGGCACCTCTCCATCCCTCTTTCACGTTTACGTACTTCTCGCTATCATCCTCTTCGCCACCATCCTTTCACAACCGTTTTACTTCTATTTCTATCTCCCCATTCACCCCCGTGCTTTATTTTTCCATCGTCGCACTCGTTTCTACACGCACCCAATAGTTATACCACCTATCCATATATACTGTTTCCGTCTAGTCTCGCTTAATTCACTGTTCTCAATGTCTATGCTTCTGAGTTATATCCGTGTGTTTCAGTGACATTTTAGTCATAAATAAACTTTTCCTCTGAAAACCACATTCATGTTTCGAGTGAAATTTATGCAAAACCGCACTTATTTCAACGGTATATATTTTTTTCGACGATTTATTGCAATTTCCCTGAAAATTCTGTCAGATTCATAATCAAACAATATTTTTTTAAAGTAAAAAGAAAAATAAATTTTTAAGTGCCGAGGTCGTGAAAATATCGAGCAAATATTCTGTAAAAATGTTTTAAATTATTTTAAAAAAGAGGGATACTTAATTAGACATTCCAATTATCACAGCTATACCACGCAAGGGCAGCGGAAATTGAATACTCCGGGCTAACTGTTAACCACTCGCAATCGTTTCTCGTTTAAACAACAAACTATTTGCCAACTAAAAAGTAGCTCTGGTCGGTAAAACAACACCCTCAAGCACAAACCTTCCTATATATTTGTTGACTCGTCTCTATAAACTGTACTCGACATACACGTATGTGCATTTTCCTCCTTGCCGCAGGCATTTCTCTTGACTGCGTTTCCAACATATATACTTTGAGCAAATTCTCTCGAGTTTGTTTATCGTTCATTTATTTAAACATGAACCGCATGAATACAATAAAATGTTCTGGAGATATATTTTTATTTAGTATCTGCACAGTAACCCTTTTTTTCTTTTTTGTTTAATCGGACTGTCAGTTTTAAATTTAATGAACCATGTTTGATCTATTTTACCGATTGTTTCGTTAATTTTCAAGATGTAACCAATTTTTATTTGATTATTTGTAAATTCAGAAATGAAAAAACACTTTTAAGTATTTATTTGTCAGATTGGAAGTAATTACAAAAAAATGTGTCAAACATACAATTTTTTATTTGTTAAATTGAAAGAAGTAAATTTTTGTTATTCTTTTCTTTTTTATTTCAATGTTTAAGTTTTAAAGTCAGACATTTAAAAAATAGAAGCGTTTGAAACATATAGAATACAAAATTCTTATTAAATTCGAACCTCTTTTTCGATCGTCACCAAATTTCGTACGTTGGCACTGCTGAATATTCTTTTTTGGCTGTTAAAAATTTGAGTTGTTTCGACGGGACCTGAAATGAGTTAAAGCAAAACGTTAATTTTTCAAAAAATTCAAAATTCCATTTAAAAAAAACGAAACCTATGTGTAGATTTAACACAAATTCAATACCGATCGCCGTTTAAGATTGCTTTACTCAGATGCAACTATTTAGCTCAATAGTTAAAAATTTGTGGCAGCTAGATGAGCGTTTACAGTGATTTTTCTTTTTGTTTAAATATGTACAAAGCTTCATCTATTTAAGAAGCCAAAATTGATCAACACACTTTCTCATAGAGGAAGCTTTGTGAATAAAAAAGCTTTGTCAAAGATAGAACATTGTGAGGAAGCAATTTGCAAGGTTCTAATTTGCAGGCTTTTTAACCTACTATTTGCAGTTGTCAATAGCAAATTCTTCTCTCGGAATAAGTGTGTGCAAGCATTCAGAGAGCGAAAAAATAATGAGTAAATCCTGTGCTTCCATCCTCTGTTGGTTCCCTATCTCTCGGCCCTTCTAATTTTGTTTCCGCAGTTAGCGAAGCAAGCAGCCGCGGTAGCATACAAGGTATAAACGTCTCAGTAACAAACCAGGAACGAGTATGCGACCACCGTATGCCGTAACATAGGATAAGTGTTTAGTACATATATATGGGGCATTCCATACCGATTCGATCTGACCCTGGCACTGAACCTTCCGGATTTCATCTCGGATTTTTTATGTTCTTTTTTTCAGACCTAAACCAGAAACCAGGCAACCAGAATTTGTATTACATTTCTTTTTAAACACTTCATATATATTTACGATTATTAAAAATCAACATATTGTTTGCCGGAATTTTGAAAATCGGAAGAAAAAAATCCCACATATTTTGTATAAGGAATCGATATTTTTAAACTTGTACTCAAAACGGGTCGAACCTCGCTTGTATTTTTTTCGATTTTTTTTTTCTTTTTAAAAAGAAATAAATATTTTTTTCAAAGCGTTTATTTTTTTTACTTCAAAGATCAACGTTAAATCATGATATACCTGCATATGGTTGAATCGCGATCATAATAATCGTTTGGTTTTTTTTTCTCTGTGTCAGTACGAAAAATTGCATCTAAAAATCAACGCAATGTGCGAGGTTTTAAAATACCGGAAAAGCATTTGAGTACTTAAAATACGTATTTATAAGATACTTAAAATATACCGTGTACTTAAAATACTGCCCAGCTCTGGAATGTCCCATATATACGTACAACTGAACATTGTGTTTCTAGCAACTGATTTCTCGTTGTTTATTTAGGACCTTTACCTCACCTCTGGATATATAATGTGGTTAGAGCGAGGGTGAAAAATAATTTTATTCTCATCAACCCAAAGACTTTGAATTACGGCTTTCTTCCTTCTTTTTTTAACGCCGCCGTTATCAAAGGCCGAGAAAATGGTTTTTTTCCGGTACCCATGTACTAGCATACACACAGCTTAATTAAACTTTGCTAAGTCTAAGTGATTATATATGGGGCAAAACACGTCAAGTCGGCCGCCTCAATTTTTCATGTCAACAAAATGTCCTCACATTCCTTCAGGATGTTGGTTTAGTCGAAGAAATAACGTAGAATTTTTTCAGATTTTTTAATTGCATATTCCAGCCATTGAAAAACGCTGAAAATAATCATCGTTTATTTTTTAACGCCAATACTACGGGTCGCAAAAAAAAATCATAACAACTTCAAATTTTTGGATTTTCAGCGTACTTTCCAACAACATTTTTTGTAAAATTCTTCGATTTCATTTTATGCTATTTTTCAATTAAATAAAGTTGCCACTTTTTTCCCCTCCGAAACGGCATTTCCGATTTAGTTGAAATTTTCACATTTTGTTAGTTGTAATGCCTAGAATCGTAGAAAAAATTGGCGGGATGGACGGCAATTTCGCTCCAGAGTTACAGCTCTTCGAACGATCAAACATCGCGGTAATCTAATACTAAAAACAAGAATTACATTATTAAAAAATGTAATGCGGTCTTTAGAATATTTTCCATAGATATTCTCAGCCCTCCTGAACGCAGAGAGCAATTACACATTAGATTACCACAGTGTTCCATCGTTCGGAGAGTTGTAACTCTGGGGCGAAATTGATGCCAATCTCGCCAATTTTTTCTAAGATTCTAGATATTTCAAAGAACAAAACGTGAAAATTTCAGCTACATCGGAATTGCCGTTTCGGAGGAAAAAAAGTATCAACTTTATTTAATTGAAAAATAGCATAAAATAAAATCGGAGAATTTTACAAAAAATGTTGTTGGAAAGTACGCTGAAAATTCAAAATTTGATGTTATGATTTTTTTGTGTGAGCCGTAGTATTGGGGTTAAAAAATAAACAATGATCATTTTCAGAAATTTTTAATAGCTGGAATATGCAATGAAAAATCTGAAAAAATTCCTACGTTTTTTCTTCAGCCAGACCAACATCCTGAATAAATTTCAGGACGTTTTGTTAACATAAAAAATTGGGGTGGCCGACTTGACGTGTTTTGCCTCATATGTATATATATAAATTCCGAGATTGCAAGAAAAATCATCCTGTCCTGATTACTGCACTTTCTCTTCTTTATTTTCACAGACAGGTTTTATTTACACCCTTATGTCTCGTTGGCCTTTGAATATTTGTTTATTCAGGGTATACCAATTAAATGCCTAGCATTCGAGTTGAGTATTACCGCTCGTAATGATAAAAGTTTTCAATGCGAAGAATGGCCGAGAGAATATTCCGACTACATAACATAGTACAGTCTCAATTCCGTAAATAGCCGAGAAGATATAGAAGAAGAAAAAAAAATGATCTCGTGAATTTCTGCATTTGCTTCTTGGTACTTGCATACATTTCTTTGTAATTAGTCATGATATATTGTTACATGTCTAAAGACAATAGGGCTCAAGCGCTAAGGTACGACCTTTTTTTTAAAATTAAACAACTCTAAACGTTGAAAATTAGAAATCCTACTAAGATACGTTCGAATTTTGGGAATTTCAGTAAAATTCTGTCAAAATTTGAGTTCTTTAAATAATTAAAAAAAAAATAATATTCATTAATTTTAATATGGTATATTATTATACATGAGCTTATTAATTGGTTAAAAAAAATTGAAACCCATTAACTTTACAGTTTAATTCATAATTAATTAACCAATTATAATTACGTTCCTTCAAAGTTAATTAAATTAGGGCTTTCAAACATTTGACGAAGATTAATTTCAATTTAAGAATTTAAGACCAAAGTAGCGAGGTCTCTGCGGTTGAAGTTAGACTTTGCATTGAATCCTCTTATTTTAAAATGTCAATTGATTTTTCGGCTCAGATTCGCAATCAGCGAGTTCTCAAACGCTCTCCATGTCAAGAAAATTTTAGATACGAAAAAAAAAATCTGTGCTTCATAGAGTTCATAAAAATATACAGATGCATGTATTTTAATATTACAATTGAATACAACAATAAACAATAAATAAACCAGAAGCGTTTTCAGAACCACAATGAAATATGAAATTCATGCTAATTCTAAAGCGCACATATATTCATCAATGAACTGTTTGTTTTTACAGTTTTATTCATGAATTATTCATTTACGAAAAATAAAGGGAAAAAGCCTCATGCGGCTTTATTACATTGAGAGAATTGAACAATATCGCGCAATTCAACTGTCCCGGTCGACTTCTTTATCGGGCTTATTCGGCAGAGCAGCTATGGAGAATCTATCGCCTATGACTATATGAAGACCTGTGTACGTAGTTCAGAATATAGAAAAAGACGTGCGGTGAAGAGACCTTTCTATCAGCGACGTTTTGCCGTGGATCGATTGAAGCGGCAAAAATACCAGCTACCAAAGCAGTGAGGAGATATTAAAATCTTGAGATATGGCTGCTCGAGCATCCCAATTTCTATGAATTCCTGATTTTATGATCCCAAGGAAATGTGCATCGAATGCATATCCGAGTTTCCCAATGCCTCTTTCCGCTACTCTCTCGCGCCAATGATCAACATTAAAGAAAAAAAAACCGCACAACTCCCATTAGGAGCAAGAAGAAAAAACACATCAATTCATTTCGTACGAATAATCGATACGGTTCGACATAAATGACACTGCATAACGCAAATTTCTTGGACTTTGGTGCAAAAGCTGCTAGACGAATATGAATAAATTGAAACGAATTAAGAAATTCATATTTTTTAATAAAAAAGGATAACGACTTTTCTCACATTCAGCATCAAGTATTAACACACTCGATTTTAGTTTTATGCAAAGATTTAGATCAGTTGCTTGAACCCTTCTCGAGCTACAGCATTAAAAAAAAAATGATGAAAATGCAAATTTCTATAAAATCTACTTTATCGATTTCGCCTAATTTTAGTATAAAACATTAGCACTATCTGTTTATGCAAAATTTTAGATTAGTTACTTGAACCGTTCTCGAGTTATGGTATTTTTTTTATTTAAAAAAAAAAGTAAATATTCATAATTTTTGAATCCCTCAACCGATTCGAGGCATAATTTCATTAGTTTATCATCCTCTAGGAAAATACTGCTAAAATAAAAAATTGCATGACTACCATTTTTGAAAATTGGAGAATATTAAGCAAACAAACGGAAAAGCTCCTTGAATTTTTATAAATTCGAATAAACATTGTTACAGACATTCGAGTGTTTGGGATGCTGATCGATCTTAAAGTGTAATTAAAAAAAATCTAACTTACGGCGGAAAAATTCGTACCTTGATTATATATGTAACTGACACTTGAATGTTTCTCTTTAATACCCATAAATATTTTAATATTCATATATTAAAGACACATCAATCAAATTATTATCGCGGTATGAAAATTTCATGCAACTTCCCTATTGGCAACATTTCTCATTCTCACCGAGCCTTTCTCCTCTAGAAATATATACACAACGCGAGCCCGTGTCTTTGCCGAAGGTTTTACGATGCCATTAAAGTCGTGGAGCGAGCGGAAAACGATGAGAGATCGTTAACCTAGGTAGCTGGGTCGAAAGCCGCATCCAAGCTGTTGCTATTAGGTCCACAAGTAAACGAAGGGTTCCACACTGTCAACACCGAGAGATCATACCATTTTTTTTTTTTTTTTTTTTAAGGCTGTCCTGCGAAGCCAAGATCCACTTATATAGTCGCTTCTATAAGTTAAGTACGTAGCAGTAATTAAAACGTAAATAATACAACCGGAGAATCACGTTATCACTCATGGACGTAACGCGATTATCGCGACGAATCTATCTTGATGAGTTATACCCACGCAACCACCAATATCATGATATCGCGAGACCAGTTAATAACCGCCCTTCAGTTTCTCGCTTCTTACCCCGGCCAGAAACTCGAGCGTGTAGAAAATGCTAATGATAACTGGATGTGCGGATAGTCACGTAGCACGAGACTCGATCCTACCTTTCACTCTCGCGTATTATCAGCTTATTTTCTACATTCCGCATATGCTAATAAATAAATTGAAATTTGCTTATAGTTTCATACAAATGTCTACGAAAGCATTTCGTTAATTTTTACAAAATGTTCGTTTGGCAATAATAATGTTCGAGTTTTTATAAAAGATAATTATATGTATGGGGCATTCCACTTGGTTTCGATCTAGATCTGTGCCTTGACCTTTTCAATTGGATTCGCAATTTTTTATATGATTGACATAACTCTAAAAAAAACTAATTAATTATTGAGTAAAATTACAGAAACAAAAAAATTCTGAAGTAGTACTAAAATCTTGAAAATTATTTATTTTCTAAAAAAAATTTTCTAAAAAAAGAAAAATATTTTTGATGAACGGGGAAAAAGTTAAATTGACAGAGAATGCCTCGGATGAAAATTAGCGTATAATACAAAACGCAGAACCAAGTTTTATTAGCCTGAAATGTTCTACGTATAAAAATATTTTGCCTATAAACTTTTCGGCGAGGATAATCACACGAGTTTCATGCACTAGCGAGATGTATAAAATGAAATGGTAATAAAACGTTTGTTCAACAGTTTTATTATCGGATAGTAATTATCCGTATCTCTCATGGTTTAACGAGGCCACTATAGAGCGTACAAGAAGACACGTCACTAAAAAGCACGTTTGTATATGGGGCAATCCATATCATTTCGACCTGGATCAGACCCTCAGCCTCGCGAATTTTAATCCACGATTTTTTACATTATTCTTCCACCTCCAAATAGCACACAATATTTTTTTTTTCCTAAATTTGAATCAGTTCCCATTTTTCAAATCTAACATATCGGAAAAATCCGAAAAAAATCTCAGTCACTTTTTTTAAAGCTTTTGACGAAAAAAAAAATTGAAGATAAAGCCAGTCCACTGTGAGCTGTTGCTCAAACATTTTTATATATAACACCGGATTTTTGAGAATTTTCGGAAGCGATTTTGTTTAAAAAAGAAAATAATAATAATCGCTTCCGATCAAATTACAAAAAATAATTCGCAAATATTTTGTGTATTACGTATGCAATTTTTCGAACAACGTTCCGCAGTGAACTGACTTTACCTGCTAATTTAAAAATGACATTTTTCACAGAAAGCTTGGAAAAAAATAGAAGCGAACGTTGGCACACTCTGAGTCTAGGCTTAAACTGTTTTAAAAATATTTGGCACATAATTTTAGAGAATTTCTTCAAATTTTTTAATTATGGCAAACAATATGTCAGCTTCGAAAAATCATAACTAAGTCAAATCTAAGAAATTCTATTTTTTTTATTTTTTAGAGTTGAATCAATAATAAAAAAAATTCAGGACCCTATTCGAGAGATCGAGGTTCTGACTCAGATCGAAATGGTATGGATTGCCCCATACATAGTACACTAGTGCTAGCATATTATTTTATTTCATTTTATTTTTTACGACATATAATTAACTAAATAAATGAGGACGAGTAGATTACACTGATATATAGCTTATATTGTACACAGTTACAGTCATATAATACTCCCAGACGTACCTTTGATCTTCCTAATAACGAGAGCGGCATAACTCCCTGACATTAACGAGAACGCACTTGAAGATATACTGAGTTTTTATCGTCTCTAGCGATGTTACTCTTATATGATCGCTACTGTATATGTGACTGTATATTGTACTGCATAGTGTGAAATTGTGGGAGAGAGAGAAAAGGGTGACAAAGAGTGCTGGTATATGATGCGACCTCGATGTATGAAGCCCAGTTGACGATCCTCTATGCGCTCTGCTATGTCACTATATGAGAGTACTTGCAACCCGGTCAAGCTCAAAATCCAAGAGCCATCGGCGTTATTCTCGCCCATGGAGTCATACGGTTTATGCGAGCGTAAAATTAGATTGTTGTACACGCGTATATCTTTTGTTATAGCAACACTAGGTACTTGGCGTGTTTTTTTTTATCGCATCCAACACCCACACATTCATCTTTCATGGGCTTATCGACATTGGATTCCCTTTCAGATTGCACAGTTCTACGTTTTATGGCTCGATTAATATCTTCTATCCTTAGATTCTAATGGTATTGTAATGTACAGGAAACGGAGTAGAACCTTGCAAATTGCTTCCTCATTATTTTACATTTTTTTTAAAATGTTTACATGTATGCAAAGTAGACCTTTGCAAATTGTTTTCTCTGCAAAGCTTCCACTATGAGGAAGTACGTTTATCTACTTTGACTTCCTCATAGAGGAAGCTTTTTGAGGAAAATACATGAAAAATTGCGGCAGTTATCGTCCTAACAAGGCAATTTGCACACACACACACACATACAGACATTTCGTGCAAATCACTTTTCTCGATGTTTTGGACCATTCTGAGTATGCTGATATGAAAATCTTGACAAAAATTTTTCACGAACACAAAGTTTCCTCTATGAGAAAGCAAAATGAAGAAAAAAATTAATATGTTATTTATCATTCATTTCTCTTGTTCTCAAATTTTTATCATTTAAGAATTTCAAATGACAGATAATTGTTATTATTTTTTATTTAGTATATTAATGGATTTATAACTATTATTATTTCAATGGTTTTGTCCTATTTCAACAACCATTTGAATTTTGAAGGTCGGTAAATATTGGAAGAAAAATACTACTTGTTCCAAAAAAAGTTATCTTCGCTTCGGTTCGTAATTAAATTTTATTCAAATAAGTTGTTTTTTAATAGTGCACCTGTGAGTCAATGGTAAATATTTTTTTTTTAATGCTGCAAAGTAGAACCTTCCACATAGCTTCCTCATTATTTTTTACCTTGCACAAAGGCCCCTCTATGAGGAAGCGTACCAATCAATTTTGGTTTCCTATAGAAGAAGCTAATATATATAATATGTATATATATATTCAATAAAAAATTAATTACAAGGAACCAGGTTCCTTAACAATAAGGAATGGCTCGGGAAAAATTTCGTCCCAAGTGAACGCGTCTAGGGTTAAATGTATTGAATAAATAAATTGTTCAATAACTCAATAATCTTAAATTTCTTCACTATTCAAATTTCATGAAACTCAAGGTTTCTGTAACACAAAGAAAAATGAGAAAGCACAGGAAAAACACTGCAAATTGCTTTCTCATTAAGCTTTCTGTCGGAGCTTCGATTTTCCGAAGGAAGATATTATGCTAAAGCTCTCGTCGTCAAAGCTGATAGATAAGGAAACGTTTTCTTTTTCTTTTTTCATTTTTCTTTCAAAGTTACGTGGCACGGGGTTGCCGAGAGGTCGAGTACCCTCCTACGACATTTCAAGAGAGGATCGAGGGGATTCTCTCATGGCGTGGTCTATTGTCCTTCTGGAGAAGAGCGCACAGCCCTTTGTCTCATCGGCTCGAAGCGTCGACTCGTGTACTCCGCTTATAATCCTTTCCTCTCACTGACACTATGCCGAGTTTCATAGCTGTTGATGCGCCTCTTCTCCCTGTCTCTCGCTTTACACTGTTCTCTTGTTCTTTCAGCCTCCGATCTGGACTGCATAAGGGCACTCTTCAATGAGAAGGAGAAGGAATTGTCGTTGGCGGTGGCGAAGGTCGAAGAGCTGACGCGACAGCTCGAAGAACTCCGAGGACGTCACAACGGTAGTAATGGCACCAATGGTACCGGTGGGCCCGGACAAATGTCAACTCCCGCAAGCGCTGAACTCGAGAAACTACGCAGAGAGCTTATGGTAAGCGATATTATGTTTTTAGTTAACCTGCACATCAAGATCGTGTATTCCTGCTGACCAATCGGATTCCTTCCAATAAGATATGCACCAAAAAAGAAAACAGTATTCGAGGGAGTTCAACTTGAGATTAAAGTGTATTTGGAATTATTTAATTATTTTTTCAATATGTCTGTATATGTGAGTCATTTTTTTCAAAATACATATTTGTTCTTTGAATGAGAGTAAATTTTTGCAGTCGGGAGTTTTCTAAATTTTTTAATTGGAACCAAGACATCAAGAAGAGAATTAGTTCGATTTCCCCGATGCGTCACCGTGCCCATCTCGCCTCAGTGACATACGCGGAACTTTCTATTTGCTCCTGCAATGGTACTTGCGCGTTTTTTTTTTGTTCCTTCCATCACGATGACGCGTATATACCTAAGCTGTATTTCTCCGGAGGTTTAAATTCGCAACTCCCAGCTGTAATGTCATTTCATTTGCAGTATCGGAACAAGATGAACGAGCAACAGAATCAGGTGGTATCGCAGCAGAGGCTCGCGTTGGTTCAGCGTCAGGCAGAGATGGCATCGATTGACGCGAGGATAGCTCAACTTCAGGGGCGTCTTCAGCGAAAACGAGCGTTGAATCAACGACTGAGTCAACAGCTCGGAGCAGCGGCTAATCGGCAGGGCACGCAACCGGGCTTTCAGGATGCTAAACACGACTTTAACAACACTGTGAAACAACGACCAGCAGGCAATATCGCTGCCATAGAACCCTACAGTCATATACCGAACGACAACGACTTCAATCTCAACAAGAACGATCCTAAGTATCAAACGCTGCCGTACAATACGAAATTCACTGTTAATTTCAAAGCCACCGAGGACGACGTGAATAAAAACAAGATTCAGCACAGCGCAAGCGCATCGCAGATCGGTCAAAGATCAGCTTTTCAACAATTCGGTCATCAAATCGCTCATAGTCAGTCTCAGTCGCATATACAGGGTAAGTCGTTGTTTCATTTCTCATCAACCTGGTGAAAATATTTCTGTGAAACTATCTGAAAGTACCTCTGAATTTCTATCACTTTTCGCGCTTTTCAGAGATATTCATTGTTTTCTGTGATTTTTTCTGATTCTTTTTGGTAGCTTTCTTGTGATATCGAAGACGAGCAATTAGAACTCAAAAGATACTCATTGGTTATAGAAAAGGGCAAGATAGTGCATTTTGGGTCATCGGGAACACAATTCACTTCCATCAGTCAATTAAAACAATCTACAAAGACGATTTAAAAAAATGAAAAATAAAAATCTTTTGGAAATGCTATAGCCAATTTTTTCATAGATTCTCAACATATCAAGGAAAATATTATAATATTTTTAGACCAATAAACGACGAAATTTCCGAGAAAAAAAAAAATTATTGTCTTCTTTGCTGAAAAAAGTAGCATGAAACGATATCGACACACAAAGCAAATTTCTTTTCGTTAAAATCAACGTTGAAATTCTAAATTTTATCCTTCTATAATTTTTTTTTATACAGCTGGTGATTTTCTCGTTGAAAAATAAACAAATAATTGTTGTCAGTACTTTTTAACGGCTAAACTATGCCTCTAAAAAATCTGAAAAAAATGCCGATGTTTTTCGATCAGTCAGGACAACATTTAACAAAATTATCAGCATTTTTTGTTAACTTAAAAAATTTGAATGGCTGCTAGACGTGTTTTGTCTCAGATATAATAACAATAAATATTAGACACTTATAATATCATTGTACTTTCTTCGTTTTCACGAAAACAAAACTTGTTCTAAGAGGAAGAAAGATATCAGTCTTCCTATTTATCGATTGCAAAATCCTCCTTACAAGCACTCTATCGATCGACTGAGTAGTACATAAAATACAAATTTCATAAGCAGCGTTTTTTTAATAAACAGGTCAGTCACAACTTCTCGGTATAGGCCAACAGCAGCAGCAGCAGCAGCAGCAGCAACAGCAATCGCAGAGCAGTCCTCAGAGCTATGTTCCACAATCAGGCAATCTTCCGACGAGTTACAATCCCAATAACAATAACAACAATAACAACAACAATCATCAACAATTGGGCACAAATAACGCTATTGGTGGTCACAATTCTTTCGTGCAAGAAGGTCAAGCTCTACTGCCGAACGTAAGGCTCCACGGTCACTCACAGCAGCAACAGCAGCCGCAGCAGCAGCAGCAGCAACAGCAGCAACAACAATTGCAGCACCCAAACTCTGCCCAGAAGCAGCACAGCTCGACTAACTCGTCAAACTCGAGTCTCGCGAGCGGACAATCGATAACTCAGGCGCACAATCATCGAAATTTACAAACGCATCAAAAACCCGTGTCCAGCGTAGCGCCGAGTTTCCCAGTTAAATCACCAATCTATCAGACCTCTTCGACGAAGATTCATCCGGTAATGCCGCAAACACTGAGCCTCATTGGTCGCGGTCACTCAGCAGGGCCACAAAACTACGCGGGTCTCAATGCTCAAAACTCGCAAATTTCACAGAGCCAGCAACAGACAATGACGACGAATCAACAGGAGGCGAATTATTCTACGCGACACAATTACCAGCATCCATCACAGAGCAGCGGACAATTCACCTCTTACAGAACTCAGAATTCCCCGAATCTTCCTCCAAGCGGCATCTCACAAGCGAATCAAGGAAACGGAAATACGAGCGGCTATCCAAGTCAGAGTTACAATCAAACGCAACTACCAGCCGGTAGCGCGGCACAGGAGCTCCAACAAAGTGAGAAATTAAAGTTCGAAGCTACTTCGAAGAGTCAACAGGACAAGTACGAGCATTCCTTGCTTGGTAAACACGAGCATAACGTTAGATACGATCAGTCGGGTCTACCGAAGCATGATAATCAAACTGGAAAATACGAACAGTCGAATCAGCCAAGCAAACCTTATGAACAATCCAAACACGATCAAATTAACGTTGGATCACAGCAGGTTAGTGGAAAATACGAGAATACGACGAAGCACGATGCGCAACAGAAATACGAAACGTCTCAGAGCAGACACGAGCAACATCACAACTCGAAATTTGATCAGAATGGCCAACAGCTACCGGCTGTTCATCAGTTCAAACATGACCAACACGAGATCAGAGGTACAAACAAGTACGAGCTAAATTCGCAATTCAAGCACGAACAATTGTCCAAGTACGAGGGAACGACGAATTTTCAACAGTTCAAACAACAGGAGCAGCCCAAGTATGACGTGACACGTGATGCAAACAAGCTTGATCATACTGGCCAAAAGTACGAGCAAGGAGCTAAGCACGATCATGGCGCTAAATTCGAGCCACCCACGAAGCTCGCTGAAAAGCCTTACGAGCTGGAGAGACTAAAGCCCGAGAGCGACAGAAAGCCAATCAACTTTGGCGAGGGTAAGACCGAGGACAAGACGAAACCGGCTCTACCGCCGAAGCCCAGCAAGCCAAATCCTCCACCGAGACTGACGCATCACGAGAAGGCTGAAGTTAACGCGCCAGAAACTCTTGCAGACTCTAAACCACCACCCATCACTCTCAGTCTGAGGTAAACTTAAGTTAATATATGTTCGATGAATCAGCGTTTTAATCGTCTTGTAAATTTGCCAAAGCTCCGATAGCTTAGTGGTTTACCTCTTTCGAGCCAAATTTTTACTTTTTCGATTGACGAAAAAAACATATTGTTGTCACTTCTCGCGCCAGAAGACATGGCGTTCTAAAATTTTCAGCACAATACACAAAATATATCATCCGCTTTTCTGTTTTCGAAATAAATCACGACTCCGCAGTATGCACTTTCAAAGAAATACTATTTTATTAGTAGACAAGAGTAAAAACAAATCTGACGCCAATTATTTCGGTAATCAGTTGTAAATTTTTTATTTTAATAAACTGACTACAGCGAATAAAAATATCATTCTCAGTAAAATTCGCGTAAGTCTTTAAAATCATCATCAAAGCTACACAGACAGACAATTACAAAAAAAAATCTCAGCCTTGGCTTCCGATCGGCGGGAGAACTTATTCGCTTTAGTTTTCTTTAAATTTCCTACTTTCAGAGTTAAATTAACGCTGTTTAAGTTATTTGTAACGTAGAACCCCCAAAGAGAGTGCTCGAGGTGACGACTCGCTGTCTCGAGAATCCCGAGAGCGACGTAACGATTATTCAATCGATGTGTCTTGTGTATCTATTACGTTTTCGGTCGTCGCACCGTCTATCTTAGCTGCTCCATCGACGATCCCTCATTTCTTTCATCATTGCACAATGATGTGTCGCCGACGGAGGGAGCGGGAGGGGGGGGGGGGGGGGGCTCTGCCACCCAGGTGCGATTGTTGGATGTAGATACGGAGATATTCGGGAACTCGTGTCTATCAACCCGCGGAATGACAAAACAATTAACGGGTTAATTATAAATGTTAATTGGTACACGATCGATTTGGCGAGTGAATAGCACAGTAGCCTGTCTCTCCGAATAATAGATACAGAAATAGAACTCCGACTACCCGCGAATACTCGGAGGGACAACACACCGCGAGTTAAGCGACCGCGCACTTAGTGACCGCGAACCAGCCGATTGATAGAGCCGCGAGAGACTCTGTCTTTGAGCATTGATCTTTTCTTTGTTTTCATTTAGCGCGTCGTTCCTCGTACAATTACACAATACGTCAATAGTACAATTGTATTTCCGGTACCGCGTTGAACGTCGCGCTATATATATACGTGTATATATAAATCTTTCGTTGGTCTCTAAGTATCGTTGAGTCAACTATCGACAGCAAACCAGAGAAGACTTATTAATATTGTTGATACTAGTGAGTCTGTCCCAAGTGTAATTTCGAACTTGTGTGTAGTGTTTATTTTTTTTAGGCATTAATGGCCCATACAAAGGAGTTCACATGTGCTTGACATTACATTGTTATAAAATTGATATACATTAATTTTCTTATATTAACTTTGTTATTATTCCGTGTTGTATACTCTTATCATACATCCAAAATTCATTTTTGTTGTCGGTGCGATAAAATATAAAACGGTATATTAAGTTAAAAGCAATGCCTTATAATCAAATCTTAAGAAATAAAGGGATAAAGCTGGAATTACAAATTTATGCCACTAACCATTGTTTTCTTCGGTTTAAGACAATTATGAGATACTTATAGATTTTTAAAATTTCTTGTTGGCTGGGTCGGCTACGGGCTTTGGCAAGAATTTGGTTGCCTGTTTTCGTTTGGCTTTTTCTCGAGAGTCGCTTCACGACATTATCCGGCTATTTGGTAATGATGATTCTTTAAAAATGACGATATCTCGGTTGTCCAGCGAAATCAATTATCCATAAACAAACGGCTATAATTATCGATAATTATTTACACTTTTAAATATTTATATGGTCAGTTCGCAAAACATATTTTAATGTACCGAATGAGCAATAGCGGTTTAAAATAGATAAGCAATTATGAACTATTGTATTAGGGATTGGTAATAAATAGTAATTCACGTAAAGAATTTTAAAGATTCATGCAAATAAAAATCTAGTAAAGATGCAATCACCATTAGAGTTTACACTGTAAACTCACTTGCTTAAAACATTTATGACAAATTTCAAGAAAATCGGGTTGAAACTTAAATAACGGCCTTCATTTTTAGAATTTCGGAAAAATATCTTAAGAACTTATTTCTACAGACTTAAATCTAACGATACGAAAATAAAATTGAATTTAAGATATGTCGAAGCCGAGCTTGTTCATCTGTAAAATTTGTAAACGAGACAAAAAAAAGTATTTGTCACTAATCTGTCTAACTACGAAATTATAGCTTAAAGACAAACAAAAGCATGTTAAATTGGTACCAATGCGTAGTAAGCATTTTTCGAGACAACTGCGTAGAAAATTTAATTAAAAAAACTAATTTTTTTTTTAAATTCACGAATATAGAGCGGAGAAGGAAGACGAGATCCCGCCGATTCCAACGTCCGAGCCGCCAGAGTCACCGATCGAGACGCCAATCGGTAATCATCCGATAATCAAACCGCGTCCCTTGACCCTGAAGAAGGCTCCACTCTCGGAGCAGCCAAGACTCCGTTACAAGTCCAATGTTCACGTGTCGATAAATCGTCGGATTGAGATGCCCCCGGCTTTTCTATTTCCCGAAACTGAGATACCTGCTGATCTTATGCAAACAGAGCAAATTCAACAGCAGCAACAGCAACAACAACAACAGCAGCAGCAACAGTCGGCAACGGATGCGAGCGATAATTGCAACAAGTGTTTGCCAAGCAGCGTGGGAATCAGCGAGGAAGTAACGAGCAACGACAAACTGGAGGATTCAGACATCGTAGACGCTCTAAACGTAATCAACATCGAGGATAAGCTTAAGATCAATAAGACAGAGACTGATCGACGAAACGAAGTGGATAACGAGTGCAAGACGACGGACGTTATCAGGAGAAAGAAGGGAAATCTAAAATCCACGACGGGTAAAGCTAATCTGTCGAGACGGGTCTCCTTCGACCCGTTGGCTCTTCTCCTCGACGCGAGCCTCGAAGGTGAACTCGAACTCGTTAAGAAGACTGCCAAGGAAGTTGCTAACCCGAGTTCAGCCAACGACGAAGGCATCACCGCACTTCACAACGCCATATGCGCTGGACATCTTGAGATCGTTAAGTTCCTCGTCGAATTTGGCTGCGACGTTAATGCTCAGGATAGCGACGGATGGTGGGTATTACGATTTATCCAATTTACTTCATTTATTTCAATGACAATTGTTCAGTAATACTTGGCCAATTGTTAAACTAGTGTTCAACAAGGTGACCAGTCTAAATATCAGTAAGAAGTGTTAACAGAACAAGAAAGTCATCACAATCGAAATTAAAACTAGACAAAAACAACATAATGATTATTCAACAATAGATAGAATCAACATAAAAATTCTTCAACAATGGAGAAAATTAACACGTAAAATAAATATTGCGGGCCACTCGTGTTTGATTTTTGTATGTCGTTTCTATGTTGCGAAGTAGAACTTTGCATATTGCTTCCTGATATAAAATTTGTTAAAAATTATAAGAGTTGTAAAGAGGAAATTTGAAAATTTTAATTTTTCACAAAGCTACTTCTATGAGGTAGATATTTATTATTTTGGCATCATGAAGGGGATGCCTCATAGGGGGGACTTTGTACAACATGAAATAAATTAGAAGGAAGCTATGAGCAAGGTTCTACTTTGCGACTTTTAAAAACTTTCGCATATAAGAAGCAATAACAACGCTTGTTACTATTTTGCGCAGGACTCCACTTCATTGCGCTGCGAGCTGCAACAATCTCGCTATGGTCAGATTCCTCGTGGAGCACGGTGCCTGTATCTTTGCTACAACACTTTCCGACCACGAAACCGCAGCAGAAAAGTGCGAAGAGGACGAAGAGGGATTCGACGGATGCTCCGAGTATCTTTACAGTGAGTGGCAATTTTTTCAAAACAACTTACAATTTTATGATTTACTAACTGTTACGCAAAATAATAATTATTGAGTTATTGATTTTTTTTCAATAAACATTTTTTTTTTTTTTTCATTAAAGAAAAGGCACATGAAAATTTCAAGAATCACTTTGTATTTATGGACAATATTCGTCCAAGCGAAATTACACTTCAGAGATAATTTAACAGATACGATTGAAATGCAAACATTTTTCTTTTTCGCCAAATTAAGAATTTTCGTATTTTTCTCGTTTGCTTTTATGCCCAAAGGGATTTTAACCCGTTTTGGCAATTCGCATTTCAGGCGTTCAGGAGAAATTGGGCATTATGAACAACGGACAAGTATACGCGGTGTTCGACTACGACGCTCAACACAGCGACGAGCTCACCCTGAAGAACGGCGATTCGCTGGTAATTGTTCGAAAAGGCGACGACAACGAGAGGGAATGGTGGTGGAGCAAGCTCGGACACCGGGAGGGCTACGTACCCCGAAATTTGTTGGGTGTAAGTATCCAAAAATTGTCAATGCACAGTGAGAAATTAAATTGAATCTTGTGCAGTTTTAATTTCAAGTTCATGTCCACAAACGTCTGAGGAATCTTTGTGTTAATTTTACACTATTTTGCTTCCTTATAGAGGAAGCTTTGTTTGAGATGTTCATGTCAGGACACTGAGATTGGTCCAAAGCGTCGAGAAAAGTGGTTTGGAAAAAATGTCTAAATGAATGAGCGTGTGTGTGGTCGCGAAATACAATCTATGTTTCACAATGCTTCCCCTATAAGGAAGCCAAAATAAATGATAAACAAGTACTCTATTACACAGAATTTATTTAATGTGTCAAAGCGGATTCATCCGTAACATGGAAATTAATATATTTATTTTATTGTTGCAGCTATACCCAAGGGTTCAACCGGGGAAAACAGACTGAGAGACGGCCTCGATTATCTGCAAGAGTTTCTCAATATCCGAAACATTGTATCACCACAGTATTCAATTTGCAGCTTTATCTTATTAGGTATTTTTAATAGTGTATTGTAATGTTACAGATATTATATTATTTAATTGCGCGTAGTGTATCCGAAGACGTTACAAACTAAAATCAGCTACAATTTTGTTTTGTCTCTTTTATCGAAATGCGATATCTTCGAGGCGATTCACGATTCCTCGAAAGCCGCAGTTCTTTATTTTTTTTTTTTTTTAAATAGTTGCAATTGAACTCTTGTGACGGTGACTTCTCGCAAGTCGTGTTGTTTTTTTTTTATAATAAATTAAGAACGAAGGAAACCTCAACTGATTCGACACTGTAGCGCGCATCTGTTGATTGTAGAGAAAAGAATTTTTACTCGCGTTAATTCTCGACAGACGTGTACTTTATTCGATGCTTTTATGACAATTTCGTTTGGATTTCTCACTCGATTATTCGAAGCTCGAGGCTCGAATAAACCTCCCAATCGCACTTCGATTGGACAATATAAGAGAAAAAAATGAGATATGACGAATCTGTGCATTTTTATCGCATTGTTTTGTACATCACCGTGCTCCGATGCTAATATATACGAAACGCGACGATATGGATTTTATTTTATATATTTGTTTCACCTAAATGTTTGTGTTTAGATGAATTCAAATTCTGTTTTTTTTTTAATTCTAAAGTAAATACGCGAAACCACGAGTCTTGTTACGTTTTTTTTTTAAAAACGAGATTTTTCAAATCCGACAGAGATATTGTACTTCGGATTGGGAAAGTTTTGGTCAAAAATGTATACTCTAAGCTTGCCAATAGAAAATATGCATTACGTCGTAATGATATTTTGTTTAATTGTAGTCAGTCGCGACAACGACGCATCCGAATTATAAAGAAATTAATGTGAAAGAATGACACGAAAAAGAATGTTTTCTGTTGCAATTGGGATTTTGTTTTTTTTTTTTTTGCGCGCTCTATTTACGTGACTATTAACCTCAAGACGACGTTATGAGAACACGGGTAGTATTACTTAACGGGGCAATACTATAAAGCGAGCGACAACCTAGACAGGACAACTCACAAAAGATTATACCGATTAATAAAAAAAAACAATGTGTGCCTTTGAAAATAATAAAATTACAAGATTATGTAAGATTGCACGATATATTACAAAAAATAAATTGTTTTTCATTAAAAAAAATGTTTTAGTACTTGATTATCCTCAACCTTAATTCAAACGGATCCTGGAAAAAAATCTCCGTGGGAAAAAAACCCCGAAAAAGACGAAAATCATCGTTGAAGTCAAATAAGCTTCTTTTTGGATTTTTTTTTCCGGGTCCAATGGAAACGATGAAAGCACAACCATCAGTGTTGGTTTTTTAAAAAATGCTATAACTTATAAACATTTGGGAATCCCATGAAAACAAGAATACTCAAAATTCGGCAATCACAGACTTCGATGCAGTTTTCCTAGTGACGAAACGAGAAGTCTTCCGATTAAAAAAATATATATTTTTGTTTTTGCCATAAAATATGGCCTGAGCTTACAATTTATTCCGAATTAATTCTGAATAAATTTTTTCTTGTTGGCAATGGAAAAACGCACATTTTCGATTTTAGTGATTTCGATACAATTAATCGTTGTCGAGAAATTACGCATTAAATGAAAAATGGAAAGATTAGCATATTCCGGCAAATTTTTTTTGTAATTCTGATATTTGGTGCACCTATTGATAGCACTGAACGTGATTTTTAGAAAAATTTTGAGAATCTTTGTTTTTTTTTGTGTAGCGAATGTATATAGAATATTTGTATATAGAATAGGCATGAAGACATACGTTTTCATGACTTTAAGCTGCTTGATTTATTTGAACGTATAGCCATATACTTATACGCCTTTTCGCCACTAAACTCGACTTTTTGGCACCTAAAAACCTTTAGTCTTTAGACACGCGATATAGAAGATAATTACACTTAATGCCTTAATAATAGTGTAAAAAAGACTCATGAATAATTGGAACAATGTTTTATTTTATAAATGTTTATTCCTTGGTAGAAAACTTAATAAGCGAAGAAGTGTGGTTATATATATAATATTTTGTTAAGGCAACAATGGCGAAAATACTTAGTCAAGCAATGATATCGTTAATAGTTAAATAATGTAGACAAATTATCACCAAATAATAAAGAATATAAAAATGACACGTTTTATAATTAAAATGATGATCGCACTGGTTGAAATAACTGGTTTGTTGACACTGGTTGTGCAAATTGATTTTGGTTCGCGATACAAAGTGTAGTAATAGGATGATAAGGTTGGTCCCTGCCTACGAGCTGGTCCGTGATGTGTCGTCATAAACGGGCAGGCGACTCGTTGATTGTTGTGCGTTCGTAGCACGTCGGCAAATCGACGCGTTTTGTTACAAAGTTTCAATACTAATATCTGGAGAGATAGAGTCAAGGGAAAACATACGGTTCCCCAACGTCCGACGTATGTAAAATGAACCAAATATATATTAAATATATATCTCTTTTTTTTGTTGTTGTTGTTTGTTTGTTTAATTACGATCCGTATCTACGAATCCATCGATTTTTCATCTTTTGCAATCCGGAGACAGATTTTCAAGTCTTCGCAGTCGGGAACCATTGTCTCCAGCCTTTGATAAAAAAATAAGGTTCAGTTTTAGTATAGAGCGTAGTAAGAGGCAAAGAGCGCAATACAGGGTTTCGGTAATTGAGTACTTACTTCTTAGCGTAAACGTCGAGTGTACTACGTACGAAGTTTCCATTTCGCAGAGCCTGCTTGCAAAATACAGCTAATCCTCGGAAGCACTTTTTCGTTGTGTTGTCGCGACCCTGATTCTCCCATTCCGGTAAATCCTTGGTTATTGACCACGCTGCAAAGACGTATTGCATCGCGGCGGTCCAATGCTGGGATTCAAGCAGCTTGTTACCCTGTTCCATCACCGCTTTCTGCGAGTACATATTGAGTATTATTCACTTTGTAAATAGAGACTTTTATTCAGACGTTTAGGCAATAGGATGGTTAAACAATTTGAGATTTATCTAAACTACTAAACAAGTTTTGTTGTCTACTTTGTTATAAAAAAAAAGCTTACACAAAAGGACCAGCATTTAAACTAGACTATTTATGGCTGCCGCGCGAAATTTTGTACTTCAAAATTTATTTTGTAAATTCTTCAATTTCTTCTTTTTTAATTTTATTAACAACATAAAAGGGACAATTGTCGATTCGTTATTAGTTACAAAGTATATGAGATTTTAGATATACGAAATTGTAGTATCTTGACCACTAACAATTCGTTTCGTAGGATGCCAAGTAGAATTGCTTCTCATTATTTTCCATTCTTCGTACAGCTTCCTCTATGAGAGAGCCAACATTGATCAACGACTAAGAAATAATTTAGACATCATTTACAGCCGCCTTCATAATGTTGATATACGAATGTTAAGATAATGCGTTACGTATCAATTCATTGGAAACGTACCTCGAAAGCATCCAAGTGAACGTAAGCCCGGCTGTACGCAGATTCGTCAATATTGGAGGGAACGAGACTGGCATAGACATTTTGTCTCAGAGTGCTCAATCTCTCACGGAGCGGTTGAATATCCGCTATCGGCATTTTCTTGAGAATCACATCTCTGAGTTTATCGTCGTTGGTAAGAGCGCCGTCCTCTTGCATCGATACCAAATCCATGATGACTTTTACGAGTTGTTCTTGACTGAGACCTCGCAAACCGTTCACCAGGT
Source organism: Perithous albicinctus (assembly GCA_964016905.1). Classification (NCBI taxonomy): domain Eukaryota; kingdom Metazoa; phylum Arthropoda; class Insecta; order Hymenoptera; family Ichneumonidae; genus Perithous; species Perithous albicinctus. The sequence goes on from OZ024688.1 coordinate 14,988,578, forward strand.
TACCTGCAAACTGCTTCTGGCTCGAAGCTATAAATTCACTCGTTTTCGGCGCCTCCAGAGTGTTTTTCTTCTTGTCAGGAGTGGTTAATAGAGACTCGGGATTATCGCCACCGAGCATGAGCCTTTTTCGTGGAGTACTACGCAATACAATCGTTGACTTTGATGGACTCTTGACTGGTGTACGATCTCTCGAGCTCAAGCTGTAGGGACAGAAATAACGTTAAATTAAAATTGCTGAAATCGTTATATTCTTAGAGAGAACTAAAGAAAAATGTAACTCTTCAGAAATTACGATTGTACAATTATTATTTGTTTCTTGCTCTGTAGTTGTTATGAATAATTTTTTTACATTGCAGACACAGACTGTAATATAAATCAGCTTTAACTGCAGTCAATTATTGCATAAATCTTTGAAAAAAATATAAGAATTTTTTTACCACAACCTTCTTAAAAGGACGTACTTTTGAAAAGTATGAAATACATCAGTTTCATAAAAATATGAGTGGACAATAATCACCTGAACAGACTATCTCTCTTGGCGTCAACGTCAGGCGACCAGACGATAGTTCTGCGTCGCCTGCCACGCTTCTGTATCACCAGCTCGTCTGGACTGGGCACTGGGCTCCAGGAATCCATACTGTATCTGCTGTTCATGAGATTGTCCATAGCATTGACTTCGACTAAAAGGGGTTCACCTGAAAAACGTAATACATTCAAAAACACTTTTTCCCGTTATCCATATATTCAATTTCTAAAAGAATCATCAGTTCGTTCACAAGATGTGTGCAGTGAAGCGGTGTTGGTATTAACTACATTAGCAGACTTGTAAATAATGCTAATTTTCAACCATAATATATTTACTTCCCAATAGTACAGTAATTGTTTACGGAGACACGTATTTTACATTGAAGTTGATGATCTGTAAGATTAAAAGTTAGATTTATTGCTTTCTCATAGTGGAAGCTTTGTTTTCATGAAAAGTTCTTTTTTCGTGATTTTCATGTCAGAATAGTCAGACTGGTACAAAACATCGAGAAAAGTGCTTCAGAAAAAATGTATGTATGTACGTATGTGTGTGTATGTGTTTGGCCAGCATGTAAGATTCAAACTTAGATACATAAAGAATGGTTTCATCCATTGAGCTAAAATTTGTCACACACATGGGTCCAAATGAACTGAAATTTTCTACAGACCAAAAATAACATTAAGCATTGCTACGTACAAAATTTGGTGACGATCGGTAAAATAGTTCTAATTTGACGTGAGTTTGAATTATTTTTTAATTAAAGTTTTGTTATAATTCAGATCAACTGACAATGAATCAATTGAAAATTGTTATGAATGAAAAGTACGAATCAAAAACATTCATCATTGCTATGTACCAAATTTGGTGACAATCGGTAAATGGCTTTGAATTTTGGTGTAACTTGAATTTTTTATATTAACAGATTATAGTTTAGAAAGATATCAAAGTGGACTAGAGCTGTAAACATGTGTACAATTTTTTCAAAAAGTTTCCTCTATGAGGAAGCCAGAATTGATAAATAAACTTCCTCATAGAGGTAACTCTATGAAAAATTGCAATTGATTTGGAAACAATGTGCAAAGTTCTACTTTGCAACTTTTCTGCTCAATTTTGTAATAGCATTGATAGAAAAGTTGGCAAAAAAAATGGAGAAGTTTCAATCGATATAACATTGGATTTTTTTTCTTAAGACTGCTATTGTTCCAAAGATTTAAGGCCTGTATCATTGGAATCATATGAGTAATTGATTTGAAATTTGTCACACTAGTAATACAATAAGTTCTCTCTATTGGTTACGATTCTTTTTTAAAATATATTAAAGCAACAAAAATTTTAACCCAATTTGAATTCTTTACTTCCCTTATCACTAAAATGTTATATTTGAGTTTCTAACAGAGAACTTAGAACACAGATGCAAGATAGAATCTTGAATGTCAAGAGAAAGTAAAAATTGTTCAACCATTTCCTCAAATTTCCTACAAAATAGATTACAACAATGTCGTCAGTTAGCACAACTGTGGACATTAATAGGAAAAGAGTTTCTGCGATGAAACAAACAAAAGTAACTAAATCTTCTGCGCAAGAATTTGAAGTACAAATTCCTATACTTAGCCATAGTATTTCCTACGATTATATTTTATGTCTTATCAGATGTGCTAAGTTAATTTAGTACAAAAGGCTAACATTCAAAGACCTACATTTTATGTTATAATATTTTGTTTATATAATAGACCGGTCATTTTGTGTACAGCCAATAAAAAAAACACAAAAATAACAAGTTGGTATATAATCCTGGCTGAAATATAGGATTAAAAAATCTGAAATAATTTGCACTTATTCTAGGTACTCCAACTTTTTTTTAGGCAATTCAAAACAGGGGTTGGCTACTTTGTGTAATGAGCCATATGAGAAAATATGTTGTGGTTGCTTCAGCAAAGGATGTTCTTTGCAGAAGCAGCCCGAACAGATTTTTTATAATTATTTTAAAGTGACTCAGCCTGCATGAAACCACCATACAACATCAAAGCTTATACTCACCAGGCGAAACAGTTGACGCAGTCATGTCAGGAATCACAGCCAGTGCTTGTCGCACTGACCTGCGGCGCCTTGCATCTGGTCTGCGTAAAAAATCTCTCGTAGGCGTGGCCATTGTCTGCAGATGAAAAAAAAAAGAACAATATATAACACATGGAGTAACAAAAATTTGGCAAAAAACAAGCCAAATTTCGAAACTTGGTTTTTTCAGTTAAGAAAACCACGAATTTTTAGGTAACAACTTAGAAAGAATACACGAAATGTTTCAGAAAATTCGGAGATTGCTGAACAATTGTTTTACTTATAAAGACAGAATCGTGGCGACGATGTATCGCGCGAAGCGTCTCTAAGATGCTTTTTTTTCTTTTTTTGTTATTGCGATAACTTGACTGAAAATATAATCAATACCGCCGTGTTCCGTGGGCCCAGTTATTGTCCTGCTACTTCTCGTGAGAGATTCACGAAAATTTGGCTAAATACGATTCCAAGTTTTAATTGACGAAAAAACGACACATCACAGCACATCACAGCGGCCAGCGGTAGAATGGCGGGAATCCGTTACGACGTTTATCGTTTTCGCGCGATTTTAACGTGTTTACTGGTCGCTATTGGCTATCCAGTGATGCCTGAATTACGTGAACGAATACTTGGATTGGATGAATTGACATATGGCACGAATCGGTGTGTGTAAACGATATATGTATACAGCAGTACAGCGTTGCGTTCCAAGTATCCAAGTTAATGTCTTCAACGGCGTCGCGCGTCGGTCGTCGTGTTTCCAGTTCTCCTGTTCTCTCTCTCTCTCTTGCGTTCCGAGAAAAACTCGTCCGGCAACTTTCTCCTCTCTTTCTTTCATTCGTCGCGAGAAAGAGAGAAAGTCACCTGTTGTTCAGTGCCGTCGTTCAGTGCTCCCGAGTGTGGTGTATAAGCGTAGTGTGACCGTCACATGTCTGTCATGTGACCGTCCAATGGCTGTTCACAAAATTATCAAATTCATCGTTTCGACCGTTTTTATCCCAAATTAATGACATTAACGTATAATGTACGCTTTAATCGAGTTCACATTAATTTTAGTTTAACCACACAAAGATAACATAACCCAAATTTTTTACTGTATGAATATTTCGCAAAATGAAAATTGTATTACGCAGAGATACTCACTTTTGTAATGCGTATATCGACTCTTCTTATACTATCAGGTTCGTTAGTTAATAAAAACGATCTGTAATCTATCAAATTTAAATCGAGATTTAGGTTGTGGGTATTGGTAGCACTGTGTTTACCTATAAATTACCGATAGCATTATCGGTAAGAAAGGGAAATAACATAATTTATCGGCAAATTTACAACATCAACGACTGGTAATGCAAAAATTACGGTCATTTCAGCGAATGACTGTCCTTGACCAAAATATTTGCATCACTATTACGAGCAGCTCTACCTGGGCCCCAATTCTCGAACCGTTTGCATGAGTTTCACATGCGACTGGTCAACGCTTTTTAAATGTAAAGTCGTATACGAGGATCCTTAGGGCAGATTGGAGAATTGGGTCCCTGATACGACATACGACCATGTTGAGTCGTTCAGCGACCGCTGATTGGTTTGAATTGAACATACAGTCGGCCATTATTGGCCAATCTGAATGAACAATCTTATAGGCATTATGATGATTATATCAGCAATATTATTATGACTCTAAAAGAAAACCAACTCTGTCAAATAGTCGCTGGACGAAAATTAGCACTAATGCATCTTTTCCTAACAATCCACTGTCTAACACTTGGCATTATTATATTTTGGAGGCAAGCCGAACAAGCGTAATATCGTGCATTGGCACACCGCGTGTGGTATTCACGTTCGAATAAGCACCAGGCATTTTAGCTATTATAGCGCATGTCTGTCAGCCATTTTATCATTCGAGTTATCTGTGCTGCTCAGAAGTCATACGTCGTTTTTGCACTCTTCAACTTTAATTAGTTTCGGAGATTCCGCCCGTGCGGATGTCAAGTGTATTAGTCGTTGCACTCGTTAATTTCAGTGTACATCCACCTATCATCTCGCAGTGTTGCAAAGACGTAAGTTGAACTCTAATAATTCTTGACATTAGCAACAGTATAGAGTTAATTATTCAAAGCTCAACGGAGCCGGCGAATCGTCGATATTTCCTCTGGCATTACGATGTTGGAGGCTTCACGTCTCTGTACCTATTGTGTCGCGCTCGATCGCCAAAACAACCTCTAAACTTTATGAAAAATCAATAAAACTGTGGTGCACTCAGTATTTATGCACCGTACACCGCTTGCGTTTTTTGTTTTCTTTTCTTTTTTTCTCGTCATGTTTTATGCCAGTTATTCAAATTGAACTGTCAGCTTTTAACTCGAACCTGTGAACGTCTACTTCGAAATGGCTTTATAATTTCACATTTCTTTGAAGTTTTCGTCTCAGTGCTGAGTGTTCAGAACGTTTTATACGTCTATCAAAAATATTTCGACTCGAGTCGAGAATTATATTCAATGTTATCGTTTACTCCCTGTAAGATCTGTAAGACTAATTTATTCCAAAAGCATTTCTTACTTTGGACTTATCATTGAATATCGTTGATTTTATAACTCTGCAGAGCCCTGCATATGCATTTATCGTGCATTTGGGTACTGGTCTATGCTTATAAATGCAATATGCATATATTTACCAAAAAAAAAAAAAAAAAACAAAAATTACTGTTATGCAAATGAAAAATTGTTGATTTAAAACTGTACAATTGATTAAATGGACTAAATTGATATTTTTATCAAATTTAGGGAAAATATAACTTATCTGAAATTGTTGACAATGGAACAATGAAAAAATGAATTAGAATTTATATTTGTAGGCATGAAGAACAAGCTATTGATTGTTTTTCTAAAACTTTTAACATATTTTTTTTCAAACTCAGTCTTTTTCTGAGAACATCATGTAATTAGGTCTCATACATGTATGTGGTACTGTACGAGTCCTATAATTATGAATTTCTAATGAAAATCTGGGTCTGAGAAAAATGTGTTAAAAATTGTAAGAACTTGGGCACCTAACATTTTTTTTGTGGTGTTGGTAACAGCCAAAAATTCTTAAAAGAGTAGAATATTTAGAACTAATTTAACTGATGTTGAATGTGGAAGTCTCCTTAATCGGTATTCCAAAAGTGATCTAATTTTATCTTTTGGGCTTTTTGAAAGAACAAATTTGATAAAACTTCGGATATGAGTTACAAATAGCACTGCGTCTATTTATTGATATATATATATATAGAATCTACATGTACTCTAGAAGTGTAATAGCGTTTCATACTATTCTAAGAGCATAGTACAAATATTGGTTTTTGTGACCTACATGTGATAATTCATTTACATGACTGTAACATATACCGAAGATATCTAAACAAAAAATTGTTGTCTGCGTGTGAATTATATATTAGCGAATTGTAACAAGACATTTTTGTAAAATTGTGATAGCGTCTGAATGGACAGCAGTCCTTAAAAAAAAATCTTCGCTATGCGTTAGCTAGCGAACAGCTTGTTATGCAACTGGAGGATTAGAAAAGAAAAAAACATGCAAAATTGGAACCAATGGCAATTACCAGCTGCTACTGTCACAGCTCCGATGCCACAACCGCCAATTGGCTTTGCTGCTCCCGGAGCAGATCCTATGGCCACCATGCAGTCTTATATGCAGTACTATAATCAACCAGTAAGTATATAGTCAATCTGAGTAAAATTCTGTTTTGTCAAAAACATGGATTATCCGTAATCTGATGTGACGGTATACAAAAACTCATTGGAACACTTTTTTTTGAGAATCAAACAGTTTTTAAGGCTTACAGGTCACTAAGAACTGTAACTGTGTTGTTACTGAATCATCATTTTTCGCTCAAAATAGAACCTGCAGACAGTTATCATCAAATAAGTGGTGAATCCAGATCACCAGTATATGAAAGACTATTTAATAGGGAAAATTTAAACAATAAATATAACAAATATGAGTAGTAGGTCTAGTTTAAAAAACAATGCTTTGAAACTAAGTTGCTCATTTGTATTTAAATATGTCGAGACATAAAAATTATTTTCACTTTGAACATTTTTTTTAAAGTTTCTTTGACGTGCTGTTTTTAGGTATTTTTATGAATGACCAATTGTAATCCAATCTACTCTGATATGATTCATGTTTGAGACAAAATTAAATGTGTTTCCACTGCAATGTAGATGGACAAAGTGAAACCTATTGCTTTTGTCTTAAAATTGGATTACAAACTGAGCGGAAAGGTTCACTGTTGAGTGATACAATTTGACACAGCGGTTTACCGACATTTCATCTCAAAATATTCAGGACATTTTTCTCGAATCCAGATTTTTCTGAGTTGAATACGGTTGTTCACTGCGTGAGTTGTGTATGAAATTAGTCTCACAAACTCAACATTTTTGAGAAAATCTAGGTGCGATAAAAATGTGTTAGAAATGTTTAACTCTGACTCTTTTGAACTTGTGTTTTCGTTACCGACTGAGTAGTTTCGCATTCTCGTGAAACATAATACCTAAAAGTACTTCTTCAGGAAAACTTTTATAATGTTTGAGTCAGTACTAAATATCAACGCAGAAATTACAGTATTTGCAAAAATCTTTGTTTACCCTCTGTAATTACATATACGAATTAGAAACTACCAGCTTCAAATCCTGTTTTTTCTTAATTGCCACAATTACTATCTTATAATGATAGAAATTGTGTTCGACAATTATCATTTTGAAACACGTTTTTAAATATATTTTTGTTGGAGATTTTGTGGGGTGATTAGAAACTTTTAATAATATTTTTAATTATGGTTTAACGATCTAGACGGAAAAATTATTAGTGTATAATGTGAGATAGGTCAGTGAACATAAAGATTGATAGAACGACATTACTCAGGCACCAAGCGGATACACGGCAGAGCAATGGGCAGCCGCTCAACAACAAAACTGGGTCCAGTGGCAGACGTGGCAGCAACAATATCAACAATGGCAAGCTCAGTATGGGGAAAAGGTACAGCCAATTGTCAAAACCTTTCGCTCCTATGGGTCTTGAGAACAGAAGGGGGAAAACAATGTAATAGAACAAAAAAAGATTGGTAAATCAGATTAGACAGGCTTCGATTTCGTTTCAGTATCAAGAGACGATGAAGCAGATGTCTTCGCAGGGTCTGCCCGGCTTAGCTCAGGTACCATCATTGCCGGTGATTCAGCCTCCCCCGCTTCCCAAAGAGGACACGTCCGTGAAGCCCCCTTTGCCACCCGAGAGTGGCGCATACGGTATACCCCCGCCCCATCAGAACAATCTTCCATTATTTCCATCGAAACAATCTGCGAATCCCCCCCTACCGCCTGGCCAGCCACCATTACCCCCTGAGACTTCACCAAACTCTGCTAACGACGGTAATCTTAACGGTAAACGTGGTGCTACCTCCAACGTAGATACCGGCAGTGCTAAAAAATTAAAAATCGAAGATGACGAGCTCACTGAGGCCGAGAAAACATTTGACGCTCAGTTTAAACAATGGGAAGAACAATTCAACAAGTGGAAACAACAAAATGCCAATCATCCGGATAAGGTAAGTGATGAAAGAATTTTCTTCGTCTATTAAAGTACATCTAAATCTATCAAACCATAAAACTTTTACTTAAAGTACTTGTAGTAACTTTAGAAAACGAAGCATGTTCTCCAAATGCGATATGTTTATTTCTTTCCAGACTCAGTACAAGCAGTACGAGGCTAAATGGACATCTTGGAGGGAGAAGCTGATTGAACGACGGGAACAGATGCGTCGTAAACGTGAGCAACAAAAACAGACTGCGGCAAAGGCAGAAGCGGAAAAGAATAAGTCAATGAGCGGCGATGACAAAATTCTCAATATTTTGTCGAGCACGGAGAATCAGGGACTGATAAATAATCTGTTGGGAATCGGGAAAACACTTGGTTTGACAGGTAAACAGGAGGTACTAGAACCATCATCCGGACAGAATGCAGCGCCATCAATGGTGCAGCCACCATCTGCTCAAAATCCGATGGCTATGGGAGCGCCGACTATGACTGCGAATATGAACCAGGCAGCTTGGGCAGCTCAGCAATGGGCAGCACAGTACAACGCGGGAATGAATATGACAAATTATGGAGTTGGTTATCAACAGTCTGCAGCAGTTTCATCACCGGCTAATGGTCACAATACTCTCGGAACTCCGATGATACCGCCGAATTTTAATCAACCGCCAGGGAATTTCAATCAGCCACTAGGGAATTTCAGTCAGTCTGTAGGAAGTTTCAATCAAGCACCAGGAAATTTCAACCAGCCTCCACCAGGTATGCCTGCTGGAGCTCCGAACATGTCTAACATGCCGCCAAATTTATCCGCCGGTGGACCCAATTTTTCGCAACCTCCACCTACATTTGGTACATCTGATAATACGCGACAACAATCGAGTGCCGGCCAAGAACAGCGGAATTCCCAGGATAGCAATTCTAGATCATTCAGAAATGATGGAGGTGCACCGTTTATCAGGGATTCCATGGGCTCTGGAAACGATCGATTCGGCTTTGAAGCAAATCGTTTTAGTGGACCCCCACCTAACGATCGTTCCGGTACAAATCGCGGAGGCCAGTTCAGCTCGAGCGACAACTGCGGACGTGACGGTTCCAACAAAGATTTTGGATCTGGGAATCAATGCGGTTCGGGAAGTGACAACTTCAGGAGAGACAGTAGTGGTAGAGACTTTAGTCCCAGTAGTCGAAGTGGCAATGATTTTCGATCAAATGATCGGTTTGGTAATGACAATGATGGTTTTGGGTTCGACAGAGATCAAGCAGATCGATTTGAACGAGATGCCGACAGACAAGAGCAGGAGAAAAACAGATGCGGTTCAGATCGCGACAGCTTTAATCCCGATCGTGGTGATCGTTTTGGATCGAATAATGATCGTTTTAGTTCGGGTAATGAACGTTTTGGGTCGGGCAACGATCGATTTGGCTTCGGCAACGAACGTTTAAGCTTGGGTAGCGAACAGTCGCGACCAGGTGGCGATCGATTTGGATCATCGAATGATCGTTTCAGCTCTGGTAACGATAAATTCGGCTCTGCTTCCGGAGATCGATTCGGTTTATCGACTGATCGACCAGGACTTGGTGGCGATCGCCTGGGTCAATCTAACGATAAATTTAATCGGCCACCACCGGATCGTTTCGACTCGCGTGACGGTAGCCGCGATTCCTTCGGCTCGAATTCGAAAAACTTCGGTAGAAATAATCAGTTTGATCCTCCGGATGATATGCCACCAGAGCTGAAGAAACTTATGGAAAAGCGTCGAGCTGCAATGGATGTTTTCAAACCGTCGAATTTTGGCAGTTTTCTTGATGCAGACAGGAATAGTACCGCCGGCACGTCGCTGAGTGAGAGCTTCAGAAAAATTACCGGCGATTCGCCATTCTCGTCGAGAAGCACCAGCGATTTTGGCAATAGAGATAGCTTCGCACCGAAAGGACCACCATCAGGACCCAGTGGATCTGGAAACTTCGATTCACCACGCGACTTCCGTCCTGGTGATAATTCGGATTTGAACTTCCGAGGAGCTGGTGATGTTAGAAATCGCGGTCCAGGCGATTTTACGTCACGAGGAAATGAATTTGGTTCGCGTGGACCCGACGCGGCTAGCGGTCCTCGACGATCAGGAGACTTAGCACTGAAAACTGGCAATGAGTTTGACTCTAGAATTAGGAATGAATTCGGGCCGAGAAACGAGTTTGAATCCTCAAGAAATGAAAATGCACCACAAAGAGATAAATATGGATCGCCCGATAAACAAGATTCCACTGGACAAAATCCTGAGAAAATGTTGCCGTCCATGCGAGATGGTCCACCTCCACGTGTTGGGGATGAACGTAAGGACGTGGATGGAAATCCCAAACGACAATCTCCTGTTACTAACGAGTCTAATGCTGCTCCAAATAATCAGAAAGTTCCACCGTTGCAAATGCCACCGTGGATGAATCAGGATTTCGATAACGACGAAATAGTTGAGCTGCCCACGAACAAATTGTCCAAGCCACCAATGCCACCCTTTTCAAATGTGGATAAGGATAATTCACAGATTTCCGCAGACTCCGGCTCTGCATCTGTTAATGCAGAAAAATCCCATGACACACTAGAAGAATCTAAGACAAAATCGGATGTACTACCTTTCATGGGTGAAAACGATCCGAAGCCCGAAGATTTGAACATGGAACCTCCTCCGGAGTTGCCGAATTTGGGTCCCGTAATCAAGGGTTCCGATTCGCCATTCGAACAGAGTGAAGGGGATGTGAGCGGTCCTTTCGGACCAACTTCCGGAGATTTTGATGCGCGTCAACACTTTGATGCTCCATTCGGACCGCGAGGAATGCAAATGGGACCTAGAGGCCTGATGCCTCCATTCGGTCCAAGAGGACCGAATGACGCTCGTTTTCCGCCATACGGGCCCAGAGGAATAGGTGGTCCATCACAGAATATGGGACCAATGGGACCTTTTGGCCCTCATGGTCCCAACAGTGGTACATTCGGTCCTCGCGGCCCGCAAGATGATCGCTTTAATCTCCGCGGACCATTTGGCCCTCGAGGACCGGGTGATTTCGGACCCCGTGGACATCCTGATTTTGGAAACCGTGGCCCCTTTGATTTCGGACCTCGTGGTCCTTCAGACTTCGGATCTAGAGATCTCAACGATAAAAAATTCGGCCCGCGTGGCTTGGCTGACCGTCCCTTCGGCCCGCGTGGCCCACTTGACAGATCTTTCGGTCCAAATGATGGTCCTTTCGGACCCCGTATTCCAAATGATGGTCCTTTCGAGCTTCGCGGTCCGAATGACGGCCCCTTCGGGCCCCGTGGTCCAAATGATGGTCCTTTTCGACCCCGTGGTCCAAATGATGGTCCTTTCGAGCCTCGCGGTCCAAATGATGGTTCTTTCGGACCCCGTGGTCCAAACGATGGTTCTTTCGGACCCGGCGGTCCAAATGATGGTCCTTTCGGACCTCATGGTCCAAATGATGGTCCTTTCGGACCTCATGGTCCGAATGATGATCCTTTTGGACCACGTGGTCCAGACGATGCTCCATTCGGACCCCGTGGTCCAAGTGATCCTCCTTTCGGTCCCCGTGGTCCAAATGATCCTCCTTTCGGACCCCGTGGTCCAAATGATCCTCCTTTCGGACCCCGTGGTCCAAATGATCCTCCTTTCGAGCCCCTCGGTCCAAATGATGGTCCCTTCGGACCCCGTTGTCCAAATGATGGTCCCTTCGGACCTCGTGGTCCAAATGATGGTCCTTTCGGACCCCGCGGTCCGAATGATGGTCCCTTCGGACCTCGTGGCCCAAATGATGGTCCCTTCGGACCCCGTGGTCCAAACGATGGGCCCTTCGGATCCCGTGGTCCAAACGATGGTCCCTTCGGACCCCGTGGTCCAAACGATGGTCTCTTCGGACACCGTGGCCCAAACGATGGTCCTTTCGGACCCTGTGGTCCAAATGATGGGCCCTTCGGATCCCGTGGTCCAAATGATCCTCCTTTTGGATCCCGTGATCCAAATGATGCTCCTTTCGAGCCTCGCAGTCCAAATGATGGTCCTTTCGGACCCCGTGGTCCAAATGATGCTCCTTTCGAGCCTCGCGGTCCAAATGATGGTTCTTTCGGACCCCGTGGTCCAAATGATGGACCTCTCGGCCCAAATGACGCTCCTTTCGGTTCACGAGCATCCAACGATTCACCTCTTGCACTAAGGCCGCCATTCGGACCTAACACATTCGGACCTCGCGGAAATTCCGATGGTCAACAAGGCTCCATTCCATCGCTCATGTCGTTTAAATTTGACAAACCAAAACCTGGTGGTCCCAATGAAGTACTCCCTCAGGAAAATGATGAATTTGAGGGTAACCGATCGCAGGATCTGCCACCAGCGTTCAGAGCCGGTGATCAGGATCTAAGAGCGTTCGCGGGCAATGCTCCGCAAGGTGATGCAGACGTAATGGATCCGGAGATCGGATCTGGACCTAATAAGCCAAATTCTCGTGGATCAATTGGGCAAGACTGGAAACAGCCATTTATACGTAATAAATTTGGCGACTTTGATCAACGCACTGGACCTGGTGATCGCGCTGAAGGACCAGCCATTGGACCCGGTGATGCTATGGAAATAGATCGTGACAGAAATATGCCTTCTGGCGATCTAGGAAAAAACAGACCTTCCTTCGACCCTGAGGAACGAATGCTTGACAAAGGTGGTCAGAATATTAAATCCAGAGGCGACACAATGAGTCTTGGTTTTAATGAATCTTTGGGAGGTTTCAATGAGAAACATCGCGGTCAAATCGCAAATTTCATGAACAGGCGTTCGGACGACCATCGTCGTATGCGCGGTGGTCCGCAGAAGGAATTCTGCATAGAAAAACAATTCAATTATAATCACAGCGGCGGTGTTCCCGATGAGATTTTGACTGACCACACACCTGCGAAGGTTATAGATTACGCTCACGCTCCTCGCGTAGTTGTGAAAGACTACGTCACGCCTGCACAATGCTTTGATTATGGGCACGGACGCCTGAAACCGAATGTACAGGATCACGAAATTTTCTCGAAGCAAGACTTCAGCTATTGGGTGGAGAACGAACATAATTTGAAGGAATACATGGATCGCATGAAAGTCTATGAGGCGGATTTCAGGGCTTTGAATCGCGGGACTGGACTGCGCGAGGTAGACACTCCGGTACAGCCTAGACAACCCACTTGGACACAGGAGGAAAGACGATCGTACGAACGCGATCGACGATCTAGAAACGATAGAAGCAGGAGAGACAGAGACATTGATGATTACAGAGACAGAGAGAAGGAGAGGGAAAGCAGAGATCGGGGACGACTTGAGAGAGAACGAGAATGGGAACGTATTTCAAGCAAACATCGTGAAGATCGATCTCACCAACGAAGAAGCACGAGCAGAGGTAATCCTTTGTTATATCATAAAATATGTACGCTATACGCGTTGAAGACAAATTCGTAATAAACTTCACATCAGATTTTTATGGTTACTCCGCGTAGACAATTTTTCGAATTATCATGTAGCCTCTCTTTCTTTTCTTCAACGTATGATGCCATTAATTGTTTTCCTGTAAACAGACAGGACACGTGAGAGACCCGAGAAAATAAAAAAGGAGTCGAACAAAGAAAATAACAAAGACGATGAAAGGTAAATAATAAGTTAGATTTTGAAACAAAAATCGATTGTCGCTGATTCGGTTTTCTAAAAGTGTCGCAACTTTGAACTTGGTATTTGTCAATTCAAGAGCCAAGTGCACACGCTGCGGTGCTGCAAAGTGCGAAGGTTTTAAAAACTTGCAGTGACCTTGCCTACATATCCGGTAAAGTATGCCAAAAATGTATAGAACAGAAAATAGTTTATACTGTATTTTTGATATTTATTCTATATTTTGGATGATTCTTTTACCGGATATTTTTAAAGGAGTGGTTCTTCGCAACATTTGTAGCTTTTGGTAGTAATGTAAGTCTAAGAAAAAAAATGGACAATTCTTAGCTTTCGTTTGTGCCGCTAGTTATATTTGTCACTAGAACCCTTCTGAGGGAAGAAAACATTAATTTGCAAATGAGAATGTTTACCTACGATGAATGGACTTTTTGAATATTTGAAACTGTCGATTTTGCTAGATATAAAGGAAATGTTAACGGGCAGGAGAGCTCGGCGAAGAAACCAGATGAGCCTACATCCGAGGATAACAGGTATGCCACTTTCAATATAAAAAGTATAAACCATTTTATTCCGTGAAAAAAAATGCTGAAGATTTGCGAACCATGCGATTTCACTGTTCTCCATTGATAAAAATATTTCTTATTTTTATCAATCAATATACTCCATTGATAACAATATTTCGTACCTGCCATACAATTTCATGTTTAAGCAATACGAGACGCAACAATATTCAACTTGAAATTACGTTTTTTGCGTGTCATTACCTACTTTTTTGACCAATTTTTCGTTGTTAAAGCAATCATTTTGACCTGGCTTTCGTTTTGGATTATAATGACATTGAAGATCAATTGCTGTTAGCTTGATGCTATTGCTGCGCTAGGCGCGCGAATGCAGATACACGATAAATTGGGCAATTGTCGTTCATTGTTATTGTTTTCTAATACAAAAAGAACAAAGCCCCTCTGAAAAATAATTTTTAGCGAGTTGCTCGCTCCTGATAAATATTGTGTTATATCGTAAAGAGACAAGTTTACTATACGCGATACATTATTATAGGACGTGCGTATTTATATTGTGCGACTTGTTTACAAATTGACTGAAAATATGATATTGGTGACCCCTCATATGTATTGACCCATAGCCTGTGAGAACACAGACAATTATGATCAAAATCGTATGCTTAATTTCTCGCATTAGCGTGTACCAAACTATGCGGATGTCGCTTTTGCATTTTATCCGACTCGGATTTGTCCCGAAATGCCTTATAATGCGTTTGAGTTGTTGACATACAACAGTGAATTACATCACAATCTGAATTAATGTATTTATAAGATTAGGGAAACTGATTTTTTTTTTTTTTACAAATTCTGCACATTTTACGAATCATCTGTAATTTGTACGTGAGAGTATTCACAACAATTTTGCTTTTTGCTGTCCTTTGACAAGGAAATACAAATTTAACTGTCATCGTTTGTTTTCGAATAGCTTACATCGATTTTTTTTCGTATAATATAAAATAAATTAGTATAGTTTAGAAAGTTACAAATTTAACGAGATTAAGGGAGAGCAGTCAGGGCGTAAAAAGTAAGAGAGATTAATTTGTTACAGCCAAGAAGAGGTTAAAAATGAGGAACCCGAAGTGCCACCGAACACGATGGAGTTGCCAAACACCATGGAACCGCCAAAGACCATGGAACTGCCGAAAACTCCGAACTTTACCATGATCGATGATTTGCTCTGCCCACCTGGCAGACAAAACAGACCACCGAAGATAGTCGTCATCTTGAGAGGGCCTCCAGGCAGCGGAAAGTCATTTGTTGCGAAGCTCATCAAGGTAAGGCTAAAGACAAAAATGCATGAAAAGTAGAATAACGAACATTGGGCCTTAATTATTTTCCCTTTTTCACAATGTTACCTCTATGAGGATATATGACGATCGACTTTGACTTCCTCAGAAAGGAAACTGTGTGAAAGATTGAAAATAAAGACAGAGCCATATGTAAGATTCTACTCCGTGGACTTAATTGAATATCGTAAAAATATTTAAACTGATAATATTTTAGTGATTTCGTTGATTTTGATTTATCTCGTTACGATGAAGGAGTAGTGATTGGTTCATCAGCGTACCAAATTTTAGCCCAATAGTTACAACCGATGTCTAGTTATAAAAGTTTAAGCTACTGTAGATATTTAACAAATAAAGTCATACTATTTGAACCCCTCAGCCGTTGCTGTCCAAATGAAATACCGGCCATCTTTTTACGTGATTTTCTATCACTCGCGAGATTGTCGACAGACATATTGTTAAATAGAATAGAGTTAAAGAATAGCGACTTATTATTCAAGCTTTTCTTGCTACAGGATAAGGAAGTAGAACAAGGCGGTTCTGCTCCAAGAATCTTGAGTCTCGACGATTACTTCCTCACGGAGAAGGAGGTAGATACGGTTGACGACAATGGAAAAAAAATCACTACTAAGGTAAGTAACCATTGTGGTTAAGATGATTATGCTTCTAGAAAACAAAATTGGAGATGGCATAAATACTTTTCAATAATATCAGTATTTTTGTCATCCTAATAGTATTTCTTTTTTGCTTCCACGCTGTTCGTTTTTTTTCCTGTATTTTGTATAATTCGAGTTAGCATTTCCTTGCAGATGAAATAGGGCCAACGTCGAGTAAAATAGAGTAGCACTAGCGACTTGCTCATTTCATTCAAATTTTTTCTTTTAATACTTGGCGTCGAGTCGCTACCGCAACTCTTGACATAAATAATATCGCATAATATGAATTACTTCAACAGGACATGGTGTACGAATACGAAGAGGCCATGGAGCCAAGTTACATAACATCGCTGGTGAAGGCTTTCAAGAAGAATATTACCGACGGTTTCTTCAATTTTATCATCCTCGATTCAATCAACGAGAAAATCTCGGACTACGAGGAAATGTGGAGTTTCGCAAAGACGAAAGGCTTTCGGGTAATATACTCAATCGGCGTTATCACCATCGTATATGGTTATCGATCGGACTCAAAGCATCGATGATTTCAGGTTTACGTGTGCGAGATGGAGATGGATGTGCAAATATGCTTGAAAAGAAATATTCACCAGCGCACGGAGGACGAAGTCAACAGAATCGTTGATTACTTCGAGCCGACGCCAAGTTACCATCAAAAGCTGGACGTTACTTCGATGCTGCAGGAAGAGGCGATCGAAGAGGTATCTGTCAAAATGAATAATGTCCATTATTAATTTTTTTTTCTGTGGTATTGCGATTAAAGATGTGTAATTTTTCACTATCAGGTTCATATGGAAGATAGTCAAGAAGTTGAGAGTACTGAAACACCAGCAGCGAATGATGACAGTCAGGATAGCCAAGATGATTGTGCGGTGGGTCATCTTTTCATTTTTTTTTTTTTAATTATGATACTTCTTCGTAACAACTGTAAATAATTTGTCCAATTATCTCGAATTTTCAGGTTGTCAGCAAGTGGGAGAGGATGGAGGCTAATGATAAATTAGGTAGGTGCCAATTTACCAGCTAATTTCATTTTTCGAACCTATTTGTAAACTGTACGAATAATATATATTACTTTTCTTTTTTATAGATCGTCTTGATGGTTTAGCCAAGAGAAAAAATGAGGGCAAGCCCCAGACGATGGAAGATTTTCTTCAGGTACCTGATTATTACAACATGGAGGATACATCTGGAAAGAGAAGGGTACGTAAAATTCCATTTTGCAAGTCAAACTCAAACATAAAAATTTATAAACATACATACTGCCTATGCATTTGTTTTTCTACTGAAGCTCGATGAACCCCACTCTGGGGATTTTTTTAAATAGAATTAATACTGACGATCGAATACTTTATCAATTTCACAAGCAGTAAAGACTGCGCTTTTTAACGAAACAATCATTTTTTATTTTTCTTCCTGGAAAAATGAAAGTTATCAGACACCATTTTTAGAAAAATGTCGTGAAAAGCTGCCATGAAAATATAACTACTATGTTAAGATTTTTTTTTTAAATCATGAATTTTAAATGGGATTAATGAAGCCTTGGGCGTGTATGAGAATATGAGTTGATGAGTGCTTCGGCGAATGACGGCCTTAATAATGATAAAATTCTTTTTACGCTCGCCCTGATTCGGGCCTCATCAGAAATGCCTTAATGTCCATTTAATGTTATTAGTACGACCATACTTTTAAATGTTTATATTAATGTGAAGATTTATATTGCTGACGAGTTATGTTGGTTTCTTTTTATTAGAACAATATCAAGTAAACTTGTCTTATTCCTTTGCTGGTCGACAAAAGTTAATGTTGTCTATGTGATGTTGTCGACTGTTTTCGTTAATTTTTTCTATTGATGACCGGGCTCTCCGGTCGTGAAGGTTATGTCTGTGCACGTGGAAATTTTAAGAGAACTTTTAATGGTGGAATTTATTATTTTGGTAGAAACTTTGAATAAGATAAATACCTTGAGTGATTGTTCTTTCATTTTTGTGTCTGTTTTAAACTTTCTGTTATGTTGATAGATTTTTAAATTTGAAAAAAAAAATTCGCAAGAAGTACTATCAAGAGATAATAAACTTTGGTCTAATGGTCGATAAAGAATGTTTCACATTTAAGATATACCTTGAATATATTTTATTTCTGTGTAAGTACACCTAAATATATTGGTACTTTCATGTGCAAAGGTTCGATGGGCGGATTTGGAAGAGCGTAAGGAGCAGGAAAAGATGCGAGCGGTGGGTTTCGTCGTGGGTCAAACCAACTGGGACCGAATGATGGATCCAACGAAGGGCGGAAGTGCGCTTACCCGAACCAAGTACATATGACCAAAGTTTCTTCCTAGATAATCCAGGCAAAGCTTTTTCGTACAGCGAGCATGCGATAATCACTAGCAAAACGCCAATATTCGAGGTCTAGTTGCACTCGCTATATGCCGAATACTCGGGACACAATTATTTTATAAATTAGGGGAAGCAGTGCAAAGTGTTTCGCCTATAGATGATTCAAGAAAGTGATTTTCTTTTTATTTGTCCATTATCCATTTGCCCATTGTTATCTCGCTTGCAAAACAATTCACTTCTCTGTGGTTGATCGTCACCAGCACAACACAGTCGCAAAGCCAATAGGTAGTGATTAGCCGAAACCTTTTTTACGTAGCCAATCCTTATTTTATCTTACATCAACCAACCACACGATTTACACGTGACTGAGATCTGCTACTTAATCACCGTTTTCATTTTTAAACGCATGTGAGTGCCATTTATATGTTTTACACTAAGCGTACTCCTTTGTTTTTTTTTCTTAGCCCTCTAGTTCATTGGCTTGAGTTAATATTATCCACGACGATTCTACATACGTATAATCGTTTCTATTGCAGGTTTTTCCCTCTCGCCTAGTGAAAACAAAGTTGCGTTTATTAAGTCAGCGCGAAACTCGTTCGAGAGAGTCCTTTTAGAACCGACTGTCGGCTCTATTATCGCTGATAATCGTTGTTACGGCTAGAAGAATTAAATCTGTTATTAACGAACGCTGCTATTAATTCTATCAATAATATTCACCGAACAAGTTGTAATTATGTTAGTAGATGAAATACGTTTTTTCTTTTCTAATTTCGAACGAATACAGTTCGAAGAACACTGGGTTGTATGTAACCGCATTCACGTGAATAAATAATGAAATTCAATGTTTGATAATAAAAAAAAAGCTAATACTGCTTTACACAATATAAAATAGTTTCTTTTCTTCGTTTTCGTAGAAAATATATGACTCAAAATTTCCTCGCTTTAGAGAGAAATCTACGTATCATTCGTGACTCAGGAAATTCTTGATGCTCTCCTTTTTGCACGTGTACTCCGGTGGACACTGATTCGTCATGCCGTATTCGATCGCTTTTTTCATGTCCGTTAACGTTTTTTCGTATCCTGTGTCAAATTGGGCAGATCTGCAAATGGCGGAATACGTGAATTAGTGATGACGCTTCGAAGAAGAAAAAATAAATTGAGAGTGCAAGTATATGCATGGACTACGTACTGTGGCATCAGCTTCATCGTTTGAATTATCATTTCGACAGCACCAATATAATCCCTCGCGGTATTTGGTACCTCGCAAGCAGCTCTGTAGAGACAGGTGTCTCCTATCAAATAACCGAGGGCCAATGCAACTTCACCCTCCGATACAACGTTCTCTGGAAAGTTAGAGCACGACAATTTAAGCTGTCAACATTGACCGATTTCGTACCCTAATATTCGTTATCAAACCTTCATTTATTTCACGACTCCTGTGACCATGATTCCCCAGATAGCCAGCTCCGAACACGACTGCTTTCAGTACCAAAAGCAAGAGGAGATTCGATAGGTTCAAGTTGAGTACCTGTCAAGCAACGATGAATATTCAACTCACAGTTTTGCTTTCTCGTAGAGGAAGCTTTGTTCTTGTGAACATTTTTTTTCGTGATTTTCATGTCAGTGCACCCAGGATGGTCCAAAACGTCGAGAAAAGTGATTTGTACGATTTGCAAGCCTGCAAAGTAGAACCTTGCAAATTGCATTTTCACAATTTTCTATCTTTGACAAAGCTGTTTTATTACAAAACTTCCTCTACAAGGAAGCCAAAATTGATTAACATACTTCCGCATAGAGGTAGCTTTGTAATAAAAAAGCTTTGTCAAAGATAGAAAATTATGAGGAAGCAATTTCCAAGGTTCTACTTTGCAGATTTGTTTCGTTCAATTTTAATATAAAACATCTTAAGACTGTATTTTGTACGCGCAAATTTAAGATTACTTGAATTTATTTTATACGAAACAACGAGAAGAATGAAAGTGTTATATATTAATTTTAAATCTTCGATGAAAGCAACTACGATAATTTTGTCTGATTTAGTTGAAATAAAAATTAATAATTTTTTTCGCAATCCGTCATGAATAAATTTGTATCTAATCCCAACTTGACTAGCATTCTAGTTATTTGAGTTATTTATTTAATAGGTGATAATTAACACTGTCTATGAACTTCGAAGAAACTTCTCTTAATAATTGAAAATAATCTTTAGGAGTTTTGAATAAACAAAAATGAAGCAGCCCATCAGTTTGATGTAAAAAAATGTGCAACAAATCAGTTACTAATCAGAATTATTTACAATATTAAGCGGACTTCTGACGGCGGTTGTGAAATAGGTAGCACTTGTCTCTTCTTGCGGTACGAGAAACACTGGGCTTCGCCTCGTGTCACTGTAGCACTTGATCCGCCTCGTGCGGTTACTTCACAACCTTCGTCGTAAAATCCGCTTTATCGCCCTAGTACCGCAATAGTAGTTTTCGTTACAAGGACGAAAAAAATGTTTCTTTCAAGAAAACGTTTTTCGTACGAGTAACGAACAAAATTTTAATTCACAACGTGTGCAAATGGGGTTTGACGTGTGCGAAGCGTACGCAAAAACGCACTTTACGGACGCAGTGAATTAAAATATTATTACGCACCGAAAACCTTAAAATCGTATTTTACGCATACTACGTCTAAAATGTTAATTACCTGGCTGTTGGTTGTCGACCTTTGAACAAGTTCCTTGGCAATTTCAGCGAGCATAGAACCAGTCTCCCGTCTATTTACCCTTTCGTAATTAAAATTGTCGGTATTTCTCGCGAAGATACCGCAGGAAAGCACTGTAACCAAAACAATCGTCCGCCAGCAGCCCTTCATGTTCACGTACTTTACGAGAAGTCCCGTACGTTGAAGAATCTTATACGGTAACTCGCGTAAGACTAGTCATTCTCGAAGTGCGACCGCTCGACTTATAACGACATAACGTTCCCAGCAAAGCGTGAAGCAAAGCATCCCTCTGTTCATGTGCATCGAACGCTAAACACTGCATTGTCCTTTCGTTTTCTCCATTGTACGACGAACTGCGATTCGTGTAATGACTTGTATTAGTTACTCTGCCGCACAATCACATATTTCTAGCACTTTTCTTCGCTTTTTGACGGAAATAAGCGGTGAAAGTGATAATTCGAACTTTTACTTGAATTACGGGTATGTGGAGCGACGAGAAATCTAATAATCCGTGTATTAAAAGTTGTCAAACCGTGGTAAGCGGGCATTTATCGCACTAACAGCTTGCTGTTAGTTGCAACTGACAATTATCTTAATATCTTATCTGGATCTACATCAGATACGCGTGCATTCATAACGTTTCACCATTTAGAAACATTATTAACCCTTTTTGAATCTCTGAGAATAGTTTCCCTACCAATCCAAAGCCCAGCCAAGCCAAACATTATTTCTTGATCAGTTCTGCGAGCAACAGTTGTCGAGGGATTTAAATAGTCCTAGAAGTAATGGCTAGTTAGCGGATGGCCACACTAGAATTACCACCTTGTATACACATCCATCATACATATTTTGAATTTGTTCGACAATACTTTTTTTATACTAATTTATTAATGACTTTAAAGTATTATTATCACTCAAAATCAATGTCCTTGGCACCTTTAAAGAAACATGATAGGTGCATCGCTTACGTATTACTTTTTTCCCTGAGGAAAGTAAGGCATTCAATAAGAGGGAAGCCACCATAGAATGATGGTGGGGTGCACAGGGGTACGTAATCAGAGGCGAATAATAGTGGCGCCACATGAAGGGGACGTATGTGTAGCGGCCATGTTCTAGTGTCTTTTATCTCGAGATAAAAGATACCAAAGTGTCGTGGAATACATTCAATATTATATTCTTATCGAGAATCAATGACAAACCGTCAGTGGGAAGTAACAAGTTTTAATTACCTAAATTAAAATATCAGAAAATACATCTACCTCCAGATCGAAAGGTCTGACAGTCAGTGTACTTTCTTCTCCTGGTAATTTTGAAGATTGTACAACTTTGGTGTATTAATAAGATGTGGGTTGTAAGATATATGCGTGAGCATAGGTGAGATTGTTTTTTCGCATGTTTATTTCTGTGACGTTTAAATTGCAGTCTTTGTCCAGGAATATTTTTATCGGTGCAGATTCGACTGGCACACGGTACAGTCGGTCTAGCACAATCGTTATCGAATAATTTATATCATTACCCTGTAAACAACTACATATATATTGTTACATATTTGCAACTAAATTAACTATTTTGACAAAGCCGATGGGATATGGCTGAGTCACATCAGTTACTCGAGCAGTCTGTCTTTCATAGCTAGTAACACTGACAGGTATCCCATTGAAGTTTTCATGATCTAGAACAAAGAAATGGAAATTATTACCTTTTAAGACTTTAGCCTTTATGCGAATTGTTTTAATACGGACTAATACGAACTAGCGATAAGACGATTCAGCCTTAAAATGTTTTGCCTTAAGAGATGAAATTGTGTATATCCTTAACATGAGCTATTTCTTGACTGGTAACAAAGACTCTAAAGCATTTCTGATAGAGAACTGATTAAATGGACAAAACTCCGACTGGAAATTAATCGGTTTCAAAAGGTTTCAATCGAATTTTTGTCCGTTTGATTGGATGTAATGGGACCCTTTAATCAGGGTGATCTCCGTTCTCGTCTTTTATCCGAAAGATCAACCGTGACGGAGAAAATCTTATTACAGTTTTCGTTACCGAATGAGCAGCTTTATGTCTTAAGAGATGCAGTCTTCATAAGTGGTTTTCACATGACGTACCGCATACGCACATTGTAGTCGCAGGGAGAAGTTACGCACCTCCGTTGACGAAATGATGGGAATAACATGAATGATCAATTGATCTGTCAATAAGTCTTTTGTGGTGAAAAATCACGTCACAGTACTTCAATGTATATCGACTACTAGCGATGAAAAGGGCGTAACCGCCATCTGTCTATATACTATGTATTTCTATCGACTTTATCACATAATACGAATAATATGATCGGTCGTGGTCAGATACCGGGACCGTAATCAACTTCATACATTGAATCTTTTTGTTTTTGTCAAATGTCAAAACTGACAGAAGGTGTGACTCGAGCGCTGCAGCACCCGGGTCCGTTTAGCTAAAAGTGCGCTGCAGTGCCCATAAAAAAATGGTGACGCGCGGCAGCGCGTCCAGTCTGGCTGGTTGATATAAAAAACGGATTGAAAATTTTTTTATAGCTCAAAATGAAAAGTTGGCGTCCAATATAGTCAGGTAGGTGCTGTGAAAGGGGCGTAAAACACAATGTATCAAAGAAAAGCGCGTACTTAAATGTTTGATATACTGTAGGTACTCCCTTTTATACGTTACACGGTGGCTTACGCCTTTTTTTCGTTAAATTGTGGCTTACGCCATTTCCTTCGGTATTCTACTCTCTTCCCCGTTCGGAATCACAACACGTACTTCTCTGATGTGAAGAGATGAGCTAAATTTGGGTGAGGGCCAAAATAGCGAAAGATAAAAATGTTGAATGGCCGAAGTTTTGAATTTCAAAGTTAATGAAAGTTCAAATGGAGAAAGGCCGAGCTTACGAGAGTGTGTAACGTCTTATATAAAAATAAAAAACACCGTGATGTCGAAAGAATTTTATATGGAATGGACATATTTAGGTATGGACGAAACTACAAGGGGAGAAATATCGAATTAACGAGAGTTCGAACAGTTTATAACCCAATGATGCAATATTTTGATTATTCAAATTATACAATCTCTGAATTAAAATATGTATTCAAATAAATGAGTGTTTGAATAATGAAATTATCAAACAAACAATTATTCGACTTAGTGGTCTGTTCAAATAAAAAATTTAAACAATTCTAGAATGTCTGGATATTAATCATTCCAAATTTTAGTCGTTCAAAATTTTCTACCCCACCCCTAAATTTACAAAATCCCTTAATCCTATGTAGATTTATGGCCCTTTTCTCGAGTATAGAGAATTTAATGGGTTCCGCTCTTTTCACCGCATAGGAGTCAATATAACAAAAATAAATTGAATATGATCGACAATTTTCTGGCTGCATATTCAGTTCCAATCAAGTGACGAGAAACAAATTTGATAATTCGAAACTTAAGATAAGTGAAAAAATTAGTCTCACACTGGTGAACATTTCGAGCGAAAAACTGCAAAATTTTCCAGCAGTAATTTGCAACGGTGTTCTTGAGCGGTGAGTGACGAACATAAGTGCTTTAATCTCGGCAGGACCCATGAGATACCATTCGCTCTCGTACGGTGATATTCCGATGTCTGAACTCTGGTAAACCAAGATTATTAACGTCCAATTTAGTGAAATGAAGATTAACGATCGTAGCTCACCTCGACGATGAGCAAATCGCCGACCCAGCAATACACGAACAGATGCATTATGGTGTAAATAGCGTGAAGAACAAAGAATGCCATACCGAGATAAGGAAAATCGCCCTCCCTTTGATCCATCACCGTCTGAAAGTAAATACCGATGAACGCAAACAAATTTAGTACATCATTTTTTTCTTTTGTAATTTTGGCTCAATTTGATGTTGTGACTAGCGATGAAACTCACTGAGAACATGGCGAACCCTTGAAAACAGAAGGTAATTGTGCACACCAGCATTTGAGCCAGTAGCATCGAATTAAAAGCCTCTTCAATCATCTCATTTCGTCTTAAATGAAGAAAAAAAATGAGTGAATGAATAAGTTCGTTAATTAAAGTAAAAGAGGTCAAATCAGAGACCAATGTGAAGATTTAATTTGCCAATTGTTTCTGATACTCTTTCTTTCCATTACCTATTAAGCTCTTCGTGTCTTTCGACGATGGCACCGAGTTTTCTGTGAAATATTCGAGGATCCTTGATGCAAGCATCATCTACGATATTTTTAATATTAAGACGAACAACCGCGAGTTGTCCGCACAGATGGAGAACGAGCATAGCAACGAAAGCGTCGGGACCCGAATAAGCGATCATGGAGAACCACGTACCAGCCAACTGGAGAATCCAAGTTGTTAAAAAATTGTGCATCTTTCGGGTGTCGTAAGGGAAAACAGCGGAATACAAAAATCCGACCGAGAGACGGGGATCAATGTCCGGATTATTCCAGTTTTGAACGCCAATCCAGATCTGAAATCAAGAATCTTGTTGACTTTTGTTATAGGTACAAGTATTTTTTTTTAAAGTTCCTGTAACCCTCATAGTTAACTTTGTTGCTAAAATAAACGTACCCCCGAAGCCACATAAGCGACCAACAATCCACTCGTCACCGTGACCGAAAGCAACGAAATTATCCTGCTTATCTTCGTTGGTGTCATCATGGTATCCTCCTCTTCCTTGCTCCACTGCAAAGCCCAATCTTCCTCCACGAGCTTTAGTAGATCGCTCAGAACTTTAAACACATATTTTTGTTACTTTTATAACTTTTTTTTTTAAACTTAAACAAAAATCTATCGATCTTTATTTACCTTTCCTCCGATAACGAAAAACTACGAGCTTCATGACGGAAACACCGACGGGTACATTGGTGGAGAGACATTCTATCGTCTCGTTGAGATTGCCCCAAAAGACCGTGACACTCGCGAGTTGTGGTATCCATATGAGAATGAAGATTAGGAGCGAGTAGGCCCAAGCTCGACTCCTAAGGATCAGACTCTCATTGGCCTCTGGCCACACTCCGATCACCCCCATATTAAAACGGTTCCAACCGTAGGCGTAAGTGTACTCTAAGATATTTATAATGAGTCATAAGTTATATGAAGACAAAAATTAAACCCATAAAGGCAGATCATTAAAATATATTGAGCAGAAGTTCTTTTTTTATTTGTGCAAATTATTGAAAATAAAAACCATCACTGGTGGTGTAGTGGGCAACGTGCTAGCCCAGTACAACTGGTACAATGTGCGCTATGCTATTGCTCAATCGACCCCACGTCGATGGGGTTCACTGTGACAGACGCATAATTTGAGAATATACATTTTTTTTTTACAATATTATTGTGCAAGTTTTATATTCTGTACTGTTTCTAATCAAACTTTATTCTATTCAGTATACTCTAGACTCATTAGTATTGTAATCAAGCTATAAAAAGTAGTTTTAATGTATTTCAGAAATTATATTTAATACAATTAATTTTATTTGTCTTATTACATGCTTATTTATATATCTGAAAATTATTTTTCATTAACTATGCACGTCAGAAAAATATTTTTTATACCATAAAGTTAAACCATGAAGAATTATCATACAAAACGATTTTCAATCGTTCACGTCACCGTATAGAAAATTCACATCGTGATTTCTCTTTACGAAGTTTAATATTTTCTGCTGCCAATAGATGAAAAAAAGTCGTGATAATAAAGCGGCAAGGTGTCTCGCGGTAAGATTTTAATATCGTAGAATTATATTTGGGTGAAGAAATTGATGATAGAGTTATAACTGTGCCTATTTTGTCATCGAACTAGCGATTTTTTATTCTGATTTTATCATTTTCTTTTCAAAATACGAGCAGTATCAGAATACTAATTCACTGAAACACGAATTTGTTTGAACTATATTATTTATTGAAATAACTATAACATAGAATTAATTAAACTTCAGTTTAATCAAGCCAGTTTTTAGGTTCCAACATTTTTCATAATGAAATATTGGACCTCTATAGTTTCTGTGTTGACTGATATTTTAGATTGATTAGCAATTATCGGTAAAATCCGTACTAGGATTGTCCTTCATCGATGTAGATGTCACGCAGGTTTCTTGATCACTGCCGTGTGATGATCGTTTTTTTTTATACTCGACAAAGTCCCACGCATGCTCTCTACCGAATACAGAAGGAGAACACTCGAAGAGGAACGATACTAAAGTTAAAAATATTCATTGGCTACTCCCACGTGAAGTTTATCGATGAATAGTGAGTTTGGAACAAAAGAAACTGCCAGGTGGATGGTGCGTCTGCAAACCTAGTAATCAAACAATATGATTACCATTTTAAAAGAGGATTTGTAGTTTGTCAATGCGGGTGGAAAGTTGAAAATAAAAAATTGGCCGCACCAATAAGCGGCCAGTGACCCGAGAGTTTGCCAGCGAAATTGCATAATCGTTTTAAAAAAAGATTTATATTTCCTTGTTACGTAGAAAGTTAAGAAAAATATGATACGTGGCCATTTGTCTATATTTGCTATGCTTTGAAAGGTTTTAAAAAAACGATTCACAGACGGGCTTAGAAAAATACGTTCATTGTCTGACGGGCATTCGATGACAATAGAATAGTAGAGGACTGAGAATCATGGCAATAAGACTTTTAAGCAATCTAGTTGTATTTTGTGATGTGAATGTAACTAATTTGAATTTCGTAAACACAGAAGTTTTTCAAGCTATTGTGGTTGACTACTTTCACAGACTGACGAGTGTTATCCTGACGATTATTCCATATCATCGTCAGAACTACAGTGAAATAGTTCGACGACAATTTTTCAGCATCTTAAATTATATACGGATTGAGATTTGGTATCTTTCTACTGTTGTGATTCTTCTGGCAAAAATACGCAGATTGCCAAAGAAATTGAGGGAAAAACACATCTCTGCTCGACAAATTCTATACTTACAAAATAATATGAGGTGCCATCCACTGCCTTACCGTGCAACCAAAGGAATCTCGTAAAATGCGAGGTATCTGTACCGATCATGGAAATATAAAAAAATAAATTTTTGTGTTTTTTTTTTCAACGATTGAGGTAATTATTTTATTTATATTCTGTAATTACTTCAGATTTGTGGTTTGTTCACGTTTGATCATACTTAATAAATTGCAGTAGTAATTAATAAATTATTACGAATAATTTTTTTTTTCACCCTTAAATTTATAAGGAAATAGAGAAATACGTGTCCTTTATATTATTCACTACGAATTTATCCATAAATTCGTAATGAATTTCACGTCACATAGAAAATTTCAACGGTGTCTGAGACGCAGAAAAGTATTTTATTTTTAAGTCAATTATATCTGAGTGATTGGATTGTAACAATGTACAAAATTAACAAAAACAAATGTTATGGCTGAATTGATATGGACTGCCTGTGTGAAATGACATCTGTATGAGGTCTCTGATTGGCATACATTTTTGACACTCGTCATTTTCATTTGAATTTTCCTTAATAAGATGAGAAGGAATGATCGCTACACATTTAAAATTGATGGAAAAGCGGTATACAAGCGTTTTTCCCATTGCAAGCGATTTTGCTTTCACCCTAGAACACTTTTCAACCTGTCATACGGTTAATCAGAAATACATTTGATTTGTTTTTATTTACAAACACAATGACTTCTTTTGCTGCAGTTTACAATATATCAAGTGCCACCAGGCGTTATGGTGTAACAAAGAGTATATGGTATCAACTATTCGATTAGGAAAAGTCAAGAATTCCTTCACTCGACCAGACGGTCCTTCATTGCGAGGAGAACGGATAGATAGCCCATTGATGTCTTCATGATCTAATGTTAAATGAATTATAATCAGACTGTGAAAAAGAAACCACTACTCTTAGGGAGGTAACGAGTGAGCTCAGACTCACCCCGTTGAAGAGCTCTAATGAAAACGCACAGAATTTGCCGGCTGTTATCTCTAAGGGAATTCGCGATCGGTTGGTCACCATCATCAAAGCTCTTGCTTCCCGCGCTGGAAGACGATACCACTCGGAATCGTAAGCCGCAGAGCTTATTTCCATACTCTAGAAATCACACC
The DNA here is from genome assembly GCA_964016905.1 of Perithous albicinctus. Classification (NCBI taxonomy): domain Eukaryota; kingdom Metazoa; phylum Arthropoda; class Insecta; order Hymenoptera; family Ichneumonidae; genus Perithous; species Perithous albicinctus. Next base: position 15,018,064 of record OZ024688.1, read on the forward strand.
AGTGTCACTTTTGATTCGAAAGACTTATCGAACGAAATCTGTTAGTTTATCGTATCGGCTTACTCACTTCAGAGGAGAGCAAATCACCTACGTAGCAATAAACGTAGAGATGACTAATCGTGTAAAAACCGTGAATCACGAAAAAAATTACATGAAGCCATGGAAAGTTGCCCGTACCAACGCTCTCTATGAGTGTCTGAAAAAAAAAACATATTTATTGCCAATACCGAGCTGACAAACCATTTATGAATTATGCAATCGAACTTAACCGTAAACATTGCAAAACCTTGAAAGCAAAATGTCACCGTACAGACGAGCATCTGGACCAAGAGCATCGTATTGAAAGTATCTTCAACGGATTCAGCGTAACTTAAAAAACGGAATCCAACATGTTACTCCTTTTTTTCAACATTAAATTATTTTGTACATGTTCCACATTTGATCGGAATTTAAAACCTGTTAAGCTCCTCATGCTTTTTAACTATGGCACTGAGCTTCGCCCAATAGATGCTCGGATCGTTTACGGTTTCCTCATCCACCAGATTAATCAGGGCAATTCGCACTGTTGAGAGTTGACCTACGAGATGTAACACAAGCATGGCGATGAAGCTGTCAGGTCCCGAGTAAGCGGTCATCGACAGTAATGTCCCAACGCACTGTACGCACCAAGTTGGCGCAAATTTCGACAAGTCTTCGGTATCAAAGGGAAAATAAGAAGAATACAGAAAGCCCGGATTTAAGCGTGTATCGTTGGGAGGATGTTGACGCTCGTACACTCCATAAAATGCCTGAGAATATTGGTTTAACGAATCAGATTGTTGTATATATATTCAATCTTCGCAAAAAAAATAAAAAATTGCCATTAAATTACGATCTGTAGTAAACCAATCGGTGACACTGACTATAATGGGAGTCAAAAGTTTTGTGATCAATGGTATACATTCCCATTAGGTTCAATGTTCTAAATAGGAATCAATGGCAATAGTTCTTATTGAACGTAAAATGGTATTAAACGTCATTTTTTACAGACAATATTAGTTGTTATCAAAACTTCGTTCAGGTCGAATTTTTGTACGTTAGTTCGAACTTCAGATCCGACTTGTAGGATCAAATATTCGATACACACTACTGCACTGATTATAGGAGATTAACATGGAAGTTGATAGCCGGAAGCTTTTTTTGAGCAACTTTCTAATAAATAATTATTCGATTACCCATTAAAACGCATACCTTTATCATCGAGGCAATGAAATGGAAATCCCTGTTTTAATACCAACAAACACTTCCACCCAAATAAATTAAGATTTCGATAGCTGAAATCCATTGACTGGTTTCATCGAAAAGCTACGAGAAGTGAAAAATATCGCACTTTATGCTACTGCGTAGCTGTGCAAGATTATAGATTTATAATACTTAAAGTGTACTTTATAGGGACTTAATAAGTTTTTTAAAAGCTTTTTCTAACATGAATTAATATCTCGTGAGGTCAATCGAAAAAAAAGTTACATTTCAAGTTAAATCCAAAGGTTGATCTTACGTAATTTAAAAATTCGGTTCTTACTGAAGTCAATTCATTTTAGCGACATTTAAAGATCTGAATGTTGTCTTATTAATACATTTAGAGGATTCTGAATAGATTTCGTTCATGACCAAAATGGATGCCGCAACTGTTGGCATATCAAAGACATGTTGACTTGTATAACTTTTTCGGAAATACATTTTTTCTCAATAAAAAAAAACTAAACACGTCTTTTTTATTCACATAAAATCCGTTAATTACCAGTTTAAGAACTATTTTTTTTAAAAGTATTTTCTTTTGTTACTATTTTTTAAAACCATAACAACCTTCATAGAAACGTAAGCTACAAGCATGGCATTTGTAAGTGACACCGAAAGCATTGAAATGGCTCTGGCGATCTTTGCCATTTTCATCATAGGTTCTCGTTCCTCCTTCGTTCTAGAGGGACTCCAGTCCTTGGACATTAAATCCAGGAGCGTGGCAAGCACTTTTGTAAAAATCCATAATCCACATGAAAATTAATCTAAAATAAATAAACAGAAGAGAACGCTAGACAGTGCCATGCTACAGACTTACCTTTTCGACGTTGTGAAAACAGTACCAATTTCATTACCGATATACCCACTGGTACATTGGTGGAAAGACACTCGATAGTCTCGTTAAGATTTCCCCAAAAAACCACGACGCTCGCTGTTTGTGGAGCGTATATAAAGAAAAATACCAGAGCCACGTAAGCCCACGAACGTTTCTTCATTATTGGCCCCTCATTAGGTTCTGGCCATACGCCTATGATCCGCAGATTGAAGCGGTTCCAGCCGTAGGCGTACTTAAAATCTGTACAATTTCAACTTGAAATTCATGTGCAATTTTTCGCATTCAATTTGTATTGTCTTGTCAAGTGCGTTTCTTTGTATATTGAAGCGTACCTTCGTTAGACTTGCTCGATGTCATTTCTGCTGATATTACGCAAAGCACTGAGGCTCCTTTGTCAGGGCTGGAGCGTCACGAAGATTTCTTTCACGCAAGGAGTCTTCATGATTGTAGTGGTACCTATCGTCTTGAATAAATAACTCAATATGAGAGGGTACGTGTACACCCGGGTGCTGAGCTCTCACGCTCACTGCGCTTTCTCCCCGGAAGTCTTGATGATGGGACAAACTTTGGTACATCGATAAGAAGTGGGTGATGATATATTGTATCGTACAAAAATAGGTAAGACGCTTTCTTGACATGTTTATTTCTGAAACCTTGCCACAGCAGTCTTTGTTGAAGAATATTATTTTAACTTGTGCAGGTCCGAGTTATACACGATACAGTGGATCTGGCGCAATAATCAATAAAATATCGATGTCGTTATCCTGTCAAAATTTACAACGATATTGTTACATTTGTGCGGTTATATAATCTATATTAACATCGGCATTTCAGGAGTCGCTGAGTCAGTTCGGTTACTCGACCAATCTGTCTTTCATAGCTAGCAAAACTGACAGGTATCCCATTGAAGTTTTCATGACCTGGAACAAAGTAATATAATCAATCGACTTTTGTAAATGTGGGCATAAGAATCATATTTTAATTGTGACGCGACGTGTCACTTCATCTATGTGTGATATTGGAAGCTGATTAGGTAATTGAGGATTTTTAGCTTTGAACAGTTTCCCCATATACTGAGAAATGTGGTGACTTGGGTGACTTAAATTGATCCATCGGATACCGACTGTCAAAACAGTTTTACTTGGATCAACAATATTTCTGCTGACTTCAATCAAACCGATTTACGGTTAAAAGTTGGTCGACTTAAAGAATTCAAGCCGTTGTCGATTTTTTGAAAAGCAACATGCAACCCGGCTCTGAGATTTATGAAATAAACAGTTGGTTTAGAATCTTCGGCAACAATGTCTTCCGCGTATGATTTCCCAAAAAAATTCCATCTACAATAGTGTTTGGACGACGAAGCTCAATTAACAAATTGTAAACAGTCGGTTTACTATTGGATATTGAAAAACAACCATTATACTTATGAAAATGCCTGCAAAACGAAAACGAAGCTTCCTCTCTGAGGAATCAAAAACCGTTGGTTTACAGTCGGAATTTGAAAACCGAACTGCAATTGGTCTTCGGATTTATGAAATAAACCATCGATTCACAGTCGGATTTTGAAAATCAACTCTTAGATGTATAAAATACAACGTCAGGTTACAGATAGATTTTAAAAAGCAATCTGTAATCCCACTCTTGGATTTATCAAATTTTGTATTACTATTGGATTTTTTAAAACCGCATCTTTGATTTATAAATCCAATCTAATTCTGAATCAGTGTGCGATCAATATCTTGTTTATTCACAGGTGAGTTGTTGTCCCATCTGAATCTCACATTATTTCATGTCATTAATCAATTAATTTATTTTAATTCATCACCACAATCTTTCATAATATATTAAATTATCATACCGACACTGATGGTTGTGCGGTCGGTGTGCGGCTTCGGCGGTCCCACGAGTTAAGCAGCATTTCGTGCTGCCAACACTTGGATGGGTGACCGCTTAGCCGTGCATCGACTGGCACATCAATAAGTGAGCGGGAGGCATTTTTTCCGAGACTTTGGTGTTTACACTTAAGTAACATTGTTACTTTCGGGTATACACCGAAGAATCAGAGAAATATAGTGCCGTCTGTACCGGTACGGGTTTTCCGCAGTTTCCCCGTGCCCATGGCGAATGCGGTACAGTGTAGCTAAGTCGGCTGCGGACGCATTGGAAGTTAGGTTAGCTTAGCGAAGTGCGGGTAGGGAGTGATAGGAGGAAGGGTGGGAAGGGTAATATACGTAAAAACCCAAACGGGTATACGTTGGAACAAATAAAAAAAAAAAAAATATTAAATTATCATCTACAAATAACTTATCTTAATAATAATATCTAAAATAACTTATTATAATTTATAAATATTTATTACTATTTATTATTGTTATTAATGTGTATCTTTAAGTTAACTTTTTAATTGTTGATGAGAAGTTAAGTTATGATTTATGATACTTTAATAACTAAAGTTCATTTAACAAATCGTAAATATCCTAGTTAATCAAATCGTACTAAATGGTTTTGAGTATTATTTCTACAACGTATGTCGCTAATTATGAAAAGGTTTTTTTTTTAAATCATTTTTGTAATGTGGCCAAACACAAAATTGTCTTTGCTTATTGTGCACCACAGATTCAGTTTCACATATATGGTTTCTGAAGATGGTTCGCATCTGGAACCAAAACGTAATTAAAAAACTCCCGACTGCAAAAAAAATTACAAAAATATTCTTTAAGAAAAAATGAATATTCAATAAAAAATTATATATAAGCAAAAATGAACAAAAATGAAAATGTAATTATTCAACTCACGGGTCTTTTTTTACAGCAGTCGGGCGACGTCTTTTCTCTGTTCACTATGTAAAACGACCAATGACTTTGGCACTTCTACTTTGACGTCTCCCGACAGTTGTAAAAAAAAAAAGACCCGTGAGTTGCATAATTACGAACAAATAATTGAAATCTATTGTTACAATTGAAATAAAAAAAATTAGGAAGATATCCTCCTATAAATGTTATAAATCATTTCAGACATTTTTGATTGAATATTCATTTTCTCTTAAAGAATATTTTTGTAATTTTTTTTGCAGTCGGGAGTATTTTTTTTTATTTTAATTTTTTTTTATTTCATACTTTTTATATCATCGACACGGCCGGACGACAGCGCCTAAGCTGGCGTTAGCTTGAACCAATCGACGCCCGTAGTCGTGAAAATGTAGTGGTCAAGGCGATATTTACGAATTGGCAATTTTACAACTTTATTCAAAGATATATATCTCTGCGGAGGCACTATGGATCTCAAAAATCCATGGACTTGTGACAAACCTCCCAGCCATAGGAGCTCTGTACCAAGACTTGTCAAGACATTTTTTGTCATTTTGACAAACATGCATTTCGAAGATTCCCGTCTTTTGCCCGGAGGCAGTCGGGAGTTAAAAACAGAAAATATCAACTTATTTTCCTAATCACTCCTGGAACACCGGAGATGGCCGCACAAATGCGCAGGCTTACGAGCGTGATATACGCATGCGCACTACGCAGTAGCAATTGCCAATGCGCGTCACTGTCCAATGAAACGATACGAATGACGGAAATCATCAACCTATTCAAAAAGCCTCTACGGAATTCTCATAGACAACTGCCTACATCAATCTTCCAATAACACGTACAGTTTGAAGCAAGTGACGAGCATCAGATGAAAATTCAGAAAACAAAAATCAGTAAAAAAAATTCAAATAATTCTCACACTGGTGAACATTTCGAGTGAAAAACAACAAAATTTGCCAGCAGTAATTTGCAAGGGCGTTCTCGATCGATGAGTGACGAACATCAGTGCCCTAATCTCCGCAGGTGCCATGAGGTACCATTCGCTCTCATACGGTGATATTCCGATTTCGGAACTCTGCAAAGCCAAGATTATTAAATTTGAATTCAGCGAAACGAAGATGAACTCTTAAAGCTCACCTCAACGATAAGTAAATCACCAACCCAGCAATACACAAACAGATGCATTATAGTGTAAATTGCGAAGAATACAGAATGAAGAACAAATATCGTCATACCGAGATAGGAAAAATCGTCACCCTTTTCCTCCATCAAGGTCTAAAAGTGTAAACCGATAATTGAAAAAAAAAAAAAAACAAAATTGAAGTACCATTTTACAAATTCTGGTTCAGTGATTCATCCGAGAGTCGAAGTGAAACTTACCGTCAATGTAGCGAACGCTTGGAAACACAAGATTACGTTGCACACCACCGTTTGAACCAATAGCATCGAGTTCAAAGAATCTTCGATCACCACAGTTCGTCTTGAGTTGACAAAAAAAGGAATGAAGAATCAATTAAAATTCGTTCATCAAAGAAAACAACGTGAAATAAATGATTAGGCAACACTGAAAAATTACATGTTCCACTAATTTTCTAATACTTTTTGTTCCTTTACCTATTGAGCTCCTCGTGCCTCTCGACGATAGCACCAAGTTTTTGACGAAAAATTCGTGGATCTTTTATGCAATCCTCGTTTACAATATTTTTTATGTTAAGTCGAATTATTGCCAGTTGTCCGCATAAATGGAGAACTAGCATTGCAACGAAAGCATCGGGACCCGAGTAAGCGATCAGAGAGAACCAGGTACCGGCCAATTGGGCAATCCACGTTGCTATGAAGTTGTGTATTTTTCGCGTGTTGTAAGGTAAAATAGCCGCATACAAAAAACCGACCGAGAGACGAGGATCAATGTCCGGATTATTCCAATTTTGAAATCCAAGCCAAACCTGAAACGATTTCACTTTTGTAATAGGTTCTTATGGCTATTTTACAAAAAAAAAATAAAATAAATGTCTTTGTCTTTCACAATTTCTAGAATTTTAAATATATTGCTATTGTTACACTATAAACGAACCCCGGAAGACACGTAAGCGAACAGCAATGCGGTTGTCACAATAACCGAAATCAATGAAATGACTCTGCTGATCTTCGTTAGTGTCATCATGATAGCCTCCTCTTCTTCGGACCACGTCGTAAGCCAATCATCTTCCACAAGCTTCAGTAAATCGCCTAGAACTTGAAACTCAATGTTTTTAAATTCTTTTCTTCATAACAAAAAAAATCTTACTTTTGTTGTCTACCTTTCCTACGATAACGAAAGACGACGAGTTTCATGATGGAAACACCGACGGGTACATTGATGGAAAGGCATTCTATAGTCGCGTTGATATTTCCCCAAAAGACTGTAATACTCGCGAGTTGAGGTATCCATATGAGAATGAAAATCAGGAGCGAATAGGCCCATGCTCGATGTCTGAGGAATATATTATCATCGGTCTGTGGCCAGATTCCAATGACACCCATATTGAAACGGTTCCAGCCGTAGGCATAAACGTACTCTGAGTTATTAATCATGAGAAGAATACTTTAAATAAATACATTGTTATTGCTAATATTTATTTATTTATTGTGAGGCTCGAGGACTAATGTTTCCTAAGAGCCTGTTTATCAAATACAAAATGTGTTTCACATAGTTTATACAAAAGACAGACTATGCATAAAGTACTACGCGTAGGAGGATTTATTTGATGAAGAAGCTCGTTATTTTGGCTCAAACTCTTCGCAACTTTTCTAAATATTTCAGAAAATTATTTGCTTTTTTTTCTTTATATCTTGAATTTTTTAATTGAAAAATGATTGTCTCCTCTTGTTTAAAAACTGAGCAAATGCGAGCCACAACGATCTAAGAGTAATAGATATATAATAAATATATTTTACGACAAAATCTTTCGTATCCCGTATTTATTTTTTTGTACACTTTTTTCGTGTAGGTTGATCAATATTCGTAGGTTTTGCAATTTTTATTTTTATCTTATTATGAAGGTTGTAGTTTGTCGACAGAATTAATTGAGTATTTCAGATCGATTAGCCATTTTTCGTATAACCCTTACTTGGATTGTCCTTCATAGATGCAAATGTTACGCAGGCTTCTCGATGACTGTCGTGTCTCAATTGACGTTTTTTTACACTCGGAAAGCTTCACGCATGCCCTTTATGAAATACAGATCAAGAGCTCTCGGAAGGAACGATATTAAAGCTTAAAATATTAATCGGACAGTGTACAGAGTTTGGAACAAAAAAAAAGTTCGCAGACGGATAGCGCACCTACAGGCCTGGCGCTCCAACAGTACCATAAACGTTTTGAAAAAAGATTTCTAGTTTCTCGCTACGTAGAAAGTTAGAAATAAAAAAAAATCGCATCAGCGATACGCGGCCACTGACCCGGGACCTTTTTTCTGCGAAATTACGTCATTGTTTTGAAAAAAAAAAGACGATTTGTATTCCCCCTTGGTGCGTAGAAAGTTTGATTCTACGTGGGCATTTGTCTATTATATAATGTATACGCATACAAGTTTGAAGAAAATATTTAAAGCTACGCTTAGAAAAATACGTCCATTCTCTGACGTCATTCGGCACTGTTGGAACTCTACGGGATTGATAATAAAGACATTTACACTTCTCAGCAATCAAACTATATTTATGGATCGAAATCTATGCACATTTTATCTACGACTGAATATTTTTTTTTTTTATAAGTGACTGTGATTTATGAATAAGGCGTGTACCGTCGCTACTCTAATGATTGTTCTTTTAATGTCAACAATACGGAGAAATAACTCATCGATGTTTTCAGCACCTGAAATGATACGAATTAAAACACGATGTGTTTCTATTGCTGTGAAGTGTCCTTGGCAAAAATACTCACATTGCCAAAGAGTTCGATGGAAAATGTGACAAACTTTCCTCCTGATATTTCGAGTGGTGCTGTTGCACGTTTCATCACGAGCATCAAATCTTTGGCATCCTTGCCAGACAAATTGTACCACTTGCAGGAATACGATGCCAGCCCCAGTGCCTCGCTCTGTGATCGAAGAGTATTATATAAAATAAAATTAAACTACTAAAGATATAAATATGATGAAAGAAATTTCAGTAGCTTTGTTTTGTTGACATTTTTTTCGAGATTTTCATGAAAACTTGTTCAGAATGTCCCAAAATGTCTAAAAAACATATTCAGAACAAATGTTTCGACGTATGTGTATATCAGCCCTAAAAGATTCATAGACTTATAAATCGAGGATGGTTAGAGCGATCGGGCTCTACATTTGGCAAACAAATAGGATGGTTGGGTCTTTTTATTTAAAACATTTTATAAAATAATTGGACAATTAACAATTGGATAATTGAATAATTAACAAAATAACTACCGTACAAATTTTACGAGACTTTGTATTTTTCGAAAAAAAAGTGTGTTCGCGCTCTAGCTTTCGCAAATTTCGATTTATAGGGTAAAACAAATCTTCAGTCATACACTAAAATCAAATGATGGATGAGTTCGAATCTGGTGAGGATCGGTTGAAAAATCCAGTTTTTATGACATTTTGAATTTAAAAAAAATGTATTTGCGTTATAGTTATAGCTGCCGCAAATTTCAAGCTATCGGGTTGAACTTTCTCATAGAAGCGGAGGAACATCGAACAACTTTCGGTACTAAATTTGGTGAAATTCAGTCAACAGCTGAAGATTTGATTTTTCTTGAATTAGCTGAAAAAAGTGTGTTCGCGCTTTAGTTTTCGCAAATTTCGAGTTATCGGGCTAAAAAAAAATTCAGTCCTACATCAAATGATGAATGAGTTCGAATTTCGTGAGGGATTGGTTGAAAAATCCAGTTTATACGACATTGAAATTTTCAAAGAAAGAGTGTCTACGTTATAGCTCCCGCAAATTTCAAGCTGTCGGGTTGAAATTTGCTCAATTTTTTTCATAACCCGTATCATTTATTTCATATTATTTTGTATGTAAACGGACTATGAACGGATTAGTCTTTAGAATGCTTTTACAAACAATTTACTCGTTTTGCTTCCTCATAAAGGAAGTTTTGTTGATATTTATAACTTACAAAACTTTGGTTCAGTCATTTATACCGTCCTCAGCTTATAGCATTTAACAAAAAAAATACGAAAATTTCAACATACCATGAAATCCGAACCGCTTTACCGATTTTGTCGAAATTCAATACCAAACAACATTGAACGTATCTTCAGTTACGAAGAACTACTTAGCTAAATCGTTGAATGGCTGCATATATTTTGTCAAAAGTCGCAACAGTCAGAGACGAGTAACTACTTCACTTGCGTGCCAAATTTCAGTCCGATCGCTCGAACGGTTACTGACAATGAGTGAGAGGCGATTCAATTTTCGAAGCTCTGATGTACGCACGCACACACAGTCATTTTTTCTAAACCAATTTTCTCGACGTGTTGGACCATTCTGAGTGTTCTGACAAGAGAATCTCGAAAAAAAATGTCATGAAAACAAAACTATGAGGAAGCAATTAACCGATTTTTAGAATTAATTTCTCGCTCGGATGGTCGTTAAAGGACCTTAAAATGCTGCAGACACAAAATATAGTCCCTTGATTACTGAATCTAAAATGTTCAGAACCTAATCTTATACTAAGCCTCCTACATCCTTAAAATAATGATGCAAAGTAGAACTTTGCACATTGCTTCCTCATTATTTTTTAATTTTTACAAAGTTTTCTCTGGGAGGAAAGCAACATCGATGGACATACTTCCTAGTAGAGGTAGCTCTGTAAAAATGAAAAAATAATGAATAAGCAGTGTCCAAAGCTCTAGTTTGCATTTTTATTTTATATTTTATTCTTCGCATTTACCTCAATTAATATTAGATTTTCATTTTTTTTTTAAATTTCATGCAACTTACTTCTTCTATAAGCATGCCACCGACGTAGCAATAGAGAAACAGATGAACTATCGTAACATTGAGATAAGAAATGCAGAAGAGAATCTGTAGAAATGGAAACTCTCCTGGTCGTCGTTCCGTCACTGCCTAAAATAATATTGGCATTGAATTACATAAATCTTCGCAGACTGTGTAGTACATACTGTCAAAAGACCGAATAATTGAAGGCCGAATTGAAGCGTGTAAATCAGTACGAGAACGAGAAGCATCAAATTAACAGTGTCCTCGATCATCGTGGCAAAATTGATAAGAGTATCGTGTCGCTTCACGATGACCGCAAGATTTTCACGAAAATTTTTAGGCTCCAAGGACTTTTCATTGTCAAGAAGATTTATCAATGCGTGACGAAGAATTGAGATCTGACCACAGAGATGAATCACCAACATGGCAATAAAAGAATCCGCAGCTGTGTAAGCGATTGTCGAGCTGAATGTAGCGAGAAGCTGACCAATCCATGCGAAGGCGAAATTCGATGGTTTTCTCAGATCCAAGGGAAAGTACGATGGGTAAACGAGTGTCTTCGCTATATCCGTTGTGTTCCAAGTGTCGAGTTGCAAATAAAACAATGGCAGAATCTGAAATCGCGGACAATTGATCTTGAGTCTTTGAATATGGAGCACTCCACCCCGTTTCGACCTGGATTTGACCACGATCTCTCCGATTTGGCTCACAATTTTTTGTAGGCTTAGTTGGACTCTCAACTTCACAGATTTTTTTTTTATTGCAATTATTTTTAAATATATTTTTAAAGTAACATATCGAATGCCATAATTTAAAAATCTGAAAAAATTCTGAAAAATCCTTTGTTCAATAACAAAATTATCTAGCTTATAGCCAAAGTGGGGAAGATTTTTCTTCTTACGGTTTTTAAGCTTTTTTTATTAAAAAAATTATTACAAAATAGAAAAAATAATTAATGTACTACATGCGATTGGTCAAATGTTTATTTATGTAAAACCAGATTTTTCAGAATTTTTTCAGATTTTTCCGAACTATGCAAATTTTTTTTTAATATTTTTTTAAAGTTACACATCGAATGGCATAATTTAAAATCTGCAAAAATTCTAAAAAAAAAGTACGCTCGATTTTTCTTCTCACAGTTCTTAAGATTTTTTGATTAAAAAAATTATTAAAAAATGGAAAAAAGATCAATCTACCATGGGCAACTCGTCAAACGTTTCGGTATATGAAATCGTATTTAAAAAAAAAACTACGGATTTTTTAAAGATTTTATTCTTTTTGGACTTTTTTATATGCAGAGAGAAGGATTCGGTAATAATTATACAACGTCGATGGGAAAAATTATTATACCTTACAATCGTCCACCAACAATTTTGAGTTCGAAAGTGTTTAATATATAAATTATATATAAATAGTTTAATATACAGAAAGTAGATTGACTTTTTTTTCTATTTTTAATAATTTTTTTAATAAAAAGAGCTTAAAAACTATAAGAAGAAAAATCTTGCATGCTTTGGCAATAAGCTAGAAAATTTTCATATTCAATAGAGTATTTTCCAGAATTTTTGCAGATTTTTAAATTATGGAATTCGATATGTCACTTTAAAAAAATATTTTTAAAAATGTGCATGGTTCGAAAAAATCTGAAAAAATTCCTAAAAATCTGAAAAATCCGGTTTTACATAAATAAACATTTAACCAATCGCCTGTAGTACATTAATTATTTTTTCTATTTTTTAATAATTTTTTTAATAAAAAAAACTTAAAAACTGTAATAAAAAAAATCTTCCCCGCTTTGGCTATAAGCTACTTAATTTTGTTATTGAACAAAGTATTTTTCAGAATTTTTTCAGATTTCTAAATTATGGCATTCGATATGTCACTTTAAAAATATACATTTAAAAAATGCAATAAAAAAAAATATTGTGCACTTGAGGGTCCAACTGAGCCTACAAAAAATTATGAGCCAAATCGGAGAGGTCGAGGTTAAATCCAGGTCGAAACGGGGTGGATTGCCCCATACATACACTTTATCGAATTTATCATTTTTAGATAAACTCTATTTTTTTTTGTTGCAGTTCTGCAGTTGTATAGAAACCAAAAAGGTTTTTAAAGTTTGCTTCTACCCAAAGTAATGGGCAATGAATCCGAGTTACATTACTTCTATGCAAGGTAATTTGTAGTGAATCCGAGTTGCATTACTTTGCGCAAAATAATTGAATAAATCTTCTTGGAGTTTGGGTCAACCTCTTCATAGTTTTCGGTGTCTAGATCAACCTGGTCTCCAGATATTTTGATATTTGGAAGTTATAGTATGTTCAGAGATATATTTGGTATTGCCGTATAAATAAATTCTACTAAAACCTTAAGAGCAACGTAGGACCATACGAGGATGTGCATGAGCACGCTAAATCCAATAGAGATGCTCCTACCGAATCTGGCATTTTTCATCATCAATTCTCGTTCATCCGTCGAAAGGTTTCGCGTCCAGTCTTGAGCCAAAATAGAGAGGCACCTCGCTAAAACTTTACCGAACAATCTACGTGCTAGTATTACAGCGTGATTATATTTTTCATATCGCTAAGAAAAAAATAATAATACCTTCACCGTTATTCCACAGCACTATGATTTTGACGCACGCACCGAAAATTCCAGCAATCCCGGCGACAATTCTAATTAGTTCATCAAGAACAAAAGGATATACCAACGGAGCTAATGCCTGCGGACCTACGATAAAACTAAAGACCCATAAGCCCCATATCGGCGAACTGTATCTCACTATCAAACTGGCTTGACTATTCTTGCAAGTCTGATCTGGCCAGAGTCCAATCAAACGAAGATTAAAACGATTCCAGCCAAAAGCAAATTCAACATCGGGACTAAAAATCTTTCCCGTCGAATCGCCGGTGCCTTTTGTAGTCTTCAATGACGTGTCCCGTTCGGTGTCTAACGAGAGGTTCGAAACCTCAGCCATAACTATAATCTTCTTTCGTTCAACTTTTGCACTCGACTGACTCTCTCGTAAACCTCTACATTTTGTAACAAGAATTACCCGCGCCCTGCGCAGTTTCAACCATCAGAGAACGATACAATGAAAAGTTGAAATAAAAGTTTGACTGTAAGATGGCTGCGAGCATTACATCGATTTTTCCATTATACTTTTTAAAAGGATCAAAAGTCGCTCCCCATATCAAGCAGGAAACGAGATTCACTGTGTTCTATTACATTTACGTGAAACGACGCCTATTGAGGAACAGAAATTGGCAGGGGATCGTATTTCTAACGAACAACTTGGATCGTCATGGTTTAAGATAATTTGGCAAGTTAAAAAAAAGGTTTATATTATAACAATGCCAGAAAATGTGACGATAAACTGGAGGGAATGTGAAAACTGCTTATTATGAGGAAAAAAGTGTACGAGAGATTCTTGCAAAAATACTAACTTTACAAATCAGTAGAACAAAGTAGGTTTTTGCAGCTATTTCCCGCATTTCAAGGTATTAGTGATTTTTATTTATATCTTATATATATAAGATAAATTGATGTTCTCAATTTTAATCACTCGATCGATTCTCGACGAATTTAAAAAATTTTAAAAACATGAAAAAAAAATGATTACAGAATTTCTCGACTGTAAAAATTGACTCTCATTTTAAAAAAAAGGAGGCGTATTGTTTATAATATTAAAAACTGTATTTGAGGGAGTTCAACTTGAGATTGAATTGCATTAGGAGTTATTTAATTATTTAAAATTTTTTTTTATTTATGTGAGTCAATTTTTTTAATATACTTTTTTTAATGAAAGTCAATTTTTGCCAGGAGTTCTTTAAATTAATTTTTTTTTTCGTGTAATATTGACTAGAATTTCTCTGTGTTATTATTTACTGTAATATCACAAACCGGTGATATACAAATGTGATACCGGTAGCAAAGTTCCACTTTGCAACCTTCTGCACAAACTCAATTTATGTTTGTACAACAAAAAAATTATTTTCTTATTATTTCGTAGAACCACTTTCATTTCTATATCATAATATCATCGAACGATGATTGGACGAGAATTACGCCACCCATTAATATATAACGAACCTTGCAGTCATTGAAATACAAAACTTTGCAATCAATTTTTCATCTTCATCACTGTATTAACTCAGTAAAAATAAAATTGGTATTTCGCATACAAGAATAAATCATCGTTCTCTAGAGAAATAGGAAAAAAAATTGTCTTTTTTATTTTTTCAAAAAGATGCGTAAAGTCTCTCACATTCGCATTATATTTATAAAAAAATTCTTTATATCTCACAACATGTTTTGTCGATGTAATTAGACTTATGAAACTAATGATGAATACTGGGGATGAAATAAATATGTATAATAATAAAATAATAATATTATATTATACGTAAGCAATATATATGGGAATCTCCAGGCCAAATAAATCTCTTCGTAACATTAATATAAAACAAAATCGAAATCATATCTTGAAATAGAAATCATTATCTTGTAGAACATCCTTATAGAGCGATTTTTATAATTCGGCTTTCGTAGCTACATAAAAACGGATGAATTTCGCCTGGAACGTCCCATGTATATGTTATTTTTTTTTTTTTTTTTAATTAAATAAAATTTGCGTAAAAGTTGATTAAAAACGATCGATATTTACAGTTTGGCGTTGCTTCGGTCTCTGTCGTTCAGAGGCTCAACGTTACTGACTGGGTTTAAATCACACGTTTAAATTAAGTGTGATTTAACACGCGCAATTGCTCCTCGTGTGTATTATAAATAATATGATCGTTGAGTCTCTGCACGAGAGCTTCGTATCTGGGTTGGCCACGAGAGATATATTGCGAATCTTTTTTATATCCGCCTTCTCTGTGGTATATCGTGGCTGCGACTGTGTCCCGTTGTGTGTCCATTTCCCGTGGATATCTCTCTCTCTTTCTCTCTCACTCTCTCTTTCTCTCGCTCTTGGTTCACGAGCGCAACGACGACATCGGCTATCTCAGAAGAAGACGTTGCCGGGCCTTGCCTGAGGGCACAAGAAACTCGAACAATCGTGCCTCCTCACGGCCTCCATGACCTCCTGGAAGTGACTGGACACCTGCAACGCTGCTCCCGGCTGTATTCTATAAGATAACAAAAAAAAAAGAAGGAAAGAAAAAATCAACGACACAATGACGCTGGTCGACGCAGATTGAACGATCTTGCTGAGTTTAGAAAGCGTTGAAAGGGTGCCGCGAGAACGTGCCGGGGGGTCCAAGTTTCTCGTGTCAAAGACCTCCAGGGATTAAGGTGGACATAATTATAGAAATTGCACAGGGTAACATAATCTAACAAGCATTTCCCTACTTTTTTCTTGCCAGTCAATAAGCTTTCCAATCTTATAGATTCATTCCTTATTCCTGATTTCCCCTTGGAAGACATTTTTCCAATTTGTTTTGAGCCAATAGAATTTGATTTAATAAAGCACTTTTCCAAGAGAAAATTCTTCAATAGATTTGCATAAATAAAAGAAAAAAATTAAAAGCTGGAAGGTAGAACCTTGCAAATTATTTTCTCACTCAACTAAACGACGTGTGTGCACACAATGGCATTTCATGTGTACACAAATTTTTATTTCACTGTCAAAATTTCCGAAAATTGTAGCAGTGACAAATTGAACGATTGAAGAGCTCCTTAAATCTAAACTACTACACCAATTCAGATGAATCACTGCACTAAGCATCACCGGATTGGATTGGATTGCTATTTCGTTTCGGCTACCAAATGTTGTGCTCGCAGACCCAAGTCTTGTGAAAATTAGTATAATAACGTCCATTTTTTCGAAAAATACAAAACCCGATCAAATTTGAACCTCTTTACCGATTTCGGTCAAAACCAATACCAAATAATCTCGATCGCATCTTATGCACTTATAAAGAACTGTTTGGCGGAATAGCTAACGTTTTAAGAAAATTAGAACCACCACGCTTTTTTTTCTGTCGAAAAAAACAAAAACTAAATTTCTCACTGCCTGCATACGTTTTGTAAAAAAAAACCCCCAACAAGTAAACCGTGATTACTGCTTCACCTTTTTGCCAAATTACAATTTCATTTTTTTTTCTTTTTGCATAATGGAAATACAAATTAACAATAAAGTATCTTTATACTTTTTTTTTATACTTTATACAAATAAGTTTCTAAATTCGTGCACAAATTTTTTTTTGAAACTTCGAAAAATTCTCTTTCATTTTTATTGTTCAGTACCAACTGAAATTTAATTGACAGCAGATAAAATATAGTATATAGCCGCGGTTGTTTACTGACTCACAGCATTATAACTGCTGCAGTATACACACTCAGCTGTATCTTTAATTTCATACGAGACTCGTATTTTATTTAAACCTTTTTACGTTTCCTTATCAGGTACCATTTTACGGAAGCACGTGAGAATCGCGAGAAAAGAGAGGTTCATGGCGCCGAGCAAGAATCGTGTATGTATGCACTGATGGCGCACTGGGATACTACTAGAGGCGCCCGAGTGAAACTGTGCTAAGAGGTAAAAGTTGAATCAGTCAGTGGGACGTTAATGCCTGCGGGCGAAAGCGGGAGAAGAAAGTTATCCGCGTTTACGGCACACAGCGTTACGCTTGGGCACCGCGTGCAGTTCATTCGACGCTGCACCGCTCAGTAGACACAACCTCGCTTGGCCAGACAGTCTGTGCTACAGAAACTGAAATACCATACGCCACTCATTTTTAAGTGTTTTTAATTCCTATTTCCATTGAATTAGATGCATAAACAATATTACTGCCAGAATAGGAACTACTTTTAGGAATGCTTCGATGGTACATTCACGTAGATGTAATTCAAATGACATAAATTAAATCAAAACAATTTTAGAATTCTAGTACACGATCGACATGATTGTATCATAGAAGCTTCCTTAATAATCGTGTATTACGGAAACTAAAATACAGCGATCACGCAGTGCTAATTCTCAAGTGCTTTATCCTACTTCCAATATCATTGATGCGTAAACGAATTATTTCCAGAATAGGAGTTATCTTTGTAATCATGTTATTCTTTTTTAACCGTACTGAGTTGCCTAAAACAAGAGTGTGAGGAAATATTGGTTTATTGATGTAAATTGTTAAAATGTTGGAATCTGATACTTCTTGATCTCATTTTCTTTGAGACAAACTGCACACAAACTTTTAATATGTTACGAATGCTGTCACTTTTAAAGCGTTCTGATTTCCGACAGTCGAATCTGTGACGGTGCTTTCTCTACGATTGTAAAAGCTAGTTGACTGGTTTGATCAGAAAGTTGATACAAGTGAAAACTGTCATTTTTCTTCTAGCAGAATTCTGGCGAAGAACAGAGGAGAAACTGATTAAGAATTGAATATTTTTCGGGCATAGAAAAATAAATAAAATGGTACAGATGCAATTAATGTATTCGGTACTTACAGTCCTAAAAGTGCGTCCATCTTCTTTTCCATAAATATCGAAGCATCCTGACCCCTCTGTACCATTGCATCGCAGAATATTCTCTTGGCACATGGTGTATTCGTCCAATCGCCTGCGATATGAGCTGCTTCGGAGACTTCGGCATTTTCAAGATTCTGAAATACGTCGTTTATTTCACGATCGCTGTCGAGGCTTCGACGTGTTCTCATTTTAGGGAGTTCCGGCAAACTCGACGTTTCTTGAGCGACTGTTTCCACTTGCAGAAGATCGTCGTCCGTAGGCGGTTCGTTTGGTTCTACAGTATTATCCGCAACCGAATTGGATTCATCCTGAATAACGTAGAATTCTTGATCATCATTCTTTATGACACTCCTTGATGGCAGAAGGATTTCCGTGATATCGATCTTTCCCTTGGTTGGAATATCAATCTCGACGATTTCCGACATAGAATCAGGACCAGTTCGTCGAAGACGTTTGCTTCTCACGAGATCCTGTATCTTCTCAGCTTTGAAAACATCCAAATGATCGAGACTACGTTTTCTTCTTGTCTGAAAGAAGTCAGTCTCGTCTGTCGTAGTTTTCGTCTGACGATTCTCTGTCCTGTGGCTGTCATTTGTCTCTTCCATAACTACCAAAACATCGTCCGCATTTTCCCTCGAGCGAACCTGATCGTTTATCGTACTGACTACCTCGTCATACAAGTTTGGACTCACTTGACCGTAAGATCTTGATTGTTTCCAGCCCCCTTCTCGGTTCGGAGTCTCACCACTGTGGAATTGCATTGGGTTGTCGTTGATGGCACCCAAAGCTCGTCGATTCTCCAGTTCCTCGTCCCCATCCTCCTCTTCCACCTGTGACCGCTTGAGCACGTCAACGTCCAGATAACGACCAACAGCAACGGCCCCGATTCCAAGTGCAGCACCAGAAGCCACTAAGCCGAGAGCAGGTATGAGGATCGAGGATCCTGTAGCTACCGTACCAATCTTATCCTGGGCCTCCTTACCTTTCGTGAAACCGAGGTTCTGCGATATCTTGTGGGTAGCCTCGACAAGTGGATCGAAAACTGGCCTCGTCAGCTGTGAAACCCTCTCAACGCCAGTTGAAAATTGATTCTTCAGGTTCTCGGATATCTTCACCCAGAATGGCTGCTCGTTTGGCTGCTTCAGACCGTAGAAGTGCTGGTTCGGATAGTAGTTCTTTATCGTGTAAGAGTCCACGACATTCTTGTCGTTCAATACGTATTTCTTCTTGTGCCTCTGCTCGGTAAAGGAATTTTGATTCTCCGGAAAGTTGTCCGGACGTCTCTTCTCGCTCTTCAGGATTTTCGCCGGTTGAACACCAAGCTCAGGGTGGGCATATTGAAGAACTGGAGTTCGGGCACCTGGCTTCAAGGCTAATGGAGCTATTTTTTGGCTCACCGGCGTGTACATCTGGGAAGTTGGATAGTTTTGAGTACCTTCTGGGCGAAGCATTCTTTTCTGGAGGTTTGAACGATAGTTCTCGTTTCTGGTATCGTAAACCTCGGCATTAAGAGCTGCACTTTCTTCGCTCTTTGGGTCCCACTCGAAGTAGACGTTCCTGCCGTCATCGAAGTTTCTACCGTACCTGCAATTTGAAAACAAATACACGTCAGATTAAATATCATTCGATAGAGAAAAAAAATGATAGGATTCTCTGATGATCGGGTGATGACCGAATTTCTAAGAAATAATTTTTCTACTTTTTTCGGTGTAAAACTGGAAATTAATCCGTAATCCGGTTATCCAATGTTGGAAGCTTCTACTTTTCATCGTTATTAAATGTCAAAATATTCATATACCTGCGATTGACGTCCTTGAAGAATCGTTCGAACCTCTGCCTCTCAGCCGTATTGTCAGAGGAGAAAAAGGTCGAAGGTTCCAAGGTAACAGTTGTGGTACCCTCGGGAATAAGTCTGTTATTGATGACTCTGGCGTTTCTCCACGTTTGAATTTTATCCATAGGCTCATCGGGTACCCTCGTGCCATGGATAACCGGAGTGCCATCGGCATCCAACGCCATTGGAGTCCTCTTGGGTATTGACTTTACGTTTATTTCCGATCGCACTGTCACTTCAGCCGGCACGTTTTTTCCACCCCGATTTTTCGACAAATTTGCGCCAATATTTGTTCTCGTGAGTGGCCGAGGTTGATGGGGAAGAAATGCATACTGCATCGGTTGATTGCCGATTATTCTCGCTCGCATCGTTCCCTCTAATTCTTGATTGCTCGGCTCTCTATCTTGAAAATTTCTCGAAACGATCACAGCCTCTCTTCGGATATCCGGACTCTGGTAACGGGCGAAACTCGTTCTATCGTCAATTACTACGTTCGAGTCAGAAGAAAGTGGCTTCCATTCCAAGTATTTCTCCGTGATCGGTTCATTTGTCGAGACAAATGCTCTGCCATCCTGGCTGAGAGGAGTCCAACTTCCATAATCGATTTTCGTCTCGGTGAATGAATTTTCTTTCGGAATATCCGGTTTAAGAGACGTCTCACTGTTGCTTCGGTTTTCCGAGTTTCTCGAGAGGTTCGCATCAACCGGTCGCGAATCTTCATTTTCTATCCAACTTCTTGTCCGGATTTGTTCGACCTGTGCCGATTCCGATCTTCTGACTTGATCTCGTCGCTCCTGAGCCTGAGTTTCGGGGCTCGTCGTCGCGGTCGTTGTCGAAACGTTCTCGTTTTTCTTTAAAAGACCACTTCGTGCCTCAATCTCTTTGGAAGCCTGAGACGCTTCTTGATCCAAAGTCTTTTCGCTCTTCTCGCGACGTTTCACAATAAGGGTCGCCAAGTTTCCCTCGCTGGTTCGAACTTTTAGCTCTTCCGTTTCACCAGGAAGACTCCTCGCGACCTTGAGAATCGTTCTTGTGTAACTTGGCTTCGGGATCTCCGCGGAAGATACCACAAGGATTCCAGCAATGAGGACGGCACCGAGAATTGCCTAAAATACAAATAAAATATTTTTATAATAAATTCTGTGTCATAGGAGTGATATTTATAATCACGCGAAATGTGTACAAGAGTTATTTTTCGGCAAGTTTAAGAGCAAATAGAAGTGAGGAAGCAGACAGAATGAATAATTGTTAAAAACAACGTTATTTTTTTAGTTATTCGCTATTTAATTTAAGGAGGTCGAAGAGCTTGGCACTATTCAAAACAATGCTAAATTTTCCTAATGATGCTGTTCAATTTTATGGATAAAATAATTACGTAGTGGTAGAATGTTTTGTATTACTGCATGTGACAATTTAACAAATTTCGTTTGTCACTTTTATTTCTTTAAATACGTGTCAACTCGCGGAATGCCAAAATCTGTCTTGAAAAAAAGTTAATTGCACAAACAGGTGAAACAGAACTGAGAAAAATGACAGCCAATTTTTAAAAATTATTTTAAAAATCTGTCTTGGGAAAAATTTATTGAGCCCAGGGTCACATAATAACTGCTATGATCAAAGTGTGAAATTTGCAGATGCAGAGAATTTCAGAGTCATTTAAAAAATGCATAACTTGTAAACTGTAAGCCCTAGCGATAAATTTGTAACAGATTAGTGTTTTCAAAATTACCTATATTTGAAGAAAAAAAAATGAGATCCTGTAAAATCGTCTTCTAAGAATGCCGACGACCACTTGATAAATCTTGCATTCATTTACGTGTCAATCAAATCGATAATAAAAAAAGCTGTTGTGCCACATTATCTACATTATCTTTTTTGGGTCTCAAATTTTAACTGACATCGCCTTGTATATTCATATATATGCAACATCAAGATAGTGACTCGACGCAAAGTGTTTAAAAAGATATTAGATTGCATTCAAACTGTCTTTTTTTTTTAAGATGTCTTATTTCCGTGGGGATAGGAATTGCTATTATTGTCGTGTGAAGGTGATCAAGGATTTCTATGATAATTAGACAAGCTTCGGAAACGTGGACGGTTAATCAATCTGCATACTTTCGTTTCGACAGACTAATACATATTTATGAGTTCAGAGAGCCACTAAGCTTGGTGTAAAGAAGCGCACAGTGCGTTCCTATACATGCACGTAGAGAGTAGTTTAGCAAATAATTATGCACACGATGCGCTCAGTTTCGAAGGCCTACGAACATATTTTCTACTCGCACGAATCAATCCTGATATCGCACTGTATTAGCTATAGATGCCCACAGAAAACGAGTTCCTAGTACGTTCAACTCTTTTCGAAAGCTACACTTTTGTCACCAGCATTATTCAGCCACATTAAATATTCATTTTCGTTAAGGAAGTTACATTCATAATTGTAACGTAACAATTCCTTCAGACAAAAAGAAAGCGTATTGTAATTTATATTTTTTGTAGTATGCGAAACATTTCACTATTTTTTTTCTGACACTTATACAATAGCTGCTGAAATAATTGTCGTTAAAGCACTGAGACGTTATAAAAACAGTCTGTACTTTTATTCTTGTCTACTAATTACAAACTTCAACACCGTATTTAAAGCCATTCGAGAATTGTAAAAAAATATATATATATTTTAAATAAATAAACGAAATGAAAAATCCTCGTAACTCTTGAACCGCTCTAACGATTTTGTACAAATTTAATAGAGATCGTCATTTTTGCACAAAGTTTCAGTTCAATCGCTTGAAAATTGTTCAAGTTAACGCGTTCATCGACGCTTTTAAGGAAATTAAAAATTCCTTGAAATTTAAACTGTCCCTAGCGATTGAGACAAAAATCATGTTCAACCCACAATTATTTTCGGAGTCATTAAAAGACTTTGAAAATCAGGGAGGCTTGAAGTTACCATGGGATGTCCCATATAAACATTTTTATATCTCAATTTCTCCGGTAACGAAAAGAACCATAAACTGGAGTCGGTCATTCCATGATACCAACAGTGCACACTCCGGATAATAACACACACACACACACACACCGCACATAGAGAATATTCGCGAGTTTATTTCAGTGAAGCGTAATTTACATCGTGGTCGTTTACATCGAAATAAGCGACAGGGGGATAAAATACAGTTGACTCATCCGACAGTTGGGCGAGCTAAGGACAAGAAAGAGATAAAGAAACCGATTTTTCACCAAGTTGCAATCTCATTCAGTCTCTCACGTTTTGTAGCTAATAATGTCCGACTAGAGAAATTTAATCGTTGACTGCGAAATTGCGGCTCGGTTGTATTGGTGGCGGCATTCTTAGTTGGGGGATTAGAGAAAATGCTTTTTGCGGTTGACTCTCCGAACGAAGAGAGCGAACAGCCCCACAGCTGCTGTCGGGTTACTTTCTATTATTGGTTCGGAATATCCACGGTGAACCGGCAGATCAACAGCCTCCTTAAAAGATGAACAAGCTAACGGAGATAACTTCTCTTTTTTCATCATCCTTTTTCTTCCTTTTTCCTTTTTTTCCGAAACCTTCACAGCAGCGAGCGGACTCGTGAAACAGGATCGAGTACAAACACAATATACAGAGAAAAAAAAAATTGTATTTATTAAATATCCCGATTGATTCAATGAAATCATTGTGTTGCTAATTTTCAAACGGTTATTTGGGCTAGATTTTGATTGTTATTGACTGAAAGAAATTTGTCTTCCGGATAATAATATAAATCATATTATACAGTATGTTGAATAAAATATTTCGACGTTTTAACAAAATATTATTGCAACAGCAATTACGTTACGTATGAATTATATTTTTTTCTCAGTTTATCCATCAAACTAGTGGATCATTTTTCAATTCTGAATTCGTTTTAGTCGCAACCACGAAGAAAGCCGCACACTTCGCCATCGGATCCTCCGGTAAATTCACTTTCTATGATCGTTTCTTCGCTCGCTCGATTCCCCCCATCGCAAATGCGGTGTGTATTATCGCGCTGCATGGCTCGTAAATCTTCTCGGTCCGCCGAGATGGTGGTGGAGGCAACTTTCACCGGCGAGTTCCTGCCTCCCGTATATCCAACCGATGACGATTTTCACGCAAGGAAGAAAAAGGAAGAAACAAGACGATTACCTCTTGTACGCAGACACACGACGAAGAATCGTTCTAACGAACGATTTAAATATGATGCTATGGTGTATAATGTAACATCTATGTGTACCATCGTGTCTACGGAAATATCGGGCATTACACTTATATGTATATATGCACCTGAACCGTGTCACACACACATACACACATTCGGAATTTCCGCTCTACATAATGCTACCCACAGACATTAATTGCTCGGCAATTAAGCCGATCTAGTTTTTCGATTATAATACACTGCTACTGTGCTATTATATTGAACTCTATCGTTATTTTTCTTTCCGCCAGAGTCGAATGGATTCTATCTGTTTAATGATTTTCTTTAAAAATACAGTATTGGGAATCAGCGTAGAGCAAATATAGGCTGCTACATGTCAGTCGGTCATGATTTCCAAAAGCTTCATTCAAGAATTTTCATTATTTCAAAGAAGAATTATTACAAAATAATGTGGGTTTGCTGTGGCCGCAATCAATAATGATGAGTGTTTGTTGGGTTTCCGGCTACGGCCGGTCTTGGTTGAAAATTGTTATTACATCATTTTTCATATTTATTTGAAGACGTTTCTGCCCTGATCAAGACTCTCTTTAGTTTTTTTTATTGTGTCATAATGTGAGGTCTAATTTTGATTTTATTACTCTCTGTTTTCTTTGTGTTTTGTTTCAGAGAGGAGTATGTTTTGGAGGCTGAGCTCTCAGTTCGGTTTTTCTTGCTTTTGATAGTATATTTTTGGTTTTCTTGTTTTTTTGACGATGTACATTTTTTTTCTCTACATTTTTTTTCCTTTTAGAAGCATGTGGAACCGAGAGTCCAGTCAGTGAAACTTATTGATAATAATTATTACACTCAGAGAAGTCGTACTGGTAATTGTAAAGTGATGACTATATTGTTAAATAAATTAATTATAAACTTCCATTACAAGTATTGGAAGCATTTTTACATAAACTGATGAATGCATTTTTCAATACAGGTGAGATGTAAAATGACAGTGGTTTATATTAAAATATTACGCAAAAAAAAATATTTTCGATATTTTTTTAAATTCTAGTCATCCAATAAATATGAAATAAATATATTATTTCAGGATTTGAAAAAACTATTTTTCTGTCAGTATTAAAATCAGTTTTGTTGGCTGATAGTATTGTGGATCAGTTTTACGCTTTTTCAACTCTTTTTCAATACGTGATTTTTCTATGAGTGTAAAAAAATGGCTTGTTCTCATTTAAACATAAACATTGATTATGTGTTAGAATATGTTTACTAAAAAAAAATAATAATAGGTGTTAAGTTGACTGGCGTAGAGTAGTTAAAATAAATCCACTAGATGTGATGTATGCTACTTGTGATTTCCCAATAATTCAACAATTGTCTTATGGTAAATATGTTGCATTGCATGCACCATATTCGGAGTACTCTGGTCCAATTTTCAACGCTCTCCTTCACTTTTGTAATAATCCAAGCCCGGAACACGTGAATAATGACAGGGAAAATTGTGTTACGAATATGGAAGTGTAATAAAATAGGAGGTAGGTATGAAGTAACAGCAAGCGTGTACATAACCAGTGCACTTATATATCCTATTATGGGAATGTCTGGATAAAAATGCCAACAGGCAGTACATCGTTTACTTTTCAGACAAAAGTTACCCGCTACCATAATAATAAAAAGCAATAATAATAATAATAATAATTTTCCTACTCCAAGATATGAGAGAAAAATCTGTGAATAAAAGATTTTTAAGCTATTTTACCAAAGAATTATCATTAAAATTTCAGAAATCAGTACGATTTTTTTTTTTTAATAATGCATCTACCATGTTAGTAAAATATTAGAATATTTAATAAACGCAATTATAATTTTTTTCTGAGTGATAGCATTAAAGGCCAGCAGAGAAGAAAAACGAATAACTCTAAGAAGCAAAAACTCTATTTTGTTTACAATAAAGTAGGAAGAGATTTAAATGAATCATCCCAATTACCAAAACATCTGTTTGTCCCTTTGAGAGATCGAGGCCTCTTTTCTGTTGAAAAAATAAATATCTTCTTAACCGCTTGACACTTTTCTGCTCCAAAATATTTGAAAAATATCATTTTTTGAAACCCAGTTATTAAATTTCTGGAGACAAATAAAAAATACACATACACATGTAATTTCGTTTGAAAATCCTATTTAAAAGGTAAATTACTGTTCGTCACATTTTTTTCCTTATCTTAAAATTACAACTGAAGAAATTATATTTTTTTTAGAGGTTTAAAAACCAAAAAAGAGTTATTCTTCATATTCTTCTACCACGAAAATGTTAAGAAGCATTAATAATAAGTAACACGTTAATAATATCCAAAAGTATATTTGAAAAATAATTCTTACCTGAAACTTAGTCATGATGACCAGAATTGTGAATCTTCTTCTGCCAATACGAAGTTATTGTATAAGAACAATAATTCGATAATTAAACGGCCTTCAGTCACTTGTTCCTTATTTTAATTTCAATTTATTTTTATTTTTTTATTCGAGATTCTCTTTCAAGGAATCATGGCACGTCCCGACTTTTCCATATCAATTTGTAGCAAAGTTTTACAATATAACTTGAAGAATGGATAAAAAAAACACGTAATGTGGAAGCTTCGAGTTATTGCATTTGGTTTGCTTGCTGAGCACCTGTTGACTCCCGGAATATCTTGACGAGACTGACGGCGGTTCACCGGCGACTCCTCATGTCGCTGCAGACTTCTCACTGACCCACTTATCCACACCTTCTGCCGGCGTGCTGCTGGCTGTGCCGATGGACATACAACATAGCCACCAGCGATCAGTCAGCCAGCCAGGATCGAGTCTTTTCGTATTTTGTATATATACATTTATAGTTTCCTTTCACACATATTTAATACACTTTGCGTGTCAATGAACAATGCATCCTTCCTTTTCCTCACTGACTTCATGTCAAGATCAATCGACCAACCGAACGACTTGATTAATTAAGACTTAATCGAGACACGCTTATTAGATGATGATCATCGTCTTCAATTAATTAGAATAATGAAAAATAAGTCAATGAATTTAACAATAAGACTGTGAATTTACAATTTTTTTTTCTAATGAGTCTTTAACAACCATTATTGGAAGCCACTTTTACACTCCCATTTACTAACAATAGATAATAATAATAATTATTATTATTACATAATTATTAATATTATGTATTATCCGCACAATTTTATAGAGTAATGAGGTTTTAATGATAGTTGAAAAACGAGATATTGGAGACTGTTTTAACAGGCTTTAATGCACAATTGTTCTCCATTATTTTTATGTCTTCTTCTGTCTTGGAAATTTAATTCGAAGTCATTGGCCACTTTGGAGCCAGTCTGTCTGTGAAAATATCGGGAGAAGGAGTCGAGGAAGCGAGAACTCGAGACGAGGGAGAAAGCGGTGCGTATTAAGAAGAGAATTTCATTGAATATGTGGTGGGGAATATGAAAGAAATGTGGAAGATACGTCTGAGTAAGAAATATCAAATATAATATTTACATCAGTAATTTTCTTATTAAATAACAAAATTAACTAGCGTTAGAGTTATCAAAATTTACAACATTATTAGAGGGAACATTGTCGTCTATGTGTTGTTGAACTTAAGTGGACAGGTATTTTAAATAAATGTCTTAAGATTCATTCATGATTTACAAAATTATAGTCGTATTAATTGATTATACACAGGTGTTTAACATTTTGTAAATTATAGCATGGGTTACTTATGACGGCGAGTGAAAGTCATACCATACATAGTAATATAATATGCCTCGAAAAAAAACTTTCTGAAATTAAAAAAAAAATGTTTCTTGTAATATAATATTGGAATATTAGTGACACTTGAAAAATTTCAAATCTGGTTATGCTGAGTGAATTAAATATGGTGCAAAGTTTAGAACCTTGAGCGTTGCTTCGTCGTTAAATTTCATTTTTCACAAAGCCACATCTATGAGGATGTTTATTTATTAATTTTGGCTTCCTCGTAGAGAAAATTTGGTAAAAAATAAAAGTTAATGAGGGAACAATGTGCAAAGTTACACTTTGGAACATATTTAATTTTAATTAGCATAGTTATACTGAATAATTACAATTTTTTAAATATTTTACGTTCAACTATGAGCATTTTTTTTCTTCACGCATTTAACAAACAAATCTGTAAAAGACAAAAAAGGTACCAAATGGGTTAAAAAACAAATTTAACTTATATCTAAAAAAAAAGTCAGTATCCCAAAAAAATGCATAAAAATCGCAAGACCAAAATGACGTTCTTACTAGTTTAACTAAAATAATATCTTACCTACAGTAAAGTTAATGCTTATTTTCACGAGAAAAAATTGTTCTCAGTGTGGGAAAAAGTATCGAGTGGTCCAGAACTGAAAAAGGAAGTGAAGATATACGATAGGATGACGACATTCAAGAATATGGGAAACAATCTCCTTCCGTTCACCTCAAAATCTTTTCACACGCTCTCAAAGCCAATTTTCAGTTAATCAATATATATATATATATATATATATATTAACAGTTGGTTGATGTTTGGATTTGGGAAGTTTATAAATTGAGAGTTAAAAGTGACTCAATTAATTTTCTATTTCAACATCTCAGTATATTTAATGCATGATTTTCTTTTATGCCG
Source organism: Perithous albicinctus (assembly GCA_964016905.1). Lineage (NCBI taxonomy): Eukaryota > Metazoa > Arthropoda > Insecta > Hymenoptera > Ichneumonidae > Perithous > Perithous albicinctus. Next base: position 15,047,084 of record OZ024688.1, read on the forward strand.
ATAAAGAAAGCATCAGGAAAATAAAAAAAATATCTTGTTACATTTTTTTCCCATTTTTTAATGGCTTTTTTTAACAGTTTAAAAAAGTCGACACAAACGTCTGCCCATTCTGAGTCATAGCTCAAAAATTTCGATGTCCAATACAAAATTTTTGAGAACACTTTCGAATCAGGGCAAAAAATTTTAATTAAAAAAATTCATGAAAAAAGAAGTTTCAGTAAAAAATCTAAAAAAAAAATAGAAAATATTTTTCGAGCATATAGAATAGTATAAAAAATTATGGAGCGAATTGGAAGGAGTTAGGGATGACGTTTACTGAGTTCGTCCGGAATACTCATATATATATATATATATAGATTAATACTGCAACGAGATTCTGAAATAGTGAGGAAGGAGGTGAAATATAGGAGACGAGCTCTCTCGCGCGACGATCTGGTTCACGATGGAAAGTGGCTGATGCCGTGCCGATCCTAATTCTTTTGAGCGGAGGAGATCTCGTTCTTCCAAATCGAGATCGAGAATACTCGACGATTCGGAGCACGCGCTGTCTCCAGACGATTCCCCGGAGTTTCTGCAGTCCATTTACAGCATTAACGTAGGTGAGAGTGAAGTCACGACGATTTCTTCCTAAATTACTAATCATCAAATTGCGAAACAGTGCGCTATCGTGTTAATTTTATCGAATCTGTATAATCGTTAATTATATCATGTAGAAACCTCGACAAAAATAAATTTATTCAAAACTAAATTATTGACAGTTGTTATTTATTGCTTTGCTGAGAAAAAGGCCTGATTGAAACAATCAAAATATTGGTTAATATAATCACGTCCTGCAATATGGTACCAAGTATACTTAGCTGTGCGAATTGATTTAGACAACATTTCTATTCAATTAAAATTTTCATTCTACATTTCATTTCAATTTGAAAAAAGAATAGAAAACATTGAAATTAAGCAATATTTGTGTTAGAAAATAAAACGAGCAAATTGCCACGACTTTGGATTCAAATGATTCAGGAAGGAAAAGTGAGAAACCAAAAGTGTATAAAACATTCACAAATTTTGACATTTTAGGACGACGATGTTTTTTTTTTTAATGTTAAAAATAAAATACAAAAAAGTTGCTCATGTCGTGATCGCAAAACGTGACTTTCTCATCACGATTGATACTGTTGTAATGATACTTGGTATTGAGAATGACGTTGTGAAAAACTAAATAAGAATGTGAGAATATAGAAAACCTATTTTTTATATATAAAAAAAATACAGCAAATAATACCAATAATAAAAAATGGTATCCCCTTAAATTAATGTATATCTGAAATAATATTAATTTCTAAGTAGATAATTGTATGAAAAATTAATTGTATAGATTTTCTTTTAAAAAAATGGAGCCTGAAAATGATTGAAATTTTGCTTTGAATTAAAAGTTGTAGAATATTAAAAAAAAAAAATTGCACATCGTTCCTCACTGATTCTCTTGTATTAGAGACAGTACTTATGGTCTCGACTCTCTCGGTTACGCTATTTTTGTTTTCAAGTTCAAGAACGTCAGCTGTGCAATTGGATGTCAGGGGTGTCTGACCAAGTGTAGAATTATCTACTGATCGGCGTCACGTTGGCCTCCGTTGGTCACGGCACAACCACAGGACACTGCCGCGGAGTTCAGAGACCTTCACAGTGAAAGTCTATAGTGGCTAGTATAACCCGTGATGCGCGCATCCGTAACCTCGGCATTCTCTTCCTTCTGATGCACACCGCTGATACATATATTATCGGGATTTCAAAAAGTAGGGAGATGCGCTTCGTCGAAGAGAGAAAACGTATGTTTATTAAAAAAAAAAAAAAAACGTATATTAAAGAAATTACAGTATTATAAGCCAAATGTATTGAACCAGAATATTATAATTTTCAAAACTCATTAAATACTTGTTTCCAATACTGAATAATAAGTAAATAAATAAATAAAAATAAACGAATAAACACTAAATAAAAAATAAACAGTAGTTTCGAAAACTAAAAAATTTACGAATTCTTCTTTTCGTTTCCACTTTAATAAATAAAAATGAGTACATTAAATGCACTTTTTTTGTCACTTCTAATTTTACAAAGTAGCAAATATTTGTAAATTCGTCAAATTTTACAAAGTTTTTATGTTTCTTTTCAAATTAAACCTTCTTTCGAGAATATCACAATAAATACTTATAATTTGTTTCAGAGTGATGTAGAATACACACAATATGTAGAAATTATTAAATAAAAAATTATCTTATATCTCACCCAAAATCAAATACCGATTTTTTATTTTACTGTTATTTTATCGATTCGCTATATATAAAAATCGAACCATCTTAAAGTGAAAAAAAAGTTATAACTTTGAGGAATAAATTTCATGCGTTTTTGAGAACAATAAAGTTGAAAAAGAAAAAAAAATTGGGTGTTAGACTTTTTTTTTTCTAAACCCTCATTGCCTTCCTTAATTTTTATAGACTCTTATTTTTAGGTTCTACATTTTTTTTAGATTCTCTATTTTAACAACCTTTTCATTTTTTAAAATACTTTTTAATAATACGAAGATTTTAACAAAATGTAATAAACATTCACACCAGTTTAATCAATCTAAATGATGGCACATTCAAAGACCTACATTTTATGGTAAAACATTTTGTATCCACAGTGGATTGTTCTTAATTTAAAAAAAACATCGGCATTTCATTCTCGACGAAACATAAGATTAAAAAATCTGAAATAAATTGTGCATATTCTAGACACTACACTGGTTAAAAAAAAAGTTAAACTTTTTTTTGTGACATCTCGAAACAGAGGCCCATTTCATGGGGAATACCTCATAAATTTTATACAATATTTTTGAACTCTTTAATGCACACTTTTAAATCCTCGATTATAAAGATGTCTCGTATTCCCCTCATCTCTCTTACATCAATACGTGAGGACGGTGAAAAAAAAAAAACAAAAAAAAATTCATATTCGAGAGTCGAGGCGTCGCGACCTCTCATCCGCACGTGCCCGACCTCGTCTTCGCCACTGTCTCATCTATACATTACATTGACTTCCCAAAAAAAAAAAATATATATCCGTGGGACCTGACACCAGCTGTGCGAGTCATTCTCGCGATGTTGTCGTTTGCGGCTATTGAATAGAAAAAGAAAGTTGAATGAAAAGTGTTGGCGAACGGCAGAGGTAGGCAGAGGTATTCCTGAAGAACCTGCTACCGCGTGTTCTATCCGCGACGCGATGATCCGCGCGACTCGTGTTACGTGTGTCGACGACGAGCCCGCAAATTCCTCGAGACAGGCTACTGACAGAGAGACGCTTTATCGTCGTGTATCTCGCTAACGAGGCTTCTGAAAACGAGCTACTCGATGTGGATTTACTTGAGGATTCGTGGCTCTTGTGCATTACCGATTCGTGATCTCGCGAAATTTTATTGCTAAAAAATAAATAAATAAACACTCGAACCAATAATAATGATTCGGGGTGTAAAGAAGCGTTTTCTTTTCGATGCTGAAGAAAACGTTTGGGAAATCAGATCAGTGGGTGAATGGCTATTACGAGGAAGACAAGCAAATAGATGATGGTCTGTTTCTGCTAAGAACTCGTGTCGAATCTCATTTGTCGCGGTCGCTGGAACTCCCACAATGTTCTTTCTAAATTAATTTCCATTCTTGTACGAAAGGTGATATAATTTTATACTTCTGCTCTCTATACTGCACGGTTATTAATTAATATCTCTTTTAATGGCAAAATCCAGTTAAAATTGTATCACGTTTTCGTGTTTATCATTCGAAGATATCTTAAATATAAAAGTTAGGTCTACTTATGTACATAGCAAAAAGTAAATTGAAGATTGTGTAGTTTTAACAGAAAAATTGTGTCACGAGATTGTCGACAGAACCTTTGTGTTAGTTTGATACAAATTTTTTTTCCTCATAAAGGAAACTATGTTTTTGTAAAAAAAAAACATATTTCGAGATTTTAATATCAACATACTTAAATTAATAAAAATATAATAATTAATAAATGATGTTAATGCCAATCAATTGGTATGCCAATCAATGCCACGTTTCATGGCATTTCCAAACGTATAGCATCGATAACTGGAATCGAAATTTTCAGATCCCAAGTACTTGGACCACCTCGACATTTTTCGAGTCGTGAAAAAATGCCACAATCAGCCCGGGACCAACAAATGTCTAGGTTCCATGGCATTTTTAAAAGTATGGCGTCGATAACTGGAGTGTCAATTTTCAGACCACAAATACTTATATCAGCTCCGAATTTTTCGTGTAGTGAAAAATGCCACGATTAGCCCGGGACCAACAAATGTCCAGGTTTCATGGCATTTCTAAAACGTATAGCATCGAGAACAGGACTCAAAATTTTCAGATCCCAAGTACTTGGATCAGTCTACATTTTTCGTGTCGTGAAAAAAATGCTACAATCAGCCCGGTACCAACAAACGTCGACGTTCCATGGAATTTCTAAACGTATAGCATCGATAACTGGAATCGAAATTTTCAGACCACAAGTACTTATATCAGCTCGAAATTTTTCGTGTACTAAAAAAATGATCCGATGAGCATGCCAATGACATACATTATTATAATATAATATATAAATTTTTTTTCTGATATATACATAAAATTCTCTTCCATATTACATGGATTTTAGAAAAATGCATAGAAACGTTTGTTAGACATTGGGAAAGCGAATTAACGTCATGGCTCCTCTGTTAGCGTAGATATCATAGCCGTCAATTCGATGACAATGATATCTCGAGAAGACAGACATCAGATGAAAAAAAAACACCACGTACGTGCTCGTTTTCTCGACGACGGTCCAAGGACTCTCACTCTCTTTCATTCTCTTTCTCTCGACGCAGACGCCTCTTTGTTCGTCATTGTGCATCGCGCGAGTTACGAGGAGGACGTACTAAATACTGGTTTTCCTTGACACATCGTGAGGGAAAAGGAGGTGCTACAGAGTTTGAAACCTACGCTCAAACCCTGTCGCCATGTAGTACCAGTTTAATGCTAATTCAATAATATTCACGAGAACTATAAAACGAAGAAAAAAAAATTTGATGAATATTCAATTACTGTTAAAAATGTTCTGAAATTGGCAGCATATTTACTGTACCAAGAAAAATGAAATTCATGCACATTGTAAGTAACGCATTTGAAATTTCATTAATAGTACTGGAAAAAAAGTTTTTCTACATTTCTGCATTCCTTTTGACACCAATTTTTGTTATTAATGAGAAAAAAACGCTTAATGAGAAAAAAAACGCTTACGCAATATTTAATTATGTAATGATATACGACTTTGAATATTTCGAGGTCGGACACTTTTATCTGATGCTTTAGGATTTTAAGACATATTCATAAAACGATGAAAAAAAAACCTATTTCCAACTGTACTGGTAAAATACCCTCTTAATAGATAGATGTTTGCTGAAGCTTGTAACGACAGCAAATATTGCGACGTTTAGTGTAGGAATAATATGAGTTAATCGCGGATTAGAAATAGTAAAATTGGTGTCAATGGTACTCGTGCTGGTCTCGTTAAACCCGCAATATCGTCGCTGCTGCCTCACTCGCACATTTTACGGAATCACGTCGATAACAAAACGATTTAATGGTTCACGCGGGATGACTTTTACGACTACGTTGGTCGTTTCTACTTCGTGTCGAGGCACCGCGTAAACAGGAACAAAGAAAAAGACGATAAAAAAGAATCACTATATTCTCGTTGGAAAACGATCGATGAATCGACCTACCGGAAAACGATGACTTTTACGAAGCCACCAGGCGGATGTATTGCGAGAGGATTAACGTGGGATATCACGCAGTATAGACACCGAACGAGGATGTCTCTGCCTCGCTCAAAAATTCCTCGAGTGAAAACACAGAGAAATCTCCATTCGAGATACGCGTCTGCTATTTTATCGTATTCTTTCTGTATTTATTTTACAAGTGACAAGTCGTTTGTGGCTTTTTCTTTTTTTAGCTGAGATCGCGAAATCTCATTTTAAAAAAAATGAGATTTTGAATTTTTTAAATATTTTACAATCTTGGGCTAATGCATTTAAAGCGATATGTTAGTATTGATTTCGGCGATTTTCCGAAATTATAATATTTTTTATATTATTTAAACTTTTGGGTTTCTTTTTTTCTGTGTATATTAAATATTAATGTTAAAACAAGGGTGAAAAATTAATTTCAAGTCTCCACGAGGCTCCCCAGCTAGGGCCTGAATTTTCGATGACGTGGAATAATTCTCTCTAAAACTGAAAGTGAAAAATGACTGAAAATTAATCTAAGCAATTTTTATTTTACATATTAAGAAACACTTAACTTAATATTACATACTGTACGAAAATATTTGCAAGTATTCATCATTACCATAATGAAATAATAATAATAATAATACAAAGAAAAGAGTGCTTTTCTTCTCGTTTTAACGATGTTTCGATCTCATCGGAGAAAACGATTTAGCACTGACTGAAACAGGATAGTTGTGAATTTTCCATGAAGGAGATCGCGTCGATAGACCGGTTAGCTTCTGTGGAGAGCGCATTTACAATGACATCGAAGTTGTTCACGGCGTCCAACTCGTTCGAGCTACTAAACTCACAATTTTTCTTCTCAAAGTGGAACTTGTGCGGACTTTTCAATTCGAAACTTTCCAGCCTGTGTCATTTGAACGAAGCGAAAATCCGCGAGAACATGAAAAGATCCGAGTTGCACGTACGAAACTCCTCTTTGGTTCGCGTGATCATTCTAGCATGCTCGATATCTCGAAAGGCCTTGTCGTGCTGTCGGTGGAAAATCGTTGAAGCACTCTCGGCGAGCTTGTCGATCGTGTTAATCGTCTTCGCAGTAATACTAACCAACCGGTCAAGCATTCTCGCGTGATCGCCTCGATATAGTTGGCCAACAAACCGATTTTCCACAGGCTGGCACACTCCAGAAAGAGGTTCGAGAGGGCGAGTCAATGGAAAAAATATGCCAAGACTACAATAATTTCACAACAAACAATAATATCAATATTTGGTATTTTTAAAATTATGTAAAAGAATTTATTTAATAAATGAAAGTAATACCAAGTATAGATGGGGCTTACCAATTCGACCTGGATTTAACCCTCGACCTCACCGATCTGGTTCACGATTTTTTAAATCACTATTGTGACTGTAAAAGGTACTGAGATTTTTTATACATTTAAAAAAAAAAATTCGCGGACTTACGATTTAAAGAAATATATATCCAGTGTAATTTAAAAATCTCAAAAATCCTGTGTGGAATATAAAAATTTTTCAGCTTAGAGATTCATAGTGTCCAGACACCTTCCCTTTCTTTAATATTAAAGCTTTTTTGGATAAAACGTTAAAAAAAAAATTTAGAAGCAAGAGCAACACTGTCGGTCTGTTATTTCAATATTTGTATATGTAGTAAGGAATTTGTGTGAATTTTTTCAGATTTTATCGAAGCAATTTCAATTTTAAAAAATAAAAGTCATGAAACTTTTTATTAAAAAAAATTATTTTACTGATTCACTGGTATTCGTGGCATTTTTAAGCAGCATAGACAAATGAAGATAACATTTTTTACATTAACTGTTAAATTCTTTTATCTGCTATAGATTTTTTATTATCAAAGCATTTATATGTGACAAAAGAATGTGAATAAAATTAGTGGAATCTAGAATCAGAAATCGACGATGACAAAATACATGCTTCATTGCCGGATTTCATGATTCAGAACACAAAAAGAATTCTCACTTTGTTAAAATATATTCATTGAATATAAATATATATATTAAAAAGTTGATTGAAACATTTATTTACATGACCCAAATCTTTGTCCCAATAATTTGGTATCCATTTGTCATGGTGATTTGTCTATCTCCTGTGAAAAAAAAAACCATGGCACCATCAAAATATTGAAAGGGTTTTCTTTTTTATCAAAGCATTTATGATAACATTTTTTTTTTTAAATTGATATCGCTTTAATGTTTTTTTAATTCACACAATTTTTTTGTTACATATATAAATACTCAAGAAATAGCCTACATTGTACTGACTCTTGCTTTTGATTTTTTTCACCGTTTTTAATTTCGAAAAAAGCTTTAAAGCCAATAGAAACGACGGACATTATGGGTCTAAGTTCAAAATTTGTGATATAAAACACAAGGTTTAAGGCCCTCCAAATTTTTATTTAAAAAATCATAAATCCGTCAAATAAACTTTTAAAAATCTAAAAAAAAATCAGCTTGTCTTTTAGAGTAAGAACAATTGTATTAAAAAACCATGGACCAGATTGGTAAAGATATACCTAAGCACAAATTAAACTAGAGCGGCACTGTAAAAAAAAAAAGGTTTGTGTAAAACTGGAGTGCCAGTTTTCGAAGTAACAAGCGCTATTCTTGTTAATTTGACAGATTTATGTTGTTAAATTTATCGGGTTTTTCCTGTCACATCAAAAAGGTTAACCCAAAGTTTTTGTCAGATTCGATGACTTTTACAAATGTTTGTTAAATGGCTATGCGATAATGCGGTGAAGAAAATGTCTGAATGGATCCAATGTCCACTTCCGGTACTGTAGTACGTGACAAGATGCCGGGTCACGTGCGAGTCATATGTGAAAGAAATGGAGAAGGAAGAAATAAAGAAGAAGGACAGAATGAAGGAGAGACAGAGAAAGAGAGAGAGAGTGACCGGAGCGAGAAGGAATTCACTAAGGCCCGATGGCGTCCACCTCTGACCCACTTCCGAAACTACTTTCACTTGCTCTGTGTGTGAACGAATATGCCGACGCGGCAAAGAATCCAGTAGAGAGAGAGAGAGAAAGAGAAAGAGAGACGAGAAGAAGTAAAAAAAGGGTATCGAAGAGGTGAGACTCTTGGGTGGGAAAGCGTATGGTCTAGTCTCTCCTCTCTCGTGTATTAAAAGTTTTCGCTTTTTGTCAACGTCACTTTCACGCAATTCTCGGACCTGAGACACGTGCTCTAATATGTACCTTTGGAGTTAGGTATGCCGTCGGAAAATGTACCTTAAACGGGGCTGATGGAATCGGTTGTATATTAACACGTGCAGCCGAGTCAACGTGTAATTTACTTCAAGTCAATTAAATGCTAAAAATAAAAAGAATTTCATTTTTTTCTATTGATTCTATTAATTTACAGTCCTTAATTTTGACGAACTTAGAATTTATGATGACGAATTTATACATTTTCTAATTATCGAGAAGATAAAACCACATGAATCGACGTGTATTTTACTTAAAGTCAATTAAATGCTAAAAAGAAGTTCCTCATTATAGTTTTTCTATTGATAGTATTAATTTTAAATAATTCATATTACCAATCATAGTTTATACAATTTATCTTGAGGAATGTACGTTTTTTAATTTTCGAGAAGATTAAACCACATAAAACAACGTGTATTTTACTTGAAGTCGATTAAATGCCAAAAATTAAAAGAAGTTCTTTTTTTTCTATTGTTTCTATTAATTAACAGTCATCAATTTCACCATTTGCAATTTATTCAATTTATTGTTAAGGAATGTACGTTTTCTAATTGTCGAGAAGGTGAAAATCTAAGATTCAGTGATTATTGTCATTTATAAATATTTAAACTAGGCCAATAAGAATATTTTATTACGATGGAAATTGTCAACACTCGATGGTGGAACAGTCTTTTTGTTTCACAGCTGCAAATATCTCATCGAGACCGTGCTTCTTCGCATCTTCATCAGTAGATCTGCAAAAACAATGGTCATCGTTAATATTTAAGAGACATAAAAATTAATCGAGTTTAACTTTAAGAAGAAATCTTTGTAATTTTATTTGGAGAATAAATGGTATTCTATAATTGTTTTAAAACTCAGTTATTCTAACTTTCGACACGATAAAATGATTTAACTATTATTAAGTGCAAGGGATTTTGTGCTGATAACGACGGAGTTTGTTTTTTTTATTAGTATAGAATGCGGACCCAAAGTTAAGTTTGCATTGAATTTTGTGTTGTTTTCTGCTCACAAACGTCCACCGAAAATTTTTGTTATTTCAACACCATTTTTTTGTTAATTTCTTCTTTTACAAAAAATTTAAAAGAACCAAAATGATTTATTAGAAATATTTTTGTCCCTATTGCAAATGAAAATGTGCTACGTAGTTTGAGACTATATTTCTTTTTCATTTTTGCGACAAATATAAAGTCTCGTGACGATATTTACACAATTTTTTTGGCAAAATTAGAAGTGACAAAAAAGTGGATAAATGTAGAAAAGAAAATTCTAGTAGAAGGGACCATAAAAATGGTGACACGAGTGACGAAAAAAAAATGCAAAGTATAAACATTTTTAAAACTCTCGAGAATTGATAGAAAAATTTCTTTACTTATTTGTGATATTCCAAAGAATATTCTGTAATAAATTGGCATGTGGTTCGCTGCCACTGACGATCATTTCGCATATCGATTTGTCTTCGCATATATTTTCCCGCACGTTATCGAACCCGTTCTCCACTCTGCCGCGTTTATGTTCGGCGGGTAAGTCCCTCAGTTTCGAAAGAACGATGTTCGGTTGTCTTGAAAAAAATAAAATGCAGATATTAATGGTTGCATCGAGGCAAAAATTTCGCGGTGAAGTCCAAATGTATAACAAGAAGAGTGGCCCAAAAAAACTCAATGATTTTTTTTTTCGCTCTATCTCAGGAATTCAGTTCATGTAGGCCTAAAATAAGGATTCTGAAGTAAAAAAAAATAACTTTTAGAGGCCGCTCATAGTGATTGAAATTTTCGATTTCGATTTTAAAAAAATGGAATCTACAGAATCCATAGATCGTTATTCTGTCACTTTCAATTGAAAATTCCATCGAAATGGCGATCAGCTTCCAAAAATCAGAACGATATATTAATATTTAGAGATCGCTCAAGAGCTCCAAATTTTTGAGTCTGTTAATTTTTTTTTCTTCAAGTCTTTTTTCCTAATCAGGATTTTATTACTTTCATATAAAAATAATGTTTGTACAAAGACAAATCTTCATGATTTGTTATTTGAAGATCGGCCATTAGCAATAATATGAAAAAAATATAAATTTTTCTATTTGGAAATTATCCGACTCAAAGCTTCAATCAATATAACGATATGATTTATGGAACCTGATCTTCGTTTCGATAAAATTTTCAAAGAAAAATATCACGCGGAATAGTGATTTATAGATTATAAAAGTCGAATATATCAATCGCTCTAAATGACTTCAAAAAGATTTATTTGCTTACATGAAATCACCTGGAGGAAGAGCGAGCAACACAGTCACTGTGTTTTTTTGGGCGACCCTGAAGAAGATAGTCTACTCACGTCATGTTCTGCGTGTCGACTTGAATGATGTTCGGTTTGAGCGTCGCGAGAAGCAGACCAAGAGGCAAAAACGCACCGATAAGATGAATTATCTTCTTCCATGGGGAGACTCTGAATTATTTAACAGATATAATTATTATTATAATAGATATTAATTACAATTTAATTCATAAAAAAAAAATTTTCTTTTTTTTTTATAAAAAGCGATTATCCATTAAAAGTGCGATATTTTTGAAGGGGGAATCTACCGATAATAGGCAAAAAGTGTTTTTTTTTGTCGATTTAAAAAATCGTATAACAAGGATTAAATAATTCACTATTTGCATCTAAGTCAGTCTGTATATCCCAGACATCAAAATCTTTCGCCTTTCAGGTACAGTATTAGAAAATGGTGGCTTATCTCAGATATTCGGCTGCAATTATCGACGTAACTTAATGATCATTGATTATCAAAGATGAATTTGGTACAAGGAACGGTCGCTGTGTTTGCAATTTTGGATTTTACTAAAAAAAAAAACGTAAACATTTCTGTCACGAATTTTTTTTTATGTTTTCAGGAGATTTAAATCAAATTTGGTACATATGTGAATTACCATAGAACAAGGTTTGCGTAAAAATTTCACGCAAACCGAATGGTTCTAATTTTACGACATGTTGCATTTTTTTGAAAAATGTATTTAGATCTCAAAGAAGACTGCAAAGTAAAACCTTCCAAAGTGCTTCCTCATTATTCAGTATTTTTTATTACAAAGCTACCTCTAATACGAATCCAACATTGATCAACATATTTTCTCGTAGAGACAGTTTTGTAAAAACAAAAAACCTTATCAAAGATACAAAATAATGAGGAAGCAATTTGCAGCGATCTACTTTGCAACCCTTTTTTTCAATTGCAAAATACATTCTCTTTTGCATTCTCTGTACCTACTGAGAAGGCAAAAATGTCCTTCTCTCGAAAGATTATAATTTCCGTCTTCGTGCATTACCTCATTTTGGGTGGATACGCGTGCTGTTCTTCGGGTACGTAATAATACTCCTTGTCCTGATGCATCGTATCAGGGTGATAAAATTTGTAGGGGAATTTGCGGGTTCTGGTGTACGCGGTCTCTCGTTGACTCGAAAGAAGCACAATTGTTTCGGGTTTTGCAATAGTCACGGTATCGACCGGTTGTGCAACAACCTGATAACTACCCTGATGATGTCGCGGAGCGTCGGGCTTCTCCATGGAATCACCGCTGACAGGTGCAACATACTCGTAATGCTGTATATGAATTGGCATCGGTGTCACAGCCTCGCCGTGAAATTTCGAGGGTTTTATGTAAATAGTCCGCACGTTATTAATGCCCGGCTCGTAATGCTGCAGGTGCATCTGCTGATCTGTCATCATCGCAGGATATACGGGTCGTCCCAAGGCCATTGGTCTTGCAGTCACCTCAGCATAATGTGACATCGGGTACTCCAAGGTAACGACACCTTCGTGTCCCATTGGCATTGGCATAAGCTCATTGTAATTGTCGTTATTATTATTATTATTATTATCTTGATTTACAACAGCTTCTTCAGTCTGCTGTTGTTGGTGGTGCATTTGCTGCGGTACCTGCGGTACATAATACTCAACGGGTACGGCGACGCCGTATCTGCTGTCGGTCTCGAAGAACCTGACACGATTCTTCTTTCGTGCAGCGATTGGAGTCGCGCGCTCGGTATCGTGAAAAGCTGAAGACGACGACGAGGTAGACAACGGCACTCGAACTCCGCCGATATCATCATTCTCTATGTTCACTGAATTTTCGAACTTAACGTGTTGCACATTATTGAATGGACTTGTGGTTGATTTGCGTGACTCGTAATCGTGAATTTCACCGATATGAACGCTGGGCCGAAATTCCATAGTCTTGGTTGACGACGATTCCAATGATATTGGTCCTGGAAGACGAGTTGTCGCTGACGTATCATCATCGTCGTTGATGTCTTCGGTTTTTTTTTGTAATAACGTTTTGTTCACTGGTTTCTGCTGATTCTCGCGCTTCAGAATCGTCGTTCTCTCCAGGATTCTTGGCTCTTTCGATGAGACCAAAGAATCCAACGCTTTCGACGAATCTGCTACCAATCGCGAGTTTGTAACTTCCGTTATGAGTTTCTGTACCGGATCATCCGGGCTTTCGAGACAAATCACTGTGTTTCTAATAATCAGCAGGCACAGCAGGAGCCTCTGAATTGCCACATTGGCAGCTAACATCGTGATTGATCGATCAATAATAAAGAGAGATCGGCAGCCATATGAATAAACGATAAAATGAAATAATGTAGCAAAAATATGACCACACTTGAGAGTGAGAGAGAGAGAGAGAGAAAAAAAAAAGTTTTGTACGACGTTGTCGGCGTTGCATCGACTCGTCAACTAAACCGTGGCTTTAGGTGTATCCCATCTTTATTCTTCTCCCTGGGTACGCTTTGTTGATGCTAATGGTAATATGAATTTTAAAAAGCGTGAACACGGTCCTCGTCTCGTTTGTTGTCAAGCTGCGCGACACCAAACCTACTATGTCTAATATCTTAATCGTCGCGCTCCAGCTCCAATTGTAGGCTGCTGAAAGAAAGCTCCTCAAGAGTCCCGACAACATGAACACGCACACCTTTTCCAGAGCGTTTACTTCGAGCAGGCTCTGGAACTTTGCGACTGTAAAACACTCGTTTAATGTCATTTGAGTGAACCGGTGCGGAGGGGAGAGACCGGGGTTGATCGCATCAAGTGTGAATTGCCGATTTTTCTATGCATTTTCTACATTCGGAGTATGTTTTCGTCGACTATCTGATGTATATGGATAAATAAACAATACACTCTTGAACCATTTTAGCTACAATTGATTCGATCATTTTTCACATTCTTTTCTAACTTTCAAAAATCTTGTTCATAAAAAAACGTTTTAGGTGTATTTGCGAATCTTTTTAATTAATGATCCAGACACTTCTTGAAGGTAGTTCAGATTCAGAATTCCGGTAGTGAAATAATTCATACGTATTCGGGTGAATTGATGAATCAATTTTGGCTTTAAAAAAAGAAAGTCGAATGAGTGGTTTAGCGTACTTTCAAAAAGATTTTTTGAGACTGGAATCAATTTGCAAATGAATTTGCATTTTCCTTCCTCATTGTTCAAGGTTGCCCATAGAGCATTGCTCGATGAAGTACATTAGTTTGTGTTTGACTTCCTCATAGAGGAAGCTTTGTAAATTATAAATATCAACAAAATTTCCTTTATGAGAAAGCAAAACGAGTAATTTTTTGTTGTTGTAAAAGCATTTCAAAGGCCAATCCGTTCATAGTCCGTTTACATAGAAAATAATAATCAAAATGTAGTATAAACTGGATTTTTCAACGGATCCTCACCAAATTCTAAATCATACATTTTTTATGTTAGTCTACCACTGGAGAAAATTTTAGACCGAGAACTCAAAATTTGCGAAAGCTGAAGAACAAACACACGTTTTTTCGGTAAATAAAAAAAAAAATCTTTGCCAAATCTTCATCTGTTGACCGATTCTCACCAATTTTGGTACCGCAAGTTGTTCGATGTTAGTCCACTTGTATGAGAAATTTCAACCCGAGACCTTGAAATTTTCAGCTATACTGCAAGCACACTTTTTTTGAAAAATTCAAAATGTCAGAAAAATCGTATTTTTCAACCGATCCTTACTATATTCAAACTCATCCATCGTTTGATGTTTGTCTACGATTGGACATTTTTTTAGCCACATAACTCAATATTTGCGGCAGCTAGAGCACGAGCAAACTTTTTTTGAAGAACTCAAAGTCTCGTAAAATTTGAACGGGAGTCCCAATTATTTTGTAAATTGTCCTAAATATAGAGGCTCGAACACTCTACTTGTATGCCAAATTTCAGCCCGATCGGTCTAATCATCCTCGAGTTATAGGGGTTTGAATTTTGGAAGCCTGACACACACATACTTCGCGACATTTTTTCTGAATATGTTTTGTAAACGTTTTGGGACATTTTGAACACGTTTTCATGAACATCTCGAAACAAAATGGTCACCATAACAAAGCTTCCTCTATGAGGAAGCAAAAATATATCCAAAGTCCTTTGATAAAACGAGCAAATAGATGATCATCATCATTTTAACACGCGAATAGAATGTTAATGCAAGAAGTTACAAATGTACTGGACTTAAGTATTTGAAAAGGTGTTTCAAGTATGCAAACGTTCTGTATACTTGAAGTACTTCTAGTACTTGTGGTATTTAGTATTTAGTATTTGGAAGTGTACATTGCCCAACTCTGGCTGAAAGACTATTCTCCCTCGTCAGTACAAAGAATACTCCGAGACGACATCCGCTCTATCGGACAGCAAGTTTGAAAGACATATTCTTTTGAAAAGCTTTTCTGAGACGGAGACTAAGTTGGAGCAGCTGTAGGCGATCTGTCTTATATCTTCTTTGTCACATTTGTTATACACAATAATAAACTTTGATAAGGAACTCTTATGTTATTCTTCAATTTTTTTAGCTATATAATTCTTAATAATGATTACTAATCGTTCTCTGCGGATGTTGCAGATGTAATTTTTACCCGCATAACCTTCCTACGATGTAAGAAGACGATTTATAAAGGGTACTTGAAAAAGTACTTGAGACAACAAGTTCGAGTACTTAACGTACCGAAAAGTATTGAGAGTACTTACGGTAATTTATACTTGAAGAGCTTCGCAGTACTTTGTCCAGGTCTGGTATGGAATGCCCCATATATACATGAAGAGAAAAGAGACGATGACTTGATCAATATGAAGATACAGACGTCAGTGTCATTCGGTGAAACGAGAAAAAAGGTGCAGACGTGCGCACCCGTAAACGGGGTCATCTCTGCATCTCTCTGCTGTATGCTTATTTCTATTCCTGGAGATATGTATGCATTAACGACAGGTAACGTAGACTGCAGTAGAAAGGAAAGAGCTGAAAATTTCGCTAGAAAGTTTTTCCGTCTCGGCGAGGGCTGTAGTAACACAGTACATATATAGATAAACATCAAAAGCTCTTTGCTGCTTTCTGTCGGTAGGATTATCTCAGGTAGGATTAAGTTAGGAAAGATTAAATTAGGGAGGATTGATGAGTTAGTTGAATGAGTTGAATCAGGCAGATCTGTTACGAAGTTACTGTACCCTGTTTTTACATCTATGATATTTCGTCTTCAATTTGTGGTTTAGATTTTATAGCTCGAATTGAAAAAAAGGAATTGGTCGCTCTAACTTCCATAAAATTCACTATATTTTGCTAAATGGTTCTTCACAAGTTCAGATACATTTAAAGTTGTTTGGTACTGAATTTGGCAGAAATCGGATAAGTGGTGCGAATTTGATGGGATTTTCAATTTTTTTTTTTTTTTTTTAATGCTACAACTCGAGAACGGTTCATGCAACTGACCTAAAATTTTGCATAAAACTTGAATAGAGTGTGTTAATGTTTAATACTGAATTGGGGCAACATCGATGGAGTGGTCACTATTTTATAGAAATTTGCATTTTCGTACTTTTTTTTTTTTAACGCTGTAATTCGAGAACGATTCAAGTCATGGATCTAAAATTTGGCATAAAACATGAATACAATATATCATCGTTTGAAACTGAATTTGGCGAGAATCCAACAAAGAGTTCATATTTCAGAGACTTAAAAAACACACACACACACACACACACAAAGGAATGAAATATTTTTAAGAGAAATATATTCCAAGTTGCTACTCCTTGCGTGACCCTCATTACCCCGTTTTTTAGAATCATCCTGACGGTCCCGAGTAGATTGGCGGACAATGAAAGTAGCATTTGCGCGCTGCGCAAGGTACTTTTTGCGGTAATCGCACACCGCCGCTGACCCGATTCCCGGTTCGAGTAGGCCGCGGCAACAGCAGAGGCAACGGGGATTGATGCGCTTATGCACGCTATTCTCGACTGTGTGCACTCGTACCGTTGATAGCCAAAACGGTGATCGGAACGC
Organism: Perithous albicinctus; assembly: GCA_964016905.1. Lineage (NCBI taxonomy): Eukaryota > Metazoa > Arthropoda > Insecta > Hymenoptera > Ichneumonidae > Perithous > Perithous albicinctus. Next base: position 15,064,474 of record OZ024688.1, read on the forward strand.
TTACCGATTTTGTTTCAGCTGTATATATACCGCTATATACAGTTGTTTATCTCGCGTCAACAACGAATTCTCGTAAAAGATTTTCACTTCACGGATGCTGCGTGCTTGAACTATTTTATTATTTATCGGCGAATACTCGAGGAAATGGTGCCTCACTCGTTTCACTCGAGGCAAGCAAAAAAAGAAAGAAAAAAAAAAAAAAAAAAAAAAAAGAGCGTGAAGAAAGAAAAAATAATACAAAGTTAGCCAGACTGTTCTTCTTAAACGCGGAAGAGGCGGGCGGAAGACGAGGATGAAGAAGATGATGATGATGATGGTGCGGATGAAGAATGAGATGGTTTCTGGGCCACCGGACTAGGGAAACAGCAGAAATTTACGAGAGATCTCTATGAGCGTCGGTCGCATATTATACCGTGCTCTCAATGAGCAGTCGTTAACTGCGATCTATATTTCGTTGGCCACGGACATTGTCTACAGGACGATTCACAATAACTTTCACACCAGTCACAATATTATTACGTTCTTTCCATTTACACGTGCATTTTTTAAATATTCGATCAAATATTTTATACGATTCGTATAATTTTGCTTCCTCATAAGAGGAAGCTATGTTTTCGTGGAAATCATTTTTTCGAAATTTTAATGTTAACATACTTAAAATAGTCTAAGACGTTGAAAAATGCAATATTCGGCCGTCGTCCGGATGCGTGCGTGCGTGCGGCAAGTCTCGCACTCGTCACAACCGCCAACTTTCTGCACTGGTTGCACAATGTACTATTTTTTTTATTTACAATATTTTTCACAATCCTTTCAATCTTTTCAAAGATGTCAAGGCCTCCATGAGGAAGCCGGAACTAATTGACATGCATCCTCATAGAGGAGACTTTGTTTAAGTTAAAAATAATGAGGAAGCTATGTGCTCCGTATAGCCTTTTTTATATTAAATTGCACTTGATAAAAAAAACAACGTAAAACCATGAATTTTTGAAAAACAAAAATATATATTTTATTCCAAAGAAAAACATTGGGCATCTCGTCATTTTGATATTAGATTTTAGGGTACATCATGAGGAACATTGCAATATTGCATATTGCAAAAAAATAACATCTCGGAATACATTTTTGGTAAAATTGTATTTTGGGAAAAAAAAACAAGTTAGCACAGTTAGAGTTATCCTACAACTGTGAAAGTGTGCCAGTGCCTGGCTGTACAAACTAGCCCTTCCCATGCCCAACGAATTGAGAAATTTGCTCCTTCATATAATTGTTCTGCTATTTGAGTTTCCAAGACCCGGCGAGGGAAGGAAAGTGACTACGGTGTCCGCGAGGCCCACATAAATGAGTTCATATAGTGCGTACCGAAAGTGTTTCCGGACGCTTCGAGAATTTCACTTTCCGCTTATTTGTCACATTGTCCCAGGCTGGAACGACTAAACAAGAAAGTCAAATAATTATGAAGAAATTAAAAAAAAAAAAGCCCGAATAGTACCTTACACTGTACTTCCTCATTCTCTCCATTGTATGGGGTTTGCCTTCCAATTTGTTCCAATATTTTTTATATTATTTGAGAATTAATTGCCATGGAACATTGTGAAACGTTGGAAAATCAAAGATGATGATGATTATTATTTTTATTATTATTATTACATAATCGCAATGAAATTAAAAACAATCAATAGCTTCTTATTGTTATCATTATCGATACTAATCCCGAAAAGAAAAATCTTGAAAACAAATCTTACAACATAAAGCAAAAGCAACGCACAAAAAGAAAAGTCGAAAGGACAGGGAAACCGAGCTATATTCGAGGATGCAACACGAAGAAGATTGTAATTGAGGTCCGGTTGTGTCTCTATCGTTGATTCGATATAACCAAGTTTCATAAAGAAAGTTGTCGTGACTGGTGAGCTCGTGGAGCTCGCGATTACCGCGCACTTCTCCGTTGCAATTGCACGGACGTACATAGGTACTGACTCTATAGTATTATAATGACGCCACACGATGACCTACCTTAAAGGGGATCTCCCTATCAATTGCAAGTGGTCACGGCTGCGGCGCGCGCGGCAGCCTCAAGCGTCTTCGCTATATTTTATTTATCCCCGAGAGCAAACGAGTTCCAGGTCGAGCAGTCGTTAAACGGTGAAAGTAGCATTTTGATAAAAGGTAATAATACTCACTGCTCTGGCACTGCGTTACTTATGGTGTACCTCGGAAACTCTTTGAGACGTAACGGGGGTCGGGGATATACCTTTCTCGCGTGCGAGGATAGCAGAGCAAACTGGAAAAAAAAAAATATATATATATATATAAATATTATCTTTACAACGCTCGGAGGTGCGAGATTGTCCCAATGCTCTCTCCCCTGTCGGCGAGCGCGTTCACGCGACAATTAGGCCGTGACCAAGTGCGACTCTTAGTCGTCGTCGTCGTCGTCGTTGTCGTCGTTGGCACGAAAATGAAAAAGAAAAAAAAAAAACAAGAACCTCGCATTTCTTCGTTGCATCTTTTCCAGCGTAAATCCTAAATGCTGCTCTATTTTTAACGAATTACGCGGGAGGCCAAAGAAACGCGGCGTGACGTTTAACGCGTTTTCACGCGATGTAACCTTTTTTTTCTTCCACTCTTTTCTAAGTTGCATTTCTTTTTTAGAAGTCTTTATCTCAAATTGTTAATCAAAATTCTCTCTGTTTTATGTATGCTTTTAAAGATTTTATGGCTAGCCTGAGAACTGTTAAAGGGGCTCATGTAAAAATCGTAAATGTAAAAATTCATTGGAAATGCATGTGACACATTTTACGCCAATCAAAATTCTCTCTGTTTTATGTATGCTTTTAAAGACTTTGTGGCTAACCTGAGAACTGTTAAGGGGGCTCATTTAAAAATCGTAAATATAAAAATTCATTGGAAATGCATGTGACACATTTTACGCCAATTGAGACATCCGATTTTGTAGGGAACACGAAAATGTTCGTTTTTTTTACAGACTCCTTGTATACTAGTTTCCCAAATTTTTTAATCGCATCAAATCTCGTTAAAGTTTTTTTTCGTTTCTTTTAATCTAAGTTTTCTAAATAAGGGCCGTCCTCTATTGAACCGATTTTTATTTCTATATTCACTAATTCATTGTGAAAAAGTATGCAGAAGGGCTGGGTGACAAACGCAATAATGTACGAGATATAATTTTCGCAATCTCAACCCTGTAAAGCTCGGCACACAAAAAAAATATCTCGTACATTATTTGTTTTATACAAAATTTAAGATCGATTTTTCGAACCGTTCTCGAGTTATAGCATTTAAAAAAAGAATTGCGAAGATGCGAATTTCTATAAAATTTGGACAACTTTATAGATTTTAAGAAATTTCAAAGGCTCAACATTTGTTTCTCGAAGGAAAAAAAATAAAGAAATACGAGGGTCTTAGCCAAGTCGAATTGGCATGGAATGCCCCGTATAGATGACACTTTTTTTGGCCCTTCTAACGAAAAACCAAAAAAACATCTGTCAGAATAACAATGGGGTTTGTATTAATTCGAAATATTTAAAAACTATTTGAATGCATGAAATATCATTAAGTTTCTTTTTTAATTGTTACCATAAGCCAGTTGAATTAAATTTCATTTCTTAAAATAATTCCTGTTGATTATCATTGAAAAGCGGATTTTTCGTGCTTAGAAATAAAAATGCAAGCTTGTTGCAGGGAAAAAAGCATTGGAAGTTGGAATGGTAGGAAATTTTCGACGCGAAAAAAGAACGAAAAAAAAAACGATAGCGGTGAATGGCGAGGTGGAAGATAGGATCGAGAGAGTGAGTCGTCTTCGGGCAGAGAGCTAAGTGTTGCTCGTGTTCGTAGGGGGCCACAGTGAAAGAGAGTAGGTGTACGTTCTCTCAGGTATAAGGCCGGTGAATAAGCGCCAGTAGAACCGCAGTAGAACAGACAAATGGCTAGGCGTTTGTGACCGAGGAGGACGGAAAATGTGGACCACTTTGGCAACAAAGTGGGGACCTGGATTAAAAGCAAACGAGGCCATCGACCGAGTACCAGAGATATCTCGAACCTTGAAGAGTCAAGATCATTGTTAGAAGCGGAGGCTGCTTTTGCGTGGCCAAAAACGGGGTTCGGTGGACCCGCGCGCACCGATACTCCACTCTCTTTCATTATACACCCACTGAAGTTGTAGTTTATATGTGATTGACACGCGCGAAAACTCGGAAATAACGCTGTCGATAATCCCACGACGACGGTTAGTGAGGATCTTTGTGGTGTGCTTTTTATCGAGTTTATTTCTATCGAGTGAATCGTCCACAAAATTCTACTCACTGAAAGAATCACGTTATTTTATTTTATTTTTTTAGCAATTTACAGTATCGATAGTGGAAGTTTTTATTGATAATTCTGATACAACAAATTTAAGATATAAGTGTGTATTAAAATTAGCAGCACATTTCTATTCAATTTTTCAAATACAATTTTAGTATAAACACTATTTTCAATTATTACACCAGTTTAAGAATAAAATCTTCCTTTACCAACACTGTTTCCCAGTAGATTTTTTTTTTTAACCGTGCTCTGAGTTGTAAATAGAATTAAAGCTATGAAAAACTAAGGATTTCGATTGAAATTGTAATAACAACTTTGTAATTTGCTTGTCTTTTCGAATGTTGAATAGATTAATAGATTTTTAGAGGACAATATTTAGTAGGAAAAGAATTTAATTTTAGAATTTGGAGTATCTTTGGTGGATTGACAAAATTTTCACGAATTTTCCAGATGATGGAGTCGTCGAAAGGCAATTTAGTAACGCTGTTACTCGTGGCATTGATTCTACATGGATGTTATGCTGACACGAGGTATTACGTGAAGATGAGAACGAACTTTACCGATCCATTTAAAATGATGGGAGGCGATAGGACAAGGATACAACAGAACGAGACAGACTTTGACGGCGTAACTGGAGCTACTTTGCAGGGCGAGAAATCTAGGTCGACCTTTCGCATCGACGACGATACGATGATACGTGAAAGCTTGAAAGCTAATCACGAGCGTCGCAACTCCTTCGTCGAGAGTTCAACCTTCGATCCCGACGTGTTGAATAAATTTCTCGACGAGTATGCCAACAAGATTAAAAGCACAACAGAGAAAAATTATGATTTTCCATTTCGGGTTACAAAACCTGTGACGCAGCAAATCACCGTCGGCAGCGCTAATCGTGGAGAGCAAATTTTCACCACCGAGAATATTCGTGATACGACTAAAACAACGGAAAATAATCTCAATTCTACCTTGGAGTCTACAGGGGTAAGTTTTAATTCTTCTTTACTTTTAAAATCATTCAAAGCTAAACAGGTGTACGAAAACCATTTTTTTCTTTCAATATATTTTAGCATTGTGTTATAATGCATTATACTCAAAGAAGTCTCAAAAAATCGTCCTCCTCCCTGCCAGGATTTTTCCAAGTCCCACAATATTTCCCTCTTCTACACCAGGTTTTTTCTAAGCTCCCCCTTCCCCCCTAAGTCCCGCTTCAAACTAGGATTATTATCAGTCCCCTCCTATGAGCCCTCCTCCTAGCCAGAATCCTCCTCCAGTTCCACGATATACTCTTTCAGGAATTTTCTAAGTCCCTTCCAGGGGGGGGGGTGGACACTTAGAAAAATCTGGCTTTGATGGGCCCTTGAGGCACTCAGAAAAGTCAAAGGTTGTAAACGATGTAAATTATTTTTAAAAATAATTCAACTTACATATTTCTGGCAAAAAATATCGGAAAATATTCACACGAAGTACTTTCCAGGAATAGTTAAATGTACCTAATTCTGAGAAATATCAGAGAAAGTCGGGGAAAAAAATTAGCTGAATTTATAAAAAGTGTTTCGTATAAAAGTGGATTGTAATAGTTCAATAGTGTGCTGTTAATGGTAGACGTATTATAACTTTTACAGTCGTGCAGTTTTTTCGTTTTAGCAGTTTATTAATGGCCAAAGTTTTTCCATGTTTTTCAGTTAAACCAACAAGATCTTAACGACACCCTCAAAAGAAACAAATACTTTGGCGGTAATCCCAACAACGATCGTAACGGTTGGGTCACCCTGGATGCTATACCCTGGTCGAAGAGCAAAATCTCAAAGTGGCAAGCTAATCCAAGTTCCCAACGGCCTTGGCCGGACACGAAAGTCTGGGAAAAACCTAACAGCGGAAAACCATGGGGTTCGGAATTTCCATCGAGACCGACTTACGTTAACAATGAACCCTGGTTAGTAATATTTACAAATCAGTTGTTACAGAGTAATATATTTAAAAATGTTTATTGTCATGTTGCTTACTCATAAGACTGTTTTCGCAAAAAAAAAAAGGAGTTTTCGAAAATGTCCAAGTATAATATTTAAAATACGCTAAATAATGATATAATCCTAATAACCATATTCTGAAAAATATATACAGTGTAAAAAAATATATACGGTTCTAAAAAAAAAGAGTTACAGTCGTGGTTTGTTATATATTGCATTTGTAAATTTAAGAAACTATGTTTATTCGAGAGATATAAAGAATATGATTAATACATCCGAAAAATTATTTTGATCAGCGTAATTTACATATACTCAATAATATTCCATTAAATTCTTGGCGAATGGCATTTAATCGTAATATCGATCAGTACAAATTTTATTTCCTTTCAAATTGAAATAATAGAAATATATTCCTCAAAAATTCCTCTCGTAGCAAATATTCATCCATGCATAACTTCACATTATACATTATTTTGGGATTTTGTGTTTTGTAAGCAGAAAAAGGTTCAGAATTATTGTCACATTGCAATAAGGCTATACCAGAAAAATAAAGTACTCAATTTTAATTAACGTGTCTGATCTGATGAAGAAGTTAAAATCTGTCATTTTTTTAAGAATCATTGTATCGTTAAATTTTGAAAATTTCGAGAATATAATCTGGCATATACTGTATTTAAACAAGCCTGTAAAGCAAGACTTTGCATCTTTTGATAATTCGCAAAAAGGATCAAAAATACAAAACACTGGCTTTATGATACGGAAAAAAAGTAATAAAAGAGGCATTTTTTAAATTTCTGTAATAATGATTGATCGATATTTACAGGTATGATAGCCCAAAACCTTACAAACCGGACTATCAACAAGACAGACCTTCGTCACCACGTCCAGTCTCCACTAGACCGTCTTACTTCGATGATCGTTTTGACGACAATCCAAATCAGGCTGAAAAATGGCCACCAGAGAGGCCAGCATCATCGTGGGAGAAATTTCCATCGGCGGACTCCTACAGACCAAACACCGACATCATAACGGACGACAGACCCTCAAACTTTCCCAACAGTTGGGACAAGTACGCTCATGCGTCGAACAAACCAACTTACCCATACAACGACAACAGAGACAGATTTACGAGCAACAGCTACAATCCGAACAATAACAACAACAACAACAACAACAATAACAAGCGTCCGCCGCAACAAGTCGAGCCTCACGACTGGCGCGATCAACAAAACAATTATCCCTCCAAGTTCCAACTGATGAAAGACAAGCCCACGAATTTTGGTAGACCAAATGGTGATTCCGGGCAACATTCACCAAACCGACCGAATCTCTCCCATTATCAGTATACTCCGGATCATCCACCGAGTCATCCATCCAGCGGCGATGGCCAATGGGTGCTCCTTTCCACGAATCACGGATACTCCAAGTCACGTCAGAGATCCATTAAATTCGACGCCCTGAACGGTGATTCGGGAATTGTGCGGAAGCTGATGAATGCCACAAATTCAGGGAGAACGACGAAGCAGGAGAACGACGGGACCGTTGCCGTGATTACCTCGAAACGCCAGGTTGGTCTAGGGATTTAATAAAACAAAAACAAAACAAAACAAAAAAAAACCAAACGTCTACTGTGAAATCTGTCGCGATCGATCCCGATGGAATTGAAAACGATCGCGAGGAAAAGAACGGAAGACAGATTAATGGGATTTCCTCTTCGTGATTTTCGCTGGTTCAGGCCTTTTTCAAGGCCCATTGGCCTTTAAATTACCTCGTCTCGACTTTCCATTTCCTCGATGTCTCGGCATATTGTATTTCCTATCTCCTTGAATTAATATGCTCGTTCAGGTACGTTTGACTGTCCTACCGTCGGTTAACGGCACGAACACTACAACTTCGCACGGCGGACTTCTGGAAGTTGAGCGTACTTTCAAGACTGTCGATCAGAGCCAGAAGGAGTACGAAGCTGGCAAACTCACCGGAGCGCCTATTATGCTCAACAAGAGACCCATTAGGCACACTGTCGCTGGCAGACCATCCAATTCTGCTGTTCTTGCGGCCGTTGGAGCTGGAATGCTTCCAGCTACAATGGCTATGATGATTCCCATGATGCTGGGACGGAAGAAACGATCTCTCGATGAAATACCAGCGCCTCGTGACATCCCAAGGCCCTACGAATTTCTCGGAGAATCTTCGGAATTCCACGCAAACGCTCAGAGAAAAAGAATTAAATTGTTGAAGCTGTAGAAATGATAAGATTTTTAAAATTACGAAAAATCTCCCCAGTCTTCTGTCCAGTACATGTGATTTTGATTTTTTTCAGCAAATCGATTGTTTCAATTTATCTGCCAGCTAAAAATGGTGTCTAGCAGCTTGCAATTGCTTTAGATTTACTTATTTATTTGTTGTTTATTTATCATACGTTGACATTATTTATTGCTTTTGTTTTTAAATATTAAACGCGCCGACTCGACAGACCTGTTGCTAGTATTAGCGTTTCGTCGAAACGTATTTAGACTGATCGTGCAAACACATCAATCCCATCGAAAATTTTCTTTATGTGTTTAGATAATGAGCGACGATGCCATGAGATTGTGTTTCTTGTCTTGAAAAAAAAAAAGTCTATGCATCGATTTGTAATATTATTTTAATTTATTTACATAATACATCTTACAGTATTGGATCTTTAAGATTATATATATTTATTTATAATTTCGTATAAATGAAATACTTTACAATAAATTATACGATAATTGGTCATCATGAAGCCCCGTCAGCCCAATTGAATAATCACAAACGAAGAGTCAATGACAAATGATAAAGCAGATCGATATACACTCTTCGTATGTGATTGAAATACCTTGTGCAAACTTCATTTCCCCGACAAAAATATCTTTAGAGTACGAACGAGTACAATTTCGATTTCATCTCGACATTCCTTCTTTTTAAAATGCATTTTGGAGTACATTGTAATTAAATAATAATTCTGTAAGTGTTCAATATATATTCCTCTATTGACACACATACTTGTGTCAACGGAGATGCAGACGTAGCAATTTATCGAAACACTTTTACCATATCATTACATTAAAATCGAGAGATTCGACAATCAAGCTGTTTCCGTATGAAACAATTGACTCCAATTCCTACGTAACGTGAAAATAACAAACAAAGAAATTAACAATAAAAGAGAGCCGAGTACATAATCTTTCAAAATCTATGTGCAGAATCAATTATTCAAGGAGATAAATAATCCTCAAAGATTTTGAAAAATAATTGCCACTTGGAATGCACCTGATCAATGCTCTCACGAAGAGAAGAGTGTTCAGATGCATTCGGGAAGCTAGAAGAGAAATACAAACTTTGTCATCAAAGCTAATCAGTGTGCAATAAAAAACATTATTATTAGACTGGCAATAATCGGTGTCTAACGATTGCAAACAATTTTTGTGTCGATTGAAACTTCATCAATCTGTAATAATCATTCCTCGCCGTTTACACGTTTCTGAACATGACCGAGATACCTGGCAAAGCCTTCGCTCGCGTGTTTAAGAATCGCAATACCGAGCCTAAGCTTAATTTCAGCAATTTTTTTCACAAAACTGAAGATATTGAACGGTTCGTCGTGGGGCTTTTCGGTAGTGGACTGATCGAACCACTCGACGCTCGAGTCTTCGGGGTCTTTTCCATTGGAATTGGCCGTCGTACCGAGAATCTCATCGATAGTGAGGGTTGGCACTGTCGTGGTAGTCGTCGTTGTCAACGAATCTGTAAGTGTCAAGGTAGATGTTGGAGTAGCTTTATCATCAATTGCTGCAGGTGCAGTAGTTTCATCTGCAGTCTGAGTAACTGTTTCAGAAATCTCATTCGTTTTTCCATTAGCCTGCTTGCTGTCATCATGGAAAACAGCCTTTTTATCTACCTCGTGTTTCTTTACATCATGTTTTTCTTTGTGCGTATTGACAATCGGTCCAACGCCAATCATATTTTCCGGTATTACCGAATCAATAATGTCGAGAATTTCGTTGCTCAGTGGTTCCTCCTTTTCAATCTCCTCTTCTTCCTTCTCAATCTCCGTTCTTGAAGGTATCAATTGAATAACGGATTCCCTTTTTCTCCTCAGTCTCGGTAAATCAGAATTTAGTGATCTCGGGCCATGCTCAACCGCAACAGCAGCTGGTGTGATTTCAATCTCCTCGTAGCCATCGTTAGCTTTCAGAGCTTGTGCTTCGGGTTTTTCGTAAGTCGGTGATATTTCGACAGGATTCTTGACAAATTTATGATTCTGTGCGATTGTTTCCCGCTGAAACTCTGGTCCCCTTACAGTCTGTGTAGTTGGTGAATAATTGTCATGTCCTTTATCCGAAAATCCGTACTCCTTTGGCACGTTTCCTACGACAAATTGTCGATCGCCATGTCCAGGCTTTTTCGCCACAAACTCCTGCTTGTGTCTCTCGTAGTAATTCGGTGTGGTGGGTAAATCGGGATACTTGAATTCCGTGTCTCTGTATTTGGTGTCGTAAACTGTGGTGTCCACTGGTCTGTAAATCGTTGCCGATGATGTAGGATATCTGGGATCTCCTTTTCGTGTCGATTGTGGCGCTGTGTATGCTCCGTCGAAGTGCTGATATCGGTAGAAGTTGTTTTCGTAATCCTTGATACCTCCGTACTTTCCATCATTGTTCGTCATTCCTTGAAGCACCTTCGAGAACACCTCTTCCTCGTTCTGACCATAATTCCCACCGTACTCATCGAGATTGTACTTGTAATTCGGCTCAACGACATAATTTCTACGAGCTATAGTACCGCCGAATGGATAAAGGAAGTAGGATGCGAGTCCGAGTCCTAAGCCCACCAGAGACATCACTCCAAAACTGGGCATCACCTCGCGACTCAGAAAATTGTATATCTGCGTGCCAATCGGTTTTATCGCTTGTTTCTTCTTGTTCTTAGTATTGTTAGGGCTGATCTTCGATTCCGGCACTACTTTGGACTCTTGAATCGAATTATCAGCGATTCCAAGCACAGTGAGTATGTCATGATTCTCCTGTTCCTCCGCGCTCGTCGTAGTCACAACAGTTAACGGGGTAGTCGACTCCTGAGAAGCTGGAGAAGTCGCGATTGATGTTTGAGCCAAAGTCGTGGGTTTGCGCCTACGAATTTTGTTCTTCTTCTTTTTGTGAGGCCTCTTCGAGGTCGTACTCGGTGCCACGTCCGTCGACGTTTCCACGTCGATTCTCGTTAATTCGGGATTAAAGTCGAATTTCAAATCTATTCGCGAATTATCGAGTATAGTGGGAGTACTGGTTTTGACGACATCCTTTTTTGTGACTTTTTCCCTATCTTCGATCTTTTCGATTGTCAGAATTGGCGCGTTTACCTTGATGGGTTCGATCTCAATTTTCGTTGGAGGCACAGTAGGCCTTTTTAACTGAACTTTCAGCACGTTGTTTGTTTTGGTCGACTGGGGTTTCGGCTTCATTGCTATCTCAACTAAATCGCCGTCACTAAAGTTTGACTTGATATCTTCGCTCGTGAGTACTGTGTTCATCGTCACTGACTGACTAGCGGCTGTTGTTTTTGTATTTGAATCCGCGACGAGCGAAGTCTTGATTTTCGTCACATACATCGGCCTCTCGACGCTCTCGATAAGACTCTTAGGCGTCGTTATCATCTGAACCGGTCGGAAGGTCACCTTCTCAATTTTCGAAGTGCTGGGATTTTTCGTCGATGATGCGGCGGCCAGTTTCGTCGTTGGCTTTCCGGATGATGTAGTTTTTGTTTTTTGATTGGGTCTGCCGAGTTTCGTGGTCATTGGTTTTGAGGTGACGTTCGCGGGTTTCGGAGTTGTGATCCTCAGTTTGGGTGTTGGACGGCTGGACACAACAATCTTCTTCGTCATGGCAATTGGTTTCGAACTCGTGACTTTGACATCATTCTTAGTTGAACCACTGAGGGTCGTGGAACTACGGGTCGTTGTCTGAGCTGTTTTCGATTTCTGAGTCGTTCTCACAGGCTTTTCTGTGGTAGTCGTGGGACGAACTGCGACAGTTGTTTTCTTCTGGATTGGCGTCGTGCTCTTCGTCAGAGTGACAATCTTCTCCATAGGTGTCGTTGACTCCGTAATCGTAGTTTTTTCTTCAGTGCTCATAGTTTTCATATCCGTTTTCAGTGTAGTCTCGAAAATCTTGACAGGTGACGTTACTTTAGTTTGTAAACGAACTTGAACATTCATTTGCTCGTCATTGTTGTTGTAATCTTTCAGTGGCGTGCTCATGGTGGTTGGTGAATTCAGGAGAATCCAGGTGGAGATACCTCCCGTAGTTGTCGGATGATTTTTGTGAGCGGTCATCAATCTCGTTGAACTGCTCATCATTTCTCTCTCCAATTCTTCCTCAGTCATTGCCATCGCTTGGCCAGGATGACTGGATTCGAAGTAACCGAATTTCGAATTCGTTGGCCTGCCGAAACCTATTCCCATAGATTCCAATGAGCTTATCTCCGAATTTATTTCCTTAACCAATTCCATGTCGCTCTTTGTCTTGCTATCAAAATTATGTTGATTGCCACTCATACTGGTTGGTGGTTTTGTGAGCGGTTTTCGTAGTAGTATAACGTTTGGTGGAAGCTCTCCCTTGATTATTTTTGGCCTGTCCTTGCCATTGGTCGTTTCCTCAGGATTCGAAACGTTCAGTAATTGCGTCGCCACCGTCCTAAGCGATTGATCCATTGACTGAAGATCTTTCAGCTCACGTTGATCGTTAGGAGGTATCACCCTGCAATCAAAAATGGTATCATCACAAATGTTGTTTCTATTTGAGTTCATTTCAAAATGCTTGAGTCTAATATTTCTACTTCTGAGCACTCTCAGAGGGAATGCAAAAAAGAATACTCACCGAAATTGTTAAAACAGGCGATATGATAATATTTAATGACGTAACGTTAGATCTAATAAATGAAAAGACTTGTTGTTTCTAACAATTTATTATCATTACAAACAAAATTATCAGCATGTCAATGCTTTTAATGCCCTGAAACTTCGAAATTCATGGGGTTAATATACAGAAATTTCAATGATATAAATACTAATCCATTGCTACAGTTAAAACGTTGCTACAACGTTTCTCCTCTGTAAATACAAAAATAAATAAACTTACAAACTATTAATTTCTTAATACTAATTCAAGATACGTGTTTGAAACGTTAGAATTCATTTTTTTTTCTAACAATCGGAAGTCCAGTACGGCTTTATCTGAAAATTGTATAATCCTTTCTGGATATACGGCCTGACGATCATTCTGCATTAAGTACTCTCAGAAGTTATAAATTAGCTTCAGCATTAACGAGCTGTTCATCTCTTTCTCTTCCTTCGTTTGCTCTTCCACTCGTGCCAATCTCTATACTTGTACATCGATTGCTTCACGACCTCGTCCAGACTGGGTCTAAACCTAATGGTCACTTTGTCAGCGGCCCTTCCAAGATCGAGAACACCCGGAAGTGCCCAGGGAAAAAATATAGTTGCAATACCAATAATACCTGCAGCCATCGCCACAAAAGGTGCAGCGGCCAGGCTGAACATACTATAGTTTAGGGGATTAAGAAAGGTAAAATAGGTGAAAACTGAACCCATCGATTCCATAAGTCCCGAGGGACTCATATCAAAGTCATCGTCATCGTTATCGTCATCGTCATCATCAACTGTAGCCAGAGCTGTGGAACCTGGAGAACCAATTCCATTTCCACCATTTCCCCCCAGCGAACCACCGAGACTTCCACCCAATCCGGGAAGTTGGCTAGCAACTCCAGAAATCCCTGGTATACCAGGCAATTGAATACCCGACGAAGATCCTGCGACAGGGGCTCCCAATGCCTGACCCACAGCAATCCCAGGATCAGCGATTGAAGCCGGAGCTGCTTCGGGCGCAACTGCAGCCACGGAATCACCGATTGAACCACCTGCAGCAGAAGCAGCAGCTGATTCCTCGGCTATTCCACTACCTAAAGCGTCAAAAGCGGCTTCCTGAGAGTTACCAGTATTCACGATAACTTGAGACTCTGAAACGACTTCGGAAGTGGCAGTGAAGGCATCAAACGATGCTCCGTCATCGTCAAGCTGAGGATCGAAAATATCGTTTCTGTCAGGATCTCTATCCGCCTCTTCACTGTCAGAAGAATAATAGCTTCCGGTGTCGTTAGAGTCAGGATCTGGGGTATTAACGTAGTTTTCATTGGGATTATCTTGAGAACTTTCCGAAGACACATTACCAACATATTTGTCTTCGATATTGTCATTATCTTCGGAAGGACCTCCAGGCTTGAATACATTCGTACTGAGTACTTGAGAATTTATGACGATATTTAGATCCGTGCAACCGTCCTTACTCTCGATGGTGTTATTGACTCGTGTAATAGAATTAATCATAATAGTCGGACAATTTGTATCGTGAAACGTAGATTCTGGCGATTTATTATCCATAGGTTTCTCTAGATTGGGCATATCATCGTTCATAAACATTATGTGAACATTTGGCGGAGTTCCGGCGGAGGAATTAGTTTCTAAGGTACCTGCGGGCTTTTCGACTTGAGGAACTTTCATTTCGCTGACAGTTACGTTTGGTTTTTTGGAGCCTGGATTCAGAATATGAACCACAGTGTTCTGCGTGATTTCAGATGATGGTCTAAAAATCGGACGTCTATGAGAATTTGGATTTTTGTTAGCCAATTCAGTAAGAAGATTCACGACAGAAGTGGGCAGGTTAACAGTTTCTAAAGGACGAACGGTCTGGGTTACTGGATAATTAGGATTCTCAGGAGTATAAGCGTTCTGAATCGACTGATAGTGATTGTCCAAATGCACGGAAGGTTTTTCTGTTGGCAAATACTGATTGTCCAACTGTTCGGAAGGCTTTTCCAATGGCAGATAGTCATTATCTAAAGGCCGATTAGGCTTTTGACTCGGCAAATGCTGATAATAATTAGTTCCTAAGTTTGGTTTATCCTCTACGTAACTCTGAGCCGTGACTAAAGCGTCAGGATAGTTAGTCGGATGTTCAAAATAACTACCTAAAGTCGTCAAAGGTTTTTCAGCACCTTCGCTCGATTGATAATTATTTTCAGGATGCTTATTGTGATTATCTAACTGGCCGTAAGAATTTTCCCCTTGCAAATAATAATTATTCACAGGAACAGGAACAGGCTTTTCATTTTGTACTTGCTCATGATAATTAGTGCCAATCGGCTTTTCATCAAAATTACTCAGAGTCGTATCAGAGATGCCAGGATGACTGTTCTGAGGTTCATAGTAACTTCCTAAAGGTCTGTTGGAAGGGAATTGTTGATAACTCTGATCGAAACTATTGGTAACCGGTTCACCAGACACAACGCCAGAATTCAAGTGACTCTGATTGAGACCCGAAGTAAATGCCGGAATCTGAAGCCACTGAATGATCTCCTGAACATTGGGCTGCATAAGTGGTTCTGGATTGTAAATCGTGGCCGAACCAAAAGACTCAGGAGTCACTGTGGGAATTTTGTGATGAGTCACAACAACATCGTCATGATAAGTCGAAACAGGACGCTGATTATGATAATTCGTGGCTGGCCCCAATGTCTGGTACGCCGGTTTTTTCTTTTTCTTCTTCTTCTGCTTCTTCTTTGTACTGTTATAAATCGGTGCGTCACCGTAACTCAAAGAGGGCCCTTGGTCAGAAATGCCCTCTATACTCGACGTGTACTTTTCGTAATTAAAAAGATCCTGAACATCCTGAATAGGTTCGTTCGGCCAGTTTTTTAACTCGTCCCTCGTAATATTTCTTTGATCGTTTGTTGTTATAAGAGGAACCGGTTGTAAATTCGTCTTGTAATTCAGGGGTATTTTGTGGCTGCTCGGCCTTATCACTACTCTATTCTTTGCCATTACCGAGACTCGAGATGAATTCTCATGATCTCTGAATCGCCCATCGTGAACTATCGCTTTTGCAAAATCATGATCGTCAGGCCGAATATCTGAATTCCTTGATTTTTCTTCATCAATTATTTCGAGCTTCTTAAATGACGTGGAATATAATTTTGTAAATTTGTCGTTGCGATTTCTTCGCAAATTCGTTTGTTTTGCATTTTGATTGAGCGACTCGGGCTCAGATTTTACTATTCGAGATCCAAGACTAGCGCTGTTATTGTTAACTAATTTATTCGAAGATCCGAAAAGTTGCCAATCATTGGTAAGCCCAAAATCTTCGTTGGTTTTGAAACTATTAAGAATTCCTGGTGTAAAACTAGCGCTATAGTGACTATCGTAAAATTTCCGACTATTTTCCGTCCGGCCTCTGTACCTGCTATCGCTTTGGACGGCCGACGTCGAGCTTGTCGGCTCGATCGGCCGCCACGACGAATTGTCCTTACTGCCTGTTGCCAACGATTCCTCTTCGACCATTTCCGGATTCGCTGCAATAAAGGAAAAGAAAATATAAATTAGTATACAATTTTCTTCGGTTTTGAAGTACAATGTAATTTATATGAATTTATATGCGCGCTTATTACAACGTAACAGACAATTGCCGGGAGGAGTCAATGGAGGATGTAGCAGAGAGGCAAAGCAATCGCACCCACTATTATTTATTCCACAAGAACTTTCACGCGGGAAAGAAACTGTGGCAAATTGGATGCTCCGGCTCCTTCGATTGTCAGTTCGCAGCGAGACTTGCGATAGGAAAACCCGTTCATCAGGATGTTACATTCCATCGGAAGAAACACGTAGTTGTTCTTGCAGTCTACGATTATTACCGGTGGTTATGACGCTAAATGCTCAAAAGGATGCCATTCACAGTCAGAACTTTGAGAATCGACGATTCAACCTAGTTACTTCCTTTTGCCTTCATTCTACAGTGTTTTCTTTTTTTCTTTCATTCCAGTCTCTTTTACAGAATCCCAATAAAGCAGAAAAGACACAACAGCCAATTTTGTGCAATAAAAATGAAATAACTGTTCTTTTGCTTCTCAAGAATTTTTGTGAATCATAAACAACTGTTTGGTATAACTTTTTTTGAGAAATCATTGTTATTTTAAAACGAAATTATTTCTCTGATTTCTTTAAACATTTTTTTTTTTTTCAGTTGATGAATTTGTTTGCGTTTCTGTAGTGAAAATGATGAATCAATCCAGCTGAGAGATCAAAAAGTATTTTTCTGTTGATTGAACAAATTTGTTCGGGCTGGCTACGTTGCTGAGATATTTCGAGAATATTCATTTTATAAATACCTACATTAATTATGCATGAATTGAATTTAAATAAGATTGGTATATTTTTTTATTTTTTTAATTCAAAAACTTACCAATTTTCGGTGGCCTGGCATCGTTCGATCCCACGAGAAGCAGGACCGCGAAGACACTGAACAACTTGAACCGCATTTTCACACTGAAACATAGTGCAAATACACACGATGAGAAACCCTTTTTCGCGATACTTTTGTTATTATACAGTATGGCTTTCCGTGAAATCTGTATTTATGCTACGCTCGTAAATTTTACGTGCTGTAATGATCATGAAGATATCCAAATACAGGTCAAGCGATGTGGCAAAGACATTACATAAATATTTAAAAAAAAAAAATTATTACAGCTCGATAAAAACTGTTCTGGAGTAGAATCTAATGGTGTCAAGCGACACTCGCTCGGTCGTAAAACGACTTAATAAAAATTGAAGTGTTTCAAGTATTTTCAAGGTTAGTAAAATAAAAATCCTAAATTATCTTACTATAAGATGAAGTATTTCTGGCTAAGTCAGTAAACCTCTGACAATGACCCCTTTCTGATTTCGAATCTTATTATAGCTTCTAAAAAAAACACTCTGATTATTTTTTATATTTATCATTAACCCAATATTTCTTTTTCGATGAGGAAATTTATTTATTGATTTTGGCTTCCTCATAAAGAAAGCTTTGTGAAAAATGAGATTTAATGAGGAAGCCATGTGCAAAGTTCTACTTTGCATCATTTTTCATTTTAATTAACATTTTTTATATATCGTTACCTCTATACTTTTGGTAGTTGCTTGTGCAACAACACAAATGAAAAGTTAAAAATGGTTTATCTATTAAAAAAAAAAGAATAAATTACGTTATACATGACAACGAAAATTACGTAATTAATATCGTTGCATTATATTTCCGTCTAGCACAAATTTGGTACGTAGCAGTACTGTATCTTATTTTTCGTCTGCAGAACATTTCAGTTGATTTGTTGAAATTCGACGTGATTTAGAGCAGAATTTTTTCTTTTTTCGAAAAATTCAAAATTCGATAAAATCCGAACCGCTTTACCGTCTTCTTTGAAACTCAATACCAAACAACATTGAACCTGGTTTCAGTTATGAAGAACTATTTAGCTAAATCGTCGAACTTTTACGAAAGTTAGAGAGATCATGCCATTTTTTCGAAAAATTAAAAATTCTGTAAAATCTGTGTATATAGATACATTTAATTAAAAATCACACCAATCAAAGAGACTTGCGTGCCAAATTTGAGCTCGATCCATCGTGCCGTTCGTGAGTTATGGACGATTGAATTTTCTGTCCCTGGAACAACATACACACATGCCCACATACAGACATTTTTTTCTAGACCATTTTTCTCGACGACTTGGACCATTCTGTGTACGCTGACATGAAAATCTCGAAAAAAAAGTGTTACGAAAACAAAGTTTCCTCTATGAGGAAGCAAAAATGATCGAAAAATTCATAATATTGATAATTCGTTACGGTAATTTGAGCGTTCAAGAAAAAAATCTTCAAATCCGAATATAACAAACTGTAGAACATTAAAAAAAATATGACGTTAGAATATATTCTCTGTTTTATAAAAAATGATTTTCTTTGTATCATTATTCTGACTGTAAAAGGCACTGAGATATTTTTTTACATTTTAAAAAATTCATTCGGCAGACTTATGACGTTTTTAAAGAAAAATATCTAGGGCCGAGTGGACCAGATTGGCAAAGACGAGGATCAGAGACAGGTCGAATTGGTATGGAATACCCCATATATACCTTGGCCATATAGTGAAGAAATTCCACGGTGTTTGCGCCATCACGCGTTATCACCGTAGCCACGTACCAAAACGATTAGACGCAGGAGAACGGAAAAAAGAAGGGAAAGAAAAAAAAAATACGAATAAAGAAAATGTAATTGTCGCTGGCTTTGGACAACCGCGAAAAAAAGCATTGTCGTCTGCCAGGAATTGGAATGACGCAAGTGTCTTGACCGACACACTAGCATGACAGAAAGAAGGAACACGATACGAATCCTTTATTGTCTCTTTAACGGACCAAGGCCCGATCAACGTATCACATATAGGCTCTTTCGTATTCGATTGTCGCGCCGTTCAATCGCTCGTCGAGGTGATCGTCATCGTCAATCGCCTCTCCCGAATTCAAATTCAATTCAAACAAAGTCTGATTGCTCTGTTAACGACATTTTTACTTTACACACGCTTAGATAATATTTTCATTATAAGTGTGAATACGATTTTAATATATATTTTATGGATTATTATAATATTAATATTTTAATTTTGATATAATATTTTTTAATATTTCTAAATGTTAGTCACAAACGAATTTCCGAATTATACTCAAAAATGTTTTTCTAAATAAAACTATTAACCCACAAAGCACCAAAATATATCGAAAATATTACATGGAAACATTTCTTCAAAATATAGCAATATTGCCAGATTATTTTGAAATCTATTGACAATATTGTTGAAATATTGCAGCAATTTTGTAATGTCCACTCAAAACAATGTATATGGGGCATTCCACACCGATTCGACCTCTCCGATTTGAACTACAATTTTTTGTATTGTCCCGGGAAGTCTAAGAGGCAATCATAATTTTTATTAGAATTTTTTTTTAAACATTTGATCTAATAATGATTATTTAAAACCAAAACATATCGTTTGACATAATTTTAAAATCTGTAAAAATTCAGTATCAAACCATGACCAATTCTATTCAAGTTTTGTCCAAAGTTTTGGATCAGCTGCTTGAATCTTCTGAAGTATTTCAACAAATTAATATTCAACAAAAAAAAATTATGTAAAAGGAAATTTCTATAAAATCTTAACTACTTTATCATTTTTTTCTCCAAGTTCAGCATCAAATATTGACACATTCTATTTAAGTTTTATGCCAAATTGTAGATCAGTTACTTGAACCATTCTCGAGTTATAGTATTTTGAAAAAAAAAAATTCATAAAAAGTGAATATCCATAACTTTTGAATCCCTCAACCAATTCGAGGCAAATTCAACGAAAAAACGTTGTGTTAATTCGACTTGCGGAAAGTTTCAGCTCGATCGCCCAAAAATTCTGGCAGTTATCCTGTTAAAATCCTTTTCTTCACATACACACACACATGCATCCGGAAACTGGCTTAAAATGGCATTTCTCGACGTTTTACAAAAAAACGTAAAACAAAAAAACTTCACGAAATCTTAGCTTCGTCTGTGAAGAAGCATAAATGGCTCAATGATCTTGATTACCCGGACATCTCGTCGTGTCCAGCTATGTCACAAATATCTTCGGTCACTATTTTTTACCGTTGCATTTTCCTGTTCACTTTCGAGAGTACCGAGGCGCCGGTATAACGGTAAACACCCCAGTGTATCGCTCACTACCTCTTCCTCTCGCTATTTCTCTCTTCCTCATCGCCTTCTTTTTTGGCATATGTCATTAAATCTCATTAACGTGAGTGGGTGCCACAGGAATGTGAATAACTGTCGAGCTCGTAAGGTCCACCTCTACTAAAACTATCCACAAAATCTTAGATAGTTGCAAAGTTTTAAGAAACGCGAGTTCGTTATCCAATATTCAAATCACATCAACTCGAATTCCAGTACGATTACTATTACTATTCACTTCACGCTTCTCATTTGCTATATATTTATGCTGAAAATCGTCGTAAACAGTTTCGCCAATATTCTTCAGGCTTTCATACTGTGGAATAATAAAAACGACCTGATGAGGAACACGGTTTAATGTTATTTTCAAACTTCCGGTCGTGGACACCTCGATCGTCAACTCCAATGAAGAAATGCGTCATTGATAAATTGATGACCCGGAATGTTCTGTTTATTGAACATCAATTCAGAGCCTGATTAAATTTATTGTATAAAAAAAATAATCAACAGTATTTTTAATGATAATCGATGTAATTCATTATGCATTTACGTGAATGGGGTGTGTTCATTTTTTTACACCACTTTTGGGTAACTTACGATTTTTTAAAAATTGCACACAGAATTACAGAATCCAAAAAAAAAAAAAAATTAAGCGTGCTCTATTAAATTACGTGAATATGTAAAAAAATTAATAAACCACATCAAAGAGGGTGGGAACCAACGAATTTATATTGATTCTCATAAAACCCCATAATTTTTCGTAATAATTGACTATCAATTCAGAAAGCAGAGGGCAAAGTGGCCAACAATTTTTTTTGCATCTGATCAAAAGGGCAAGGAACTAAAAAACGTTGGAATATAAATTTCCATAGAATCTTACAAAACCTCATAATTTTTCTTATGAAAAATAATGAGGTGAAATATTACTCAATTATTATTAATTGAGTAATATTTCAAAAAATAGGGTACAAAGTGGGCAACAATTGTTTTTTGCATCTGATAAAAAAGGCAAATAAATAAAACCCTTCAAATATAAATTTCCCCAGAATCGTATAAAGCCTCATAATTTTTCATAATAATTGAATAACATTTCAAAAAGCAGAATCCAAAATGGCCAAACATTTTTTTTACATCTGATCGAAAGGTAAAAAAAAATGAAATCCTTCGAATGTAAATGACAAAAATTTGTTTAAACCTCCCCTGACCTATCGATAACTCGGACATTCACCGTGGCCCCATTTAAATGTATATATTTCCGTGGATATCAACTGAATTCTAGCATAAGTAAAATCGATAGATCGCCCACCCATGAAGATCGCAGGAATGTCGTTTATTATTCAACATAGGCAAAACATGATAAGAATATCCGAGTTTTTGCGGGTGGTTTGTTTCCGGTAGGGCGATCCGAGGCGGAACAGATTTTTCTTCAAGGGCAATAAATTTTCGAATTGCTAATTCGCGCTCGCACTCTTACATAGCCGCGCTTTATTCCCGTACATTTAATATACGCGGCTATTATACGGCTTCGCTGTTATGCCCCGCATTAAAATCACCAAGCCGTACATTTATTCGGCTTACCCACGCCCCGTGTACAGCGAACTTGATCGTACTTTCAGAATCATCGGGGTCAGTCTTTCAGCATATAATTACAATCTCGTTTTACGTCGCGTTCCTATCAATGCCTCCCTTCCAGAGAAAATTATACACAGCGTTTCAGTATTTCTATTCCACAAATATCATCGACAAAATGAAATAAAAAAAAATATATCAACAAACCATATTATTTTCCTGTTCAATATACATATATTTTTTTTTGCAGTTTAAATTATCGTCTCTATTGTAATGACTACTTATTTCTTGCATATTTATCAAAAATCACCACAAATAAATATATTTCGTTTAAATTTCAACAAAATGCATGTAAATTTTTTATTTCCGGGCTTACCGCTTAAATTATCGATCCAGGATCCCCTTTATCGCGACATCCACTCACTCGTCACTTATTACTAAATTAAAAAAAAAAAAACTAAAATATATGCGATTCAGGAGAATTATTATTTTTTAATTAAAAAAAAACGACAACATATAAGATTTTTTCTTTTTTTTTTTAAAGAACACAGAAAACGCG
Organism: Perithous albicinctus; assembly: GCA_964016905.1. Lineage (NCBI taxonomy): Eukaryota > Metazoa > Arthropoda > Insecta > Hymenoptera > Ichneumonidae > Perithous > Perithous albicinctus. The sequence continues at coordinate 15,087,554 of OZ024688.1, forward strand.
TGGTGCAACGACAGGAACGCGCGCGAGTCTCAAGAATAAACCAAGTGCCGGGCGTGTGTGATCGCGAGTGTGAGGCAGGTAGGTGGACAGAGCTCAAGAGGACGATCTTTCGGACTGCACGGCTGACTGAATGCCCGGCTTGGTGGCTGGTTATACCTTTGTACGCACCACTCTCCACGAGGTCCGAGTCTCCTAAACCCCGTTACTCGCCATGGTGAAGCAGCATGGCGAAGCAGCAACAAGCAGCCCACTGGCACTTGGAGCATTCTGGCTGCTGGTTCTCTCGTAGCTTCTCGCTCGCTACGAGAAACGGGTTGAATAACCTTCGTACGTACAGCGTATGCTAAGTGGTGGTTATACCTGCGCCTTACCTTTACCTTGCCCGCAAGACCGGCTTCTCGAGAAAAGTGGGTGAGAGATTGAGAGAGAGAGAGAGAGAGAGAGAGAGAGAGAGAAAGAGAGGAAACGATAGTAGTGTGTAACATTCTGAAGAGTAAAAGAAAGAGAGAGAGAGAGAGGAAAATAAAAAAAGTATAGAAGTTGGGTGAAGAGCGAGTTGGGTCCTTGAACCAGTGTTCGAGATGTTGTCGTAGGCTGATTATCATCGCACGATGCTCTTACAGACGATTCGGTCTGATGGCCAATTTATTATGGCTTCTCCTATTGTCGCGCATTTACATCGTTTTGCTGTAGTTCCTGTTTTGCGACCTAGTTCTTTTTTTGCATTTTTATTCCATGATATTTTTAGGAGCTGTGCAATCGAGTTTAATACAGTACTAATCTTGGTATTAATTGTAATAATAACCAAAAAAAAATTGTAAAATAACATTTTGCAGATTATTGCTTCCTCATTATAATTTGAATTTTTCACAAAGCCACCATCTATGAGGAAGATGATTTATTAATGTAATTAAAAAAAGAAAATTTGCGAGAGAAACTCCGAAAGAAAATATATAGAAGCCAATTCCACTCTGGGTTTAGGCTTAAAAATGTTTATATCCGATACGGGATTTTGGAGAATTTTTTCAGATTTTTCGATTTGGACTAACAATATTTTCATATGAAAAATGGTTTCATTTTATGCACTTGTTGTATAATGTACTACTTTTATTTCATTTCTAAGAGAGACTTTTATCGCATTATACAATCATTAGGTATCCTTGTACTTACTCGACAATTGACAACTGATTTCCATTCATTCGGGAACCCTAGACGTCTGTTTTTGCTTTTTCGTAAAAAAAAAAATTTTCAAGATTTTCATATCAGTATGCTTAAAATTGTTTACAACGTCGAGAAAAATGGTTTAGAAAAAATGTATATATGCATGTGTGTGTCTGTGTATGTATGTGTGTGACCGGCATTCAAAATTCAAACTTGCATATCTCAAGAACGGCTTTAACAGTCGGGCTAAAGATTGGCACACATGTGCGGCAGGTAGACGCCATTGCTTGTGATAATTTTCGAAAGAATTAAAAAATATGTTCAAATTTTATTTAGCTTTGCTATTTTCGAAAAATGTCTGTACGCGCTCTAACTTCCGCAAATTTTTAGCTATAGAGCCAAATAATTTTTCATACATAAAGCAGTCTTAAAGAAGGATCGGTATTGAATTTGGGACGAATCTATAAATAGGTTCGATTTTTATGAGATTTTGAATTTTTCAAAAAATTTACGTTTTGCTCTAACTCCCGTAAAATCTCACGAAATCAACTGATATTTTCTACAGATGAAGAACAACATGCAATGCTGCTATGTACCAAATTTGGTGATGATCGGTAAAGGGGTTCGGATTTTATAAGATTTTAAATTTTTTGAAAAATGTATCTTTTCCTCTAACTCACGTTAAATATCAACAAATCAACTGAAATTTTCTACAGACGATAAATAATACTCGGCGCTGCTACGTACCAAATTTGGTAATGATCGGTAAAGCGATTGAGATTTTTCGTGATTTTGAAATTTTGAAAAAAAAATCATTTTCTTATAACTCAGGTCAACTAGCAACGAAAGAATGAAAACTTCTTCGAAATGAAAAATACAGATGAAAAATATTCACTGTTGCTATGTACCAAATTTGATGACGATCGGTAAATGGGTTTTGATTTTGGAGCAATTTCAGATTTTTCATGTTTTAACAGATTACATTTCCATTTTTCACAAAACTTCCTCTATGAGGAAGCCAAAATTAATACATAAGCTTCCTCATAGAGATCGCTTTGTGAAAAAATAAAATTAATGAGGAAGCAATGTGCAAAGTTCAACTTTGCAACGTTTTTATTTACTAACCATTATGAGTCGAAAAAACATTTCCAAATTATCGTCATGATCGCCTATACAAACGAAACGTATAGCGTTGATCTTGAATACCGTGACGAAGGGGCGTGACTCTTGTAAGATTGGATGAGACACGTTGAGTATCGAAGGTCTTGGCATGCAACAAGTCGAGGGAGTGAAAAGGTGGATAACACCGACTCCCGGCATATGCAGAGCCAAAGATCGTGAAGCGACGTACCGTTAGGAACGTTGTGGCTCGTTTATACCGCAGCAGACATTAACGATCGATACGAGGGAGAATCTCGGTTGGCCACAAACCCTCGGGGATGTAAAATCCTCGATAGATCGAAGAGTAAAGTTGCATTCATAGACGATATAAAACCACAAGGTTTATATTATTATCTTGACACTTATCTGTGTATCGGACATTCCATACCAATTCGACCTGGATCTGTCCCTCGACTTTGCCAATCTGCTACACGGTTTTTTTTATTCTATCCTCCTGACTCTAAAAGTCACGCAGATTTTTTTTTTATTAGATTTTTAAAAGTTTATTTCACGGATTTATGATTTTTTAAATAAAAATATCGAGGGCCGTAATTTAAAAAGGTGAAAGAAATTCTTTAAAATAAAACAATCTAATTTCTGATCCCAGATTCTATTAGTTTTATTCATGTTCCCTTGTCACATATAAATGCTTTGATAATAAAAAAATCTATAGTAGAAAAAAAGTAGAACCTTGCAAATTGCTTCCGCATTGCTTCCTCAATTGCTTTTTAAAAAATGTTTACATCTATGCAAAGTAGAACTTTGCAAATTGTTTTCTCTACAAAGCTTCCACTATGAGGAATGTTTATCTACTTTGGCTTCCTCATAGAGGAAGGTTTAAGATTAAATCTAAATTAAATCTAGGGGAAGATCCGATTAAAATCTAAAAAAAAATCTCAGTGTCTTTTACAGTCAGAGTAATGATATAAAAAATCACGAACCAGATCGAAAAGATCGAGGATCAGACCCAGGTAGAATTGGTATGGAATGCCCCGTATACTTTTAATGCTTATCCTCTCTGGTAGCATTTTTTTGCGTGTCAACGTGCAACTCGATCGTTTCCCTCTCCATCGAATCTTAGATAACCGAGATCCCTCTAGGCGTGCATAATATCAGGGAAGAAAGTCAATAGTAACATATTCTACGAGTCTCTAGTAAAACATAAATGAGAATACGTAAATTGCACACTTTCTTATATGCTCATGTTTTTCACACCAACTACTTCCGGAATCAACACGTTCACCATAATCCCACAACGGTTCATGTGTTTTTTTGGTAGAGGTTTGTTTTGCTATCGACATTTTTTTTTTTTAACCGCAGATGAAATGGTTTTTCTTCAGGAATCATTGATAGATCGATATTGAAAGCAACCACTGAAAATCGTGCGGCCAACTTTTCATAGACGTTTTTGTTATGCCAAGATTGATGAGTATACTGCACGACAAAAATATCGTTTTTCGTAAAAAAAAACGTTTGTTCCACTTGCGTAACAAATTTGAGGAAAATATTTACAAAAAAATCTGCACATACAGACACACACAGACATACAGAATTTTTTTTCTACACCACTTCTCTCAACATTTTGATCCATTTGAAGTGTCCTGGCGTGAGAAACTCGAAAAAAAAATCACGAAATCAAAGCTTCCTCTATGATGAAGAAAAATATAAAACAAGGGCAACGGTGTTGAGCGAGACAAGCCATAAAAATACCGTAAAGAAGTTCCAACTAAGGTAATGCAGCAGAATTCCATTTCATCTCGGATCTACATTCATAGATCTGCGTCTGTGGCTTCTGGATCTCCATAGTGATCGCGCATTATCTACCCTAAAAGGCAGGAACGCAAGGCACCCAAATAATTCTAAAAGTTAATCCCCGACATTCTAAAAGATGATGCGAGACGAGCGATACAAGCCGGTTTTCACGGTGAGGAGAATCTGGTTATTCGAGCATAGATATATTATGCCCCCGAAATGAAAAGGAAGAAAAACGACACGTTACTGCGGCTACGCCACATAATGGCCAGCGGGGGATCAACTACCACTGGTGCAGATCCTCTTCTCGTCGGCTTGTCCTCGTAGCTTGCTCTCAGAAACGTGAGCTCGTGTTATGTGGGACATAGCGGAACTTCCTGTGCTCTGCTCCGTGGCTCTTAGATTATGTAGCAAACGCGTTTATATTGACGGTGTGACTTCTCCGTCGCAATGTATTCACCAAGGGCCAATCTACTTTGATTCATAGTTCTCCTCTTTTCTTTCATTCTTGACATCGCAGTCGTTATAAACTGCGTGCACCAGAGTTTGTTGAATGTTATTTTTTTTTTTGGAATTTCCAAAAGTATATGGATTTTAGGGTGACGTTATTTTGACATATATATTTTTCATTCTTAATCTCACCTTAGAATTTTATTCCTTTTGGTTATGAAATTGAACTCTCAAAAACTGTAGTCGTCAAAAATGATTCGGGGATTATTATTCGAAGCATCTCAAATTTCTAATATTTATTAAGAATCATTTTTTTGATCCTTTACAGAGGAAGCTTTGATTTCATGGAAAATTTTTATTTTCGAGATTTTCGTGTCGGGACACTTGTAATGGTCCTAAACGTCGAGAAAAATGGTTTGGAAAAAATGTCCGTGTGTGAGTGTGCTTTTCATTTTAATGTAAAATAAAATTGTCTATTCATTACAGTAATAATCAAATAAGTATTTCATTCTCCTCGCGAGAACTTCGATAAATTGTTACAATATTCACGCGGACATGTAATTTACAGCAAAATCGACAATGTGGAAATGAAATGTTTTAACAGTAACTAAAATATTGCTGATGTTTCCCCTAAACAGGCTATGAACATAAATTTACGGATAAGAGTTGCTAACAAGGTGTAAAAATCTTTCTAACGGCGTTCCTCAGCCTAACCAAATCGATAGTGAAATATAGCACAATAAATCAATGGCAGTTTACAGGCATGTTAAGCTACCGTTGGCTATCGACATTCGTGTATTACATTCTTCCGCTAGTATAAGAGGAAAACCAACGAAGAGTCACCCACGAAACAAACGACAGCGAATGCCTAAGCAGATTTTATCAAACGATTGTTCGCATAATCGTCTTACATTCACAGTTTAATTACATCTTCCTCTTCTTTTCTTCATTTTTTTTTGTCACTCGTTTGTCAGCAAAACGGTTACTCGACTATTATGCGACATTTTTAACGGCAGTATATCACAAAGATGTGCCGATACGACGTCAGAGTTCCGGTATACCTCGGTAACGAGGAGTTTCATAATAAAATGAAGAGAAAAAAAATAAGAGAAGAAACTGTCGTGTGTAAACGAAAAAGAAAATCGGTTGAATTCTCAGGAGCTGCTTAAAAAAAGAGCACCACCGCCGAAAGCGCAGGTCGGTTCAAATGAGCATCAACAGCTAAATCAACGTCGAGACAAGCGAGTTGGAACAAAAGGTCTCTCGGGTCTCACATCTATTCCTTCTTTTTTCTTCTGCTCAGTCTTCTATGTCGCTGCTTTGAGATATACACAGTGAGTGCTGCCGAAGTCTAATCGCGTTTTCGTCGTCGCGGTAACGGTGTTTGCGCGCCGCAGGAAATATTACCGTTGAGAGGACATGGTGAAACATGTCGTCATACGAAGCACCTATCTTCCCCCCTACTTCCAACACTCACATGATATTAAAATCCGACGTAATTATGGGCAAGTAACGTATGCTTGTGCTACGAGGCAACCACGGATTCATGTATGTGCAGATTAGTTTACATTTTTTATAATGCAGAAAAGAAAAAAGTTGCAAAGTAGAACTTTTCACATTGCTTCCTCATATAGAATTTGTTGAAATTATGAAAATTGTTAACAAGAACTTTGAGCATTTCCATTTTTGCTTCCTCATAGAGGAAACTTTTTTTTCGTGAAACATCTTTTTTCGAGATTTTCATGATAGTATGCTTAAAATTGTTTAAAACGTCGAGTAAAGTGGTTTAGAAAAAATGTATGTATGTATGTGTGTGTCCGGCATTCAAAATTCAAAATTGCATATCTCAAGAACGGCTTTAACATTCGGGCTAAAATTTGGCACGCATGTGCGGCAGACGCCATTGCTTATGATAATTTTCAAAACAATTCAAAAATATGTTCAAATTTTATTTAACTTTGCTATTTTCGAAAAATGTCTGTACGTGCTCTAGCTTCCGCAAATCTTTAGCTATAGAGCTAAATAAATTTTTATACATGAGGCAGGCTTAAAGAAGGATCGGTATTGAATTTGGGGCGAATCTATAAATAGGTTCGCTTTTTATGAGATTTAAAATTTTTTTTTAAAATTACGTTTTGCTCTAACGCCCGTAAAGTCTCATGAAATAAATTGATATTTTCTACAGATGAAGAATAACATGCAATGCTGCTACGTACCAAATTTGGTGATGATCGGTAAAGGAGTTCGGATTTTATAAGAATTTGAATTTTTTGAAAAATGTATGTTTTGCTCTAACTCACGTTAAATATCAACAAACCAACTGGAATTTTCTGCAGATGATAAATAATACTCAGCGCTGCTACGTACCAAATTTGGTAATGATCGGTAAAGCGATTAAGATTTTACGTGATTTTGAAATTTTGAAAAAATTATCATTTTCTTATAACTCAGGTCAATTAACAATGAATGAATTAAAACTTTTTCGAAATGAAAAATACAGATGAAAAATATTCACTGTTACTATGTTCCAAATTTGATGACGATCGGTAAATGGATTTTCATTTTGGAGCAGTTTCTGATTTTCATGTTTTAACAGATTACAGTTTAGAACGAATTCATAAAGGGGACGAGAGATTTAAACACGTGTATAGTTTTGTGTTGTATTTTGAAAACGCTTTAATTAAAAAAGTTGTAAAGTAGAACTTTGCACATTGGTTCCCTATTAATTTCCATTTTTTAAAAAGTATTTTGAAAAAAGAATCCTAAATCCAACCATTTGTAAATTATTAACTTTTAAAATATTTATATATAATTTTACCGAAAAAAAGAAAAAAAAAATATTTTAGCAACTTTTGTGAAAAAGATTGCAAAGTAGAACTTTGCACATTGCTTCCTCATTACTTTCCATTTTTCACAACGCCGCTTCTATGAGAAAGCTTATTTATTATTTTTGGCTTCCTCATAGAGGAAGCTGTGTAAAAAATGGAAATTAATAGGGAAGCAATGTGCAAAGTTCTATTTTACAACTGCTTATTCAAATAAAAAATGAGAAAGCAATGTGTAAAGTTCTACTTTGCAACTTCTTTCACAAAAGTTGATAAAACTTTTTTTTTAATTTTTTCCGTAAAATTTTATATAAATATTTTAAAAGTTAATAACTTACAAATGATTGGACTTAGGATCTTTTTTTCAAAGTACTTTTTTTTTGGAGCGTTAAACTTTCTGTAGAGACACGCTATAAGATCATTCATTACAGTTGTCATTAAGGAGGCATAAAATACAAAATACGCAAAAACGTATTTCCCATATTATTCAAATGGAAAATTACAAATTACGTGATGCACCTCTAAATATTATTATTTTAAGCTCTCCTTTGGCGAGCTTTCTTTTTTTCCACCAAAATAACTAATCAACAAGTTAGTTGGGCAAAAAAAAATATAACGTTTCTTTTTTATGCACCCCAATGAGTATGCTTGCCTACCGAAAGACGGAAGACTATACCTAATTATTGTATTGCGTCTATGGGCATCGAATGCCGTCGAATCGAAGGAACGTTATGAATAAATATAAGCGCGAAGCGTTATCCCGCTACGGTCAAGTGCAAAGCAAGGCTTTGCATACCACCGTGTTGTGTTCACGACTGTTATGGTCCCAGAACTCGTTCCACAATCGTATCTAATACTCTTCGCCACTATAAGTTTCATTCACTAACGAAGCCCAAACGTCAAGGCACACTTTAACATATCGTCTTACCTACTTCCAAGCGCGAGAGATGCAAAAAAATCTAATTTATCGCCGAGTCTCTTACACACGCGATATATCTATACTATAATATAATATTCTTCTGGCAAGAACAAAAAAGAATGTCTAACGGCGTATCATGAACGCACCGCGACTACTGGCTAAGAATATCCATTGCTACTTCCGGTTTACTATAGCCAAGTAAAGAAATCATCGAGGCTTCGTAAATTAGGGTAAAACAGGAAACCCTAATTTGTCCCACATGCACACTTTTTATGACTTAATTTATATTTACAAAATATGATTTATATTTTGTAAATATAAATTAGGTGAGTGCACAGAATACAACAGAAGAATTATCCATCAAGTATATCGAGAAGGAAAATATACAATTAGCGCCTATTTTTTCTATTCGGTGTAACGAGTCTCTTTTACTCTTTCCGATGTACCGAACTATGTAACCAAAGCTCATTAGATACAAAACTCGCACGCACGCGGTAGAGTCCTGTCATGTTGCCGCGAGATTAAAAATAAGACGTCTTAATTGAAAATTCACTTTCAACTAGGAATTGCAGAATAGCACGCTTCACCATTTTGAAACTTTGCAACTCTCTTCATTATTTTGGGCTTTTTTCCAGTTTTATATTTTTCACATGGACTAAAGTATATCAGTTACTCGCAATGTTATTGAATTCGAGACAAGGCACCCGAGTTCCTAATAACGTCCATGTTAAAACGGTCCCACTTTAACAATAAATATCTTAATAACTATACGGTAAAGTCCCATTTTTTCTTCCTCATAGAGGAAGCTTTGTTTAGATAGAATTTTTTTTTCAGATTTTTATGAAAACTTGTTCAGAATGTCTCAAAATGTCTAAAAAACTTATTCAGAGAAGATGTCCGGATGTATGTGTGTGTGTGTCAGGCCTCCAAAATTCAAAGCCCTATAAATCGAGGAGGGTTAGGCCGAACGTGCTGAAATTTGGCACGCAAGTGGAGGGGTTCGGGTCTTTATATTTAAGAGAATTAGGAAAATAAATGGGACTACCGTTCAAATTTTACGAGTTTTTGAATTTATCGAAAAAAGTGTGTTTGCGCTCTAGCTTCCGCAAATTTCGAGTTATCGGACTAAAAAATGTTTGAGTCGTAGACTAACATCAAATGATGGATCAGTTCGAGTCTGGTGAGGTTCGGTTGAAAAATTCAGTTTTTATGACGTTTTGAATGTTTCAAAAAAGTGTGCGTTATTAGCTGCCGCAAATTTCAAGCTGTCGGGTTAAAATTTCTCATAGAATTGGAATAACATCGAACCACTTTCGATACCAAATTTGGTGACAATCGGTCAACAGATGAAGATTTGGGAAGGATTTAATTTTTTTTAATTTAGCAAAATAAGTGTGTTTGCTCTCTAGCTTTCGCAAATTTTGAGTTATCGGGTTAAAATTGTATCCACAGTCGTAGACTAACATCAAATAATGGATGAGTTTGAATCTGGTGACGATCCTTTGAAAAATTCAGTTTTTATGGCATTTAGAATTTAAAAAAAATAAGTATGTTTGCGTTATAGCTCCCGCAAATTTCAAGCTATCGGAGTAAAATTTCGTATAAAATTGCTGGAGTAACGTCGAACAACTTTCGCTACCAAATTTGGTAAAAATTCTTCGAGAGATGTCGATTTGGCGAGGATTTGAGTTTTTAAAGTCTCTCCGGAAAAAAATGTATTTGCATACTTGCGCAATTTTTTAGATATCTGTCAACAACATCTCAATAGTATGAACAAATATTTAAAACCCTTATTTCGTTCATTTTGATGCCACGAAACAGTCGATGATATTTTGCTGATACAATAGTTAGTTAATATTTACATTTTATAAAACTTCTTCTATAACGAAGCCAAAACCAACCAATGTACTCGAGCAATGCTTTATGGGCAATCTTGAACAATGAGGAAATAAAATGCAAATTCATTCGCACCCTTTTTTTTCGTAATAGTTGTGGGAAAACCTCCTCTTTCGATACCATCAAAAAATTACACGTTGTAAAGTTTTGTTGTAACTTGTAGCGTAACTACCTCAATTAATCGAATGAAGGAATTAACGTAAAGTTCAATGAGAATGAAATAACGGAGAATTAATTGGCAGAGTCAACAAGGCGTGAAAAAGCAATTTCGAGCGTGAGAGATTGGCGTAATTGGGGAGTTCGCGCGAAAACGAGTGGTCGTTGACATTCCGCAGAGTGGTTAACCGGTGTTTGTTGCACGAGCCATAGTGAAAGAACCAGAATCTCATCTTCAGCAACGAGGCTATTGACGACGAGAGCGCTGCATTACGGCATAGCTGGCTGGTAAGGCAGTAGAAATTTCACTCTAATGTTTGTAAACAGACAGCTTTACCGGTTCGATGGATCGAGAGTTTTGTCGCTGTATTATGAAAAAGAAAAAGAAGAAAAAAGAACCTGATCAACACTCACCGGTTGTTCGTGTCGAAGACGAGATGCTGCATAAGTTTAAGACGAACATTCGATGCTCGTTGATCCCTGAAGCTGTCGCAGAACTTTTGCTGCTACCCTCGAATCTCTCTTTCTCATCCAGATGACGTTCCATTGGACACGTTTCATACGCAGTATCTGTATCATTCTTCGGAATAAAAATGAATTCAATGAAATTTAAGTAAAACTGTACAAGAATTATGTAATGGAGTCAACTGTCTTCAGAAGCATGTTTAATTTAATGAATATTAATTTTTTACTGCCTACAAACTGAAAAGACAAAAGTTTTTTTTCTACTTTTAGAAATGGAAAAAAAACTAATTTCTTCTGGCAAAAAAAAATAGTCTGTTATGATTTTATTTCGGAAAGTATCTCTACTAGTACAAAATGATAGAGAATATATTGTAAAGAGGAAAATGACCCTTTTTTTGCTTCGTCTTAGAGGAAGCTTTGTTTTCGTGAAAATTTTTTTTTTCGAGATTTTCATGTCATGATACTCAGAATGGTTCAAAACGCCGAGAAAAGAGGTTTAGAAAAAATGGACGGATGGATGTGCGTGTGTTTGTGTGTGTATGACATTCAACTTTGCAATTTTTGGAAAAATGTTGTAAATTTTTTTAGCTATGAAGATAAATAATTTTTTACAAATGTATATTAAGTGTGGATCGGTTTTTATGGAATTCTGAATTTTTCGAAAAATTAATATTTTGTTCTCATTCTCACGTCAACGCTCACAAAGTCAACTAAATCTTTCTTTTTTTTTGCAGTCAAAAAATAATATTCAGTGGCGCTAAATACCAAATTTGGTGTCAATCGATAAAGGTGTTTGGCTTTTATAGCAATTTGATTTCTTTTTCTTTTAATCACTTTTATTTTCGAAACATCTGACAAAACGTACTAAAACTTCAGAGACACGTGCGTAATAAAATACATAGACATTTGGTATCAGATTTGGCATTACATTTTTACATACATTAGATACATACAAAAAAAATGTGCAAAAACATTACTTGAGACAGCTTTTAAAATAATTTGAGAGTGTCAAAATTTTGAACAAATTACAGTTTCATCAAGCACTGATACTTTCTGCAGTGAGAGCAAAAAAAAATTATGATTATCATCAAAAAATAGAAAAAAAGGAAATGTCGCTTGAGCACTATCTAAACATTTTTTTTAGACCACACAAATTTTGCAAAAATTACTTTTCTCACAATGTACTAACATTTTTCGTTGAGGCCCGCGAAAAAAAAATCGATTTTTCTTTAACCACCCTAATACACATACTTCTTTATAATTGTTCGAAAGGATTCGATTATAAAAGACCACCTTGAATAAATAATTTTAACTAAAATGTATAAGTAAAAAAAAAACTAACACTGTGCTCTCCCATTATGAGTTAACTGATTAAAAAGATCGTTAAATAAATTAATAATTACTTTACCTATTATAAATGATTTATTATCCATGAGGTGCTGCTGTACATTTTCAACTACATCGAAAAAATCTTCGGGGTTGTTTACAAAAAATGACAACGTCTGATTCAGTCGCTAATCTTCACCTCTCGTTGATGGCAATTCAACAAATTGTTCCCAAATGCCTCTTCACCTCGAATCTCTAGAAACTCACTCGTCGAACTGATGGGAACCTCTCTCCAGTTTGGTGCCGTAAGGTCGTTTCGAATTTCTTCAATGGCCCTTCTTGTTCTCGATGAGAGAACAAAAGGTGACGAAAGAAAGTTCGACGAAAGAAAGAACACTTGTTCCTTTTCTTCTGTTGACGTCGCACCGTTAGTTGCCCAAATTACAAACAACTTTTGTCGTCGGACAAGAATATTCTCAATGATGATGAATTGCCTCAATCTTGTACAAAACTCAGTATTACATATTTACGAAAAATGTAACTTTTCGTAATTGCACGTTACATTGACAAATCGAATGGCTTTGACAAAGTATTACGAGTCTATGGACTGATACTTTGAGGAAGTTGGTTCTCAGCAGATCCTTCACTCGTTAGAGTCAGCGAACGAGTGTCGAGAGATGCAACCGAGTTGCCCGGTTATGTCAAACGAGTCCAGGTCGAAGGTGGTGGACACACGATGTTTAATACACAGGTGTAAGTTTGCAAGTCTGAGGTACAGTTGTTGGAATAATACTGAAGGCTGGATAGCGAAAGAACGCCCCCGTTGGGTAGAGGCCTTTCCCATGCCTTCTTCTCATCTCTCGCTGCTCTCGGACTATTTAATAGTGAAGAGGGGGTTTTAATCCCTTCTTTTGCACTATGTTATAAGCAAGCTCTCTATGGTGTCCTTGGCATTACAATCTCAACACGCGGTTCTTCTCCCCTACTTCACGGGTGGCCGAGAATCCGTTTTCCCACGCGGCTACTTCTAGTACACGTTACTCTATACACCTGAACTTTCTGCGTGTAACTCACACACAGAAATTCAGAACGACTGTGATGCGTACATGGCATTCCATACCAATTCGACCTGGGTGTGATCCTCGACCGCTCCGATCTGGTCCACGAATTTTTACATCACTATTCTCACTCTGAAAGGCACTCAGATTTTTTTTTACATTTTCTTCCAATTTATTTCGCGGACTTATGATTTTCTTAAAGAAAAATATCGAAGGTCGTGATTTAAAAAACTGAAGAAAATTCTCAAAAAATCTGTGTTAAATATCAACATTCAGACATTTTGCTTCCATTGTTATTATAGCTTTTTATTGGATGAAATTTTTTTTTTAATTAGAAGCAAATGCTAATTCGCCTATCGGGTGTTGCTTCAATATTTTTATATGTAAAAAAGAATTTATGCAAATTTTTCAAATTCTTTCAAGATGCGATTTCAATTTTTTTTAATTAAAAATTATGAATACTTTGATAAAAAAATTATTTTACTAATTTACTGGTGCTCCTATTTTTTTTTAAGTCGCACAGACAAATGACGTTATCATTTTTTAACTATTAGATATTTCGTCTACTACAGAACTGTTATTATCGAAGTATTTCTATGCGACAAGACAATCTGAACAAAACTAATAGAATCTGAGATGAAAAACAACATTGTTTTCTAGCAATTTGGCAAGGTACGTTGACGAAGATATATATTCTCCATCGTCAAATTTCGAGATTCACAACAACAAAAAAGACAAATTGCCAGTTCGTTAAAATATTTTCATTGAATAAAATCATATTTATCAAAAAGTTGGTTGAAAAATGTATTTACGTGATCCAAATCTTCGTTCCAACAAGTAAATAACTATTTGTTGTGGCTGATGTCTCTCCTAAAAAAAGCCATTGAAATATTAAAAGAAATTTTTTTTTATGAAAGCATTTATGAACATTTCAGCAAAAATTGAAATCGTTAAAAAAAAAATCTTAAAAAATTCCCAGAAATTCATTGTTACATATAAAAATATTCAAGCAACAGTCTGCAGTGTACTGACTCTTGCTGCTAATTTTTTTTTTCAACGTTTTTGTCCGAAAAAAGGCTTTAAAACCAATAGAAAGCAAAGGTGCGAAGATTATGTGTCTAAATTGATTTTTTTTCATTATTTACATACGATTTTTGAGAATTTTTTCAGATATTTAAATTACGGCCCTCAATACTTTTATTCAAAAAATCATAAACCCGACAAATAAATTCTTTTTAAATAAAAAAAAAATCTGTGCACTTTTTAGAGTCATAGCAATTATATAAAAAAATTGTGGACCAGATCGACGAGCTGGAGGATCGGACCCAGGTCGAATTTGTACGGAATACCCTGTATATAGAGGCGGAGGTGCTCCGGAGTGTTTCGCGAATAGTCATCAGCCACGGGAACCACGACTGCTTGGGTGAACGAGGGCGCAAAGTGGAAACCTGTGTCAACCTCAAAATTTTGCGTTTTACCGCAAGACACGGAACAAGACTACCATTATACGTTCGGGGGTCGTCAATCTCTTGACTACTCGTGGACTCAAGACGAGGGAATAAGTTAACTGCAAATTATGGTTTTATAAGATTATTGGATATTCTAACGGACTTTATACAGCCACAGATGATTTCATATCGCGGGTATAATTTTTTTTTTTTTTTTTTTTTTTTGGCGAGGTTATTACCGTTTTGATAGTTCGGCCAGAGACCTTTTTTTTTGCTTATTCGGTGAGGAAGTTTTGTATCTGTGAAAATTGTTGTACAATATTTTCATGACTGGATATTCAAAATAATCTGAAACTTCAGGAATATTTGGATTGAAAAAAAAAATTCTGGGTGTATGATGTGTACATGTGTGTGTGTCTCTGTGTGCAAAGTAAAAAAAAGGCTTCGAAGTAGAACGTTGCGAATTGCTTCCACATTGTTTTGTATGTTTGACAAAGCTTTTTTTTACAAAGCTATTTCTGCGAGGAAGTATGTTAATCAATTTTGGCTTTCTCATAGATGAAGCCTTGTTAGAAAAAAAAAGTTTTATCAAAGATAAAAAATTATGAGGAAGCAATTTGCAAGATTCTACTTTGCAGCCTTTTTATTTCTGTTAAAACTGCACAACTTTCGGTTCAGTTCTCTTTACTGAGTAGCAGTCTTGCAGAATTCAAAATTTTATTTTTTAATCAATCGAAATTTTAAATAATTGAACTGTAACTATTTTAAAGTATCTTTTGTATCAGTTTTTAATTGAGTAATTTGATAATGCCATTTGTTGATGAATAAGTTTGTTGACTTTTGTAATTACGTGCCAAAATATGTAGATATTAAAATTTAATTAACCGCACTCTAATCCATATTATTTTTTATTATTAATAAATATGACTGTTGAATATTAATGAAATGTTTTGTCAGTTACATACCAAAAGTAATCCGTTTACCTCGATGATTCATTGCGATACATTTTCTCTATCGGGAGAATAGCGTCGAAACGCACGTTGCGTCGGAAGAATGGTAACACGCAACGCGCCAAGCATCACAGTTGAACGCTCGTGCTTTGAGTTATGGTAAAATGGAGCGAAGGCACGTTTAAGAAGATATGAGGTGAATTCTCTGTAGTTATATTGTATATACTGCAACTCCTAGTGAAATTGTAGTGTAAGTGCGGAGTAAGGCATATATATATATATATATATATATATGGGGCATTCCAAGTCAATTCACGTGGTCATCCGAGAGGGCCCGGATTCAGTTGACGAATTTTTTTTTGCATGTTTCGGTCCGAAAAAAGAGGTTATTTTCTTCAGATTTTTATCAGTTGTTCTGCCCTATAAAATAATTTTCTTCCATAATTGTTGAGTAAAAATAAATTTCGACCAGTTTTAAAATATAGATTTTTTTTCCATAAAATCTAGGACTAAAAACAAGTATTTCCATCGTGGTTTGAGAGTGGGCCGAGAATAATTTATTTATTTTTTTATTTCAAGAAAAAAAAAAGTTTTCCCTAATTCTTGTTCTAATTGAAATAGCCTTTTTCAATTTTATTTCAATTATTGGGCGAACTTTCAGCGTTTTACTCTCAAAATATGGGAAATTTCTTTTTTACCATGACATGTTTTATTTTTCTTTATTTTCCTACGAGAAACCATTATTGTAATTTTTAAGTTTCAAAATATGCAATTTTTTTTTTCTAAATTAACAGAAAAAAAACAGAAATTATTTTCAACCCACTCTCGAACTATGATGGAAATACTTGTTTTTAGTCCCAGATTTAATCGAATAAAATTCAGAATTTTAAACCTGGTCGAAATTAATTTTTACTCAAACGTTATGAAAAGAAATTATTTTAAAGGGTAAAATAAATGATAAAAATCTGAAAAAAAATATCATCTTTTATTGGACCAAAATATGCACAAAAAAATTCGTCCACTCAATCCGAGAGGGTCATCAGGCCGATGGCCACGTGAAATGATTTGGAATGCCCCATGTATATGTGTATATATGGCACTGTGTAGCCCTACACGTACAACACGTACAGCACAGATTGCACTGGGCCCGCGTGGCGTAATAATTAGACATAACAATTAGTATTACGGTAAATCTGCACGTGCATAAGCGTGCCCGATCTTCTCTACGCTTAAGAGGCTCAACGGCCTGGTCTGCCTGGAAGAAGACGCGACACAGAGACCCGGAAAGCTCGTAAAAACTCTCTCACAGTTGGTCTGTCCATAGCAATTATTAGTCCCCGTCGCAAATATTTTAAACACATTCTTTTTACAGTCGTAATTCACGTGATAGTGCTCTGAAAAAAAAAAGTCAAAAATTAATGTTCTACTTACAGGATAAAAGAGTTTGGAGAAGTAAGTGAGGAGATTTATAGAAAATAGAATTTAGAAAAAAATGTGTAAGATCGGAATACCAGTTTTCGAAAATTCGAAGATTCATTTTTTATTTTTATAGCTGTTAAATTTGGA
Organism: Perithous albicinctus; assembly: GCA_964016905.1. NCBI lineage: Eukaryota > Metazoa > Arthropoda > Insecta > Hymenoptera > Ichneumonidae > Perithous > Perithous albicinctus. The sequence continues at coordinate 15,104,687 of OZ024688.1, forward strand.
AGGTAACGCAAAAATTTGTAAAATTAGAAGTGACGGAAAATGTGTTAAATTTATAAAGAGAATGGGCGTTATGTTAAGGGCAGGTAGTCAGATCAAAGTCACCCATATTCATTGAAGAATATATTTTGGCTGTTACAAAAGCATTGGTGAAATGCCACAGATATCAACACTAATTTCTTTTTTCATAAAACCATTACAACTTGGTGTATTATAATAAAAAATGAAAAACCTGCATTTATTCCATAAGGTTTTTATTTAACGCAAATTTGAGCATTTTTTCTTTGGTATTGAACGATTGAATAAAACAAAATTAGGATTATTTGGTCTTATTCCTTTCAGCATGGCCAAGAACGATTTGTGAAATTTACAAATCGAGAGTTAAAAACATCTCACTTTACTTTCTAATTCAACATCTCATTATTTAACGCATTATTCTCTTTTAAGATAAAAAAAGGTTGAGAAATTTAATTTTTTTTCAAAATCAACGCAAACGTCTGATCACTCTGAATCAAAGCTCAAAAATCTTGGTATCTAATACAGGATTTTTAAGAAAAATTTCAAATTTTTTAATTGTGCAAAAAAAATTATTAAAAAAATTCATGAAAAAAATTCTGTAAAAAGAATTTAAAAAAAAAAATTTCGAGCATATGAGTATAGAAAATTGTGGTGCGAATTGGAAGAGGTCAGGGTTGAACTTACTGAGAATGAGTTGGCCAAGAATACTTCATATACAACCGGCAAGAGTTCGAAGCAGTAAAAGTGAGCGCTGAAGTAAATTTCTATACACTAGTCGGTGAAATGAAAAAGGTACGAGAAGCAAAAATCTATCTCATGAAATCTCAGAAATGTACCGCCGAGTATAATTGAATCAAGTATCAAGCGCTTAAAGGAAGCAGAGGAAAAAAAAGAGCCCAAAACCGTAGGATTTAAGTGGCCCATATTGGAGCGATGGTAATTCACGGTCCGTTGAACTGAGAAGACAATTCACAAGCCTAAAATATTATAGCACAACGGATTTCCTGTTAATCATATTATTATTATTATTAAACGCTAGATTATTTTCTAATATAAGGCTACTGTGCTATATCAATTCGGATGAATGGCACAATTCAATTTGTCGAAAGATAAATTTGTCCCGGCAGAGTCGTTGACTTTAATGCCAGTGATTTATTTGTGAACCGAAGTAATGAACGAGGAAGCTTGAGACCCTGCGGTAAACAATATTATACGGCTCTTTCACGATGTACATCAGGCAACCCCTCTCGCGCGAAACCGGTAGCCATCAGATATTCCAGCGATGCGCACGTTTGATAAAAGCACGAGCAAAGTTAATGGTCCATGGACAGGTGAGGCTGCTGTATAGCCACTTTAACGGATGCAACTGGCGAACGCTATAAATTATATACTGTCAAGTGCACATTGCACGGTTTTGCTTATCACGAGATAATTATAGTTGAGGGAGAAGAACTTGTTGATGATCAATGAAGGTCTATACGATGACCACACCTCTGGTATCATTATTATATCACAGTTTTTACTGTTGTTTATTCCTCATCTAAAAAGTAGATATTTTAAACACGTATTTGTATTAACATATTTTTTTCAGATTCGCAATTTTGACACGATATAGGAGACATTCTACACCAATTCAGCCAGCGGATTTTCAAAAGATCTCAAAAAAATGTTGTAATTTTCCGGTATTGAAATACTATATTTCTTCAGAAAAAGTACGAAATTTCAAGACCCTAGGGTGTTCCGTATACGAGACAAACTATTTTTGCTTCTTTTTTCTTTGGTTTTGTGATATCTCGATAATCCCAAAGTGTATTGTAACTCAAAAAAGATGAAAATTCTTGTTTTTTTTACATACTCTTTATATACTTGTTATCGAAATTTTTTAAACCGCATCAAAGCTCATTATAGTTTTTTCTTTCGTTTAATCTAAGTTTTCTAAGTAAGGGCCATCCTCTATTGATCTAATCATTTTTTTTTATATTCTCGGACTCATTATGAAGAAGTACACAGAAGAGCTAGGTGGCAAACACAAGAATGTGTACGAGTTATCTTTTGTATGCTCTCTGAGCTTTTCAGGGTTGAGACAGAGAAGATAATAATATTTAATAATTAATTAACAATTAATGAAGAAAAAGTGCGTGTTTGAAAGTAACGAAAGGTCGTCAACGCAGCATGATTTGCGTCACAGCATGAATAACACTTTTTTTTAAACAATATATACAGCCTCTCTATTCGTAACCATCTTTCATCCCTGTCTGATAAGAGCCGCTCTGCTAACGGCTCTTTTACTTAGTTTCCCGGAATTCGCTTTACTGAAGAATCGGTCAAAGGATATGAAGTTAACAAGAGGCACCTCAAAGACATTATGAAGGTGTCGGTCTACCGTTGGCCCCAAACTCCGGTAACGGCAAAAACGGCAGTCATGAAGGATACAGAGACCCGGAAATCCATTGTTAACTCCTCGTCTCTTCGCAATTTCGTGAATACGTCTCAGTCAATTTATCCTCACAGCTCCACACATGTTTTCTTGCTTTTTTTTCTTTTTTTTTTGCGTTCCACTTTGCGTTTTTGCCCGGGTCGTTGTATCCGGCGCCGCTGGAGCGTAAATTGCTTTACACTGTCGATGCCCTTTGCCGTGTATGTTCTCCTTTCGCTACTCTGATTTCATATGTAATGTGCTAAACCCCTCATGAATATTGAAGGGCTGACTTCCTAAACGTGCGATTTTCAAGCGTAGAACACACGATGAGTCAAAGTCCAACTATGAACCGTTGTTTCTTTTTTTCTTCTTCTTTTTATATTATCTATTAGCAGCTACGTGCGCGCTGCTCGGACACTTATTATTAAATTTTTTTTGACGACTGTAATCTTATTTATGAACCGCCTTCAAATGTATACTCGGGTGGTCATTATATGGTCTCTGAAAAAAATTTCATATTGGATCCCGTTATATCGGCTCCAAATGGTAAAAAAAAATGACCTAATTTTTAAGATTTTTATTTCATTCTCTTCGTCTCTCTGTTTGGCAAGATCATTTTGGAAAAATTCAGCTAATCCCAAATTTCAGGCGCTTCTTTTTTCGTAGTTAATTTTCTTAAATTCAAAACAATGTTTTTTATCGTTTTTTTGGAACGCTGTATAATTTTTTCGAATTAAATAAATGAATTTTACGTTTAAAAGTGAAATTTTATTAAATGCATCTACCGTGAGAGAACTTTTGGTGATAAGAATACACTTATTTTTCTTTTTAATCGAAAGACTACGCCAACGGATATTTAAAAATAATAAGTGCACAAAGTCTCCTCATTAGGTATTGTTGCAGCCAAGCAAATCGAAACGACTCCAATTATTATTATTAGAATTAATTATCGGTGGCACGTTCGTTCGCTTCGAGGTCTTGCGTAAAGACTGTTTGTCAAGCTACGATCGTTGTCAAGCATCAATAAAGAAGAACATCAGAAATATCGCTTCCTTTGCAGTATTATTTTTAGTGGCTGGAGAAGGGACCATAATAGAAAAGGCGATCTACAGAAGACTTTTCGGTTGTTGTAGGGATATGTAAATTCAAAAAAGACTCAAATGATATTTGCCTTAAATTGGTTTATTTACACGCAAATATATTATATCACTGTTATCGTTTATACCCCTCAAGATTTACACGTAACGACTACAATCTTTGCCTCTCTCGAACATTAATTAGCGTATACCCAAGAATCGTCGACGAGCGTCCCACTGTCCTTCGTAGCCTCGACGATTACGCGAATAAAACATATTCTGCTCGCATCTCAGTCGAACCTTTGTTCTCTTCTTTTCATTTTGTAGATAAGACATATAAACCTTATAATAATAATAATAATAATAATAAAAATCGTTCGCGCAACGGAATCGTCGCAAGCGCGCGTCAAATTGGATCATTTGGTTATACAATATTTTATAAGAAGCTCGGTTATCAAATATTTATTTTTTTCTTTTTTTTTTTTGTAAACGCTGGCGACACCGCGACGATCTCACTCCGGCAAGAATCTCCGGCTTTAGAAAACAACTTGGGCTAATACTGCGCGCAGATTCTATCTCATGAAAATAATAACAATTAAAAAAAATGAAAAAGAAACGATGATGATCGAACTTTCACGTCGCGTTTGCGCTCCGCCCAATATCATCCAATTCTTAACACACAGATATTCATAACCCGTGCGACGAAACCGTAACACTTGAACCGCGGACATCTCGCGTCCGCCAACATTTTTCTCCTCTAGCCTCTGTGTGAAATATATTTTAATTAAAATTGATTTATTTATCTTTTTTTTTCTCTTATTTTTCCACTTGACAAGCTTTGCGTCAGAGTCGAGTGCCTATTTTCTACGAAAGCAACAGAGAGTTTAGAGTCGGTTGAGCTCTTTGTAAATCACCGGTGTATTTATATACAGGTGTTATCAGAGTGTAGATGACAAAAAAAGAAGACATAGAATAGTTGCATATTAAAAGAAACAAAAAATTTTTTAAATAAAAAAAAAGCCGATAGATGGACGAGTCTTGAATTCTTGTCGATCAAACTCTTGGCAGGACCGCTCGTAACGGCTTAGAAAAATAATATGGTCGTTTTTCCCGAGTCGTAGAGGATAGCGCGATCACAGCCACTCAACTGAAACGGCATGGAGAAACACACTGCGGAAACAGAAGTCGTGCGTACGATTCTGAACGGCGACCTTCGTTGACGCACCGCCAAACTCGTGAATAACTCGCGCGTGTTTTTAAATTGGCACACCGGACAAACACGTTGCTTCGAGAGTATCGGGTAAACAGGCGGAGCGTCAGAGAATAGTGCACCGTTTAATAACCCTTTGCTACGAATTATTTAATTTAATAATACAACAAAAAAAACAGCTCCAAATTTGTTATTTCAATAATAACGCGTTCGGTGTAATTTAACGAGAATCATTTTCACAATTACGTTTTTCTCATTCGACAGAAAAAACTTACGAAAAGAAAAGTAATATTTTACAATTTACAATTTTTAATCAAGGGTCTTTAAAATCAAAGCTCTGTCGCATTATAGGAAGGAACGCGCAGCTCGTTTTCTCCCGCATCCGAGGCAAAGACTCGTAAACAAATTTGCATCTGCGTCACATTATGGCAATTGAGAATCAAATTGGAATAAAAAAAAGAAGAAGAAGAAGAAGAAGAAAGACACAGAGAAGGGAGAGAAAAAGTAGTCACAGTAGAAGTTAAAAGTTAAAATCCGCGATTAGCGGGAATATGAAGTATGTACAGATCGTGGTATTCGTGGCACGTGCACACCGTCGACAAAAGAACAAAACAAAAAAAAATTAATAATATTAATAAAAATAAAAATAATAATATTAAAAAATAAACAATTGCGGAAGTGCCGATCGGTGAGAGTTTTCCGTTAATACGAGCCGCTCTCGCGTGGCGCAATCGCATATGCGATGTTTGGTCCTTTCGTCTGAACTTTTTTTTTAGTTTGTTTTTCTTCTCTCCATTTTTTCTTTTTTTTTTTTAATATTCTACAAAGCGCGCGTTTCGAAAAACTGTCTGTGTGATGATGGACTCAACATGAACCGCGTTCGCCCGAGCCACCAGCCGCGAGAAAGCTATCATCTCCCGATTGCACGATAAAATTCTAACTATAGTAAAAATTATCAGTTGTAGTAGTGTCTTTCTTAATTCTTGTATATCATGTTTTTGTAGATGTTACTTTTTCTTTCTTTGTTTATGTATATATGTACGAGTAACACGTTTACGCTATTACCAATGGCTCATCGTCCGAGAATCCACGAATCACAGGACTGTCTTCCTCGTCTGCTGCGAACAAATAATTTTTTAAATTAATAATTACTACCGATGTTAATTGATTTTCATTAACCTTCTGAGGACTATCATTTTCATTTTCGTTTTCATTTTTTTTTTTTTTTTAGATTTTCATGTGAGCACACAGAGTGATTCAAAAAGTGTGCAGGGCTTCGAAAATTCAATAACCTTATAATTGATGAACCGTTTAGCGATTGAGCTGAAATTTGGCTCATAAGTGAAGTAGTTGTTCCGCTGTGACGGTTCTGATTTTTAATCAAATGTATGCAGGCATTTAGATTTTATAGCTTTTGGAATTTTTAGAACTAAAAAAGGGCGTGGTCGCTCTACCTTCCCTAAAATGTATTATTATTCTGCTAAACAGTTGTTCATAAGTGCAGATATATTTACTGATGTTTGGATATTGAATTTGGCAGATATTGGAGAAGCGTTTCGGATTTTATGGAGTTTTGAAATTTGCGGGTAAAGACTCTTTTTATGTGTTGTGCTTGTGCAATTGAAGGTATGCTTACCTAGACCATCCGTGGTGCCGGGGAACGTCGCCTGTCCCCGTCTTGTATCGTAATGACTGTTTGCGAATTGCGTAAAGCTGTTCGATAGCCTTCTGTGCCTGACAACGAAGTAAGCGAGACCGGCGCCAAGCGCAATTATCAGCAGACAAATCGGTATCGCGAGTGACACTATGTTTGACGTGTTTATCGACACTGGCCACGCTGCAACTTTAAATAGACACATGATTTATCGCGAAAAGGGCGAGATTTAAGGGAGGACTTCATCAAATTAGCTGTAGGAAATACTGAATATAGAAGATTGCCTATTTATTTATTGTATGTGGATTTTTATCACCATCAACTCAGACACTTTTTCAGACATTTTTCTTTTTTGCCCAACTTAACTGGTTGAGAAGTCACTTTGGTGCAAAAAAAGAAAGCTCACTAAAGGGGAGCTCTAAATAATAATATTTAGAGGTGACTCACTCAATTTGTAATTCGACATAGGGGGGGGGGATGATCCCCCCCCCACGTTTTCAACTACTCCAAGCTATATTTATGAAAATGTAAATCTGTCTTTCCACAAGGCAGATATTCTGTATAATCAATATTTTGTACACATTCGTACAAAATTGACAAACTTCTATGTTCGATACTTCTTATATATTATTTTTATTGAATGATTTAAATTAGAGATTATAATTTAAAAAGTGGAGAGCATCGACTCACCGGAAGGACTGTGTATGCTGACGACTTCGCTGCGCAAACTCCGGTAGCCCTCGTCCGTGACGAGACGCACAGCAAACGAGTAAATAATGTTTGTCTTGGGTTCTTTGTAGATGTACGGCGGCTGATCACACCTAAATATCTTGGCACTTGATTCGTTAACGGTGCGATCGCCCTCATTTATCAGAACCTCGTAATGATAGTTGGTGTTTTTGGCGATACTATCGGGTAATCCGCGCTCCTGCCAGTAGAGCACGTAGCTGTTTTCATCGTGCATCACCGTCAGTTGATGAGGCGGCAATATCGGCGGAGCCAGATAAATCACCGGTTGACTCGGTATCGCATCCTCGACGTCTGTCGCAATGGTTATACGATACTTTCCACCGTGCTTAATACCCTTGAAGGTGTGCTTTATTATCGTTTCGTTGGTGGGCGGCAACGTCACAGCAGATACTTTATCGAGGGTCATTTCAGTGACGGATATCTATAACGAGAATGCCATTCAAGGTTTACGAGTTAAAGAGAAAAAATATTTATAAGATATTCGCAGACTAGAACGTGCCCGAAAGAAGAAAAGTTAGTTTTTATATGATTTCTATGAGGATGAATATGGAATATAAATTTGAGCTTAAGGAGGCTTCGACAGGACATGCTAGTCAAGCGACGCACTATTGAAAACTTTCTTATAATTGAACAAAAAAACAAAAATGTACATCACATATTGCTCAACGATTTTTCTTTTACAACAGCGTAGGGCGTCAACAAAAGATGCTACTTATTTATATTAATTACAAATTACAATGAGCAAAGTCACTCGTTTGACGATTTTCCGAAGAATAATGTGGCTCGTCGCTATTACTTACCGTATAGTTAACCGGATCGTCGATCATCGGACAGCTGGCGCTCCACGATACGATAATCGTGTCAATTTTGTCGGAAGCGGTGACCCTGAGTCTCTTTGGCGGCGCTCTAACATTATAATAAGTTGATACGGTGACAGGTCGACTGAGTGGTCCAGCGCCGTATGGTCCATTAACACCAACCGCAAAAACGTAAGATTCGCAAGCCTCAAGATCCTTAGCGGTGGCGGTAAGATTAGTTGTGAAGAATTTGGGTTCTTTGAAGAGATCTTGCATATTTAGAGCGTAATGTACAGCGTAACGAAACTTTATTTTTCGTGGATTTTTCGGCGGATCCCAGCTTAATTTCACCGAAGTACCGGGCTGTTTAACCGACTGAGCGACGAGATTCAAGGCCGCGGGTAGCGGCTGCCCTTTAGTTGTACCCATAACCATAACAACCTTGCCCACGTAAGTTTTCTTCATAGCGTTTACTTCAAATGTATACTGTGTACCAGGCGCTAGATTCTTAACATCGTAAGTATTCTCCAATGTCAATTGGGTCGGCAAAACGGGATAAGGCGAGGGATATGTCGGTCCTCTTGGTGTCACGTGATAACCATCAACGTCCTTCAACTTGCTCCACGTTAATTTAACAGAATTATTCGTCGAATCGAGAACCCGAAGATTACGAATATCATCAACATTGGCAGCACCATCAAAAGTAAGCGTAGCGACGTTTGATGAATCCGACGTGAATTCACGATTCTTGGCTTTAACCCAGAAGGAATAATTCTTTCCTGCCTCAAAGGGAATATCGATAACCATCGATGTCTTTTGCAATGATAGTTGCATCGGAGGTATTGGTGGCGTAACAAAACCCTCGTAACCGGTTATTGGTCCGTTTGGCCTCAACGGTGGTCTCCACGAGACTTCCACTCGAGTGCCGTTCTTCTGAACTGCTGTTACGCTCCACGGTTCCGAGGGTTTACCCTCGCCAGTTTTTACGATCCAGTATTTAAACGGTGGAAATACCGTGCTCTGTCCCTTGAGTTTAACGTAAACAGTGAGATTGTAAGCTGTGTAAGGCTCGAGCCCGTTGAATTGATGTTCAGTATCCTCGATCCAGTCTGTTGCATTTGTCCACTTAGCTCCGGGCTCGGAAAGTGCTATAGACGGCAAAAATTCAAAGGTGATATTCGTGGGAATTGGCATCCACCAGAAGATAAACAGGCTGGTGGCGTTTGTCGATCTTTCGTCCATTCCCATAACCATGACTTGATAGACCCTCGAATTCTTCTCACAGTTGCTCTCATCAAAACCATCGAAGCAATCCTGTTTTCCATCACAGTAGGAGGATAGGGCGAGGCAGCGACTCTCGTCGCATGGGAAAAATCCAACGTAACAAGATGGTGTAGCCGCTGAGCTTGGATGTTGATCGTTATGACAGCCAAGCTCGTCACTACGATCCGGGCAATCCTCGACACCGTCGCAAATGTTAGTCAGTGGTACACAAGAACCGTCGGTACGACACATAAATTGATCGTCGCGGCAACCTACGTGCTTTTTGTCGCAGTACAATTCGTCCTCGCCCATTTTACAGTCGTTGGTGCCGTCGCACACCCAAGCGTCGTCCACGCACTTACCGTCGTAACATTGGAATTGATGATCACGACAGATACGTGGCTGTTCCGTTGTATTCGGTGATTCCGAGGTAGCGTCAGCGTTACCGCAACCCATCTCGTCCGAAGCATCGCCACAGTCGTCGACACTGTCACACTTCCACCAGTAAGGAACGCATTTCTTGTTGTTACACATAAACATCCAATCGCTGCAAGAATTACTCGGTAGCATTGGTGGATTTGGTGGCGGTAGTGTTGTTACCGTACAATTGGCCTCGTCCGAGCCGTCTTGGCAATCGATGTCGCCATCGCAAACAAACGATGTATAGATACAACGATTTGGCTGGAGAACCTTTGAGCCGCAAGAGAATAGCCAAGGCTCGCATACGGCGCTCGTGCAAAATTTCTCATCTGAGCCATCCTCGCAATCAATTTCACCGTCGCATTTCCACGTTCTCGGTACGCACGAGTGATCCCGAGTGCAGGTTATCTCGTCGTATCTGCATGTACTCGGTTGTACGCTACTCGGGCAATTTAACTCGTCAGAACCATCGCGACAATCGTCCTCGCCGTCACAATGCCATCTGTGCGAGATGCAACGCCCGTTAGCGCACTTGAATTGCGATTCCGTGCAATTTAAATAAGTGCAATTAAGCTCGTCGCGTCCGTCGTGACAATCACGATCGAGATCGCATAGCCAGTATTTTGGTATGCACTTCTCGTCGTCGCACTCGAAATTATTGGGACTACAGGTGGTGCGATGACAGTGTTGCTCGTCGGAATTGTCGCCGCAATCGTTGTCGCCGTCGCATTTCCAAAATTCGGGAATGCACACGGCATTGCCGCAGGCAAATTGATTGGTCGCGCAGGTTGTTGCGACACGCGGACAAGTCGAATTATCGTAGGGTTTTACGTTACCAGGACACATGCATTTGCCGTCGGTCATTTCCATTCCGTCGGGACATAGACAGACAAAACTGTCGTTTGGGGCACCCAGACAAATGTGCGAGCATGTTGAATTTGCACATTTATTCGTGCCGGATTGAACGCTGTGAGCGAATACTTTGAGATCCATTAGACCGGCTAATTGACCGAGTGTCGTTGTCATGCCTTTCCCGTGATCTTTGTCTGCCACGAAAATCATCGATTGCTTCCAATCGTCCCAGTACATGTTGTCTTTGAAAACAGCTACGGCAAACGGATGAGAGACACGATCGTCCTCGCTTATGATTTTCTTGAATCGCTTGCCGTCCAAGTCCGAGGAACCGATGTAATCCTCCCGAGCGTCAACCCAATAGATTCTCTCGGCTATGTGATCGATTGTTATGCCGTTCGGCCATTCTACAGTACCTTTTGTGAAGAGACGCTTGACGTTACTGCCGTCGAGATTAGCACGGGATACTGATGCATTGCCCGGCGCCCAGTCTGTCCAGAACATGTAGCCGAACATTGGGTGAACTGCGATACCACGTGGTTTTTGAAGGTTGTTTGGTCCGAGAATAGTGCGTCTCATTCTACCGCCCGTTTTCAGATCGGTTCTTATTATTTGGATTCGCATCTTCACACCATCGACGAAATATAGAACGTTCGATACCCAATCGAAGGCCATACCTTCGATCGAACTGAGATCCGTCTCAACGAGCATTTCTGGATAACTACGACCGTCACCGAAACACTGACGGCCTATTGTATCGTTTACTATATCCGCCCAGTAGAGACATTTGTTTTTCAAGTCGAATTCGATCGCTATTACGTTCTTTAAGTCGCGCACGGGAAGCCTTTCGAGTGTCTGGTCGCGTAGATCGATTCGTGAAATATGTTCGCGTTGAGCTACCAGCAGAAATTCTGAGAAACCATCCATCGGACAGGGTATCTGTAAATGGAAATAGATTATAGTTAGGATTATGCTGCTTTGAGCAATCTCACAACATATGGCGACGTTTGCATGAAAATGAGTGACTTTATCCTCTCTAGCTTTCAAAATATTTGGGCTCTTCGAATGTTGATGTTTCTTTTTTTTAAGCTTTTTAATAACACACGCTTTATCGTGTATTACGTTATTAAATTACAGTTGCATATTTGATTACTACGGCGGTGATCGAGCCACCTTAATTTCATTTTTCACAAAGCTTCCTCTATGAGGAAACCAAAATTAATAAATAAACTTCCTCATGGGCTTTATGAAAAATTAAATTTAATGAGAAAGCAATGTGCAAACTTCCACTTTGCATAATTTTTAAATGTGCGGAAGTAAATCCGGAACAAGCTCAAGTGCATAACTCCATACCGACAAAGTGGGTTTTTTTTCATGCGGAAAACCACATATAATCCTACCTCATCGGGTTCGAATTTCTTGGAAAAGCCGCCCATACACTCGTCGTCGGTTATCTTGTGGTATCCCTTGGTCCGATTGTAAAATTTACCAGGTGCGCAGGTCTCAGGAATTGCGTAGGGATCATATTTCGGATAATTCTTATCACGTATGCAGTGATAGGGCGCGCCGGTGCGTACAAAACCAAAGTCGCACTGATAATCGTTGATGTCGCACTGACAGGTCTCGAGTTTCGTCGGCCTGTCGTAATTGATACCCGTGTAGCAGTTGCTCGTGGCCGCGCGTCTCTTATACGTTTCTTTGCGACCGAGAACGCAGGCCATCACGGGTTGTTCGGTGCTCGTCGGCGACCAGAACTTGAAGTCATCGTCCGTGCAGTTACGCTCGAAAACATTCCGTAAATCGACTTTGATGATAAGCCACCTGTGCTGACCGGACATGGAACCGAACATCGTGAAAACCGTGGTATTCTCACCTGGCTCGGTCATCAAACCATAAACACGAAGCATTTCCTCGTTAAATCTGTAACTTTTCCATGTTTTTCCCTCGTCGGTGGAGTACGTGAGTTCTTGGGTCTCGCCGCGTGATTTAAAATACTTGACGGCAACCAAAACACCACCGTGATCGCCCATATTGAAAAAGTAAAAATCCTTTAGCACCATTTTCCACGTGAGACCGGCGTCACGAGAAACAAAAAGTGCCGGATGCGATTTTAAGCTTTGGCCTATGACACCTGTTGCCATTATTATTCCAGGCGCTGATTCCGAGCTCATTATCGATACAGATCTTGTAACGGGATAAAGCTGACTGAACTTTTGGCAGAGATGCAACGAACAGTTTTCCGTGCAGTGAACCCAAAAACCTTCGTGATTAACCGACGGTGCTTTGATTTTGTTCCAGGTCACACCGTGATCGTATGTTATTAGGGATCCCAGATGTTCGGGTCCGATCGAGCCGGCTTTTGGATTTTGCTTTACTTCTGAAGCTATATATATGCCACGCATTCCCTCCACTTTGTATAGGTCTGTGAAAGCCTCGTCGGCGACATCGCTGCAAAACATTAAATAAATTAATAATATACATATATATAAATTTTCATTTCGACTAATACGAGAAATATTGAGAACTTTTCTCACTTGAGCCAGCTATCCTTCCACGTCGAGTTTGGGAAGAACGTGAGAATATTTTCCAGTGACAAAGCGAATCTTACAACATTAGGGCTGATTCCTTCCAGAACGTAGAGATGCACGGTATTCTCGCTGTGTGCAACTGCGACAAATACACGATTGTTCGAAACGTCAGCGATGTGATAATCGCGACGATCCAATTCGGTGTTAAATTCTGCCTTGATGAATGTACTATTCTTGAAAGCTACGTAGAGATCCAAATTAAGAGTTGTGCTGTTGGAGGTCTATTAAAAAAGGCAATGTACGATGTTATTAACGATAATAAACCTCGAATTTATCGTATTTAATTAAAGCTCTCCGTTGTTCTTACCGGGTCCTGTTTTTTCGTTGCAAACATCCAGTCTCCGCGAATCTGAAAATCTTCGACATTATCGATAACAAGGTCAACTTCACGATCTCGCTCGCCGTTTGCCATAGTAAGATTCAACCTGAGAACACTGTTTTGCCCAGTGGGCTCAGCTCTCTCGACAAGCAGAGTTTTTGGCTGAGAATTTGACCAGAAGAAAGCTTTCACGTATTCGTGAATGACGAACCACGATTTCCCAAGGTCACGAGTCATCCATAACTGCGAAAAAAAAAAAAACGAAAAATCCGTTAAATCCGTAAAAGACTTGTTTTACATTGCACAATAACGAGTTTTCAACATACCTGTCCTTCGGGATCGATTTTGTCGAAAGCCAAAAAGTGCGTTGGATTGTCCTCGTGAAAGGATATCTCGCTTGGATGGAATTGAAGATTTTGGCGCGTGATGGTTTTGCCATTGTCGCTTGTGATGAAGATAACTTTGTGGGTACTGTCAGCGAACACGCACTACAAAAGACAATTACTTGTAATTACTTCCGCACCCAGAGCGTTCCAAACACCTACACGTTGAGTTAGAACCAACGATAATGCTGTGATGCACAGCAGTACCACGTACGGAGAGCACGTACATTATAGTGCTTCGAAATAAAAGCTTTATTTCTACATTTTGTGTAAACATGTTTGCAAGATATTTTTTTCCAAACAGACTTGTTTCTTGTGCATAAACATTTAGGGTGTGTTAAATTTTTTTTTTAGGATTTCCGGATTCGTATAGATAATTAGATTATAACTAGGTGAAAATGAAACATGAACACGATTTGAAGAAAATAAAATAATCCTTTGCTCAGCACTTTTATTAAAAATTTGTTGATATTGACCCATTAACACTTCAGACGCCGAAAGATGTATGCCGGCAATCAATGAATATCGAAGATGTTATCTGACACCCTAACCTTATAATATGGAGCATTCCAAGTCAACTCTCTTGTATGTCCGCCAAAAATGTCCGTGGAAAAAAAAATCCGAGGGAAGATTTTTAATTTACTTGGCGGACTTATGATTTTTTAAAGAAAAGTATCGAGGGCCGTAATTTCAAAATCTGAGAAAATTCTCATCACTGAGAAAAAAAATATAATTCAATGTACTAAATAATTTATTTGAAAACACACGTAATTGCTTTCCAAAAATATTTTGTTAAAATGTCGAAGTATTTTATGGAGCACACTATATAATATGATTTATATTACTATCTGGAAGACGAATTTCTTTCAGTCAATAATCTGTAATTGACGCAATTATTTATTTTGTCGTATCAATTAAATAATGAATTGGAAGTATTCAATGTATAATTGAATTAATTTGATACAAGGCTTATTTAATCTTCTTTAAATTGTGCTTTACCATGCCTCTGTAACATTCAAATTGATGAAATAGAGAATTAATTCATTAATCGACCACCGTCTCGTAACTTAATTTATATACGCACGTAAGTGTTGAATTTTGGATGATTGTAGAACTTGTCGAGCTGGGCGTACGCCGCATCCGGGGCGTCCGATAGCTTGAAATACTCGTTTTTGTTCTCGAATGTATCCCCATAGTCGTAGCTGATGTAGACGGTGCTCGGATTGGCTTTACGCGTGAGCCTCGTATCTTGTTGGTTGCGTGCAGGCGTACTGTCCCTGGCTAGACATATTATAACGTTGGATTTCTCGCCGATCCAGTGGACCATCAACTGTTGATGCGTGTCGTTGAGAACGTTGACCTGCGAATGTTCGAGAGTACGATGGTTAGAGACACCCGCGTCAAAACGATCAAAGTGATTGAAAAGGCTCTATACAGCGGCACATACGGGCACAGAACGAGCGTACACAGAGGGAAGCTGAGCTTGCGCTTCCGTGCTATATACCTAACACCATTATCGTTAATATTATTATTTTCATTATTATTATTATTATTATTATTATTATTACACAATGGTTGAAGCTACATTATTAACGCATAACTACCGCCGTCTGTTACTTGGTAATGAATCATCCGATTCATCAAAGCATTCGTCACTGCGTTGGTGAAGCGAGTAATTCGATTTGAGATGACTGTAAAACCAGTTATAGTAAGTTATTTTCTTTCCTCAGCTATCGTTATTGCTGATCATTGAAACTTCAAGCGAATCTTCGATTCGGAGTAATAGCGAATAGAAAAAAAAATCAAAATGTTTGAATTAAAGTTAACTATAAACTAAAAAACTATAACTATAAAATAAAATAAAAATGTGATTTTTTAACGATTCGCTATTTTCCAATATACGCGATTTCTTCGTCTTTTGCTGTTTTTCGACATTTTTTTTTTGTCATTCGGATTTCGACAGTTCGAATTTTTCGGTCTCTCGCTTATAATAAATTCGAAATTGTAAAATGTTCGGAATATTAGTAATTCTAGAAGTTACAAATTTCACCTATTCCTATTTCAGCTTTCGATATAAATCCAATTCGAAATTGGCTTTTGTATTCTCTAGTTTTATTTTATATTTTAGTGGCTACCGTAAAATTGATCTCTCTACATTTAAAAATTCGCTATTTTGGAATTTCAGAATATTGGTCGTTTTAAATGTAATCATTCGTAATTTTGACCCTCAGTCATTTTTCTGAACCAATTTTCTCAATGCTTCAGACCATTTTAGTGTTCTGACGTCTAAACATAGAAAAAAAAATAAATAAAAAATCAACACAAAGCTTTCTCCATGAGGAAGCAAAAATGTTAAATATAAATAAATATCAACTTCAAATAGCGGCTTGCATATTCGCGCAGAAATATGTAGCACCTCTTTTTGCGTATCAGCAGCGATGTGTATCGTTTATTTATTTATAAACGACAAAGGTAGCCGACTGTGCCAGGCGAGTCGCGATAATTTCTTGTAAGCGTATATTTTCTTCCTTTGTGCTACTACTGATACTTGGAAATATATGTATCTCGCTAGCGACCAAAGAGCAAAACGTGACTTTCCAGTGACTAATAGCAACACTCTAAGTAACTCATCGACTCGAGTGAATTTAATCTCGTCGTGTTTATTATCTATCCATAACAGAGATGAAAGAATACAGGAAATAAAATACAATAAAATACACTGCGAAAAAAGCTAATTAGTATAAACGAATAAAAAGAAAACAAGGTTGCGAAGTAGAACTTTGCACAATATTTTACCATATTTTTTTAGATTTTACAAAACCTCTATGAGCTATGTTTATCGATTTTGGCTATCTCATAAAAGAAGCTTTATATGAAATTGCTAAAAAAGCGAAAGCTTATTTTAAACCACTTTTCTCGATATTTTAGACCATCTAGAGGGTCCTCACATGAAAATCTCTAGAAAAAACAAAAAGGTTCACGAAAACAAAGCTTCCCTCTTTTCTCGGAAGCTAAGAAAGAGAAACGAGAACAATTGAAACAATTAATTCATTGTCTTTGTACAACTGCAAACGGCCCTCGGGAATTTCATAGCTAATCGTTGAGATTCGGAGTTCAGACGAGAGATAAGGACTTTTATGTTGCCTGTATCGCTTCATTAGAGATACGAGTGATATGAACTCGAGCGCTGCCTTCGGTACGAACAGCAGACACTCCGACGTCTCGGTTGTCCTTACAATAACGGCATTCACACAGTGACAATTGCGACTACTAAAATTGGCTTGAAAAGACTCGTTACTCGAATGACACGAGCCTTCACGTTCACCAATTACCATCGATAACTCCTTCCGTCCACAAGGTTCTCGTTGAGTCAGAATAAAAATATGTACGCGAATTTTAAACGTTAACCCGCACCGACAAACTACAAAAAAGATTATATTAATTTTCCTTTCTATTATACCGGTTCGTTTGAAATCATTTTTGGCTTTCTAAATCCTAGTATATTTGATACATGGAAGGAACAGCTTTTTTTTTTAATCTTCATATTTTGATCTAAAAATTATGGAAAAATGTCCATCTGTAATGCTGAATTTTTATCTCATTAAAAAAACTGGTGAATTAGAAGTGACTTTTTTATATTTTTTAAACTATTCTGATTCAAAATGGTGTCCTACAGTTGAGAAAAATATTTGTAATTCCCACTACTGTCGAAATCTCCGTATTTTTTTTTCTTTCTATAAATAATGTTTTGCTAGTTTTTTCACCCGCTGATATTGGCAAAACAAAATTCAAATGTTATTTAAAAAATATAAATTCATATTTATCCACATCGATTCATATTAAAAAGCCATAAGTAAGGGAATCAACAATTTTTGTGGAACTTTTAAGGACACACCTTTTTTCCGTTTGTTTTTACTAAAACGTCTATCCATTTTCAATATTAAATGAACAAATAGAGTGAGTTTGAAAAGAATAAGAGGAACATAAATCGGCGAGATAAATAATTTTTTTGTCGTTTCAAACATACATTTATCGAGTTATCGTTTTTTTCAGCTGTACGAAAGTGAATCCACCAGTGATACGATTGAAAATATTGACTGGGGTAACCCAATCTATTTATTCATTAGTAATCATCAGACTTATATTTTAATGAATAGGCTTTCAAATGTCGACACAAGTAAAACACCTCTATCTAATTAAATTAGCAACTGCTTATTGTAAATATAATATTTTACTAGAACAACTATTTATTTGTGAGTCACAAATGCAGTTTTATTTGTAGCTGATGAATTTTAATTAGTTTTCTAACAACACATGCAAGTGAATTGTTTGATAGTGTAGCACCACTACAAAAGTAATACAATTGCAAATCTATACCAGACGACTCAACGTGTTTTGAAATAAGAATATATTTGCAACACGTGAATAAACATTTCTGATAAGGAAATTCCATTAGCGACTAAAGCATATTTTGTTTTGGCCAACCGACAGTATCCTTGTCTCCTGTTACATTGAAACACTGAGAATGAGATGAGTCAATCAGACCAAACAGACAACTGTTGGGACACAAAAGAAAAATACTCAAACCCTCGGAGTGGTTTAAGGGGGTTGAGTTATCTAAAATTTTGAATATAAAATTCTATTCCAAATACACGAAGCTAAAAAAATGTTGTATGCAACACATTATCTTTGAGAATACTTTTTTTTTTAGATTTTTCCAAATAAATGTTGAGATTTTGCTTAAATAATCTCCAGTTAGGCCTTTTTACTTATTATATAGCTTTTGCTGTAATTGCTGCAACTACAACCGGCCAAAGAATTTTTAAGGTCTGTTTATTTTTACAGCAAGTGATATGATGGTGAGATCATAACATTTTTCTTTATAATTGTGTGAATGGAAGAAGAAAAAATGAAAATAGTAAGAATAATAATTTTTGTTACAGCGAGTACGATAGGCAGAAAATACAATCATATTAAACAAGTAGCAAAAGATAAAATAAAAATAAGAAATAATAAAAACAAAAATAGAGAAATAATTGTCGTGTGGCAATAAGATTCCAGGGCTTCATTTAGTTTGCTTGATTGTCTTGATTAGTGTTAGTGCGCCGTTTATGAGTGGTTGTTTAGGATGTTTATATCGGTTACGACTTGTGGTGCGTTTGTGGCACAGGTCGATCATTTTGTCTTGTTTGGTTTTTGCAAATTTGGTGGTCAGTGCACTCAGTCTTGTGTTGATGGGCTTTGCGGCTGTTAGTTCGTAAAGTCTGCTGTTCGAGGGATTGAAAAGAGGGTTATCCGGGTATCGCAGTTTAGTAATTTTCCGTAGAATCGTTGTTTCAGCTCTCCGTAGTATTTTAACTGTGCTTGGTCTGGTATTAAGAAAAAGTGGGTTAGCGTATTCTATTAGTGATCTGCAAATAGATTTAGGCCTTATTATTAATGGTTATTTAACGTTCATGACGAAATAAAATATATGTACATTGGAAAAATCTGAAAAATATTCTAAAAATCATGTATTGCATACAAACATTTTCTAACTTCTGCACATTGTAAAGTTACTATTTTTTCCAACTTTTTTTTTTCATTTTTTGTTGTTGAAAAAAAGACAGAATTTTTTTATTTTTCAAGAAAAGATTTTTCGGATTTTTTCAGATTTTTTTAAATGTGTTGTTCGACTATTTGGTTTTAGAAAATCGTAGATAATTAACATTTTTTTTATATTAATGCTTTTAGAGTTATGGCAATTGTATAAAAATTGCAGGCTCAATCAAAAGCGTTGAGGGTCAGGACCTGGGGCAAAACCAGGTGAATCGCCCCATATATAAAAAATTACAATTTTATTGAAAATGCCAGTTGACAAGTACAAAATTCAATATTTACAATAGTTAATTTTTTTGTTTCATAGCTGTTCATTGGAATAATTGTTTTGTTGATTTTTATTTTTACAAAACTAAAAATACTCTGTACAACCAATGATTCTGGTATTCAAAACAAAGGATCAGTTTAAAGAGACTAAGACATTCCAACAGTAAAACAAGTTGAAAATGAAATAAATATTTTCATTGATAAACCAGCCTGAAAAAATATATTTCATGACTTCAACACAATTTTTGTTTTCATCATTTTTAGGTAACAGCCTGCTTAATTGGAATACTCTGCATTAGTGAAATATATGCATACATTGACAAGTGGTAGTTGAAATTGTACTTAATCCAGAAGAAGATTACTAGCTATGGATTAATATTAATTTCCAAGGACCTTCATTGCTGTTGAGGTTTTTCAAGAATAATCCATATTCCTTTCACAATTATAATGCGGGATGATTTATTTTGTGTGTGATGTGTGGACGACTTATTTTCAGTTTCTCAAGAGACTCTCTGCAAAGCTATTTAAATATTTGATAGTGTTAATTGGCATGATGTTGAAGTTTGCATTATTGGAATGCAAAGTCATTTAAAAATATAACATTCCCACGATTTCAACCTCTGATAAGGATGCAATATTTTTTCTTCACCCTCTTAGACGTTATAACTTTTTATTCATTACATTAAATCTTTTTCTCTTGATTTTGTTGCATTCAAACGATGCAAACTTCAACATCATAACAATTAACACTATCAAATTTTTAGATAGCTTTGTAGAGTATTTCTTGAGATCATCATTAATTGTCAAAAAATGTTAAGCCTGTTATTTAGCCAAAAAAAAAAGCTTAAAAAAGGCTGCAAAGTAAGATGTTGCAAATTGCTTCCTCATTATTTTGTATCTTTGACAAAGTTTTTTTTTTTATTTTACAAAGTTATCTCTTCAAGGAAGTATGTTGAGCAATTTTGGCTTCCTCGTAGATGAAGCTTTACAGCAAAAAAATAATAATAATAATAATTCTCAGAGTTATGAACTCTTTGTTGAATTGTCATTAAATTCTATATCAAATGACACATTCTATTAAAGTTTTATGCAAAAATTTTAGATCAGTTACTTGAAATCGAGTTATAGAATTTAAAAAAAGCAAATTAAAAAAAAATAAATATTCATAACTTTTGAATCCCTCAACAGATTCGAGGAAAGTTCCAATACCAAACATCTTTAGTCGTAACTCGACTCGCCTACAAAGTTTCAGCTCGATCGCCCAAAAATTTCGACAGTTATAGTCTTGACGTCCTTTTCGTCACATAAACACACACGTACGCACACACATACATCCGAACGCCGGCTAAAAATTGCATTTCTCGACGTTGTAGATTATTTCAAGTATGTTGGCTTTAAAAGCTCGAAATTTTTTTTTTTCGCGTAAACATATCTTCCTTTATGAGAAAGCAAAAATCATATCTTTATAATTATTAAGTAATGAACACTTCTAAATGTCAAACAATAAGCGGTCAATTAATTTTTTTTTTTTTTTTTTCAAAAACAATGAACCAAAACTCATCCTATTGTTTTTGTCAAAACCCAGAAAAATCCACCACTACAAATGATTCTTTCAGTTAAAGATTAATTCTCAAAGCATTGTAAAGTGCACGAAAAATATTTGGTTTTTAAGAAGAGATGTTGCACTGTTGTTTGTCGTTTTATTGCGAAACACATTGTAACGTTCGGAAAATACATCAATGCAGAGAAACGCGATGAGTGTGATTAATCGCGCACCAATACAATTATTGTTGATAAAAGCGTTGTTCGTTCGTCCGTGCATTATGAAAATAAAGGGGCTGCGGGAAGGACGGTTACCGACCTCTTATCGTCAATAACAAACCCTTGAAAAATTCGTAATACGCAGTTACCGAACGATCCAGAAGCTTTAAAAATTACGAGGTTGTGAATATTCGAAAACGCACAAGGAGACGTAACAAAAAATTGACCGAAAATTTTGTCAAAAAAACCACCGAAGTATCGTGACAATTTTCCGTAATTTCCTACCACAAAAGCTCGTTCCCAAGGGGGCGGAAAAAAAGAAAAGAAAAAAAAAAGATACAGCGTCGCACATACACAATGCTAATTTCCAATTTCACGATTCACGTCAAACACGAACGTACAAATTTTCGAATACTAAACGAATAACCGATAAATAATCGGCGCTATTTTGTCGATACCTTTGTTGTAATATTTGGATTGTTATCCTTGAACTCGGGTGCATCCCTGCGATTTCGTACGAATGACGTTTGATCCTGGTCGTTGAGTATGTCGTTTCTATCGATGATCAGTGACTTTCCACTCGCGTAATTTTTCTTATCCTCGTTGAGATGCAGTGTTTTGGCACTGTGTCCGTATCTCAAAGCGTAATTGGAATTAACAATATGTAATATTATGAAAATAGTCGTCAAGTGGTAAAAGGCCGATGTCACCCGCGCGGCCATCTTGTCCAGACTCCAGACTCGAGAGCAGTCTCACCACTTGAATGCCTCGGTTTAGCATCTATTTACGCGGACAGAGAGAGAGAGAGAGAGAGAGCCAACGAGAGATTCTCTACCCTCGTTGGTTGGCGCTGCTTGCGATACTAGTGCCAAGTAGGACAAACACCCAACTATTGGCGGTGTTTTATACACACAAGCAAGAACGCGAAATGCAGGACTGACCGAAATTGCTTCTCTCTGTCGTCTCGTTCGTCTCTTTGTGCGTCTTGTGTCTTGTTTGTTGCATTGCGCATGATCGACAAGATCTTTGCTCTTCGACGAGTGAGATTTGCAATGCTTACTATCTAATCTCCTTCCTTTTTTGTTTTTTCTCTCTCTCTCTCTCTCTTTCTAAATATCTTTTTGCAGTCTCTTTGAAATAGTTCTGGGCCGCGTTGAAACGCGCGCGCGCCGGCTATGCAACGATATACCTTGATTTCTGCATTACCGACGATTACAAACTATATTCTGTTCCTTTAGTGCTATATATTGAAAAACAAAAGAATTTATATCGCTTCAAAATATTTTTTTTTAAATTCACACAAATTCTTTGTTACATATATAAATGTTGAAGCTATAGTCTAGATTGTACTGACTCTTGCTTTTGATTTTTTTTTCACCGTTCAACTTTTGTTACAGCCAGACTTGTAGCGCGTACCACGAAGTACTTAACACTGTGTTGACGAATCGACAGCGGTGGAAAAAAAAGAACGTGACCTAACGCGCTTTGTGCATCAATATCCGGTTTTCTATTAAGTGCCGACCGGCTACTCGTCGAAACACACAAGTACGCAGAGCGGACGCACCATGTATTCATTAGAACGGTTAAAAACAAAAAATTCAGTTAAAAATTCATATACACACTTTGGTGGAAAAGTTTCTGCAACTTTCTACGCCAAAACTGCGCTATTTCTACAACTTTCTACGCCAAAAATGCGATATTTCTACAACTTTTTACTCCGAATAACTACGCGGAAACTACAACTTTCTATGCCAAAAAATTTTTAAACTTCAACTTTTTACGTCAATCTACGCTACAACTTCTACAACTTCTTTCTATGAGAAAGTGCGAGATTTGGAACATGGTTGTAGATAGTTGTAGTTTCTACAACTTTTTACTCCAATTCCGGGCTTGAAAAACTACAACTGTCTATGAAAATTTACAAACTTGTCAATTTTCCTACAACTAACTACAACTTATTACGGAAATTTTTAACCGATAGCGTGCTAAACGGTTTTAAGCTTCGTAAAAAGTTGCTGATACTACAACTTTCTACAACTACCTACAACTTATTACGAAAATTTTGAACCGATAGCGGGCTAAACGGTTGTAAATTTTAGTAAGTTGTAGTTACTATAACTTTCTACAACTTATGACGGAAATCTACAACGGATAAAAAATACGATTGCCGGCGATCTACAACTTTCTACACAACAAGAGTACGAGATTTAAAACAAATTTTAACATGCTTATAGATTTTTATAAAATATATTAGCTCAAAGGCGTTGAGAGGACGCCTATATATTATAAAAATCTACAACTATATATAAAATTTTCTTTAAAATCTCACACGTTTGTGTAGAAAGTTGTAGACCGCCGGTTATCGTATAGATTTTTATTCATTGTAGATATCCGTAATAAGTTGTAGAAAGTTGTAGTAAATACAACTTTTTAACGAATATTTACCGCCGTTGTAGCCTCTATCAGTTGAACATTTTCGCAATAAGCTGTAATTAGTTGTAGAAAGTTGTAGTAACTACAACTTTTTTACGAAAATGTACAGCCGTTTTGGCCCCTATCATTTATAGATAGGTGGGTTGTGAAAGCATGTACACAATATTATATATATATATATATATATTAATATATTATATTAATTATTATACTTTCTCATAGAAAGCTATTATTTTTACAACTAAGTAAAGCTATCTACTTTTTGTAGTATTAAGTTGTAGTTAGTTGTAAAAAGTTGTAGTTTCTATGAGAAACTACTTCTATTACTTTTATTACTTTTCATTTTTTTTTTAAATTTGATGCAAATGTAGAAAGTAATACTTTCTCATAGAAAGTTGTTATTTCTAGAACTAACTACAACTACCTACTTTTTTGTAGTTTTAAATTGTAGTAAGTTGTAAAAAATTGTAGTTTCTACGAGAAATTACGAGAAACTACGAGAAACTACTCCTGTTACTTTTCAATTTTTTTACAAGTATAATACAGATGTAGAAAGTAATACATTCTCATAGAAAGTTGTTATTTCTACAACTAACTGCAACTAACTACTTTTTTGTTATATTAAGTTGTGGTTAGTTGTAAAAAGTTGTAGAATTTTTCAACAAGAAACTACAACTTCTTACGAAATGAACAAATTGTAGAAATCTCGTACTTAGTTGTAGAAATTCGTAATTTGTTGTAGAAACGGCGTAGAAAGTTGTAAAAAAATTTCCACCGGGGTATATGTAGCCGTCTACATAAATGAGAGTATGAGAGCCAATTTGTCGGTATGCAACTGAGAATATTCCTCAATCCTGCCTTTTAAGAACAAAAAAAAGTTTTAAAAACTGATGCAAAGCTAACCTTTAAATTCTTAAAGTAAATTCTTAAAAAAGAAAAAAAAAATGTTTACAAATTATAAGGATGAAATTCTGTTCTCTAATGTTAAAAAAGATTGAAAAATACGAGGATTTTAACTACATCGAATTGACATGGAATGACCCATATATAGGTATCGTTATCCGTTTAGGAAATCCCGTCATCGCGACGACACTCGCCGAGAAACTATCGAAATAATGGCAAAGCTATTGGCAAGAGATGAGCCCGGAGGAGTGACTAACCGCTTTTAATGAGGATCCCTGGATATAATCATAAAAGCATATTAGATAATGGGTTCCATTTCCTGATGGCTGGAGCGGCCCCTGCTCACCCTCATCAGAGCCATTAATTTAAACCTAGCTCTCCACTCGGTCTCTCACTATATAGCGGGCTGCGTTGCACGCTAATACAGATACAAATAAGCTGGTGTCGGTCTGGTCTTCGTCGTTGTCGCTGCCTTCGCCTTATGTACTCTCTTTTCTTCATACATTTTTTTTCTTTAAACTGAAACAGGAGAAATGATGGCTTTCTAATCAAGAAAACAGCTTAAACCTCAGAGATTAAAAAATTATGTCATTAAAATCATATATTATGTTTGAAATTTAGAAAAGCCGTAATTCGGAATCATTATAAAAATAAATATGAAACATTCACACTAATTGTGAGAAGAGTTTATACCATTGACTTTCTCTGAAAAGTGCGACAAGTGATAGAAATTCAGTGGTATTTTCAAAGAATTTTTTTCGAATATTTACAGAGAAATATTTTCACCAGGGATGATACGTTCGACATCGAACGTATCGGCAATAACTTTCTCGCTCAAAAGTCAAGCTACGACTGTTGCGGCGTAATTGCGTCGAGAAAGACGCGTGAACGAAAACTTGTCCTCTGAGGGTCAACGATTGTAAACAAACACAACAGTCACGCCAACCGAACAGATATTTGTCTCAAGTATAGATTTGATAACTATTAACTGTTAATACATTCGTTTTAGTATCGAATAAAGGATTTCTTAATTATTAACAAAATCCGAGGTCGTATCTTGATTATCTTTAATTTTGTTGTTCATTTTACGGAAATCCCGTCAGAATAAGTTTGTCATGAGAACACTAATTTTTACTTGCTGTTAATAAATTTTGTAATTGTTAAAAGAAATATTTTAAGAAACAGCTCAACTAAATATATTTTGTTGTAGTGAATAAATTCTCTTTTCTCAGTGCAACGTTTTTTCAACGCACCATGATTTTAAGTTAAAAAAAACGTTAAGAAGAGAAAAACAGTTAAGAGGTTAAAAAAATTAAAAAGTCCTAACATAAAAATTAAAGTTTAAACACATTAAAAAGTTTACAAAAGTTTTGATTTAGAGGCTAATGCGTTCGACATTTTTTCAAAAGAATCATCAAATAATTTTTTCGACATCTCATCTCTATAATGTTGAAAAGACATCAGAAGACCCTGTTTTCGCGAATACACGTATTTTCTCTACATGGGGGATGAGGATATGGAGTGAATTTTCATCTTGTATAAATTACTTAAATGAAATAAAAAGAATTACAATATTCGTGAGCAAAATAAAAATTACGGACATTGTACCAAATGTATGGCCGTTTTAATACTGTATAGTAGCAACAACGTGCGCGCTGCGATCACTCTTTGTTATTATTTTTTTGCCGACTGTAATCTCGTTTAAGAATTGTCTTCAATTGTACACACATTTTTTATACTGTTTAGTGACGTTAGCCGGCAGATTTCGACTTTTTACTTTTTTATTATCGTGCCAAACGTTTGTTTGTCGTTTGTAAGTGATTGTTCGCTTAATTATAACGTTTGTCGGATAAGGCGTTTTCCAAACAATCAAAAATAGGATTTACCGTTAATTTGGTTGGGTTTTTTTTTCTTTTTTCGCGGATTCATGGTCAATTGACGCTCAATCGATTCGTAATCGTTTGTAGGTTCTGAATTAATGAATCCGAACAATTGACGCATCATCTTTTCTATAAAAAAAAGCTAACAGGAAATTCAGTACTTTTTATGCGGAATGAGATCTACAAAAAATTCTGAATTGATTAAGCCGCAGTTTAACAGAAATCCTTCCTGAGGGAGAATTTTTCGGTCTTAACTTCTCACGGTCATATGACCGTTCCGCATGAAAAGTACCGAATTTCGTTTTTAGTTTTTTTAGTCAATCCAACAATGGTTACGAGTGATTAATTCGGAAACTACAAACAATTTTACGAACCGATTGAGTACCATTTGACCACGAATACGCGAAAAAAAAAATTCCCGCCAAATTAACGCTAAATCTTATTTTTGATTGTTGAAGAACGGCCTATCCGACAAAGGTTATAATTAAGTGAACAATCACCTACAAACACCAAAAACAAACGTTTGGCACGATAACAAATTTAAAAAGCCACAATTAACCGGCCAACTTTCACACAGCTCTGGTGGTGACAACGAAAAATGACGGTCATTGGTACATCTCCACGTAATCTTCCGTTAAATTGGCATATACTACTTGTAATATAGAGTTCTCATTGGAGGATACTTGAATTTTTGCAATGACGTCGACTTCTTGCAATTTGATTGGGCACCTCCGCCCAACGTGTGCTCCAATCTGGCCACTGGTTAGGATAAACGTGTCAGCCAACGCTCTGCAATGACGCCGGCAAATCTGGGCAAACTAACGCTTGTCTGTGGTAAGATTACGTAGCCACTACGTAAGCCAAAAGTTCGACTAGCCGATTCGGGGGGGACGTGCCAGTAGTCGGTGGAGCGTCCTTCACTTTTCCATATAACTGAATAACTGTATAACCGAAGTGACGAAGTGAGTGAAATTTTGGAGCAATTATTCCGTCGAATTGTGTCGATACTTTCCAATACTCACTTATGCTTTTCGATTAATCTTCATAGTCCACATCGACTGAGTGTATACTCGTACATATATACATATCACCTTTTTAATTCCATAAACACCTGCACACTTATTCGAAGTAGCCGATTCAAATAGTTCCATATTCGAACGCCGTAAATTTCGTTTTGGCGTTACACATATATAAACAGCCTCACAGATTGTGGAATACCGTTGATTTTCTTTTATGAGTACGCTCGATTGCTTAATCGATGTGCTCGTGGCTTAATGTTTGATGCTTAAGAGTATCTTAAATGTTTCTTTTTTTGAGTTTTTCGGTTAAATGAGGTTAAGAGGTGCACGCGGCTTGCGAACGCTTTCATATCCTTCCATGACGCCTATTCATCGGCTTTCTCAATAGTCCTATTATCTACACTTAGAACAGGCAAAGCACTTTTCTGGATTATTGCTTTCTCTTTTCGTTTTTTTTTCTTTTTTTTTTGCTCATTGGAGTCGTTGTTAAATCTATGTCGGGTTGGTTTCTAATTCTTGGGCCTAAGATAAATATCGTGTGTTTCAGGAGCTGCACTCTGTAAATAATGGGTGACTCAGATGACGAATACGATAGAAAGAGGCGAGACAAGTTCAGAGGAGAAAGACCTGAGTCGTATTCCAGAGAAGGTCGCAGGGACGATAGACGGAGAGACGAATGGGTCGATAGGTATATGATTTCTTATTCATTTTACTTTATCACTATCAAATTTAGTTTGAGTAACTGATAAACTATTGTGGGCTTACTGTGGCTTTAATCAATACTGATGATTGTTTGTTGAGTTATCGACTGTGAATAACGTTGAAAATTGTTGTTACACAATTTTCATATTTATTTGAAGACGTTTCTGCCCTGATCAGGGCTCTCTTCAGTTTCTTTTATTGTGTAATAATGTGATGTTTAATTTTACTGTTCTCTCTCTGTAATCCTTGTATATTGTGTTAGTGAGGAGTATGTTTTGATGGCTGGACTCTCGGTTCGGTTTTTCTTGCTTTTGATAGTATATTCATTCGTTATATTCTTCATTTTTGATAATTAACATTTTAAATAAACTTCCTTGTGTAGGTGGCTCTCTGAAAAATGAAATTTAATGAGCAAGTAATGTGCAAAGTTCTACTTTGCTTCATTTTTAGCCAATTAATCTTAGTTTTTGGGCATAATTGAGCAATAAAGAGACACTTGGTTTTTATATATTAGTGTCATACTGCCATTTACCAATTTACCTAAATCTGGGGTTTAGTTTTTTATTTTTCTCAACATTTTACGTGATGTTCAATATAGTAAGGAGTGAGCATATTTAGATTTTATTATATATTATTATTTTTGTAAAAAAAAGAAAAAAAAAAGCTAATGTATATTCGTGCACTTGAGCACCCACAATAAATGATATTATTATTGAATTACTAATCTTTTTTTATTAGGGAATGGTCTAGTAGACCCAGAGCGAGACCAGATTACAGAGAGTATCGCGGCGGCGGAGGAGGCGGAGGTCGCGAACGTTACAGCCCTGCTCGATCTCAGGACATGGCACCTCCGTTGAAAAGAATGCGAGCAGATTGGGACGACAGGGGACCGCGTTACGGCGCCCATCCTGATTATTACAGCGGCGGTGGTGGAGGCGGAGGCGGTAGCGCTTGGGGTCCAGACCACTATCCTCCGCCTCATCACGGTGGTAACCATCACTATGGTAACCATGGAAATGCCAGCAGGTTTGTTTATCTTTCCAGAATTGTTCTTCTTTTTTTTCTCTCAACAACGAGTCACGCGATCTTAGTTAAAAAAATGTATCGCGGCGTGAATTTTAAGCCACGGAGAAGTCGTTTGACTCCAAAATTGTTGGCCAAATTGAGGTACAATACGCAGCCCGCGCAATAAAATTGAATATTACTATTATATTTTGGAAAATAAAATTCTTAAGTTAACACCATGCTTAACACCAGTTAAATCAGTGCTAAATTGTCGTAATCATTTTTATAAAGTTTTATGTATCAAATAACGGTCGTGGAAAATAATTTGTATAACAATATAGATGTATATAGTTTACCTAACCCAGAAAAATATTAATAATGATGGGGATATAAAATACTTTAATTCAAGTTTTTTTTCTCTTTTCAAAAAATTTCCTCACTATCGATTTTTTTTACATTTATTTTAACAAATGAATAATCTAGATATTCCATAGTGTTAGTCGTTTAAAAATTCCAACTTGTTGATTACGTAGCGACCAAAAGAAAAATCTTCATAGACAAGAGCTCTAATGATTAAATGATTATTGAAACTATTAAAAAAATCCAAGCAATCAATTCGTAGGTATGTCTATTAAAAAATTAATAAAAATATGCATCTTCCAGAATTCCCATTAAACAGTTAATACTTTCGTGAATTCCTTGCTACGAATGTTTTGATAAGTTATGGACGCGTTCCAACTTCCTTAATTCTAATAGCACTAACGACTTGTGTTTGATATTCAGCCGCGAGGTACCCGGAAACTTCAGCAATTCAAACGTTGAAACACAGCCACCGATGATGACGTTCAAGGCCTTCCTCGGCACCCAGGAAGACACGATTACCGACGAGGAGGCAATCAAACGTTACAACGAGTATAAGCTGGAGTTTAGACGGCAGCAGCTCAACGAATTCTTCGTAGCTCACAAGGATGAGGAATGGTAAGTCATTCATCATTTAAAACAAAGAAAAAAAATACAGTTTGTAAGATCTTTCAGAGTGTAATTCCACCTCTGTCGATGCCCTAAAATAAACAAGCTGTAACTCTTAATGAATATCCTCAAGAGTACTTGTGAACGTTACGACCGCGCCTCTCTACGAAAAAAAAGAATTCTGACGAAATTTTCGTAACATTAGAGAAGATTTATCACGGAGAGAGGATGGGTGTTGTTACGTTTCATATTTTGGGTCGTCGGCCGTAAAACAACGTGCATTCAAGCTTAGATATTTTATCGTTTAAAGTTAAAAAAAAAAGAAAAAAAAAAAGACAAATGTTGATGAGAGACGCCTGGCTAACTTCTAACAATGTTACAAGATCTCTCTATCCCTACAGCACACAACCGTCAACGCCCTATGCCTCGAGCACTGATCATCTCGGCTATTATTTTTTCGCTCGATTTTTTAATGAAAAAATAAAGACAAACACGCGTATCGCGCAACGTCGAAGACCTGGGCCGTGAATCGGTAGCTAGGACAATTTTCAACAGAATTATATATTTTATTTGCGAGCTGGGCGCGCAAAGCCCAAACACGCTCGTTTAGGCCGCGTTCTAAACCCGCTATTACATTTTTTGTACATTTAAACCTCATTGAAACATTGAGCATAGGGATAGACAATCTGAAAACGTCGACAATACCGAATGCGAGCAAAAGTATAATACTACAGGTGAGGCTTCAATACCGTACCCGGCAATTTCGATATTTCCAACTTCGTTATTTATATTGATTAATCTCGATGACTATACTCTTTCGATAATACCATGCCGTCGTACGTAAAGAATTTAAGATCAATTTGCCACGCATGAGGTGGGATTGTATATTTTTCGGTGTTTCGCTCTTTTTTTTCTTTTTTTTTTTTCATTTTCAACAAAAAAAAATGTTAAAAAATAATTTCATGGCGTCCAGTGGTCCTGGAAATCCTTGATGTCCAGGGAATGTGCTTAAATTTAGGCAGTCCTTGAAAAATTCTGAAATGTCCACGATTTTTTATCATTTGTTCTGAAAATTTTTTTTCCTGTACTTTTTTTTTACAAAAATTTAACCTTTTCCCAACTTTTTTGGTTTAACCTTTGTTCCACTTTCATAAACTCTCGAATTATCACAACAATACGAAAAAAAAAATTCAAAAAAATGCGATTCTCAAACTGAAACATATTATTTGTTCACATTTTTGTCCATTTTCACATTACCATAATCTCCTTAAACAACCTCGAAATATCCTGGAAATGTCCTGGAATGTCCTTGAATTTGTTACAGATGTTTCACTGGACACCGCTATAAACTATTTTGTTTTTCCACGTATAATTGCAAACAATTTACCGCTTCTCGCAAGTAAAAAATGTCTAATTATCAATCAACTAAATTAAATAAAGACCATTTTGTGTTTATTTAACTTAGGTGCAACTTAAAGTTGCTTATGAGAAATCTTTTATTGTAAAATGCATTGGGGAATTATTTGTTACATTTTTTTTGTTGAAGTTTAAAAAGTTAAAAAAATTGTGAAACACTCTATTGTGTATGCAGGATGTTGAAAGATAAATAAAGAACCTTTGAGTGAATAGTAGTTGAAGATAGTTTAAGTAAATTATTCAGCAGAGATTTGCATTATTGTTACTTTCAAATAGGCATTTTATTTATTTAGTTTTGTAAATGAAAATTGTGTTTTTTTTTATTTAACTTTGTGATGATGTAGTAAACCAACACGACCTTGTTTATTTGTTTCATGGCACTTTTCGTTTGAAGAAAAAAAATCTGTAAACACTCTAGCTTTTGCAAATGTTGAACTATCGAATATTTAGAGGCTGCTAAGTAGTATCTTTTCTAAACTTTTCTCTAGCTACCATACAGTTAAAGGTTCGATAGTAATACGATAACATTTTGAATATTATTATTCTTGCTGCGACTAAAAAACGCTATGCGTATCCTTATCTCGATTCTCTGTATAAAGCAAACTTTGTCTTGTAAATTGTAAATTCAACATTAAAACCCGAAGCTTTCCCAAAGCTGTCTCATGTTGCCAAGCATGTGAATTATTGAAATCCCACCTCGATGTAGTAGCAACGTCGGCAGAGCGATTGCAATGATAACAACTGTTGCAAATTGGCAAAGGTACAAGAATTTACATAAAGCAGCAGCTGTATCCTAGAACCGTGCCTAAGTCCGATTAACTCATGTTTGATTCGGACGATAAATCGAATTTCACTTGTGTGTGTGTTTTTTTCTAATGCGATAAACTAATCCATCATTTTTTTGCCACCGATCGTTAGGTTCAAAATAAAATATCATCCGGAAGAATCGGTGAAGAGAAAAGACGAACAAGTTGCAGCTTTGAGGGTAAGACTTTGATATTACTGTTGTTTAAAAGCATCGCACATATTACGCATAATATCACACGCTCGTTTTTATTATTATTATTATTATTATTATTTTACAGAAACGTGTCCAAGTTTTCTTGGATCTACTAAATTCAGAGCAAATAGGCAAAGTATCCGTAGACGCCGATCAGGCGGATCCTCTGCTGCATCTTCTGGATGCGGTAGTTATTAAATTGGAAGGCGGCACGGAGGACGATTTGAAGATTCTCGACGTAAAACCAACGCCTGTTTTGCCGTTGAAAGAGGTTTTAGCGATTCGAAAGGAAAAAGAGGAAGCAAAGGAAGCGAAGAGTAAACAAACAATCGAAGCTAAACCTGAAAGCGGGTAAGACGACGCGGTTGATCGAATTTATTGAATTGACTTCAACCATTTTTTTTGTAATGAACTTAAACAACTTTAAGAAAAACTCGTTTATTATATTTAGTGAACAAAGTAAAACTTCCGAAAATACGACGGAAGTAGAGAAACCAAACGATGAACAGAACGGTGAAGTCGAGATGAAAGATGCCGAACCAACGAAGGACAAAGAAACTGGAATTGTTAATCAGTCGATGGAAGGTGCTAACGAAGACGCGAAAGAGACGGAAAAAGAGACGACACCAGCTCCTGAAGAAAAAGGTATAATCACTAATAAGTTGTTATTATTTCGGATTTTTTTTCGCAAATTACTTTTACATTAGTTCTTTTTTTTTTAATCAAAAAGCAGCGGAAGAATCGACTGAACAAGTAAATCCGAAAAAGCGTAAGCGCACGGACAGCAACAGTAGCTCGAGTAGCAGCGGCAGCAGTAGTTCCTCCGGCAGCGATAGCAATAAGCCTGACACACCAAAAGTAGAAGCTCGTAAGTGTTGCCAGGGAGAACGTGGCAAAAAACATCTTTACTTATTGATACTCACTGATTCCATGTTTATTAGCATCATCAGCGATCGAAGACAAACCAAAAGAGAATGACGATAACGACGAAGAAAAAGAGACGAAGGCTGATGAGGAGGAGACTAAGGAAGACAAGCAGGATGAAGTCGAGTGTGTAGCTACGAGAAAGATCGATGTCGAACCCGAGGCGGTTATCGACCTGGCGAGCGAGGATAAGGAAAAGGAACCACGTGCTTTACACAAAACCAGCAGCATATTCCTGAGAAATTTGGCTCCGACTATTACAAAGGCGGAAGTAGAGGCGGTATGTTAATAAAGAAAATGTATTTGAACAAAATTTGATCGAGGGCGACTAATAAATTTTATGTAGTCTTAAATGAGGCGTATCGCAAGATCGGTCTACTAGAAAGAATCATGTACAGGGTTCTTAGGGTCCTCGGCGGAGTAAATTCAGCGAGATAGATCTTCGATGTGTTGTACAATTTCTGTAATTTTTTTTTTAATCTCTATAACTCGAGAACTGTTCAAGCAACTGATTCGAAACTTTGCATAAAAAAAACTTAAATAGAATGTATTGTTTGATACTGAATTTGGTGCGAATCCAACAAGGAGTTCATATTTCAAGGAATTTTTATTTATTTTTTTACGAAGTTACCTTAATGAGAAAGTCAAAATTGAACATACATCCTCGTAGAGGTAGCTTTGTAAAAATTCAAAAATAATAAGAAAGCAATTCCCAAAGCTCTACTTTGCAACTTTTTTAAATAAAAAAGTTGAGTGAACAATCGGATTAAACTCTACCGTGTCAGAGAAACATTTGCTACACATGGCGGGGAATTTAAGTGGTTTTCGGGAAATTTTAATGCTCGAGATTATGTGGCTACCCTGTGTCAATGTAATGAGTTCTTTTATCGGCGATTTTTTTGTAATATGTGAATATTATTTTCCGTAGATGTGCAAACGTTTCCCAGGATTCCTTAGAGTCGCTATAGCCGATCCACAACCAGAGCGCAGATGGTTTCGACGTGGTTGGGTTTCTTTCGAGCGACAAGTAAACATCAAGGAAATTTGCTGGAGTCTCAACAATATACGGGTAATTATTGCAAATGATCGATAATAATTTTTGTAAACCAACTTTCTGAACATACAAAAAAAAAAAAATAGTTCATGAAAACAAAGTTGACTCTATAAATAAGCTAAATCGTTAGAAATTTAGGACGCAGAATTTCGAAGTTATTTACCCAATTTAGTATTGATAATTTAACTAGAATAAATTGCAGCTTCGAGATTGCGAGTTAGGGGCAATTGTGAACCGTGATCTTTCGCGTCGTATCCGTACGGTTAACGGTCTTACTTCGCACAAACAAATTGTCAGGCATGATATAAAATTGAGCGCCAAGATTGTTCACAATTTGGACAACAGAATTGGTTTATGGAGCTCGGAGAAGAAAGACGACGCTGCTGCTAAAGACTCCGAAGACAACAAGGATGCGAAATCGAATCAAAATGCAAACGAGGCCGAGCAAGCTGTGAGTGGAGATTTATAATTATCGAGCCGACTGTTGCCACTTTTGAAGAAATAAACGACTAGACACTAATGTTGGCGTACAATTTTGTCTCAGGCTTTTGGATTATCGTCGAAAAATCCAGTGTTGAAAAACATCACGGATTATCTCATCGAGGAGGCATCGGCTGAGGAAGAAGAACTTCTGGGCATGTCGGGAGATCAGGAAGAAGGCCAACTCGGTGGAGACGGCGATGGACCGGTAGAACGGGATCCCGCTCTGATAAAAGTAATTTTTCTCCTCGTAGATATATATATATATATATTTATAAACGAAAAAGGCAATTGAATACAACAATAATTATTTTGTATCTTTGACAAAGCTACCTTTAGGAAGAAGTGTGTTGATCAATTTTGGCTTCCTCAGTTTTGTGAAAAAAGCTTATTTAATTTGACTTTTGTAATATACTTTTGTAAAATACCCAAATGCAAAAACATTACTTGAGGAAGCTTTTAAAAAATTGTCGGGCGTCATAATTTTGAACAAATTACGTTTCCATCAAACACTAATACTTTCTGCAGCGAGAGCAAAAAAAATGAATATCGTGATTATCATCGAAAAATAGTTTAAAGAAAAAAAACCGAAATGTCGCTTGAGCACTATCTAAAAAAAATTTCAGGCCACCCGAATTTTGCAAAAATTACTTTTTCATCAACATTTTCCGTTGAGGCCCGCGAAAAAAAATTCTTATGGGTTTTTTAATTCCTAAAGGTCGTAACTTGTAACTAATCATTTATTTTTACTCTAGGTACTCGATCGGTTAGTTTTGTACTTGCGAATAGTTCACTCAGTGGATTACTACAATCACTGCGAGTATCCGAACGAAGACGAGATGCCAAATCGTTGTGGAATAATGCATGTGAGGGGACCCCAGCCAACGGCTAAAATCTCGTCGACGGAATTGTCGGAGTACTGTCGGAACTTTGAGAGTAAAATGTCAGCTTTCCTTGCACCGGTGGCGACACTGTCGACCGAGGAGTTTGACAAACTTGGTGCTAAAAATGCCGAAGCGTATCCTTTTTAATCTTATTATTAAAGATTCTATAATCTCATCGCAAATTAATTTAAAAAAAAGCAACTTTAACAATATTATATAATTGCAATTTTTATAAACGTATAGTACAACTGGAATTTCACTTTTTTCTTTTGTTTTTCTTGACGAAATATTTTTTAAAAATTCTTCAGTGAGGTAGAGAAATTCGTTCAAGCGAATACACAGGAAATCTCCAAGGACAAGTGGTTGTGTCCATTGAGCGGTAAGAAATTCAAAGGACCCGACTTCATTCGCAAACACATATTCAACAAACACGGCGAGAAAGTTGCCGAAGTTAAGGCCGAAGCTGAATACTTTAACAACTACTTGAAGGATCCAAAGAGACCAATTCTCCCAGAACATCCTGGAAACAAGACACCCGTTCGCGAAGGACCACGAGAGGGTTTCGCTCCCTATCCTCCAGCAGGGTAAATCTTCCATTCATGCTATATCTCAACATTTTATAATTGTTTCTCTTATAACCCTAACGGGTTCAATTACCGGTCGTTATGGGCCGAACGACCACACTAAAGGCCGGAAAATCAACCGATCTTTCTGTGCGCGAGTTTGATTAGAAAATTGACAACAAAAAACGACTTGAACATATTTCTTTACCCCGGTCGTTTTCTGTTGCAACGGCAAAAACTATGAAGGAAAAGAACCGCAAACATTATCAGCCAGGTCGTTTTTTTTGGCGCTTAGACTTAAAAACCGACCACAATAATAACATTTACCTGTGACGTTTACACTTGCCACCTTCATTCCTGAAGTACGATGTATGTTTTTTTTTACAGTTTCGGTGGTTTTGGCGGGGGATACGGAGGAGGCCGAGGAGGTGGATACGGTGGAGGTGGCGGCGGCGGCGGCGGCGGTGGAGGAGGCGGGTACGGCGGTGGTTTCGGAGGCGGATTTGGTGGCATGCCACGTCCGAATCGTGGTGGTTTCAATAGAGGACGGTAAGAACCACACATTTCTATAAATTCAATTTTTTAACTGCTGTAATGTATTCCTTCAACGTATTTCGAGCAATTTTTTTTTTTTTGCTATACACTTCTATTTTAGAAGTAAGCAATTTCAAAGAAACGGTAATCGATAACCCTTCAAAACGCACAGATTAAAATCTATCGCTTTACTCTCCACACATTATATGCTTTCCCTTTCATATTTACATCATTGAATCTCCCCAAAAATACCACAAAAAGTTGCGCATTTAGTACGTGGTATATATAATGTTTCCAGGGCTGCTCCAGATTCGACGGCGAGGCCTGTTATTAGTTATAATGATTTGGATCAGCTAGACATGGACACATTCTGATTTTTAATCGAGTATTATCGAATATTTTTAACTTGTGGATAAAACACGGCAAGTGCCAATTAAAAAGCAAAATTCTGTCGAACTTTCGTGCTAGTAGATTTTTGTGTCACAATCATTTTTTTTTAGCATCAGCACAAACTCAATTGCCAATATATGAGAAAAGACATTTTTTTTTGTCAAACGTGGCAATTGTCTGGATGTAAATATTCATTAAATCGACAGAGTATATATTGTGATAAACGCTAACGAACAAAAAAACTTGGATTTTCGCAAGAAAAAAAAAAAGTGTAGTTGAACTTTCGTAAGAGGACGAAACATGTGGACGAAAAATTGAATACGAAATCGTAGAATGTACGATATCGGCTCACGAGGCAGAAGACAAAAAAAAATACAAAAAATTACATTATATCGATTAAACATTTGTAAAGTGCAGACATCAGGTTTAAATTATGTAAAAAAAACCATATGACACAATCACACGATACTGCCAAAAAGAACAAATAAACATATTTGTTGCTAATGTTGCTCATTTTATTTTACATCCCATTCCAATTGAATCCTACGACGAGATATAAAGAAACATGTCACGATTAAATTTTGCAATCTCGCGAATTGCTCTTAGACCCTTTGACCCTTTTCTCGTACAGAGTACGATCAGCCACGCTGTTTACAGTTTAAGTTAAGCCGAATAAAAAAAAATGAAAACAAAAAAAAATAGAAAACCACGCGTACCATGTACTTTAATCCGTCTTTCATTTTGCCAATTTGCAGCGGTGGCGGCGGTGATTTCCGGCCCGTCATTCACTACCGAGATCTCGACGCACCCCGTGAGCCAGATGAATTTTTATAAATCGACAAGCTAACACGTTCAGGTGGTGTGTGTGTAACAAACGAAAGATGTGTGCCACCTGGGACTTCCGTATTTCATCGATCAATCGTAATCTACGAACTATCAAAATAGTTAAAATGCTTATATATTACTGTGTGTATATACAGAATTGTGACTATTTTCAATGATTAAGAATGACACAATGTAGATGTTATTTAACAACAAAAAAATTAACGTAACTATTTCCGGATATTCAAACGTATTACGAACTTGTGAATATAAAACTGGAAGGTGTACGAAATGAATTTCTGAATTATTAATATTATTGTATCGCTTAAGACTCGCTAAGAAGATTAAACGAAAAAAATAAAATAAAACGGAATTTGGGTTTTCGCAATGGGATTTACGTCGACAACTAATGTGACCAACTTCTTAAAGAATATATATACTATTTCTATGTATTGATCTCGAGATTATATAGAAACTGTATTAGACGTAAAATATACTGACTAATATGTTATCTATGATTTATTTAATTTGATATATACTGCTAAAGAACCTTTTGAGTGTAACCTAACGAATGGAGAAACTTTAAGAGGAGACAATAGTGACTGTTGAACTTTTATGTTACTTTGCTTCATAAACTCCGAAAGTTAAAAAAAAAAATTCAATTATTTGCGGAGACATCCAAGTAAGAAACACAAAACGATGCAAATTTTAGAAATTCTCTTGTAGAACGCATCATGCTCTATTCGAACATGTTCAAAAAATATATATTAAATTAAGTCCGCGACATTATGTATTTATTACCACAATTTTTCTTTTAGGGTCGAGAAATAAATATTTGAAATTTATACCATTCAACATTGTTTCTTATGGCAGATTGAGAATGAACTATGAATTTGTATATTTCTAAACATAGTTAATGTGGAAGCCATGTAATTAAATTATTGCAAACTATAAAGTATATATTCAGGATGCTCTATGCAAAAATGTAGGTACTTGTTCTTCACCGTTAATTAACAATAATCATTTATCTAGCTCGAGATCCAGATTTCTTAAACTAGGGTTGCAGCGTCTTTGTTGCACAATTGCGGGCGACCGCACCGCGCTCCCTGTCGGGTCTATCCACTCCAACACTCTAATTCGTTTCACACTCGACCCTCCTTTAATTTTCATTACAATCGCAGAAATTTGATTATACGATCATTACTGATAGCAACATTTTGCTTCCTCATAGAGCAAGCTTTTGTTTTCGTGAAATTTTATTTCGGAGCGCGGACACTTGGGATTCCTTACTATAACATTATTGTTGTTAAGCTTCGACGTATCGACCTAATTTTTATGGATGGAATTTTTGACACGCGTTCTCGGGGTCTGAGATATCGGTGTCGAAGATTCTGATGTTATCGACATTCCTATACAGGAAAGTTTCAAACATATTTCGAATCCCTGATTTTTTAATTTAGTTCCTTACTATAAGTTTACATTTTGCGAAAATTAATTTTGAGACAGTACTTGCGTGGAAAGGAACGGATAAAAAGAAAAGCCCCTTGTACGTCTAATACGTTAGGTACGTGCATTTATATATTTATTAGTTATATAATAATCATATATCTATCTATGTATACAATATAAACATATCTATACAATTATTTGCATGGCTCCTAGTCCGAATACCGGGTTTTTGCCGTAGTTATTCAATCGTAACTACCATTAATACTTTTATTTTTCGCTAATTACAGTGCCGCCTTCCCACTTTTTCGTGTTTCATTGAATTCGATCTCTGCAGTGTTGCTCATCGCTACCATCGTCGCAATTGTCGACTCCATTGCACTTCATTGCCTTGGTAATACATCTGCCATTACTGAAAGCACGCAAATGTCCAGGGGTAAGACAATAATTTTTCACATTAGAAAAAACACCTGAAAATGTTCGTTGCTTTAACTACTTACTGGCATGAAAATTCGTGTTTGTTGCAGCGTCCTTGACATCCGTGTGGCTCATCAGATCCGTCGGAGCAGTCGCGCAGACCATCGCAGAATCGCGCTTTAAGGATGCACTCGCCATTGCTGCACGTAAAATCACCGCTCGATGGACAAGCTGAGGAACAAACGTGATATAAAATTGATTGCTCAACGATAAGCGGCGTTTTTGTGTTCTGGCGAAAAAAAAGAAGCGAAAGCAATAAATGAATGAAGCAGCATCCAAAAAGCATGCAGAAAGATACTAAGGGTTGAATTTTTTGACGTAATTACAAATAAGAAAATATTTTATGCTATTTTTTTTTCCATCTAAAGTGGTGGAAACAGTTTTATTTCCTAATATTAATAATTCTTTTTTGAAAAATATTAGTAACCACAATAATGTACAACAGAAAATACAAATGAATATTTACGGGGCATTCCATAATAGCAATTCGCCCTGTGTCTAACTCTCGACATTACCAATCTGGTCCACGATTTCTTACATAATTGTTCAGATTTTTTAATTACGGTCCACGATATTATTCTTTAAAAAATTATAAGTCCGCGAAATAAATTTTTAATAACGTAAAAAAAAAGAATCTCAATGCCTTTCGAGCGAAAAAGAAGCACGGTTGTTAAAATTGTTGTTAACGGTTGACAAAAAAAAACTAAGTCAATTTATCTGCTATGTTAATCGTTATTTTGATTTTATGATAAATTTACGATAGCGAAAGTGAGATATTTCTAAACTGATGTTAAAAAATTCAACCTTGGGAAGCGGGAAAGTTCGAGAAGCATATTGGTGTAACAATAATACGTGTAAAGCATGGAAATGGGATAAGTGAAGCAAAAATACCAAAGTGTACTCACACCAACCAAGGTCCTGACCTACAAAGAAAAAGAAAAAGGTTGATGAAGATGAGAGACAACCGACACCGTGAATATTCACCGAAATAGACTAACAATTCAAAACGTGATCTATTATTTTAGCTACGTGTAGTTTTCCATGAATCAGAGGAATCTTTACTGTAGTGAAATCAGTGCTTAGATTTTTAAATCGTTTCTGTAAAGCTTTTTTTTTGTGAAGTATTTTTAAAAACCCCAATTCTTTCATTTATTTTCCATTTCTGTGTCTTAAGAGACTTTCTACAAATTAACATATTTAAACGAGGCATTCTTTATCAACTGGGCTTTTTCTTTTTCTAATTATATTTTTAATTACATTTTAATAAACATATATATATATATATAATTTTTTTTTTCACTAATTTCCACATTTGTTATTTTGCTCTTAATTTTATATAACCCACTACTATAAATAAAAGTAGCAGAATGAACAAAACATAGTTGCATGTATATGTATATTCTAATACAAATCATCCTTTTAAAGTAGTCAATTAATCTGTAAAACTTTGTAAAAATGATTTTAAAAAAAGAATTCGCACTGATTTCACTAGTTTGAAATATTTCAACCTCGTTAAAATTACATTACAGCATTTCTAGCTCGTCCGACTACGGCTGTAAATGCGATAACCGAGCGATAACGCTTAGCAATCACGCGGCACAGATGATTCCTATATAAAAAGCAGGAACTACCTCAAACCAAAATATATCACTGAGAAAAAAAAAATAATAATTCCATGTATTAAATCATTTATTTGAAACACACGTA
Source organism: Perithous albicinctus (assembly GCA_964016905.1). Lineage (NCBI taxonomy): Eukaryota > Metazoa > Arthropoda > Insecta > Hymenoptera > Ichneumonidae > Perithous > Perithous albicinctus. The sequence goes on from OZ024688.1 coordinate 15,146,667, forward strand.
ATTGCTTTCCAACAATATTTTATTAAAATGTCGATATATTTTATAGAACATACTAGATAATGTGATTTATATTATTGTCAGAAAGACAAATATCTTTCAGTTAATAATAATCTGTAATGGACGCTATTATTTATTTTTTGGCATCAATTAAATAATTAATTGGAAGTATTGAAATTTATAATTCAATTAATAGTCATCCCTAAATTGTATGTAAATTCACGCTAATTGAATGTATTAATTGTTTCATAAAAACAGTAAGATATTTCCATAAATTTATTTCCTCTTTTATAGCTGCTTTTATCGATCCCTGTAAGATATATCGATATACAACAATTCAATTGTACGTGTATCTCGTTATCTTAAAATATATGTTCTTCTGAATGAAATAAATGTTATTTTCACTTAGAGATATATTGAGACGATGTTATTATGGGTTTTAACCGAAGACTCACGTAGTCTGTTGCTAGTAAAAATCTACTCAATTTAATAGCGTAAAGATAGTTGAGGCGATTGAATATTCTGTTGATCGAGACAATGCATTTTTTCAAGTAACATGGCGATACTATTGGTTTAAGGAAACATTTTATATTCTCAATTAAATGTATAATATATTCAGTAAAATATTTTTGTTTTTTATTGGAACGAATAATTTTTTCATTTTAAGATCAATTTATTGGCTTTGAGGATAGGTATTAGTCAAAACAACGAATAATCAATCGCATCTAGCGAAAATTAAATTGATTGGAAATGGTAATTTAATTAAAATTGTGATATATTCTATTAAGTAAATAAAAATTCACTTGATGCCAAGAAAATATAACAATAAAATTACATGTTTGTTTCAAATAAATATTGTTTTGAAAATTAGCAATACAATGATTTCATTGACTCAATCATGATTTTTAATAAATTGGATTATATTTGTTTCTCAGTGATAATTAACAGTACAATTAAGCCACAATTGATTTAACTTACCGAGGGTGCAGTTTATCTCATCAGTCGCGTCCCAACAGTCGATTTTTCCATCGCATCTTCTCTCCAGAGGAAGACAGGAAGTATCGTTGCCGCACTGAAAGTGCGTTTGCAGATCGCAGGCTGAAAAAAAAATAAACGGATTGCGGATGTAAAAGAAGTTTTCGGTGTTAAAAGCCTGAAAGATTTCAACGTCGACTTGACTCAAACTCTTTTCAAAAATAAACAAACGCGTGTAAAGCAGATCAATTTTATGTCGACCGTTTTGTATACATATGACTGTGATTGAAAAGAAAAAATAAAAAAATAAAACGCAAACGGAAGCCACACAAACATTGGTAAAGTAGGAAAGCCAATAACAGAAATATATACTGCCAGGTAGTGAACTGGGCTAATGCGGCAATGCGGCTCATGCCAAAGAAAAGTTATGCGGAAGGTTTACACGTATAGCAAAGTTCTAAATTTCTAGTCTAACGTATAACGAGTTTTCTCAATATTTCACGATAGATTGATATATTTATTTCTTTTTTTCTTCCTAAGGAGGAAGCTTTGTTATCGTGAAACTTTTTCAAGATTTTCGTGTCACGACACTCAGACTGGCCCAAAACGTCTATAAAAAGTGGTTTAAAAAAAATGTCTGGATGAATGTGTGTGGCCGGGATTAAAAATTCAAACCTACGCATCTCAAGAACGGTCTTACCAGCTGAGATATAATTTGGCCCAAATTTTTGTTTGTCTATAAACACGTGTACATTTTTTTTTATTGCATTGGTTAATTAATTACTTATTCGATTTTTAATCATTAATCGATTTTTCACAATGCTTTTCCTCTACGAGAAAGTCAAAATTGATCAAAATAACCTTCCTCATAGACTTTGTGAAAAATCGAAATTAACGAGGAAGCAATGTGCAAAGTTTTACTTTGCAACTTTAAAAAAAAAAATTAATCAAGAGACAACAACTCGGGGAAAATAATAGAAATTTGTACTTACCGCAATCGTACTCGTCAGAATGATCGTAACAATTCATGTGACCGTCGCAATGTTTGACCAATGGGATGCACAGAGTATTGGAACACGTCCACTCGTCGTCCAGGCAATAATGCTCCACTTCCACACACCTGAATACAAAGCCATAGAATTTAATTGAATTATGTAGAACTATAATTTCGATATAAGATTTGATTGATGTATCGTATCTGATATTTTATTTAGATAAATTAAAATGTTTATTAGTCAAACTCAACGAATTTCAATTAAGGCACATTTCGTTAAACATAAAAACTCAATTAAACATAACATTGATATTAGATTAAACGTTCGATATTCCATATCAGCTCAGCCACCCAAAAAAAAGCACGATCAGTGAATTTTGCTCTTAATTTACATCATAAAATTATTAATTTTCGGTAGAAGACTTATTCTGTTCTGCTTAAAATATCCGCGATTTTGTTCATTCACTGGTCGACGTTTAACGTATCCAATTATTACAATTACTCGAGTTGATCCTAATATAATACAAACCTAAATGCATCAACATCCAAACGATGACACTTTTGTTTGTTAATTAGGCAGAGACCAGCGCATCCCGTGGGATCGAGTGGATCTGGGCCGGTTCTGCAAAACGGTACTTCTTCGTCGACCAACGCTACGCAAACCTCAGCATCGTAACAATCGTCACAGTGCCGCGTAGCATTGACATCCAAATGTGTGGGAAAGATCGTCGTTACCAACTCCGTTTCCGTTTGCGGATATAGAGTGGTTTCGTCCGCAAATCCGGACAGACTCTCGGTGCTGAAGAGCACACTCGTCGTAGGAAGCATCGTGGTCTCGGTCGCTTCGGCTTCGAGACCCATCGGGCTGTTGTCGAACGTGTCGTTCGAAGCTGTTGATGACACGTTCGGTGTCGAGGAGGATCTCAGGTACTGTTGAATTATCTGAAGCTTCTCCGGTTCTGCAATTAAATTGATTAATCATAAGTATCAGCTTGCAATATATAGAGGCCGTTAAACTCATATATTTAATAGCCTCTCAAATTTCATATAATCTAAAATGAAGAATAATTTTCCTACATTTCTTCTAACATGACTAAAACAAAAGGCTTCAAAGTAGAACGTTGCAAATTGCTTCCTCACAATTTTCCATCTTTGACAAAGTTTTTTTTACGAAGCTACCTCTATGAGAAAGTATATTGATCAATTTTGGCTTTGTATGTTGACACGTTATCAGTAGAAACGAATGATCACTGAACAGTAGTCGCTCGTCTTTAGCACCATGATCTCAAGATCAGGAGTTAAGTAGATCACGAGCAGAAAACCTGTTATTATACCTCGGAGCAAACGTAGAAACGTTCGGTGCCGCAATTTGCAGTAAAATTAATTGATATTTTTACCGCTTACGAGGTTGAGGCGACGCCGGAAGCCTCAGGGAAAGCCTCATCCCTTTGACGGCGTTGGCCAAGCGAATTATGAAGGCGCGCAATGCAAAAAGACGCAGGATGCACGGTTTGAGTGCTCTCTAATCCTTTTCGCCGCACTCTTCCTTCCCGCTTTCTCCTCGATCTTCCTTTATCTCTGGTCATCTTCCTTTCCTTTCTCTCTCTACCTCTCTCTCTCTCTTTCTCTCCTTCTTGTTCACTGCAACTCGTTTTTGTCGTTATCCCCGCGGCCGATGCAATATCCGAAAGACCAGTGCAGTGTGGCCGGCGTCTCTTCGAGGGCTAACCGGAGAGAAGCAGCGAATCGTAACCGACACTGCTGAAGAGATATATATACTCGTCGTTGTCTCTCACACGGCGTATACCGCGGGCTCCACACCGCAGAACAGGGCAACCCACCAGAATTTCTTTTTATCGTTGCTTCGGAGCGGAACGTGTGTCCTCATCGCGAGCAGCTTGCGGCTACTTTGCCGAGACCTTCACGCTACGTTTAACCGCAACAACGTCGATCATCGTTCATCGCCCCACCCCCCCTCCCGCCCCACGTCCCCGCGTTATTCGCGAATATTTGCCAAGAGATGTTAGAGATCTTCGAGGATTTTCTTTTTTCGTCAATTCGTCATCACGATATACCTGGCCAAAAGTTAAATATGTGGGTCGTTGCACCAATTATGAATGGGAATCCGCGGCGCCTAATTTTTTGGTAGCCTGAAAATTTGTCAGGATTTTCACTGCATTATGAAATGAAGAATCACCAAATATTGGATCCGTACAAATTTTGCTTCCTCTATTATGAAGCCAACATTGATCAACATACTTCTTCGTAGAGGTAGCTTTGTAAAAAAAAAAAAAAAGCTTTGTCAAAGATGCAAAATAATGATGAGGCAATTTGCAAGGTTCTGCTTTTCAGCCTTTCTTTTACCAATTCAATTATTTCGACGTACGGAATAGATCGAAACTTACCAAAAACAATGTAGAGGGCAATTCCGCCGATGCCCAGTAGAGCGAGAATCGCTATAAGAAGAAGTACTATCGATCTTGTGCATCCCGTACCGTCCAGCGGTCGTGCGAAGTGAAGGGTCCATCCGTGACGATTCTTCCGGAGTCGTGCAGGATGTGGGGGTGGCTCACCTCTCACGCTTCTTCGCAGATTCACACGATTCTGAGAGGAGGGTGTTTGCGTTCTTGTTGGCAGTGAGTAAGCCCTCTGGAATCAAAATCCAATGCAACCCATCAATCATATTTTCACATCCGGTACACGTGATAAATTATCGCACTTGGTTTATACGGATTAATTATTGTTTCGTCTTTGTTGTTTGTTTTTTTAATTGGACAAAATATATAAATTAGTCAAACGCACAGGAACGATTTAGTACTCGTTGTCTGTGTGTTTGTAAGCAAGTTTAATTTTAATCACATAATAACTTAATAAATTAAATCAAGATTGAAACCTTATTCTGATAAAAGATAAATTCATCCCTAACTTCTCAGCCTGGTCATCAATCATATACATCCACAGTACATGTGATTCATCATCGCAACCTGATTTAACGATTAATTTTTCTTTTCTTCAGTTTTACTTGAACATATATAAATGAGTTGAACGCATTGAAAATCGAGTTCACAGATTCAAGATCTTGTAGAAGATGTGATACAATATGTACAAAAAATAATTGTAATGCATCATTTACAGAGGAAAATAAATATTACATTCGTGATTAAAGTTATTAAGTTACGAACTGATGCTACTTCTCAAAGATATAAGTAAAAAGTACGTGTTTTTCTTGCTCTCTCTCTCTCATAGAGGAATCTTCGTTTTCACTTTAAAAAATGTGATTTAGAAAAAATGTGCATTAGCAGAGAGCTTCTTACAATTAGTAGCTTACGCACGCTGATCTCAACACTGATCAGAGAGTTTTGCTCTTAATTAAAATTATAAAATTATTCATTTTCGGTCCAAGACTTTTTTTTCCTATGTAAGATACAAGCGAGTGTGTTCATTCACTGAACCCTGTTCATATTCACTGGTCGGCGTGTCCTAAATGAATAAAGTTAAAAAAAAATAAATAAAAACATTTCTTGAGTTAAGCCCCGACCGGAAACGCCGAACTCACCTCAAGTTCCGCCATCGATAAAGCATCCTACATGGTGGTCCCCCGGTCACAGTACCTTCCTACATCCGGTCTGACGCATATACGACGGCGTCACATCCGCCAGTAAAAGCTAACTAACTCGTTTAGCGCGCTTTGCCTCCGCGAATCAACAAAACAATAGCGAAGACCAAGCTAATTTTTATCATAAGCAAAACGTGACTTGGAGCAAAAGAGCAGAACGCATTTATTGTTTCTCAGAAGAAAGTGAACGCGAGAAGTTGTCACCAATGTAATGGTCACTCTTGGTGCAAAAGCGACACAACTCGAAAATCGGAGCAGCCACGCCGGCACACACTTCCGGCTGGCTATAGATACACATTTCCACTTCCGATCGTCACGCTTCGTCGCCTCGGTCTTCTAGTCCCCCCCGCGAATGCTGCCAGAGCGACGGAAACAGATACGCACTGTGGCTAATTCGGTGCACCACCCAACTACTGCGTATCCTGGTGGTAGCATCGAACCATGAGTCGCTATAAAATTCGCGCCACTTGCATTCAACAATATTTAATGGAGTGGTGAGGTTCGCTGATTTTACCCAAGAAAACATGTTTCGTATTGTTTGATAGGTAAGACAAATTTTATAAGGAGCATTCCGTGCCAATTTGACCTGACTAAAGCCCTCGTATTTCTTAATTTTTTTGATCCTCCGAGTATGTTATAAAGTCACTCAAAAAATAATCCAACATTTTTTCAGATTTTTAAAAAAAAGAAAGAAAAAAGATTGTGACAATAATGATCAAAAGTGTCGATTCGAGACGGTAGGCAATAATCGATTTTTTTTTTTTAATTTACGACATAAATATTTTGAAAAAAAATAAAATTATTGGGACTATTCCCATTGTGTCCACTACTTTTTTCTAGGTAGTACAACCAAATGAAACAAACATTCGTTGCGAATTATAGGGATAAAGTTCTGGATCACATTAATACATTTTTTAACAAAATGTGTGCTTTATATAAATATTTATAGGTTTTATTTTTTCGTTAATTTTTCTTTTAACGGAACTTTTTCGAAATTTCAAAAAAATCTGAGAACAAGGATCCAAATTAGAGCTTTGCACATTGCTTCCTCATGATCTTTGAATATTTAATTGTTCCAATTAATTGTATGAGAACTATATTATTTAATGAACTTCAAATTACAATAATTAAGTGATAAACTCGTTAAGGTCTAAGTGAAAAAAAAAAATCTTAATTGCCTGACACTTTACTAAATCAAAATATTTTTTTTAAATATCACTTTCGAAAAATTCATCGTTAAACAGTTTTTACACTCAAATAAAAAAGACAAAAATGTATTGTTATTCGAAAAACTTGCTTTTTCTATTCGAAAAAATGTTGCTAGAATTTTTAGTTCAAAATTGGCAGAATTTGATCAAGAATATATATATTACCAACGTGGTAAATATGGTACATTGGACATCAAAGGGTTAATTAAGAATGTTTAGTCCGCACGCAAACCAGTTTGATACGATTTAGAGGGAAAAAAATGTCTGTTGTGATATACAATCGTAGTACAGAGGACTGTAGCAGTTTGGTGAGCACACTGGACAGAGGCCGCACGCCGGCTAAGAACTACTTCGCAACTCTGGATTTACCCCTAACTCAGAGTTCGCAGGCTTCGACGAGCGTGCGGCCACGCGGATTTGGCACAGTTTCAGAGACACGTTTCTCTGTGTGCACGGCTGGCTATCGCTTTACTACTACTGCTGCTGCTGCTGTTGCTGCTGCTGCTGCTGCTGCTGCTGGACAGGCGTCTGGCTCGTGCCTCTCTGTCGGTGACATAATACAGATTATAGCAGCTGTATAGTATATGCATACAGCATTAAATTAGAAGCCGGAGTCGATGCGTTGACAGTCGTTATTACGAGCCCTCTATTCACTCTATACAAGATTCACGGAGTCTTGAATCAAGGCGCGGTATAAGGGTCGAGTTTTTGAACGTAAGTTCCAACATAACGTTAAACCTGGAATTTAAGATGATCTTAAAATTGAACTTTCAACTTAAAATGACCTTAATATCGAACATTGAACGTAAGATTATCGTAAAATCAAACTTCGTACTTAAGATTATTTTAAGATCGAACTAAAGTTCGAACTTACGTCCCAAAAATACGACCCTATCTGAGCTTATGACCCTAACTATAAGGCGAAAAATTGGGTCCTTAGTACCGGGTTTAAAATAATGGTGGAAACATTTTTGTACGAAGCAAATATTTTTTTTATGCCGATAATAAATCTGGGTGTCTTGCGTAAACAAGTCTTCTTCTATGAGGAAGCGAAAATTGGTAAATAAGCTTCCTCATAGCGGTTGCTTTGTGAAAAATCGAAATTAATGAGGAAGCGATGTGCAAAGTTGTGCCCCTTCCAACTTCTTTTTCTTTCTTTTGTGGCAAGATATTTTTTTAACGAAACAGTCTTTGTTGTGCCGGAAATATTTATTTGGCCTCGTTTTCGTCGTTTAAAATGTTATTCATGGACGGAACGTTGTTCAAAATTGTCAGATCCACGTGGTTTCGCACCGGTGATTTCCGAGGCCTCTTTGTTTATATTATACTATATCTTTCTCTGTATCTGAAAGTTGAGTTTACATGTGTTTCACCACCTCGAAGTGTTCCTGTTTCCGTTCTATTTCTAAGATGATCGCCGGCGACCCGAGGCGAACCGCTTGGACGACTCTTTGACAGCGAAGAACAAGACGACGAAGAAGAAGAAGAAGAAGAAGAGACGTACGAGTTGGAGACCGGAGGGTGTGCAACATGGATGCTCGTACGTGCTGGGTATAATTAAGCATGGGAGAGGAACCTAAAACCCCTCTATCGTACACTAGTCGCAATCTTGTCGTCTTCCTCTGTCGTATTTTCCTTCTCTGTCAAGTTAGAGTCTCGATCCAACGTCTCTTCGGAGTAGAGCCAAATCTCCAGACATCAAAGAGGAACTCGTGATCGCTCAGAGGCTATTTGCAAGTCTGGGAAGAGGACGCGCGACTATGTAGTCTCCCGTCTGTATGTATACCAATTTGAGTTTTGCTCCCTTGATCGGTGAAATCGTCTAATTTACTTTGTCAAGTGTACGATTGTTCGACGAACATTCCACATCTTCGATATGGTTTCTAATTAATTCGTTATCGCAAATAGAGGCACAGAGTATGATTACAAAGTGGCTACTTTTTAAAAATCATAAGTACAGAAATCTAAAAAAATCATATAAATAGTGAGAAATTTTAAGAAGCCCTAGAGATTATGGAAAATTCTTGAAATTTTGCGAAATCTTGAGAAATCACGCGAAATCTCAAGACATTACGGTCACTCTTCACCAAAAGACGGCCACTAAATGTGGAAAGTAGGTGAAAAAAAAATTGGAAAAAAATTCTTCGCGACGACGACTGCAGACGATTTTCAGTGATTTCAATTCATTTTAACCGATATTACGCGATTTCGCTTATGACTTTCTAGGTGTTGGTTTAATGAATCCAAGAGTAGATAGTCCTTCGGTCGAGACGTTACCGCATCTCATGATTTTTTTTTTTTTTTAAATCATTCATTAATTCATACATCCACTATCTAACGATAATATTTTTTAAATTTATTACAAAATCTAATTTAAATTCAAATGAGTTTCCAAAACCGCGATAATTTATCATCAAATCATCATTAAAATAATGCATTTAATTTTCATACCTGAAAGGGGCTCTGTTCTTTAACATCCGTCACAAATACCGGCACATCATTGTAATGCCAGTGATCCTGGGAGTAGATAGAGTTGACCTTCATACCGTTGTTTCGATTTTTCAGTGGTGTTATAAGTGTCCTATCGTCGGTAAGTTCAACAGGAACGAGCCGTACGTCAGTGTCGTTTTTGTCGTAATTGAGAGGTTTCGGTACATTCGCAGGGCACGAGACATTCGTGTTATTGGATATGGAAAAAATGGAATTTCCTCTTCCGTCTGACAGTGGTGTTACTTGGCTGGAGCGCTGAGAATTAAAGCTCGGGAGTTTGCCGTCGGGTAGAGCAAAAATGGGCTCAAGGCCGAGTCTTGCCTTCTCTTCACGTCCAATGAATTCATTATTCTCAGACGTTTGAACACGTCCGGAGGACACATCAACCGGAAACATCGTTGAATCTTCGTGCATCATCGAATCGCCAATCGAATCAGCCGACAGAAGCTCGCGTATTCCGCCACCATTTGTCTTACTCTTGCAGTGTTTGCAGTCTTTCTTTCTGCGTCTCCTTCCACCAGGTTTATCGACTACCGGACTAGTAGCCATCATGATCATCTCGTCGCCCTCGACCTTGGACAATCCAACCGAAGACTCGTACAACGACGAAAGATTGTCGTTTTGTAAACGTCCATTCCTTTCTCTATTAGTCACGCGTACGGAAAAACGACTAGCATTTTTCGCAGCATCGATTCCTCTGACTTGGCCGGACAGTGGAAGCGTCAGATTTCTGTGAAAATTACTGGTACCCTCGGGTTCATTCGAAGACAACGAGTTTGGCTCGTTTGTTGACGGAAAGTTTCGTACATTATTGCTATTGTTCCTTTGGTCTGTTTTCGACCAGTTCAACGACTCCAATTCGTTGCAGTGACTATTGTTGTTGGCAGAATTTGTCCTAGGAAGACTGAATTGAACTGGAATGGAATTATCCAGAGCTGACACTACAATGTCCTCGTAGACATGAGCTTCCGGTTCAGCTCGGAAGGGACGAACCACTGTTGGATTAACTCCTTGGGCTGTGGATAACGACCTCGTGTTCTCGATTATCGTCGGGGAAGATTGCACCAAGTATTGCCGATTTAACGACCGCGTGACGACCGGCTCCTCCTCGTAACCCTGGTTCTCCATCTGGAATGCGAATGTTTCCGGTTAATAAGTGCGATACATGAAAGAGACGATTCATCGTTGGAATCGTGGGGTTTCTTAGAATTAATGTATTCAGTAAAGTTGATTAATGCGAATGTTGGCTGAGAAATATAAAGACGAGATTAAGAGACGCGATTTAGCGGCTCAACGTTATGTATATGGGGCATTTCAAGTCAACTCACTTGGTCGTCGGCCTGACCCATCGAAATCACTTACTTAGAAAGCTCAGATTAAAATTGAAAAAAAACCTCTTATCAAATTATATCTTGCACCTTATTGCCACCTAGTTCTTCTGCATACTTCTTCATAACAGGTCAGTGAATATAGCAAAAAAAAAAAAAATCAGTTCAATAGAGGATGTCCCTTACACCTGGATTAAAAGAAACAAAAAACTATAATCAAATTTCACGGTCTGGAAATTTCGTACTTTTCACGAAGAAATATAGTATTTCAATATCCCAAAACTACAAAAAAAAATTGTTGGAAAATTATTGGAATTATTGTGGAATGTCTCGTATCTCAATAAAATGTCCCAGATCGTTGTGACGAGTTTATCCCCAACAGGCAACATCCGACGATAAATCATCGCGGATTATGTGGAATCTCGAGACGACACATTCGCGCTGTAAGTTCGACCAAGCGGTCTATTTAAAGAGTTTTTATTTCCACACCGTCGGTAAAATGTCTTATGTTATTGAAGGCTAAACGCAACCTTTTACCATCTCGGATAGCTTATTTTCAATATTCCGTTTCATTTTTTTTATATACTTATATCGACTAAGTGGAGTTGAATTAAGTACCTCAAACTCATCTTGCAGCATCTTGTTGATTCTCTAGTGTTCGAAAGAACTCTTCGACTCATTGAAGGTATATCGATGAGGAAAAAAAAAAGATTGTCTATAAAATTAATTGCGCAGCGTTGCCTCATTGATTCTCATTCGATTTTTTTCTTTGTAATCATCGCTTCGACTAAGTTTTCTTAGGATGCTTTGGCATTGAGCACTTTACACAATCATTCAAGACCGTCAACTTTTTTAGAATAACCACGAAGGCGTTTCACACGTCATCGCTTCACCCTTTCTATCTTTAGTATTTTTTTTTTTTTTTAATATAGAAACATGCAATCACTTTATTTACACAATTAACACCAACTAACGTCACCCAATCACGTCTGTATTGCAAATAATTATATAATTACACTAAAAATAATAACTTTTACAATTTTACAAATTATTATTATTATTATTATTGCTTCAATGTTATTTGATATAATTTAGTTAAATTGCTGATAAATTTTTTAAAATCATATAAATTAATAAAATAAAATCGCGTGATATGACGAATACTGACTTTTAATTGATAATAAAAATGTTGATTTTAGTCTCGCGAATTATATAGCGTTGTCCAAGTGAAATAACCGGCCCGACACTCGCGACTGGCGAACGACTACTATCATTCTAAGCTTAGCCGAGTGGTCGTTTGTCGTGTTGATGCCGGGACGGTGAACGCGCGCTGGGCTAATCTTTGAGTATGCCAACACATAAGTGGAGGCTCCTGAGTCTCCGCGGACTCGGCAAGCGTTGAGTCTCCTCGCGGCGCGCGGACAACGAATGGACGAAGAGGAGCGGTGGCGGCGTCGTCGTCGAGTGGAAATCTCCTCGTACGCACTATGCGTGATGGGCCTCGCAGTGTTAGCTGTGTCTAACACGGCCTGTGTATATATTATATAGCGAAAGGCAACGCTCGCGCGAGACGAGACGAGTGACGACGGGCGAATCGGGACTCGTCATCGCGCTTTTACTCGATTGATGGCCATTGCATCGCCATCACACCGCCAGCCGCAAAATAGACACAAGCGACATACCAACAGCGATGCGTCCGATCCGGCTAATAGGTATCCGGTCGTTGGCTAGCCAACCGGCAATCTTCTCCCTTTTTGATTAATCGATGTCGAACTAGACTGCACTTTGCTACTACATACTTATACGCATACATTTGTCTCCGCATAGGGGAGAACGGGGGTAATCGTGGTCACCGGGTAATACCGGTCACGTTAAAATTGACGCACTATCTCGAAAATTCGGTAAATGGAGACATTTTTATATGAATCTATATGGGGCATTCCAAGTCAATTCACGTGGTCATTGACCTTTTTTAACATTCAAACAAAATATATAAATTATTCTTGGTCCACTCTCGAAGTACGATGGAAATACTTGTTTTTAGTCCTAGAATTTAATGGAAAAAATTTACGAATTTTAAAAAATTTCGATTTTACGAATTTACCAAACCTTCCACGTAACTCACCCACAAAATTTATAGGGATTGTACTAAATGTACCACCAACGAGAAGTTTAATGAAATTTCTATAAGATAGTTAATTTATTTTTACTAAAAAATTATGGAAGAACATTATTTTACAGGGTAAAATAATTTTAATAAAAAACAAGTGATAAAAAAACTGAAAAAAGATCTCTTTTTGAACGAAGATCAACAAAAAAAAAATCGTCAACTGAATCCGACATTGTCAGGCCGATGACCACGTGAATTGAGTTGGAATGCCCCTTATATACATTCAATTAATCACATGAGAATAAAAACGTGTTTGTAGATATTTTGTAAACCTAAAAAAGCATAAATTATTATCTATTAAAGTATCTAATTTGAGTTTAAAAATTCGTGTTTCTTAATTGGAACAAAAAATTTAAGAAGTTAATGAAAACAAGTTTCTGCAAAAAAAAAACTAAAAAAAAAATTAAAAAAAAATTAAAAATTTACTTATTTAAAAAATAGCATAAAATAAAATCGGAGAATGTTACAAAAAATGTTGTTGGAAATTACGTTGAAAATCCAAAATTTGATGTTCTTATGATTTTTTTTGTGCAAGCCGTAGTACTGGCGTTAAAAAAATAAGCAATGATTATATTCAGAAATTTTTGACAGCTGGAATATGCAATAAAAAAATCTGAAAAAATTCCTACGTTTTTTCATCAACCAGACCAACATCCTGAATAAATTTGAGGACATTTCGTTGACATGAAAAATTGACTATATTTCGAATTTGGCTTAAATCAATTTTTTCGTATATGTTTTAACACAGGCATGTTTAATGCCGCCGATTATAACTAGATAAAAATAGGTCACTGTCGTCGTGAATAAAAAGAAAGCGAATAATGTGTGTCGAGTGTGTGAAAACGACGTGAGTCGACGGAAATAGAGGGATACGCGTGATAGCGCCCCCTTTTTCTTTCTACGCCCGCAGGCGGGGTATAAAACTGTTTTATTAGGTATCCGGGAAATAAGCGAGGGCTCATTCGAATCAAAGAGGGATCTTTGTATTAGACGGTGCACACATAATCAGCCTACGTTTCCTGCACACCATGTAAGAAAGCGTTATATAGTCGTCTGTATAAGCTGTAAAAGTCGCGTTAACACAAATTGCTGTTGCGACGAAGAAAGAAACACTCTACAGCATATATAGAACAGCCAATACAAGACGCGTAAGTATGTATTATATAGCAGAGACGTATTGCGGCGCACAGCAGTTAAGATAGAGAGAGAGAGAGAAAGAGATTCGATGCGGGTATTATCAAAAGTAGATCAGCCGGCGTGATATATCAAGAAGCACACAAGGGAAATGAGAATGGTCTTGCAGTTCTGCTCATGGTGGAATATACAACGAATTCGCCTTACAACGAACCAGTGACGGTTTCATCTATTAATTCACAAATACGCAGTACACTCTCACATACTTGTCTGGCATTTATGTATGACGATATAATTTTTGTTTTATATGCTTCATTAAAAAAGAGCATAGCTTTTATTGATGCCACGACAATATTCTGAGTTAAGTATATATACTTTCGTTGTATAAATCATTTGTCTGAATTCACGGTTTATTTTAATTACAATTGTCGAACTTACGGCAAAAAAAACAGCTGCAATGTAAAACGTTGCAAATTGATTTCTCATTAGGTTGTATCTTTGACAATGTGAAAATTTTTTTTTTTTTTTACAAAATTAAGTTTATAAAATTCCATTAAATAGACAAGAGTGTTGTACCCGCTATATTTGTGTATGGGGCATTTCACGTCAATTCACTTGGCCATCGGCCTGATCCTCTCGGATTCAGTTGACGAATATTTTTTTTTGCATATTTTAGTCGAGAAAAAAATGATTTTTTTTTTCAGATTCTTATCACTTGTTTTATCCGTTAAAATAATTTTTATCCATGACTTTTGAGTAAAAATTCATTTCGAGCAGGTTTAAAATTCTGAAATTTTGTCCATAAAATCTAGGACTAAAAACACGTATTTACGGGGTTCGCTATTTTTTTTTTTTTTTTTAATTTAAGAAAAAACATTTTTTCCATATTTTCAAACTTGAAAATTTCAATAATGGTTTCTTGTAGGAAAAGAAATAAAACATGTCATGGAAAGAAAAAAAAAATTTCCCATACTTTGAGAGTAAAACGCTGAAAATTTATTCAATAATTAAAATAAAATTGTAAAAAGCTATTTCAATTAGAACAAAAATTAGGGTTTCTTCTTTCATGAAAAAAAAAATTTATTCTCGGTCCACTCTACGATGGAAATACTTGTTCTTAGTTCTCCAGATTTTATGGAAAAAGAATTCAGAATTTTTAAACTGCTCGAAATTTATTTTCACCTAAGAATTATGGAAAAAAAAATTGTTTTCCAGGGTAAAACAAGTGATAAAAATTTGGAAATGAAAAATCCTCTTTTTCCAACCAAAACATGTAAAAAAAAAAAAAAAAAAAAATCGTCAATTTAATCCGAGAGGGTCAGACCGATGACCAAGTGAATTAACTTGGAATGCCCCACATATATTTAATGCAACACTATACAGATAATTCCTTTTTATTTTCCTTTTATTACTGTACTAAGAAAAGTGTAGTGTAATACCGGATGTGGAATTTGCCGAGGTGAAATAATTCACAGGCAGCCCCTTGCGGCTATATTCGTATCGTGAATACATATACATATATATAGTCTCCTCGAAAAGCAATAATGCTTGCACAATAACGAAAGTCTACATATATTTCCCGAGCATCGGACAGCAGAGTAAGCGCGTACTAATAATGAATGGTGCTAATAATCCAACGTGCGAATCAAAGTATTGTCGCCACACTATCGTTGTGCTTATTTCTAACCGCCCATCCGCTCTCCCAGCGTGCTGCTGCTGCTGCTGCTGCTGCAGCCGCGTTGAAAGTATAATAGCCCGTTGAAGTCGCACACCGCTGGTATGTAATTGCGATATAATAGATTGGGGACTAGTGGCTTGTTTGCGGACAGAACCCTGTCGCACTCGACGCCCTCGCAGCAACGAGACACTATATATACTATTGGAACCACATGTATCACACGTGTGTATAACGAATTCTCTAAAATTGCATACTGAGCGTGTATATTAGTGGTCGTAAAAGTCTATATACAGACTATATTACACATGTTACTCCATTTCTGTTGAGTGGGTGCGCAAATATTAAAGCACTCGAGCGTGCTGTAGATCAGAGTAACCACGTGTATTTCAGTTTCCACACGACGCTTTCTTTCGCGGACATGCATTCATGCGATTAACACAAAATCTTAGGGATCTATCGCTTGATAATAATAATATGGAATCATGTATTAGCGCTCCGGGCACCACATTGATGTAGGGGGAAAAAAATTAAATTTGATCGACATTCTTTAGATCTGAGGAGATATATAGATACTGCAGGTGTGGTACACGAGATTAGTATAAAGAACATATTCGATCAATGATAATTCGTCTAATTTATATAGTTCATTTAAATTACATTGAAACATCAGGACAATTGACGTGTAAAACTCGTTTTTAGTTCAATAGCGAATTCAACGAATAATCATAACTTAAGTGGAGGGTGAAATTTAGTCAGGTGAATTTTACAAGGATATTCAATGGGGTAATTCTTAAAATGGGGTCTAGAAATAATGTCATGGTGTTGCCCGTCAAATCGGTTCCAAAAAAAAATACTCTAATTTTTTCAGATTTTTAATTTAATTTTACTGATTATTTATGTAATTTTCGTACTAACATATTGTATTGTTAACAATATTAGCAGTCTTTTCGATTTTCTTTTTTTCAGACAATTTTCGTGTCTCAAATTACTCAAGTCTTAATAAAATCAATCATTTGATTAAGAATTCATGTACAGCATCCTCAATAGTGATAATAATAATAATAATAAATATATTAATGATTGCAGGCATCTCTCATTGATCTGGATTAAATATTTTGCTCGACATTCGCTCGTGATAATTTGTGGGCATGTAACTATGTATCGAAAATAAATAAGCAAACAAATTATTTATGAGCAATTTGAAGCAACACTAAAAATGGGCTGTCAAAGTGTATACGTGGAACCCAACATAATATGTCTCGTGCATTAACGATGCTCTTAGGCAATAAAAATGTTACGTTTGAGCTGCTGACGACATTCGTTGTAATTAAAGTCAGAATTTTTTTGCGCGATCACACGCGCGTAAAGTTTAAGAGTTCTAATAGGTGAAACCCTTGCCGACTAGCATTCGCACGGTTTTACCAGCGGTCGACGTTGTTCTCCGCTGCACGTACGACATTTTCACGATAGCCGATACGATGCGCTCGTTCATCCTCTCATTCCTCGATGCAACTCTCTTTATCACCATCGTAATGGATCAATTGTGAACGGGCGATCATGCGGGCCGCGTACTTCGTTGCTACCAATAAGATCTACGATTCATTAAGGTCTTATATTGCACAATATCAACCGTCTATTTCACATTGGAGCGCATTAAGGGTGAGAATTGAAGACGAAAATATAGACATCATATCACTTTTAATGGCTTGAAATTTTTTTTGTTCATTCATTCACAAATTATTAAATTTATTATTATTATTATTATTATTATTATTATTTTAATTATATTTTTACATTAAATGTCCGACCGGCTCCGACTCACCTACAGGACGGGCGGGTTAATAAAAATCATTCTGCCTGACTTTTATTATTATTATTATTACACATGTATTTTTGTTAATTGCATTTTCCTTTTACTGTTAAACTCTTAAAATTCAATTGAATAAAAAAAGAAAAAATTTGGCATATTAAATAATTATGTAAGATTTTGTGGTTTGAACTGATGTTAATCACTGATAACGAGCGAAGAGGCTAATTGTAAGCATAATCTATAAGGGAATTGCGAATCAATGATAGCTATTCAATGAAGGTTCAATGAGAAATTCATTACTGCCATTCATTGTATAGCATTGGCAAACCGCCGCTGGCCATGGAATATATGTATATATTGATCTGCATGACTGCGCTTCTTATCACCGGTAATACCGGAACCCCCGCAGTATTAATAGGGAATAAACAGAGGGCGCGTGGTTATTAATGAGGAGTATAACGTATGTAACGCTGGCTCGCGCGCTGCCGTCAATGAGATTGAGACACAAAACGATGAGCCGAATCTTATAGTAACCCTCTTAGCGTTTAGTAGATCTACAATTGCGCTCAATTGATATCGTCCCACCAATAAACATACTTTCCAGGCCACTTTATACAGTTTACGACTTCAGAGTCGATGATTAATTCGACATACTTTTGAATGTAATAATATAATCGACATACTTTTTTTTCTGTTTACGAAGTTACAACAGCATAAAACGCTCTCAGAACGGTGAGAGAAACGATAATAATAATAATAATGAATTTGTTAATTTTTGCTGTTGCTATAAGCTTCTATTTCTTAGCAAGCCTTTTTATATAAACTTTTTGTATATTACATATATATATATACAATAAATCTGTTAAAAAAAAAATTATGGCTTAACTAATTTTAAATCATTTTATTTATTTATTTAACAAAAAAATCTTTTTTTTATTTACTATTTATCTTTGTGAAACGGTTGAGCTTTGATACTTAAACTATAAATATGTTTTCGTAAATAGGTTTAAAATTACATATAATCAGTTTTGGGATTAGTGAATGAATAATTTCATTGGACAGCTTTTGAAAAAATCTCGAAAATGTTAATTTAAAAAAAAAGAAATACAATTCTTTGAAAAAAATTGCGATGTTCGTAAAATAAAAAATATACTTCTATTGTAAAATCCAGAAATGTAGACAGTTCTACTACGCAGATAGTTATAGTCACCTCAGATCTGTCCGTTATTTGCACCTTATCGTCGTGGTGAATTTAGAAAAAAACATTGTCACCTCGTAGAAAGATCTGCATAGTTCAGCCAACCATAAATTTTCTCTCAGTGCTTCCTTAAACCACAATTGTCCTATTTTCAAAGCTACGCAAAAACTTATAATAAAGCTCAGAAACATTCAGCTATAAAATCATTCTACATTTCCCATGAAAATATTATATCGCTAAACCAGTTTGCGGTGAATTAGGCTGCACCACCAGCAGCAGCGGCAGTAGCAGCATTTATGATGAAAAATCGCTCGAGAAATAGTTGTGACTCATGGTATATGAAGTGCAACTGAATACCGAGCTCGCTACTAGCTTTTTTAACGACAGGAACAAAAAATCGAAGGGACAGTTAACGTCCGGCTGTACGAGAATCGAGCGACTAATTAACGAGAATACAGTACATACTGTATCGACAGCAAAGTAACAGCTAATTGCTTCGGCAAAGAAGAAATCGTGCGATATATCCTAAGGCGCTTTATGACTTCAGTACATACGCGGGATTCCATGGCAATTCTCCAACCTTCGATTCTATAAACTTTTAGATGTGCTCGTAGACAAGTGAGTGGCTGCGATCGATAAATTCCTTGTTGTCCTTAAGGAATGGAGGGTTATTTATATTGACGAAACTTCAAAAGGAGAAGATCTCTCTCACACTCACACTCTCTCTACTCTTTCAGCCACTCAAAAATAAATCCCAATGACGTTTCGGTCCTTTGCGTGGTACCCTCTTCAGACGTAATTTCCTAAACAATGACTATCGAAAAAGGTTGCTAAAAAACTTTGCACATTATTACGAAAATTAATTATTACAATTGTTTAGCTCGATAGCTAAAAATTTGCGGCAGCTATACGGCGTACAGACATTTCTCGAAAATTGCAAAGTTAAATAAAATCTCAAGATATTTTTGATTTAAAAAAAAAAAATCAGAAACAAACTTGCCTAACTTGCTTCACGTGTTTGCCAAATTTTAGCCCGACTAGTAAGACCGTTCTTGAGACATATAGATTTGAATTTTGACTGCCGCACGCACGCACGCATATTCATCCAGACATTTTTTCCTAATCCACTTTTCTCGACGTTTTGGATCATATTGAGTTTTCTGACATGAAAATCTGGAACTAGTACATTTCGATACTAGTGTTACATTTTTTTTCAGAAAACGTTTTTCGCACGATTATCGAACCAAATTTTATTTTACAAACTGTGAAAAGCGACCATTTTTGCCCTGAGTGAGATAAAAAAAAATGTTCACAAAGCCAAAGCTTCCTCCATGAGGAAGAAAAAATGATTCCCATAAAAGAGGTCCCATATTGGGAAATAGTGAATTTTCATGGAATCCCTCATTATGCCATGCATCTAAAAGTGTATACCTGTTAAACGGTATATATAATAAATGATATAATAAGAGGAGTAGGACAGTGCGGACAGGGACAACGAGTTAAAGAAATATGTTCGAACGAGTTTGTGTTAAGTATTCACAAGAAATCCTTGGGTTCATTGGATGCGTAAATAATTCAGATGCGCTGCTGTGTCTTGATGCCCGAAGCGCGTGTGTCTCGTTTCGCTTGAGACTTGGCATCTCATCTCATTTTCATGCTCAGCTGTACGGACAAATATACATATATAGTCGAGTATATAGGAGTGCCTCAGTCTTCTTCACAGTGGAATTAAGGCTCTGATTGGCGAGCATCGCCATGATTGTTCCAATTATCGCGACTTGACTCCTCGATTGATCCCGAGCGACCATATACTGACGTCATCGAAGCAAACGCTCTTTCACCGGGCTTTCGCAGTGCGTACACGCACATATACTTATATATATATTCGAGTTGAAACAAAAAAAAATTGCTTGCGTGCGACCACTTGAATGCTCAGAAGTGATTAATTCTACGATTACGCGAAAGATATTTATTGAGATTTCGATCGCACGTTTTGCAGCTTTGGGGAAATTAACTGACTACTGTATACACATATAGATTGAAAGCATTATGATGATTTTTTTTTTTTTTTTTTTTCAACGATACGAACTTTATCGGATAAAAATAGTTCAACAGGAATTGTAATTAATTATTAGGGTGCTTCTTTGGGATGATGAGAATTTCACAATTAAAAGGCATGTCTGAATGGGTTTAAAATAGTCATACTGTCGCGGCGAATAATTAAAACGGGAATATTGTGAATTAGTAATGGGAGACAGAAATCTGGTAAAATTGTGATAAAATTAAAACCGGAGAAAATGAGAAAAGTCAAAGGCGAGATGTCTGCTAAAAGCTGAATATAAGCTGTGTGTTCAAATTAAAAGCATCTTCTAAATTAGTAAGAATCACGGAGATAACCATTTGCTACCATAGTCAATCGTTTAAATATTGCAGCAGTACATTTAATTTCTTCAATAAACTAAGTAAAACAGCTAGTCGAGCATTTGTTTATATATGTACTTTCCGGATTTCATTGTCTAAATATAGTCGCGTAAATTTGAGAGTTTACATTAGTACACAATTTGTTTTAAGTGTACTTTTTCATTGCTATCACAGCATAAGTAAAAAAAAACAGGTTGGAAAGTCGAACCTCGCACATTACTTCCTGTTTTTTTTTGGTCCGTCGAAATCTAAAGATCTTCGCGACGGAAATTCTAGAGACCGAAGAATACACAGAACACGAACCCTTTCGAAAATTTATTATGTTTCTTATAGTAAAAAATCAATCTTCTTTGTCTAAAAAATCACGCATATTATCGTTAGCTATTTCCGTTGGGGGGTAATAATCATCTTATTTTTTTTTCTTCTTCCGACTCCTTCCCGGAAGACGCAAGAGGGACGCGAGGGCGTGTGCATTATACATTCCACGTAGAGAACGCTTTCGCGGATACACATTCGAGAGGCCGACCGTGCACTGCTAGTCGGGTGAACTACGTGATTCCGTTGGGCGAATTCTCCAGCTCCGTTGTTTTCTCGCTCAAGTGAAATGAGTACAAGAGAGGCAACAGATTTTTTTTTTTTTCTTTTTTTTTTCAGGAGGCACAGAAAGAGAGATAGAGTAGACCGCTAGTTTATGGGAGCGATCTCGTCCGCTTTTACCGTTGCTCTTTGGTTGCGTTTAGCATAGCTACGAGAAGAGACAGCTTGGACAAGAGCAGAAGAGGATCTTTCATTTTTTTTTTTTTTTTTTTTTCGCAAAGATCATCTCTGTCGTCACGACGAAAGAGGCAGAGTCTTCAGAGTCTTCAGTCTTCAATCTTGGCGAGAACATGCCGTAAACGCATGTAACCCGACGGAAAAGTAAGCTTGACGGCCGCGGGGGGAAGAGATGTGTTATGTATATACAGGGTGTCCCGCAACTATGTGATATGATATTTATATATTTGAATAGGGGAGATCGCGCTGAACAAAAAAGTCTTGGGTCAAAATTTTCTACGACCAAAATTGACCAAGTTATTAGCAGTTACAGTTAGCCAATCACAGACCGTTAGTGTCCGCCCGGAAACTCGAATTCCGCGCGGACACTGACGGTCGAAAACGTCGAAAAAGGAGTTGTCAACAATTACTGTCCGCCTGCAAACTCGAATTCGGCTCGGACACTGAGGTCGAAAACGGTGGAAAAGGCGTTTTCATCCGTTAGTGTCCACCCGGGAATTTGAATACCGCTCGGACACCGACGGTCGAAAACGCCTAAAAACACATTTTCAATCGTTAGTGACTGCGCGGAATTCGAGTCTGCGGGCGAACACTAACTGTTGAAAAAGCCTTGCTTTTTTTTTGGTGAAAAAAAATGTATTTTCTTGAGTTGATTTCGATTGTGTCGTCAGATTTTATTTTCACGCAGGTGCGGGACCGAAAATGGCCGAAAGTCAATCGGCGAACTTTTGAATCGACTCATTTTCTAGGCTTTCCAAAGTGTTATTGGAAAATCTGCGTCGACCACCGTGTTCAGGAGATCGAAAAACTAGAATCCACGAGCTCATCATTTTCCGTTTTTGATACCGTATAATCAGCCTAGGCGTTTTCGGCCGTCAGTGTCCGCGCGGAATTCGTGTTTGCGGGCGGACACTAACGGTCTGTGATTGGCTAATTCTAATTGCTAATAACTTGGTCAATTTTGGTCGTAGAAAATTTTGACCGCACACTTTTTTGTTCAGCGCGATCTCCCCTATTCGAATATATGAATATCATCACATAGTTGCGAGACACCCTGTATATGGTTACGTATGGGGGCCTTCTCTCCTTCGTGTTTCGGGGAATAGATAGGCCAATTCCACCTCTCGAACCCGGCTTAATTACGGTACGCGTGCTATGTAATTACCCTTTCGCCGAGCGTATACACCGGGCTCTTGGTAGCTTCAAACACGGTGCCAACAGCAGCTACGCCTATCCTATTTACAAATAGACTGTTTAATGGATGTTACATGTACCTGACAACAATCTGGAATTGTCTACAAAGAGATATATATGTTGAGTTGCCTCAAACAAACGTGATTGCCACCGTAAAAAAAGAAACAAAATTAATGTTCTGCAAAAAAAAAACCCCCGACTGACAGAATGTTCATCTACAAAATTATATATAACCAGAGGGACTACGCCTCGTTCCACGAAAATTGTAAATTTTCCTTTCCGAGTTTTGAAATCTTTATAAATTTCTTCTATTCTTCAGAGGGAGTCCATGGGGGTTCATGGGAAGAAAAATAAGGCCCTCGGTGGGGGGAATTTAGAAAAATAAGGCCCTGCCAGGGGTTCTCATAGAGATTTAAAAAAATTAGGCCCTAGGAGGGTGTCTTCATGGGGACTTAGAAAAATAAGGCCAAGTGGGTCCCATAGAGTTTAAGAAAAATCAGGCCCTGGGACGGGACCTTATGGGGATTTAGAAAAATCAGGCTCTGGATGGGGGTCTCATGGGGGACCGGGAATTCTGGGTAACCCTTGATTCCAATCGATATTCGTAAAGTCTCCGCCTAGTCTTTATTCACACAGAAGATTGAATGCAGTGTTTAAAAAAAAACCAAAACTGGGCTATTGTGAAAAAGAGTAAAATTGCCCACCGAGTCTACTCAGCTGTCAATATTACATTTTCTTACATTTCTTCAGAATGTGCAGTCGAACCATTCTATATAACCGGTAATAGCAAACACAAACCAACATTAAAAAAAAAAAAAAAAAACCATTAGCAAAAGAAAAATAAATGACAACGTTCCAACCGATGAAGGCCAGAAAGAAGAGATAATTTACGATGTTTCCTGTGTCTCGTGCAAGAATGCGCATAGCCCGCGCCTCGATACCCATCCGATAAATACAATATTCTTGCCAATCTCGTGATCACGAAAGATCAACGCGAGATGAAAAGTGAATTCTTTGACTTTGAGCTGTATCGACGTCGGCGTTCGGTATACACTAGAGGAACGAAGGATCTCGAGTCATACGTGCTTGTATCAAATACTTACCAGCGATGATCACACATCGATGCATGTTTTCAAGGATCGAGCGCTACCATATCGTTGAGCCATCACGAGAACCGCATAGCAGGCCTCAAGAATTCCTCCCGCAACTTCATGACGCACCGCGCGTCTAAGGACAATCGCAAAACATGCGGACGTTCTTCGACGTGTACAGGGATAGTTACTTTTCACTGTGTTCTTTATTGATGGGCGGCGAGCCCGTTCTCTCTTACTGACAAACGCAAACCGCAAATTTCATATTCACTTGGACACAACCATGGAGTCGAGCATACGAAAACATACACAGTTAATATATTCAATGGAAATTTGTGCAGTTCATCACAAACTTTTTGTTAATTTGACACAATTTTTTGGTCAATTACTAGTTAAAAAAAAATTGCTAAAAATATTGCATTTTCATTTTGCGAAGTATTTTTTGTTATTTCAACAAAATTCAATTAAATGCCAATTAAGAATCCGAAAAACGCAAATGAAGTCTGTCGAATTAACACTACGGCGTTTTTATTACTTCGAAAGTTGACACATCGATTTTACAACAAAATAAAATGCTAATTAAATATTTTTCATGCTTCAGGTAAAGTGTCAGAAGGAGCGGAGATTTAGGATTGGACTTCAACACCAAAACTAAATTTCATACATAGAATACACACATAAAATTCAACTGCGGCCTACAAATTTTTACAAAAGTTATTGTGTAAGTCAAAACGTTTTTTTCCATAAAAAATCGATTTCTATAAAACGAAAATATTTATTAAGAGCTAAAAAAAAAGTTTGGGTAAAAATTATCTTTTCATTTGCAAGAAACAAGTCTACGTTAAAAAAGAATTCTTTAACCAAGTCTTTCAGATTAATAGTACCAATACGTGATGTGATAAAAAAATACAGTAACAAATCTCCGCCACTCTATTTGTATTCCCGTCATTACCCGGCGCTTCTTCTCCACGTAAAGAAGTATATAAAAGCGTGCGGTCTCACCGGCGAATGGAGCGTACCCCAAAGAATTGCCAGTCCCGCGAGAATCAAGATTCTTTTTTTTCCTTCCTCTTTTGTCTTATTTATTTTCTTTTTTCTTTTTTTTTATTTCGCGAACCATCCGCGCATTTATATGCGGACGCTCGGCTCGGGCACAGAGTGGCGGGCCGCGCTCGGAATCGTTTATCGTTTCAGGGTTATTGTTCGAGCCCACCCTACAATCGCTTATAGTTTATTGTTGAGCAAACATATACGCACGCGGTATACGCCCTCTCCTTCTATACGTTCCTCTCTCCGCCTCGAAGTAAATTAAAAAAAAGGGTTGCGAGCTTATAATGCACCAACAAATAATGCGACGAGTCGTATCTCCGATCGGACGGAAGTGGGAAAGGTTGCACTGACTCTAATTCCGATATTATTATAATAGTATTATTGATGATACATATATGTGGCATTCTCTCTCATTTCAGCCACTTTCACGGACTCTAACGAATATCGAATAGAAATTACAATATTTTGTAGCACTACTTCAAAGTACATAGAAACATGTTTTTTTGAAAAACCGGTTTCGAAGTTTTGTCAATTTTGCAGCCTTTTTTTTATTGTATTTTAAGTAAACAAAAAAAAATTATTCAAATGTATAGAAAAGAAAAACTTCGGTTAAATTGGTAGTGACAATTTTTTGTTTTTTTTTTTTAGAAAAGACAACAAATATTTCATAAAATAAAATTAAACGAAAATTGTTGTACTTGTCTTTTTTTCCAATACTACAAAATGACCAAAAAAATGATGTCATATTAACAAAAAGTTTACGTGTACGTTTGTGTATAGACACTTTCTATTAAAACTACACAAATTTCAATTTAATTTTTATTGCGAATTCTCTGTGAATTTTTTTAACAGTTAGAAGTCGATTTCTAATGTTTTTTAAAATTTATTTTATAACTTGAAACTTAAAAATCATAAATCGGACAACCAAAGTGTCAATACGAAAAACAAAATATGTTTTACTATTGCCGACTTGTCTTCACGTTCTGTTCATAATAAACAGTTAAATAAAATAAAGATGTGTCGTATTTACAATTTTGTTTCCCGAATTATTAGTTTCAAGTTCTATCACAAAAAAAAAGCATTTCTTAAAAGGACCAATACGAAAATATGAAAACGTTTACAGAATTCATATGATAATAGAATTTACTATGATAATATAATTTTTTCAAATATAGTCGTTATTTCGGAGATTTTTATAAAAGTACGTGTATTGACAGAGAATGCATGATATACCCATATATATCGACTGGATACACGTGTAACGTGCTTTGCAATGTATATTCCTTGCGAGTATAACTCGCATTTACTTCGAAGGCGTGTCCACTACACGCACTCGAGATCCTCGAGCATCGACGGCGTCGTTGGTGGGCCTCAAAATGGCAACTACTCAATATTCCATCATCTTTAAAAATATTTTTACGAAAAATAAAAGAAAATCTTCAACCAGACTGTGAATGAACAAGAAAAAAAAAAATTATTTCTCCGTAAGTTTCTCTATTTTCTAAAGTTCTTCAAAATTAATTGCGGCAACATATTAATGTATTGCTCAGTCAGATGCTTATCAGAGCCTGACCAGATTATACTGCGACCCTAAACCGGGCCTTTTCAAAGCCTGACCAGGTTACGATTCGGCCCTGAACCGGACCTTGTCAGAGCCTGATCAGATTATGATCCGACCCTGAACCGGGCCTTATCAGAGCCTGATCAGATTATGACCCGACCCTGAACCGGGCCTTATCAGAGGCTTACCAGGTTATGACGCGGCCCTGAACCGGGCCTTGTCAGAGCCTGATCAGGTTATGATCCGACCTTGAACCGGACCTTATCAGAGCCTGACCAGGTTATGATCTGACCTTGAGCCGGGCCTTATCAGAGCCGGAACTGATTTTCGCCAATGAACTGGCGTTACATATTTAAATTGTGAACATTTTTTTGCATGTTAAGTGCAATTTTTTTTTTTTTTTATCATGTTGCATGATTTCATATATGCAATTGCAACGGAATGCAATTTTTTTTAGCGCTTCGTGCTAAAAAAAAGTGATAAGTGAATAAGTGTCATCAATTGACTGTCTTAATTTATTTTTCGGATTTGTCAGATCTTTTATTTTATTTTTTACCCCCGCCGAGAAGAGTAAAATGTTGGATGCGCCCAAATTACACAATGCATTGTATTGCATGCATGAGAATGACGTGAGAACCGGAACTCAATTTTCTCTGGAGTGCAGAAGAATTCCGAGGTTTGCGAAGGACTGAGAATGCAATTCCGTCATGTCTGCACGCTCATCAAGTCAACTCGTCGCAATTTGCTTCACAGCGTTGCACGCCTACGCTCCATATGCTATATATAGCATTTCCTCAATTCTTCTCGCAAACTTACCGTTCATTAAATTATTTTTTTCTATACTTTCGCCAATGAAGAAAGCAAGAGAGAAACGCGGATAGTTTTTATACAGATTTTGTCAACGATAATGAGGATAGACATCAATTAATTAGTGACGATTTATCGCCACACGTGTACAAAGAGACATTTTTTGTACTTGCAAAAAAATGTTGAATATATATGGAAATTTCGAAAACAGGAGCTCATGATTTTTAGCTAAAAATACAACAACAAAAATGGCAAAAACATGACTTGAGGCAGCTTTTAAAAAAAAAGTTAGACCGTCAAAATTTTGAAAAATTCACAGTTTCATCGAGCATTAACAGTGAGAGCAAAAAAAAACTTTAAATAAAAAAAAAGCCGAAAGATCTCTTGAGCACTTCTCTAAAAAAATTGTTAGACCACCAACATTTTCCAAAAATGACTTTTTTAGCAGAAAGTACTAACATTTTCCGTTGAGAGCCGCGAAAAAAAAAACCATTTTTTTTTTCAACCACCCTAACTTATATATTAATAACACATGCTGATGCGTCACTCTCTTCGAAATAGCCAATCGATCCACTGAAATTTGTAGAAGCGTTTAAATATTTAGTACTGAACGTATCACAAGCGAAGGAAAGACACGGTCAAGTATGAGGACGCGTAGACACAAAAGACGGTTAAAGAAAAGAAATGGCAAAATGAAAAAGGGTCGCCCCCTCATTGTCGAGGCAATCGACTGTTAGTTCGAAGCGTTCTAATGGTTAATTAGTCGTCGCGAGTACGCTTGTAAGGCTACCGTCGTCTCTCGTTACGCAACGCCTTGCCCGTCGGCGGTAAAAGGTGCCAATTAAGGCGGCGATCGTCGACGCCTCGAGGGGGCTGGTATAGTTGAGCTTCGACGATACCACCGGAGACCTTCGACGCATAACGACGACCGCAAGCAAACTCACACACTTGCTGTCAATGCAACGCCAAAACGAGCTGGAAAAAAAGGGTTCAGCCTGTTGGAAGGGCAAGTACCGTCGTTAATGGAATTCCTCGCATCATTTAACTCTTTACCGCCAGTGATGGTTTAACACGAAATAGCATGCACTGCCACTGTTAATACTTTGGAGAGATGCGACTTGGCTCTGGTTAACATCCCAGAAGAAGGATCCTGATGCCATGATAAGATTATATAATAATGAAGGTTTACTGAGTGACTCGTGGTAAAAGGGTCCATAAAATTTCATTCGAGTACCGCGAATATCCGCTTGATGTTGCACATTTTGATTATGCGACGAAATCGATTTATCATATTTCAATTAAATATCGTGTTCTGTGAATCGAATTAGATTTATTTGGTTCAAGTGAAATTGAATCAGCATTTCGAATGAAAAGAATTATTGAATGGCCAGCAGAATTAAGTTGCCTTAAAATGATGGACGTAACTGAAATTATTTTTGGGCTAATGCACGAAAAATTAGGAAATCTTTTTTAAATGGAATCAAACAAATCGATGTTGAGCTAATGAAACTCTGCTGGCTTTAGAAAAGGAACAAAAAAAAAAAAGATTCAAGAAAAAATTTAGATGGAATCAAACAATTTAATTTTTTGTATCATTGAAATTCTGGTAGTCTTGGGGAAAAAATAATAGATTAAGAAAAATCGTCTCAAACGAAAGCCAACTGAACGCAGCTGTCTGAAAATAAATTTATGTAATTTTAATGGGTTTCATATTAAATAAAAATTACTCACGATATTCGTAATTAGCTAGCCGTTAATTTCCAACATATCCTGCGAAATTCTGAAATCATAAAAAAGCAGAGATTCGTCGATAAGTACGCGGATTTAGATAACTTTTAAACGAAATCATCCACTTATAGTAAATACTATATTTGACATTTGTAATATACACTTTCGAAGTAACTTGAGTATAAGATGCAATCGAACCGTAGTAATTGTGAAACGAAGAACCTCTCTCTCGCTACTGACAACGGAAACGAGATTTCCACTCCGATGAGAGGCACGGAAAAACTTGGTCGTTGCTCGGATGATCAGCGAAGAATAACGGAAGAAACAAAGCAGAGGAAGCAAAACGAAGAATACTGGAGAGCCACGGTGC
The DNA here is from genome assembly GCA_964016905.1 of Perithous albicinctus. Classification (NCBI taxonomy): domain Eukaryota; kingdom Metazoa; phylum Arthropoda; class Insecta; order Hymenoptera; family Ichneumonidae; genus Perithous; species Perithous albicinctus. Next base: position 15,176,261 of record OZ024688.1, read on the forward strand.
ATCGTTCAGTACGCCAGTTGGCGTTTCTTCTTTATTACTTATAGAGATTCTTACACTCTTATTATTATTTTTATTATTATTATTACTACTATTATTATTATTACTATTATAGTCTCAGTCGTTGATATTACGTCTTGTAGATCATATAATTTATCTTCTCCAGATCCCTAGGGAGGCTGATTAAATGGACAAATTGAAATTCCTTGTCGCGAAATTTCTGTTTATAATTTTTCTTTAATATAAATTGTGGAGATAAAAATTTTAATACTTCGATAAATTTGATGTCGAGACATATTAGAATAGAGGTACCAGGCTCCAAATATATCCCGAGATGACAATAAAACAAAAATGTGCGAATTTTTCGTCGTTATGCAACAAGTTATTTAGGGTAAACCGACCAGTGAATGAACAGTTTCAATAATTGAACCAAATCGCTTACATATCTTAAAATAGAAAAAATATCGAATCTATAATTTCGTCGATGTTTTTTTTTTTCTATAAATTCGCAAGTACACTGAGAAAAAAAATATAACGATTTATTGAACATTTATTTGACAGACTGCGTGTCTGTTTCAAACGTAATCGAACTTATCTACTCTCTTTTCTTAATGTATAACTTCCTATAATCCGATAATTCGGACATAAATCAATCCTAATGGTGAGTTAATACTCTGGTTCCATTATACACACACACACATATACATTACGTTTGGTCCTATTAATTAAGCTGGATTAGTAGAATTGTTCGGAATCTATCGTAACGTGGATCGATGACGCATCTACAAGATTGCCCACAGCTGAACTGTTGCATTAAATTTTGGGTTTGTTATAATTTAGTGGCCCACGTTTAATTATATCCATCGACAGTTCAACATTATTTTGGCAATATAATGTATTTTTTCTTCCTCATAGAGGACGTTTTGTTTCCATGAAAAAATAAAATCATTCCTTCTGAAAAATCGAAATTAATGAAGAAGCAATGTGCAAAAAGTTATGCTTGGCAATTTTTCTGTAAATCTTGAAATATCAATATCGGAAATTATTGGGGCATTACAATTTTATTGCGGGAACGTATTGCTCCTATTGGTAAGTACATTCAGAATAAATTACTTTAAAATGGAGAAGCCCGACTCCCAATCATTTTATTGCTCCAACTTTAAACATTTATTCGACCACTCGTGTGTGCGGGAAATTTAATGGAAACCAATCAGAGTTATAACCCAACTTAGTGTTACTCAACTCCCCGTTTGTTCATTTAAGAGAAAAAAAAAACAAAGAAGACATTTTTCCATAAATCTTCATTGAAAAATTACACGATACACAAATTAATGGAAAATGTAATGGACTATTGTTCCCTTCCATTAACCATGATTTTCTATTAAATTTTCAAACGAATTTACGTAGGGTAATCCTACCAATGAACGAACGGTTAGCAAGATGCCATATTTGTATCGGTATAAATATATTACTCGGTAAATAAGCTCACATATTACAGTCCTTTTTGATAAGTTACATCCCTAACAAACCATTACAGTCATAATATTCGATAACAATTGAAAGCAATATGAGTAAAGACATATTTTGTGAAGGTACTACAAAAACCCAGCGAATGAACACCGCTCCATGACTTAGGCCGATGATTGAGCAGGTGAAATTCAATCAATGAACACCAATTCAACACGAACGTAAAATCGAATAAATACGGGTAAGTAATGGCCTATTCAATTAATGATCGTTTGCATAAAAAAGTATATTTTTAAAAATTAATAGACATTTTCTTGCATAAGGTAATAACGCTATTACAGAGTTTACTATAAGTGAACGGCATTTAAATACTAGATTTTGCCAGTCTTGATGTTCTTACTCACTGTTTGGAGTTCTTTTTAGCCATTACTTTTTTTATTTTCTTTTATTTAGCTTTTTATTGATTGATGGGTTCAGCATCAACTTTATCAGTGTTAATCTATTTTCGGGCTTTTTTTAATCTCACGGCCTCGTGTATTCGCTATTAGTTCTTGTTCTTTATTTTCTTTTACTTCTTGGTACTTGCGTAATTATTACTTTTAATTTTTTTAGTACTATTTATTATATTCTTATTACTTTTTTTATTGCCTGCCTATTCTTTGATCCCTTTAATTGTAGTAAATTCAAACATAATCCGACTATAATGCAGCACGGTTTACTTCAGTTCAATCATATCGTTCATTTGTTGGCTTACTGCTTGAAATATGATATGCCAATGAATGTTCAACCCAACGTCTGAACACCCCAAATCAAACGTTTGAGCAGCTAAAACCGGTTTCTCAGATAAATAAATAAACAAAATAAACTTTGGAACGTCACTTTTAGTATTTAACACTTTTCGTGGAAAGTTTCGACCGTTTTTCTTCCGAAAAGCTTATTTTAAAACTATCAGTCACCTGCTCATCTCAGTTCTCCTGCATGAACGTAACCTGAAACTAAGGTTGGTGGTATTATACCTAAATGATAAAAGATTGAAACGCCAACGTCGTCTTCAAATGTGAAAATAAACTTTAGGAATGTTCATTTAAAGATTTCTAAGCACAGACACTATTTAGAAACGAAAACATGGTTATGTTCATTAATTAGTAGGTGTTCATCCATTGGTTGGATCACCCTACACTTTTTTTTTCTTATTGTATGTAATAAAATCTTTCTTTTCAATAAAGTTCAATGTTCTTAAAAAAAAAAAGATTCCAATTATTTATGGAATAAATAACCATGAAATAGAGTTTGAACGTAATTAGACTAACCACTCCCTTTACTTCGTATCCTCTCTATAATCCATTAATTCCTAGAATCAATAAATACAGATCCGTAAACGTGAGCTAATACGCTTCAGATCCATATTACCCATTTAGCTTTGTTTCTATCAATTAAGCTGGGTTATACTCGAATATTGCTCTGAAACAATCGTAATGTGGGTCGATGACGTGTCTACGAGGGATTACAGGCTAAAACTGTTGCAATTTCTTTTCGGTCCAGCGTTCGCTATAATTGGGTGACCGATGATTAATTAACGAGCCATGTTATAGTGGAGGCCGAAGGTTCTGCAACCCCCCGAGGTAACTGGTTACTATGGTTTAGTCACGTTGAGCCTCGTCGTCCCGATGGCTTCTCCTGTTGGTCCACGTTCCAATGCGTCCGTATAGCATATGGTTATAGGTAATAGCCAAGTATATATGGGCCATTCCAAGTCAATTCACGTGATCATTGGCCTGACCCACTCGGATTCAGTTGACGAATTTTGTTTTTTGCATATTTCGATCCAAAAAAAGAGGATATTTTTCAGATTTTTATCACTTGTTTTACCATATAAAATCATTTTTTTCCATAATTTTTTAGTAAATATAAATTTCGACCAGTTTATAAGTTCTGAAATTAAGAATTCCAAAAATATCTAAAAATAAGAATTTCCATCGTAGTTCGACAGTGGTCCGAGAGTTTTCATTTTAAGAAAAAAAAAAAAAATTCTCTAGTTTTTGTTCTAATTCAAATAGCTTTTTTCAATTTTATTTTAATTATTGCCGGAATTTTCAGCGTTTTACTCTCAAAATATGGGAAATTTTTTTTGGACCATGAGACATTTTATTTTTCTCTTTTTTTTTCTAAATTCAAAATGTGGAACATTTTTTTTTCTTAAATTAAAAAAAAAATGGAAATTATTCTCGGCCCACTCTCAAACTACGATGGAAATACTTATTTTTAGTCCCAGATTTTATGAAAATAATTTCAGAATTTAAAACCTGATCGAAATTAATCTTTACTCAAAAGCTATTGAAAAAAATTATTTTAAAGGGTAAAACAAGTCATAAAAGTCTGAAAAAAAATCCTCTTTTTTTGGGCAAAAATATACTAAAAAAAAATTTATCAACTGAATCCGAGAGGGTCAGACCGAAGACCACGTGAATTGACTTGGAATGCCCCGTATACATACACACATATATAGATATAAGGCATTCTATATCACTTCAGCCACCAAAAAAAAATCCCAAAAAATGTCTAAAAAATAGGTTTAGTGGTTCCAATAGATACTCCTAAATACAAAAAAATGTCCAGTCGGAATATGCCAACTTTTTAATTTTTAATTTAATCTGTAATATCTTAGGAACGATTAATCGTATCGACAACTCTATGAAACGAAAATGAGCGTCTTTTCATGGCCCACAAGAAAAAAAATATTTTCACTTATTTGAGTAATTTCAGGCAACGTTTTACCGCCAAAACAACGAATTTTTTGTTCAACAAATTACCTCAAATTCTGTCTTACTTCTGAATATATATTTTTTTTCTTGTGGGCCATGAAAAAACGCACATTTTCGTTTTTCAGAATTCTCGATACTACTAATAATTCCTAAAATATTACAAATTAAATTTCAAAAAATAAAAAAAATTGCCTTCTTCCGTCAGAATTTTTTTTTTATTAAAAATTTGGTGAATCTATCGAAACCAGTGAACCTGATTTTGAGATTTTTTTTTTTTTTACGTGGCTCAATTGATATGGAATGCCTCATATATATATATATATAGACAATGTCGAGCGATCGAGCGATCGAGGGGCGGTTTTCCTTGCACGTGTCGCGCCATATGCCGTGTGTCTCTCACCCCCAAGCGCAGTCAGAACGGGTGCTGCTTCTGCTGTTACGTTGGCTGTGGCCTGGCAGCGCGTAACTGGCGTGCGCGTATGTACAGGTCGTTACGCTGCTTCGAGTACCGGTCCTCCACAAGTACCTCATTCCCTTCCGATCTCGGGATCACCGTGTTGTACTGCACGTATCGGCTACCGTCGGGTATATAGTATATACGTACTGTGTATATCGAGACGATTGAGGTCGCCTCTACGAATCCACGACTGCCTTGCAAACTTTACGTGGACACGTTATATATACTTCACTCGGCTCCAGTAACCACCATTCCAGCCCTACGTCGAGCCCTGTTTTCTATTCATGCATTCAAGTATTTTTTTTCATTTTATTTTTTTTTACTAATTGGAGGACTCGATACTCGAGGCTCGAAGAGCCAAGCAGGTTGAAATTATTAGAACGTATTTTGAGTATCTAACTCGTCTTGATTTTATTTTATGTATGGATTTATACGTTTCTTCTTTTTTTCTTTTTGCTTTATTTAATTTGTGTCGATACACGAGGAAAAATATTATTGTCGAATAATTCATAAATTTGTCATTTTGCAGAATGAACTGTTTGTATTGCAAAGTGAAAAACAAAAAAAAAAAAAGAACTTAATAATATGTCAAATTCACAACAAGATTTGTCGAATTTACAATTTACAAATCAAATTGAGAATAAAAATATTATAATGTAAAATGTAGGTCTTTGAATGCAGTTTTGCACTGAAAAATTGTCATATTTGTGCATTATAAATTTCACGCATTTTTAAGAGGATAAAAATTAAAAAAAAAAAAATTCTTTTAGAGGGACTATTTTGATTTTGCTCGAAAATTGAGAAAATTTTCGTTATTGTGTATACAAACTACGAAAAAAAATTGGCACGATGACCAATTCACATCTTTCACAAGTTTAGTTGGATTAAGCGCAAAAAAAAAATAAATCGATCTAATAATAATCATTATAAAAATACCTCTCTGATATTTTAAATAATCTCATTACAAAAATAATCAGAAAATAAATTTACATTACAAATTTTGGGGCTACACAGCTGAAACCTTTTTTTTTTACAAAATAACAATGAATCAGTAACAAATGGTCTGTCCCTTGGCAATGTGATTAATTTACCAACAAATTTATGAGTACACATTCTGTCGCTCCAAAAAAAAAAAATTGAGTGCCTCGTTTAACGTGAGATCCCGTATACATACTTTGGTAGAATTAATTGACTCGTATTGGCACAATTTTCGAATTAAGTAATTCGGTAACTGAGGGCTTACTTTATGTACGTGCGTATCATGTGTATCCCGGGGTTCTTGAGTTACATGCACTATATATAGCGAGGTGAGGGCAAAAGCAAGTGAACGACCGTGTCGACGGGTACCCCGTAAAGTAGTACAACAGCGTGCGGGTACTTTTTGTCGGCACGAGACTCGCGTATGGCGCGGATGGTGATATCGGGTGTCTCGGCTAGTTTGTCCCTTTTACGTTTTATTTCGCGCGATCCCCACAGGCTCTCTACCTTGCACCCTGGTATTTATCTGCTCTGCCCCACGCTCGTGTTCCGTACCTCATCGAAAATTGTATCGTTTAACGGTGAGAGTCGTTATAAACGGAAAAAGAAGTATCTGACAAAAATTACCATATATCTGGTAGAAATTACAATAAACTTCTAGTATATAGAATAGGGTGTGATGACAAAAAAAAACAAGCGTGCAAAGTAGAACCTTGCAAATTGCTTCCTCATTATTATACATTTTTAAAAAATTTTAACATGTATGCAAAGTAGAACTTTGCAAATTGTTTCCTCTACAAAGCTTCCACTATGAGGAACTACGTTTATCTATTTTGGTTTCCTCATAGAGGAAGCTTTGTAGAGAAAAAAATTTGCAAAGTTCTACTTTGCATACATGTAAACATTTTTTAAAAATTTTAAATAATGAAAAAGCAATTTGTAAGGTTCTACTCTGCAGGATTGTTTGTGCATGAAAAAATTTGTTTACTATAAAAATCGCATTCACAAGCTTTTTGAAATTTCAAATCGTCATAAAATTTAATCCTGTCAACCGATTTTCTTCAAAATTGTACTCAAACCGGTGCTCAATACGTGAAATAAATTTGAAGCCGGTATCTTCTAATTTGTGCAAGCTAGCGCGCAAACGAGGTTTTTAAAAAAATTAAAAATGTTATAAAATTCGACCTACTCGACTGATTTGTGCCAAATTTGAATTAAAAGCTTGTTTTATCATAATCTAGAAGTAAAACAAATTTAAGCCCGATATCTCGCAATTTGCGCGAGTGAATGCTCGAACGACATTTTTCAGAAGTTAAAAAACGTTATAAATTTTGAACCGCTTGACCGATTAGTTCTAGGACAATCCACATGTGTGCCAAATTTGATTGAAATCTGTGTAATAAAGTCGAAACTTTTCTTTTCGCGACAGCAATGTTTTGCTCTTTTGGAATCAAATTGCAATTTATCAACATAGTGACCGTTCCTTAAAATAAATTCATCTTCGATATTCAATAATTGTAAAATCACGTGGTAATTTGCAGCCGGTCATCCCAGAATTTAGAAAAGTAGAAGTGTTTAGACATTAAAAAAAAAATTAAAATTGCAATAAAATTTGAACCACTCTATCGATTCTCACCAACTTGGCACCAATCATGGTTCCAAATGGAAACAAAAAAATGCCATAATTTTTGGAAATTGAATGGAGGAAATTTGGAAACGGAAATTAAAAAAAAAGAAATTAAAAAAAAAATTACGAAAATGCAAATTTCTATAAAACCTTAACTGCTTTATCGATTTTTCACAAATTCAACACCAAGTATTAACATACTCTAATTATTATGCAAGTATTTAGATCAGTTGCTTGAACCGTTTTCGAGCAACAGTGTTTAAAAAAAAACAATGGCGAAAATGCAATTTTGCATAAAATCTTAACTACTTTATCGATTTCGCCTAAAGCACACTCAATTTAAGTTTTGTCAAAGATTTAAGATAAGATACTTGAACTGTTCTCGAATTATAGTATCTTCAAAAATAAATCAAGAAAATTTCAAGAACTTTTTTTTTTTCAAGAGAATTTCATTTTCAGGAGAAAGCCAAAATTGATCAACATACTTCCTCGTAGAGGTAGCTTTGTAACAAAAAGAAAGTCAAAGATACAGAATAATGAGGAACGTATTTGCAACGTTTTACTTTGCGGCCTTTTTAAGCTACAAACAGATGTCAAATAGAAGTTAATGAAATAACGAAGACATGAATAATAGTTAGAAATATAGTTTAAGCGATGATCTGAGTAACTAATTCCTTATTAAAGAGCTGGCAATTTTTTTTTCTCTTTTTAGAAATATGGTACAAAGTAACCATCTAAGATTAGAAATTAATTTTCATCGATACGAATAGCATGGCATGATAAGTTAAATGTACAAACGACATCAAAAAAAAAAAAGAAGCTTCAAAATAATGATCGAAAATAATGCAGCGAAATTAAGCTGACCGGTATTACCCACAAGGGTAATAGGGTAGTGACCACGATTCCCCCCGTTCTACCCCGGATTTAATTGAAATTGCGTTACGAAATCATGGGATGTCGTAATTAATATAATCCTTAACGTCAAAGCCGATAAAATGTTGTGATATTGGGGTCATTTTCATTACGGGATACAGCGAATACAAATATTATAACATTGATGATGCCAAATAGGGGTCCCGAAGAAAGTAATTTCCACGGATGTTATTTCGACCCTTCGCTAAATTCCACGGATTCAACCATTGGAGGGTACAGTTTAATGACATCACTGCTGGGGCTATAGCGATGGTGCATGTCAAGTGTACTTAACGTTCGAGCGCATAAAGCGATGTTTGCTCGTCTTCGTACTTGTGATGCCCAGGGCTTGGTGTGTTGTTTGGATTGGACAGCTTGTACCATGAAACACGATGTATGTATTGCCAAGTATATCAAAGAGCTTCATTATCATGAAAAATAACCGTCAAGAAATGTGTGTTTCCCTAAGGTATTATATTAGATATTCCAAGGTTTGTGTGTTTAGCCGTACGGGTCTTTAACTGTGGTTGAACATTATCAGAGGGCACTGAACTATTGTGTAATAAACCTGGTGCGAATCGAGAATTCGATGTAAAACAACAGTCGTATTTAATATACAGCTACTTGAGTTCATTTTTTGTTTTAGTTACTTTATAACATACTCGAAGGAAAATACTATATTACGATACGAGTGCGATAAAACTTTTTCTTGACGAGTGTGAATTTGCAGCACGAGTTGAAAGAGAGTGCAAACATATGTGTTGAGAAAAAGCTTCTCGCACGAGTTTGTGTATACAACTTTATCTCACTAGTGCGAGAAGTGCGACTTCTCGCACGCTAAGCGAAGCATGCGATTGTGTAATAATCCTCGTGCTAATTGAGAACTCGATGTAAAACAATAGTAGTATTTAATATCCACTATTGCGCTAGTGAGATAAAGAGATAAAGTTATAACTTTATTTCACTAGTGCAAGAAGTGCGACTTCTCGCACGCTAAGCGAAGCGTGCGATTGTGTAATAAACCTCGTGCTAATCGAGAATTCGATGTAAAACAACAGTCGTATTTAATATACAGATACTTGAGTTAATTTTATTAGAGTGACTTTATAACATACTCGAAGGAAAATTGTATATTACGATACGAGTGCGATAAAACTCCGCTTCGCTTAGCGTGCGAGAGGTCACACTTCTCGCACTGTGTGGCATAAAAAAAAATCAAGAAATACGAGGGTTTTAGCCAAGTTGAATTGGCATGGGATGCCTCATATACGCATGCAGTCACTTTTTCCACATAACTTTTCTCGACGTTTCAGACCATTTTGAGTATACCGACATGAAAATCTCGAGATTTTTTTCTTTTCATGAAGACAAAGCTTTTCCTCTATGAGGAAGCAATAGTCTATTTATATTTTTGCCATATTCCACGACGTACTTACTAACAGACACTCATCTTCGTGAAAATCATAAAAATTAAGTACATCACTTAACAGATGATAATTGAAGGTAACCCGATTGACGATATGCTTGCGAGTAAACTCAACGTAAAATGCAGCTTTTAGCACGTGCGTGTTTGCGCCTAATGCCAAACGCTTGCTAAAAGTTGCATGTGTATCGAGAAGCGGCGTTATTGGCAGTCCGCCAGTTGCCGGTGTAACCAAGTTACTTTTGTACCGTCGACAATATCCAGCGAAACGCTCGTCCAATTACGTCTGGATCCCTAACGTCTCTCAGAGCCAGCGCGAGCATAGCAAGAGTCTACGAAATAAGAAGCATTCTCTTAGAATTCTGCGCCTACCGCAAAATGCAATAGGCGCCAGTCTCCCGGATCCTTATGTCGCATCAGCGGCTCACTACTCTCTCTCTCTCTCTCTCTCTCGCTCTCATACTCATACTCATTCTCATCTCAGCAGCGCAGTATAAGCTCGAGACGTCGGTGGATCACTGATCTACCGTGACAGCTTGGCAACCGTCCAATAAGGGTCAACGAGACAAAAGGTTATTCCGGCCTAACAGCAGACTGCAAGGAATTCACAGTTACATCGACAAGTGTTGATGGAGAGAGAGAGAAAGAGAGAAAAATTCTACATGGGCGGCCCTTTATTAAGGGCGATTGATCTTCATGGTGAATCAAGAGAATACAAAATCAACAATTAAAGCTATAAGAAGACCTTGAACTATATTAAGAACACTGACATATATAAGAAAAGTCATGATAAGACTTTTTTTGTTTGTAAAACTATTGATTTAACTACTTGATTTTTGTTGTATATCTATTGAAGGTATAGTAAACGCTGTATATAAAAAACGATTGATTCTGTAAACAAAATGTTTTAAGATAAAATGTAGGTCTTCGAATGTAGTTTCTGCTGTACATTTTTCATGGCAGCGCAGAATAAGTGTCATACATTTTTTCGAAGAAAAAAGCGATCATTTTTACTTCAAAACGAACAAAAAGAAAAACGAAGAATTCTCAAAAAAAAAGTGTGATACATATGAAAATGTTCTAACTATTTTCAGTTTTTATATCTTTAAATGTCTTTTCAGATAAAAAAAAAATTTTGATTTTTTTTTTTTTTCAAGAAGAACTCCAAAAAAAATACAAACAAATATCAGGACACACTGGGTCTAGGCTTAACATTTTTTATATCTGATACCGGATTTTTGAGAATTTTTTCAGATTTTTAAATTCGAGGTAACAATTTTTCAAAATAAATATATTGTTAGCTCGAATTAAAAAAAAAAAAAATATATATATATATATATATATATATATATATCTTTGCAAAAAATGACCGGAAAAAAAAACGTAAAAATGCAATATCGCAAGGAGTACGTAAAATTATTATTATTATTATTATTATTTCAAATTTTAAATCTATTGTACTATTGTTCAAATTTGGCAGTTTGTATGCATGAAAAAAAAAATGGCATAACATTTTTCAACGAATAAACTTTTCTTTTTATTTTACGAATATTTTTCCAATTACTTTCAGCTAACGTCGATGAGCAGTGGGTTTCATAAATCGTGCATGAGCTGCCGGATACCCGAACGATAAATCGACGTGTGGGGATGTAGCTCAGTGGTAGAGCGTTCGCTTTGCATGTGAAAGGCCCCGGGTTCGATCCCCGGCATCTCCAAATTTTTTTTTTTTTTTTATCATTATTATTTTTTTATTGCATCATCCAATTTGCAAATGTTTTTTTTTTAATTTTTGGAGCGATTTATTAACGAATATTCACAGCAAAACTTGGAGTTTCATGTAAATTCGACTTATATGACGACAATCTGAACAGTAAATCACGTATCGAGATAAGCTAAGTACTTGAATGAAGTTACCTTAGACAAAAGTCTAACTGTACTCGATAGCTACAAATTATGTGCTCCAAAAATAAAAGCAGCATCTACCAGTAACTTATAATTATTGCAAAAGCGTGAAAATACTTTTTCTGCACAGTAACCAATCATAACTATTTATTTTTTTTAAATATATACTTTTCAATTCGAAAGGTGATAACTCAATAAATAAAAAAATAGGTTTCTAAAATCAGACTGCTTTATTTCGTTAAAAGAAAAACACTATTTTGTTGAGTAAAGAATGAATCGATTTGTTAAGAATGTTATTTGTTGTTTATAAATTTTCTAAATATAAATATATAGCTAGATATACTCGAGGACAAGTTTCCAACGGAATTTGTAACGGTAGACGATAAAAAGTACCACACGAAACAAAACGGTTATTGAGTCAGGCAATGTTCTAATTAAAAACTAGAAAAAGATTGAAAATACATGCCAAATTTTGGAAATATTCTCGCGAATGATTATAAGCAGAATTCATCGTATCGTTTTATGTGGGAGATGAAAAACGTGTATTCCTGATGCAATTCGAAGTTAACTACCAATATAGAAATCGACAGGTACGCAGCTGTGATGACACAATTTGACAATTGTTCGCAGTTTAATGTCACACCGGTGACTTCATTGCTGCAACTTTTCGAACTTTCATTCCATCAATTTCATGAAAGTTACTTTCTTCTTGACTACAAGTGAGTACTCCGAGTACTTCAAGTATTGGTACTGACAGTACTTCGAGTACTTCAAGTGTTGGCAATGGAAGTACCTTGAGTACTTCAAGTATTGGTACTGGAAGTGCTTCGAGTATTTCAAGTATTGGTACTGGAAGTGCTTCGAGTATTTCAAGTATTGGTAATGGAAGTACCTTGAGTACTTAAAGTATTGGTACTGGAAGTGCTTCGAGTATTTTAAGTATTGGTACTGGAAGTGCTTCGAGTATTTTAAGTATTGGTAATGGAAGTGCTTCGAGTATTTTAAGTATTGGTACTGGAAGTGCTTCGAGTATTTTAAGTATTGGTAATGGAAGTACCTTGAGTTCTTCAAGTATTGGTACTGGAAGTACGAAAAACGTACCACGTACTTTCAGTAGGAAAAAAGTACCAGGTACTTGAAGTACGGAAAAAAGTACCAGGCACTTTCAGTACGTGAAAAGTACCAGTTACTTCAGGTACGGAAAAAAGTACCAGGCACTTTCAGTACGTAAAAAGTACCAGATACTTCCAGTACGAAAAAAGTACCAGGTACTTTCAGTACCGCCCAGCTCTGGCTCAAATAGTTGGTATAATTCAAGCATATACCCCCCCTGGTCCATCGGGAGCCCATCAGTAAGACGTACGACCTGAATCACGTGCAAAAGTCAATACAAACATCCTACACATATCAGTATCAAATCACGCTTTGTCCAGGAGAGAAGTTTAATATCATACCCAAGAGACATAGAGAGTAAGAGAGACAAAGACGGAAAAGACAGACAGAGAGAAAGAGAGAGAGAGAGAGAGAGAAAGCTGTAAATACGTAACGATAGGTCCGCATCCACGAAGTTTCTTAATGCCACGAGAGACTCTATATCTTTCTCTCTCATTGAGAGTGCGCAGGGCATACATACATTCACGTCTGGATAAGCAGGTAATGATACACGAAGCACGAAGGTCCCGAAACTCAAGATGAGGGAACTGTGTTCGGCTACGAGCGTAGGAGAAAGATGAAAATATAGTATAAGGAAAAGAAGATGAAGCGAGGAGGTCTCAAGGGTGGGGGGAGGGGGCGGGAGGGGGGTGCGTCGAAACGGATCTTACAGGGTCCCGCGAACGAGCTTCGGAGATTTTTCGAAGGCGGCCCTGTGTGCCGTGCTGCGATCATTATATCCGCTAATAAGTATGGTATATCGCCGGCGATTACCCGCTAAGTATAGGGTCCTGCTTTCTGGTGTATAACAGGGGGCTGCTGTTCCTTTCTGCACTGCGCGCGGAGGATATATAGAAGGGGTGGGATGGATGGCTGATGTGTATACCGACACGAGTATAGCGGGCCGAGGGGGGAGGCCCTTCGGCATTCGCGATGACCGCACGTCAACGGCATCCAGCCCCATCGTAATTTATATAGCCGACTGTTATATCGTTATATGTATGTGTACTTCACGTTCTCTTCTCCTCTGCACTGTATATATATATATATATACTATAACGTTTGCACTCTGTGCGCGCAACCCCCTTTCGCTCATTTCTCCCGGGCCAACGCAAATACAAAATCATAAATTCATATCTCTCGAGATTTGACTCTCTCTCTCTCTCTCTCTGAATTCGCGCACGCGTCCCCCCCGGTTCCCTTAGTTTGACACGCCGGATCCATAGATGTGGATGTTAGGCTTATTTTGTTGTTTCAATTTCAGTGCATAAGCAAAACAATATACTTTGCGCCGTTTCCGATTTATCGATAGGTGAGGTCTATTTTTTTTTTTTTTTTTTAGACAATGATGCTTTTTGATCATTTCGTTAATTTTTATGATGGAAATTTGCGAAGCTTATCTCGGAATCTGAGACAATGATCGCTCGATTCAGCGCATGCGAAAGTGAAGATCTGTTCAAATTTCACTAATCCTCCTGTCTTCTTGATACTGATTATTTATTTATTTCCGTAATTACATTATTGTGCCGTTGACAATATTTAATAATATTCGAGGTTTTTTTTTTCTTTCAAATATTTGAATTCATCGAATAGTGCCATTCGATGCGATTCAATCACTTTTCGAACAGACCTGTAATTATAACTACAACATTAAAATATGTTTCATTCTATTGCGAATAAAATGACACACACTGTATTAAGAAAATATTTGACGTCTAGACGCTAACATCGTCTCTTGATAAAAATGCAACTCTGTTCTCTTTTGCGTTATGCATCTCATCTCAGAAACACGCGTGTAAGTGAAACAGCGTCTTCAAGTCCTGCACGACGACTCGAGAATGCAGAACTCCTCACGTCACGAACATTCACGGCAAGCTTTTACGATTATTTGTTCTACGTGGTGTTACAATTGCAAAATTCTCCGGACATCAAGTTTTACTGCACCTTATCATCCGCGTTTTACAACAGACCCTTACTTTTAAGTAACAGGCGCGCTAATGTAGGTCCAATGTGGACATAAACATCGAGATACGAGTGTAGAGAGAAGCCGAGACTGCTGTCATCACATATATGAAAAATTTTAAAACAAATAATATTTAAAAAAAAGATAATAATCCCTATAATTTAACGAAACTTTATAACCAGTAAAATAACCTTGCAAAGCTATAAATGTGCCTCGGAGTATTTACGATCGTCTAAAACTATTCGTCGCAGAAAGTCTCCGGAGCATTATTTTTTTACTACATGATTGTTAAGAAAAAAAAATTTCTTCAACGTCCAAACGAAGTATCACTGAGAAAAGGAAAGTAATTAAATTTATTAAGTATCCTGATTGAGTCAATGAAATCATTGTATTGCTAATTTTCAAAGGGATATTTATTTCAAACAATTATGTAATGTTTTTTATGTAATATAATACAAGGCATGCAAAAGTAAAACAGATAATCCAGTCTCTGAAGGAGGATGGATGCGGCGGATGACCGTGGCAATATATGTAAAAGAAAATGTAAATATAAAAGTCACAGCCATCAATGTATGTATTGTCAATAAATTCGCAATTAACTACCACTACTTTATTTTTATATTTGCTTGCATCAAATGATTTTTTGTTTATTTAATAAAATATATCACAGTATTCACATAAATATATCACAATATTCAATTGAATTACCAGCTTCATTCAATATAATGTTCACTAGATGCGATTGGCTATTGTTTATTTTGACGAATATCTATCCTCAAAGCCAATAAATATAACTTGTAATGAAAATATTATTTGTTCCAATAAAAAACAAAGTTACTAAATATATTCTACATTTAATTGAGAATATAAAATGTTTCCTTAAATGAATTGTGTTGCTGTGTAACCTGGAAAAATGCATTGTTTCGATCAACAGAATATTTAATCGCCTCAACTACATTTACGCTATTAAAGTTTTATTTTTAAAATGTTATATTAAGAGCAGACTACATGAGTCTTCGGATAAAATTTACCACGATAACATCGTCTCAATATATCTCTAAAAGTGAAAACAACATTTATATTTCATTCAGAAGAACATATATTTTAAGATAATGGAATGCACGTACAATTGAATGGATCTGTATCGATATATCACACAGGGATCGATAAAAGAAGCTATAAAAGAGGAAATAAATTTATGGAAATGTCTTACTGTTTTTACGAAACACTTAATTCATTTAATTAGCGTCAATCCATATACAATTTAAAGATGGCTATTGATGCAATTATTAATTTAATACTTCCGATTAAATATTTAATTGATAGGACAAAATAAATAATTGCGTCAATTAGAGATTATCATTGACTGAAGGAAATTTGTCTTCCAAATATTATAAATCATAATATATAGTATGTTCAATCAAATATTTCAGCAACACAATTCATTTTAATAAAATATCATTGGAAAGCAATAATGTGTTTTCAAATAAATGATTCAATACAATTATTATTTTTTCTCGCTGTAACGAACATAACTATTGTGGTTTGTTTAGATTAATAAAATACAATTTATTTTTTTTCTTCGATTTGCAATTATTTAAATAAATATAAACGCAGAAAGCTTTGTTTTCATGAAAAAAAAACAGATATTTTCATGTCAGGACACTCATAATGGTCTAAAACGTCGAGAAAAATGGTTCAGAACAATTTGTCTGGATGTCTGGATGTGTGTGTATGTGTGCGATGAAAGCCCTAAAATGCATATTACCATAACTCGTGAATTATTCGACAGAATTAGCTCAAATTTTAATGTACTGTAGCCAGTACATTTTAATTTTTGGAAAATAATCATAATATTTGGTAAAATTGGTAAGTACATTTTAATTTATTTGCCAAGTTTTGAAAAGTCGAACTTTGCACATTGATTCTTCATTAAATTTCATTTTTTTCTCAAAGCGTCCTCTATGACTTTTGTGACATAATTTACCATTTTCATTCGTTTTCAATAATTAGAAGAAAAAAAATGTAAAACACAGTCTTTTATTAAAGTGAGTGTAACCAACGAATGTACATAACGTTCTTTTGATATCAGATGTAGATACGTGTCAGAAGGGCTGTAGGTGACTTTTATGAAAGGCCACTATTCGTAGAAGCACATACGTGTAATATATATTTTTACATTCAACTGTATAAACAAGATATGAGAATTTCAGAAGGAAATTCCGAGAGTCTAGCTTGATTAAACAACCGCGGCAAGCGGTCCTAATAAAGCGAGATTTCCTCTTCCCTCTATTGTGTTATGGTTTGAGGAAATTTCAGGTGCACGATAATCCCTGGTTGTCGGGGGAACAAAGGATAACTTTGAAAAGGTCTGAAAGAGAAAAATGGTCCCTTCGCAAGCAATGTCTATATTACTGTGCAAAAAGCTTTTCTCGCTTTCCATAATTGCGAAAGGGGAAAAAAGGCAATGGAAGCCATCTGTGTTTTTCTATTTTACAATTTAAGCTCTTTTATCAATTTCCGGCGAAAACCCGTGGATTTTTTTTTTCCAGTAAACAAAAATCGCATAAAAAGTTCCATGCGATTCATTGGTCGCAAAAGTGGTCATGTTTAAATATACCCAGATTCGAACGTAAACTATTGTGGAAAAAGTTTAATTTGTTTCAATAATCATTTCGAAATATTTTCTATTTTAAAAAAATGAATCTTCTACAATTAAAAAAAATCGGTACGGAAGATTTTCTTATTTACAGTTTGAAATTTCTTATACGACCTTTTGAGACTGATATGATAACTAAAATATGCTAGCAAATTATAAGAGTTTTAATTTTTGTCAATATCATTTTTTTTCCACTTTCCACGATTGGAAATATAAAGTGTTGAAAATAATATGCACAATTTACAAAAAAAAAAAAAAAGAATAAAAAACGTTTTTCCAACTTTCTTCCCGCAGTCTTGAAATCTCAATCTTAACGAAACGGTCAACAAATTTCCTATATTTCATAAGACTTTTCTGAATTTTTTTCAGATTTTAGAAAAAATCATTCAGAAAAGTAGTTTTCAATTTTTTTGTTTTTTTTTTTCGAAAAATTGTATCACACAACTGAAGCTTTTGAAAAATCTAAAAAAATAAAAAATTGATACAAATTTTTCAATACGTACATCTATATAAAAAAAAAATACATGGAATGCCCCATATATACTTTTTATCTATTCCCAGTTTTTCAAAAACGAAACTCCAACAATAACATAAATTGGCACCTGGTAATTTTTTATACCATTTTTGTCTATTGACAAATAAAAAATAATTTTTTTTTTATAAAGAACCACCCTTAACACCAATTAAATTTTTTTTGCAAATTACGAGAAAACAATTGATGCTTTCTCATAAAGGTCGCGTGTAGTGAAGAAGTGCGAGTCAACACCTCGTTTTGCAGCTCAGCAATTGAAAAGGAAACCTAAGAGGGAGGCTTTGAGAGAAGCAACGGAGCGCGAAGGCCATCTCGCTCGGCTTGGAGGAGCCCAAAAGGGAAAAGTGCAAACTGGCAGGCGTCCGGTCTAAACTCTCTCACTCGCACGTGTTGGAGAGTTGATTTGTACAGTACGCGTATACGCACTGCCTCGAAGAAGAAGGGCGCGCATCATGCGTCTTCATTTGTATAATGAAGCTGTCTGTTGGCTCTGCCCCCCGTCCCCCCGCCCCACGACCCCCCTTGGCGTTCTCAACGGCCACCGAAATACGCAGCTGCATGTATACTCTCTCGCCAAAAGTACTTATATGCATTCTCGCGAAACAAGTGAGAATGGCTCGCGATGAATAAAAACATAATTAAAGTTCTGATTATCTACGCGGTTACGTACACTGTCTCGAAGAACAACGAGCGTTAAGTGGCACGTATATATATATATACATATACAGATCAGTGGTCGTTGTTCTGGCTTCTCGCAAAAACATGCTCCACGCCATCGAGCAGCCTCGTTAGGATAGTATTGTTACTCAATTTTTCGACTCGCCGAAGTAATTTTTTATACTGTAGCACAATAATAAGAAAATTGAGTATCGAATATTTAATATTCAAGGTAAGATCGGAAATTAAGTTTTTCACAAACTTGCACGTAAAGTTCTTACTTTGGTCACTGGTGAGAGGGGCGAAAGTGAATCCTTTCGTTGGGACTCTCTTTCCTCCCTTGGGAATAAATGGCTATTGATATTTTGTCTTCCAAAAGTTCTGTGTTCCGTTTTTCTTTTCATCTTCTAATAAAAATCTACACTTTCAGAAAGAGGAGAGCGAAAAAATGTACGCTGCTACGAAAGATGAATAATTTAACCACGAAAATCAATTAATGTTTTTGAGGAAAATAACAACGGTTATTTTCGAAATTTACAAGAAAACAAAAATTGTTTTGTTCTCTTCGTTGATATTATTTACATAAAATTATTATGTTTTCTTTTTTAGCTTCGCGTATCAATTGTTGTTACTGAGAAAAATAACAAAATCCAGTTTCAATATGGAATGAAAAAAAAATGGTTTGCTTCTCTTCATGGTTTTTTTTTTTTACGAAAAATGCTCCTGAGTAATTTCTTTTCATGTAATTCTTTATTTAAATTATAAAAATATTGTCCTAAAAGATATTTAATAGGAATCAATGTTTTACGTTTTTTTTGTGTATAAAAATTATTGTCAAAAATATATGTAATGATTAATTATTATTTTTCTTATTAAATATATGCTTTCCTTGATCCTCGACCCCACCGAGGACTCCCCCCCCCTCGCATACGTAGTGACGTAGTAAAACAATAATATAAAAGAAAAATGAGAATGAAATCAACGCGTAGCGCGGGTATCCGTGCTAGTAAAGCAAATGGTCCAATAGAGGTCACATTACTGAACTACAACGTTAAGGTAATCGTTCTGCTATGTGTTTTTTTTATACAAGTGAGACGAAAACGGTTAATTAACCATTAAGCTTTTTTTCTTCACACGGCTTAAAACCGTGTACACTTTGTGACAAACTTACTCATTAGCCTGGAAGACGCGAGACAGGTCATCTAATTTTTCTTTAAGACGCCTCAATGGAATGGTTTCAAGTTCTGCCCTGTGTATGCTTTTTCTAACCCGTCCTCGCCACCTCTCATTGTTCTATTTTCAATGGACCAGTGTTGAATGACAAAAAAAGACGTGGTAAGTGCAAAGACCGTTACGTGCGACGTAACAATTTCGTGTGCGCTGGTAAGACTTGTGCGCTACACATAAAACCGTAAACTAGTTTCAAACGAATCGTTAGTACGTTTTATTCATCCGTCAACATTGAAGAAGAAGAAGAAGAAGAAAGAGGAACGACGCACGTTTTTGCCAGTTAACCACTTGACTTCCCACGCGTTTCGCCATCTTTTATTCTATATATATATATGTATATAAGAGATTAACGAGCTCGCACACCCATCGAGAGACTCTCGCATGGTCCTTTAGAACTCTTATGGGGGCGACTCACTGACCCTCTTGTACAACGTGCATACGCGTTACGCAGCACGCCACGCGGCTTCGCTATACGTACTCGAGTATCAGAGGAGAACCTTTGCATGGTTGTAGCAGCAACAGCAGCAGCAGCAGCAGCAGCAGCAGCTATGCCGCCTCCCAAGAGGGTGCTCTGTGGCGTCTGCTTCTGCTGATTCTGTTACTGCAGCCACTGCAACACCGAGATAGGTTACGCTATTTTTAACCCGTTAAAGAGGTATAAAAATAATATTCCCAGAAACTTCCGGCGTCTCTGCGGTCGATGGCCTACCCACGAGTGGTCTCCACTCTACTTAAGATCTTTTATGAGTGCATTTTGACGATGGCTTATATGCTTAGGTAATTTTGGGAATTATCGTTATCAGTGCGTGTAACACGTGTAAAAGAGATCTATGAGGCATTCCATTCCAATTCAGCCACAAAAAAAAAAGAAAGAAAAAAAGGAAAAAATTATTCTAACAATCGAGTTCGGTAGTTCCAATAGATTCACGAAATTTCAAATAAAAAAATATGTTCTGCCAGGATAAGCGAAGTTTTTTTTCATTTTTCTCTTAAATCTGTAATATCTAAGGAACGATTAATTGTAACGGCATCTCTGGGAAACGAAAATGTCAGCTTTTTCATGGTTCACAAGAAAAAAAATCTATTCGGAATTAATTATGTAATTTTGGGCCACTTTTTGTTGCAAAATCCATGAAAATATATACATATATATTTTTTTACGAACCTTTTTTTAAGGTTCTTTTTTAAGAACCTTTCGATGTCGTCATCAGAAAAATTGCCTCAAATTCTGTAAGTGATCGCCGAAATTTGAGAATTTTTTTTATTTCGTGACATTCCTAAATGATTATAAGTTATAGCAATTTCAATTTTCTTTTTCAAATAAACAATAACTTGGCAATTGCGAAATAACTTTGGCAATTGTTGTAAAAAAATCTTCATTGCAATAACTTCGCATTTTGAATACGCGGTAAAAAAATTATTTTGCAAGAATTTTTATAAAAAATTGTTTTGTAAGAATTCTCGTCAAAAAATATTCTGTAAAATAGGTAAAAAAATCGTATTGTTACTTAAAACATTCATAAAGGAATTGTTAAAGTAATTTTTAAAATATTTTTGGTAAATTAGTAAAGTGATAGTAAAACATTTTCAATTTGTCAAATTGCTTTAATCAATTTTTATTAAATGTATAAGATACATTGAACTCGATACATTTGATGCATACGGCAAAAGTTTACATGGATTCGGTTGACTAGTTCATGCATACACGATTTTATTATGATTTTTATTACTTTAGCAATTGCTGTAAAAATCTTCACTGTAACAACTTCGCATTTAGCGTGCACGGCAAAAAAAATTCTCTATCAGATCAGAGTCCTACTATCAGCAAAAATTTATTTTAACAAATAAATCACAAGTATATGATCAGCTAAAAAATTCATAAAAATTCGTGAAAATTATACGATCAATAATCATCAATTCTCTTTTTTCATCTGTTTTAAGAAAAAAATAATTTTGTTTTTTAAAGTTTAATTCACAGAAAATCTATTTTCCACGACAAATTGTCTCGTGTGTTGCTTATCCCCGTAATAATAACGGATACGACACAGATAAGAGGAGCTGAGGAAGGTCAGAATGCGTGTGAGCCCGTGAGAAGCGTTCTCGTCTCGTCGAGAGACTTCTCATATAGAAGCGGTTGAGCTATTAGCTCCGTAAGCATTTTAAAAAGCTAACGCTGTAAGCAGGCATTCGCGCTCGTCTATTCAATACGCTTTTACTGTATACACTGCCAAGAATTGTCTTGAGGCCGACAATTGTATCGTTTACCTACGTAATTTCGCAGAGGTGTCAGCGACTCTACGTTGCTCTTAGGACGTGTGTGAGTGACATGTGAATAATTAAACATAGAGGACAGAACTAAGTTGCGTGTGTGCCTACGCAGCACTATGAGAAATCGTAATTGAAACATGGTACACGAGAATCGTGTACGAAAGCAGGCCATTACAAAACTTGTAGTAAGCGGAGATTCCATTGTAACGTGTTACCTCTATTTTCGAATTTCGCAACAGCAGCTAAATTCGAGCACAAACCAAAAATGAATTTTCATGGTTTTGTTTTCTATGACAGAGTTTATAGAACCTGATGTAAATAATGGTATAGTTTGAGAAGATACTTAAGGGTGGCGAGTCAGCGAAGAAAAAATTATTTTCAGAGAGTTGTCATTTTTATTCCAGCCAACCGATGAATATGAAATTTATTTATCACTTAACGACTGGAACGAAGAATTTTTCTCGCAGTTTTTAAACAAATTTGGTTAACCGCTTCCATTGTAAACCACATTTGTGTTTTTTCAACTCTGCGCAAGATTCAAAATTGACAACTCAAAGAATTTTGCTCATTGATGTTTTATTTTATTTGTAACAACATTCTATACTGGCTAAGCGGAGGGATTTTTTTAAAAGAGCCCCCAGGCCAAAGATATCCACTAATTTCGAGATTTAGATATGTATAAATTTGTGATTAAAATTGTGATGAAGATTATTTATTAATTTTTGGCTTGCTCATAAAGGAAGCTTTGTGAAAAATGAAATTTAATGAGAAAGCAATGTGCAAGTTACTTTGCATAATTTTTTTATTTTAATTACGATTCTGTTTCATTTTGTAGCATCTACATTTTTGATAGTAACTTGAGTAAGTTATTTTTTTGTTTCAAATAAATCTTTTTGAAAAATTCAAAAACACGTAAAATCCAAACCGCTTATTACTGATATTCCAGTAAAGTGCACAATCACGATGACATATAGCGGGCATGTATGTACTTATTAGTGAGCTTCACTGTAGACAATAAATGCGCATGACACATTTCATGAAATGTTTATTCACAAATCGGAAAATGAAAATTCATGTGGTTGCCTCTCGGAGCGCGTGATTCATTGAAATTCCAGTATAATGAACTCGGAATTGATTGTATTGCACAATATTTCGAAAACCCTTTCCAAAATAATTTTCAAAATTTCTATTAATCAATTTCACGAATCTCGTCTAAATCCTCTCGAATACTCAAACGCATGAGAAATGTTTTGAAGAAAAAAGTGGACTCTAATAATAAAGCTATAAATAACTGAAACGTTTTCTTTTATGTTCCCATAATGGATTTACATTTAAAAAAAAAATTTCATTCATCTTATTGGACAGCACTCCGACCTTACAAAATTATATTCCCGCGTAAATTGAGCGCAAACAAAAACCAGAATATCATTACAATTTTCTTCGCTATTACATCATGAAAAAAGAAAGCTAATGTAAACACAACGTAATAGAATAAAAATTCATAACTAAACAATCAACAAAAAGATTGTTAGAAAAAGGTGTCTCTGAATTGAGCCCAAAGTAAAAATTCTATTCTTTCGACTCAACCGGGACTCGAGAATGAATAACAAAAATGACGAGCGCATATATATATAATAACTGTTCGGGCTGCTGGCTGTGGTCACACACACACACATTATTGAAAAACGTGAAAGTATAACGAGGAATTGTCATGCTAATAGCTAATGTTTCCTACAAAGATATATGACGCAAAATGCTACGAAGTCTGTTGAACGTACATACGGGGCATTCCATACCAATTCGATCAGGATCCGACCCATGACTTTGCCAATCTGGGCCACGGTTTTTTATATTATTGTTCTGACTCTAAAAAATTCACGCAGATTTTTCAGTTTTTTAGCATTTAAAAAATGTATTAGACGTTTTAATGAATTTTTAGTTTTAATAAAAATGTCGAAGACCGTAATTTAAAAGCCTGAAAAAAAAAAATCTTAAAAACCTTGTGTTAAATATCACAAATTTTGAGCTTATTTTCTATTGGTTTCTATTAGTTTTAAAGCTAACAATTTTGATATTTGACACAGGATTCTTGAGACATTTTTTTTTCTTCAGATTCTTAAATTACGGCCCTCAACATTTTTTCTTAAAAAAATCATAAGTCCGCCAAATAAATGTTAAAAAATGTAGAAAAAAGATCTCAGTGCCTTTTGCAGCCAAAATAATGATGTAAAAAATCGTGAACCAGATCGGAGAGGTCGAGGATCAGACTCAGGTCGAATTGGTATGGAATGCCCCATACAGAACGACGAAAAAATAATAATAAATTCTGGTAGTTCGGTTAGGTACTACCTGGTTGACTGTATGCGCTCTGGAAAAGAAAAGGCTCTAACTATTGCTGCTGCTGCTGCTGCTTTTGCTGCTTTTGCTGCTTGTATGGTGTTACGGTGCTGCGGACGGAGCGCACCGGTTACGCTTCAGTGCTCGTAGATGAGGGTTACCGAGCTAACGCTGTTGGAATACGTGTATATACACCTGGCGGACCGCCTACGCCTTCCATAATGTATAATATGCGTGTGCTGCACATGGCCACGATGAAAACTCGTCGCGTTACTCATAGAGGAACCACATAGCTGCGTCGCCTGAATTTAAACAAAAGGGGTAGGGGTCCTACCGATACCGCGCGTTACGAACTTGTAATCGATTCAATTGACCGCTATAGAAACGTGGGGCAATGAAATTTTTCGTTGTCTCTATATAATGCCATAGGACATTCTGAGTCACCTCTCGCTGCGAAGAATAACGTAAATTTGTCACGTGCAATGATGACGCATCGTTTAAAACTTGTAAACGCTTACCGCGAAGACGATTAGATCGAAAATACCAGAGAGATATTTTCGATTCCTGCTTAAGAACTGTAGATCCATTCTGTGTCAATTGTTAGTGACTTTTTTTTCTGCTAACTTCATAATTAGTCAGATATTTGAGAGATTGGCAATGTTGTTCGATTAATAGGAAACCGATTTAGTTGGATGGATGTGCGTGCGTGCTATCTCTATAACGGTCTTACCAATCGGGCTAAAATTTAACACACATGTGGCGCAGACAGGCGTCTTTGTTTTTAATAATTTTCAAAAAAATGTTTAGCTATCGAGTTGAATATTTTTTTACAAATAAAGCTATATTAAATGAGGATCATTATTGAATTTGGAATGAATCGGCAAATAGGTTCGATTTTTATCGGATTTTGAACTTATAAAAAGAAAAAATAATCATTTAATCGTATAAACAGATTTTGAAAAAAGCAACTATTAAATTGTTGGGAGAAAAAAATCTCAAGTAATTTACAAAAATGACGCTCAAGCAGTAGTAAAATTGATCTATAATCTAAACTTGACCTAGCACGTTCCAAGACGACTATGGGATCGTTATTGAATTTGGAATGAATCGACAAATAGGTTCGATTTTTATCGGATTTTGAACTATTAAAAAAAATCATTTAGTCGTATAAACAGATTTTGAATAAAGCAGCAGTACAAAAATTGATCTATAATCTAAACTTGACTTGGCACATTGCAAGACGACTATGGGATCGTTATTGGAATTGAATGAGGATCATTATTGAATTTGGAATGAATCGACAAATAGGTTCGATTTTTATCGGATTCTGAACTATTAAAAAAAGTCATTTAGTCGTATAAACAGATTTTGAAAAAAGCAACTATTAAATTGTTGGGAGAAAAAAATCTCAAGTAATTTACAAAAATGACGCTCAAGCAATAGTAAAATTGATCTATAATCTAAACTTGACCTAGCACGTTGCAAGACGACTATGGAATCGTTATTGAATTTGGAATGAATCGACAAATAGGTTCGATTTTTATCGGATTTTGAACTATTAAAAAAAATCATTTAGTCGTATAAACAGATTTTGAAAAAAGCAAGTATTAAATTATAGAGAAAAAAAAATCGCAAGTAATTTACAAAAATGACGCTCAACCAGTAGTAAAATTGATCTATAATCTAAACTTGACTTAGCCCGTTGCAAGACGACTACCTCAAGTCTTGCCCAGCTACCACCAGAGAGTGATATCGCTTGGAGCGAAAAGTTGAATGATTTCACTAGCGCTCAGCGGTTAACTCGATCCAAGTTACTCTCTGTAATCTAAATTACCAACAACGTACAGAGTATATACTTATGTGCGACTTTCTTCGAAATTTAGCGCCTTGCTAAGTCGTCGAGAGTTATTCGTAGCCCGGCCACCTGAATTTAAATAGCCCGAGATAAAATCGTTCACGTTCTAATCGATCCTCCTTGGGTTTGAGAAAGAGTCCCGAACGCAAGGATATGTTCGTTGTACATCGGGTGTAGGGAGTTAATCCATCGCGAAACTAGAAAGCATCGTCTGAAATGTAGGTCACACACGTTTCTATGCTGCAACTGAAGATGAGGAATAAAAGACTCGGGGCTTTATTGAATATCGTGCAATATTGATGTACTATTCATAGAGACGTGTTAGACCGCTGCTGATGTGTTGTACCAGGGCTTTTATAAAAATCCACCTTTCGTTGGAGTCGCTCTTACAGCTTTATTACATACACTACATCGGCTGGTACTGGAGTAATCGAGATATTCCAAAATTAAAGCTTCAGGAATAGTGATCGAATCGAATCGCACTATTTCATTCGATTTTCGGATCGAATATTCGATGAATTCGAATATTGTTACTGTCTTGTTAATGCCCAATGTTACGAAATTTAAATGAACCTAAATTTGTCGTTTTTATTAAAAACACGAATTAAATTGAATTTTCAAGAATTTGTGACGAATTCAAATTAAATTAAATTTGTCAAGTTCATTTTATTACTTTTACAACACAGAATCTTCAAAATATTTGTAATTTCAGCATCACGAATACAATATCGTGTTTTAAAGCACAATTCTTGATATATATTTCAATAAAACTGAGAATGACGTTCAAACAAATCGGAAAACTTCATAAACTTGTCTCCCTTGTTGACGATTAAAGATTTAAAAAAAAAAAAAAAGAGAAGAAGTAAAGTTCTACATAATAAACACAACACACACGTTTCACGAACAAACATCGTAACATTCGCGACACGTCATAAAAAGACAATCGTGTGCGAGAAGCTCATAAACATTTTCTCAGGTGTCTCGTAAAATTCCTGAGAGACGTATTTACTGGCAATGAATTCATGGAGCAAAGGTGTCGTACCGAACATGACAACAGCCGGCAATACGAAATATTATTTTCAAACAGATCTTATTTTCATATTAAAACCCAAATTAAGACTTTTGTTTAATCGATACGCGTATTTTTATTCAATAAGTTTGTAGATGTCTTGGTGATTCGTAAGATCTATGCAGAGATAAGCCAAACGAGCAACGCCCCGAAGAAAGGATTGTTTCTAGAAACGATTTTCGTCACGTCACTGCCAGAAAACGTGTGGCAGATCCGTGGGTGGTATTACAACGTTTATCGCGATCGATACCCAAGTGCTCTTCGTGAAACTGGCAAAAGAATCACGGCAATCGAGAAGCGCAAGGGCGTCAGGGTAATTTCGAAAAGTGCGCTGTGGAAGCACTTGGAACGTATCAGATTTCCATCAGTTGATAATATATTCCCCGCGAGCGTCAAAAGTTTATTGAAGACCGGGGCTAGTCGGATAAACTTTTGACTTGGCGAGAAAAAAAAAAAAAAAAAACAAATCAAACGAATGAGATTATTCAGTGAAAATTGTCGGATATTGGATCTATTGAATTTTTTTCAATTTCAACGGAGAAAAATTCAATTACAGAAAGATAGTTAACAAAACATAGAATAAAGGTTTTTTGATAGTCGCAAGCATAAGAAATGTGTAATTTCGAAGAAAATGATAATTGATAGCGTTCACAATCTAATTGTAACTTGTGTGAAATTCATACAAGTGATATTCAGACATATATCAGAATTAAGCGAGTTCTCTCGATTGTCAACATTCATTTCTTTAATTCGATAACAAACAATTTTGAGTCCGAAATCATATGAAATTGAATGATTTCAAATTTTTTTTTTTTTAATGATTTCCAATTATTTCCAATAATTTAAATTAATAAAGTAAATTAAATAATTTAATTATCAAATTAATATAGTACACGATTCTCGTGGGGTACCCCATTTACGATTTTTTTAAATTTCACTGATAAGAAGATGAATGTCACTGAATATTCAAGAACACCGATTTTTTTTGTCTACTAACAAGCATGAACGACTATTCACTAAATAAATTAAAAAAATTTTAATTGTTTTCAGACAATTATATTATTTATTGAATTTCAAACATACTCCATTTATAATTTTTTTTTATTTCACTGATAAGAAGATGAATGTCACTGAATATTCGAGAATACGGATTTTTTTTGCCTGCTAACAAGCATGACCGAATATTGACTAAATAAATTTTTTTTTTTAATTGTTTTCAGACAATTATATTAATTATTGAATTTCAAACATACTCCATTTATGATTTTTTTTTTATTTCACTGATAAGAAGATGAATGTCACTGAATATTGATTCAGTGACATCAAAGCATGACCGAATATTGTCTAAATAAAAATTAAAAAAAAAAATTGTTTTCAGACAATTATATTATTTAATGAATTTCAAACATGGTACATATAAAAATACGTACTTTTATATATTTCAACTAAAAAAATTCTAACCACAATTCTGTATGTACGAAATATACAAATGTTACATTGGCTGTGAAAGTGTAATGTTACACGTGCCAATCATTTGTGTTCGGAGATATTGACAAGTATCTCACAGTGCTAATATTGTTACTGCAGATACGACCCAATTCAGTTATTTTTGGAGGTTCATGTTGGATTATATTGCATTACTCAATAATAATCTCTACGGCCTGGATTGGAAATTGGGTATCTATCTTGGTTTCGTTTGAAAGAATATGGCAAATACAAAAATAGTGAAGCAAGTAACATTAAATTTGTTAATAGATGTATGTAAAAGAAACTAATAAATGTTTTTTTTTAACTATACTATACTATAAAAAGAATTCTGATTTCAAAAAGTTTATATCCACAAATCGTAATAACATGAAATTAATTGTGATATCCTTTTCAGCGATTTCTTGCAAAATTAAAAAAAAAAATTTATTGTTTGAATATATGGGTTATTCCACACGAAGTGGGCCACCCCTATATTGAATTGACTAAAGCTGAAATAATTCGTATTTATTGTAGGTACTCTAAGCTACTGACAAGAAAATTGTGAACTTTTTTTTAAGCAATTTAGAAATAGGGGTGACCCACTTCGTGTGGAATGACTCATATATTTCTTCGTTAAATAAAAAGATCAGTAGAATATAAAATTGATCAGATTAACATAAAGGAGTAAATGCAAAAAAACTCTTTACTTATTAGCTTCCATATATTGTACAGATTTTTCAATCTAAAAAAAGTCTATCACTACAAAAAAAAGAGAGATATTTTTGAGAATTGGAAATATGTTTATTAAAAATTGTGTTTTATTAAATTAAGCTCTCAGACTGTGACAAAGTATCAATCCCAAAATTATTTCCTTCACAATCATTGATTTCTGAGCTTTTATTCATTTCGCCCCGGTCAACTCTATATTCTGCGTTTTATCACTCAGCTATTTGTCGGTTATATAAACACGTCTTGTGTTATAAAATAAAACACAAATACGAATACCAGACAATTTCATTGCCTGCACTTTCTTGATCTTAAGACTGTTAACAAAAACACTGTCAACATCTGTATATTTCATACCGGTTTTACGATTCTCGTTATTTAATCTCATTAAAGTAGTAACCGGCGAATCTCTTGGCTGCCAATGACTGAGTAAAACGCGTAATTGACTTGAGGATGATAATTCGTGATGCAGTAAGTGTATAAATCAAAGATTTCATATCAGTCGTCATTCCGTGAAAACCATTACATCACGATAACCATTTTAATTGCTTCTGGCGGTGGGAATTATTACGACAACGTGTAATAGTAATCCGGCGGATGTACCAGATTAATAAGAGATGAGAGAAAAGCCCGCAATACCGTGAACACGGTATTCCAGCAATGATTCACTGAATCGAATTGAACTCGATGACGAAGATCGAGCGAGAGTCGTCCAATGTATGGACGATATATATATATATATATACTATATTGAGCGTTAATGCAATGATGAATGATGCATTGGCGATGTCGTGTTCAATTGGATTTAACGGTTGGTGGAGTAAATTGGAATCTGAGCAGCAATATACGTTGTTTATTTCCCAACGCACCAGTCGCGAGACTTTTTGGGTTCCCATATCGATGAATCGATTGCAGAATCCTAATTTCTTGTTGAAATGAATACAAATCTATGTTATAAAAAATGTTATAAGATTTTTTTTATTAATGAAAAACTCGATTTTACCAAAATAGTATTAACGATATTTACGACTTTGCACAAAGCTACCTCTATGAGGAACTCATAATTGTTCAACATACTTCCTCATTGAGGAGAATTTGTGCTTTTAAAAATAATGAGGAGGCTAATATGTAGAGTTTTACTTTGCAGCCATTTTTACTTTTTCATCACATACGGAGTATGTAAAAGAGAAAGTATTGCAATCCAAAAAAAAAGGTATTCATTCATTTCTATCTGTCTAACTGTCAGTCTGAAATTTTATGTATGTCTCGTATGTACAAAATTTAGTTTTGGTATTGAAATCCAATCCAAAATCTTCACTCCTGACACTTTACCTGAAACCTGGAAAAATAAAAAATAAACTGATTTTCACTTTTCAGGTAAAGTACCAAAAGACATTGGTGTTTTTTTTTTTCAACTTCAATACCAAAAATATATTTTATTCCTCGAAGTTGCTGTCATGCCACGAGCAACTTTTTATTATTATTACAATACTTTACATATCCTGGTGGAATTAAGAAATCCTTGTAAAGAAAATTGTAAGCATTCGTATAAGAAAATGTCGTTCAAAATCTAAGAAAAAAAAAAAAAAAATTCACTATGCTCCATACACTCAGATAAATAAAATCATTAAACTAATGAGCCATATCAAAGAAGCTCAGGATCGACAATCGTGAAATTGGCATGGAACAACTCATATCAATGGATTGATTCCAGAAAGGCTTATCAACTATGTACTAAGCATATATTATATACCCTTCCGAATTTGGACTGCACATATTCACGAGCTATACTGGGCTGCCATAGTTTTATACCTTTTGCTTTTGATGAAAGAACTTCTTTGTTCATCGATACATAAGTTACGCGTATGGTAGAGTATAAATGCAGAAGAGCGTGGATAAGCCATACACTGGTATACAGAAGATACCCCTTTACCGATACTAAACCATCGAGGTGTAACATTAGCGGTATGTCGTTGTAACTTATTTTCTTCTTCAATGCTCAACTATAATCTTTAATCGCACTGTAACGATCTTGGAGTTCAGGGACACTCCTCGTGCGTTCATTCATTTATAAATATATTTATAGCGGAAGATACATTAAACTTAAAATATTGAAAAAGAGTGGATAATAAAATTCAATAATATATACATGGAAGAGTTTCCTATCTGAGGCATTCCTTATTAAATGGACCACTACAATAACCTTTAGGATCATTGTTTCTATCCATGCAAATATGTTTTGTCCAATCTGCTAATTTTTCTATAGGTTCTCAATAATACCACTGTAGGTTGTGTGGAATTAAGAGCTAAATGAAAAGTGTGGAAGTTATTGAAAAAAAAATATATATAATTAGTAAAAAAAAAGTAATCCAGTTAATAAAGAATCTAAATTGAAATTTCTGGACTTTTTAACAGAAATTACGTATCTACAATCATTCCCATAAACGTTTGTTGCTAGTTTAACACAACTTTTTAACAATTTCTAGTTAAGAAAAAAAAAATCTGCTAAAATTGTTGTACTTTTATTTTACGACATACTTTTTTTTTTTGTCATTTAAAAAATATCTGGCATTTTGACATGAGTTTAGAGGGTAATTAAATCGCGACAGAAATTAACGATAAAAATAATTAGATTAAAATAATGAATCTACGAAAAGTTTGGATTTTTAATACGACAAAACACACATTCCAATATTACGTCTTATCGACTGTCGCTGCAGTAGCAACGTTTTTTTGAAATTTATTTCGTGTTTGCAAGATACCGTGATTAGAACCAGAATGCATTGTTATATGTATGCATATAAAGGCAGCGAAAAAAAAACGTCCCCCTCCACTATTATTATGCGAAGGCCCTTTGTGCATCCGCTATACGATACATATCTCCGCTGTATATATTCCATTTTCTCGTGGACAGTCTCTCGGACTTGTGCAATCTTCAATCGCTCGCCTTCTGTATACCTAACGATCTTCGAGCTTAGGGCTCCCACCGAGCGTGCACCATATCGTAGGGCGCTCTCGTTCCACGGGTCATTTATAAAACTCACTCCAGTTGTTTGATCGAACGCACAAAAGTGTTATTACAGAGGGTGCAGCGGGATAACGACAAAAAATAGGCAATTATGGCAGGGAGGTGAAACTCAAAGACGAGATGCAATTTAAGAATCCAAAGATTGTTGATAAATTGCAAATGTTTTTTCCAAACATACATCATTCTTGAGGAGTTTCCGAAAAAAATGAGTTTTTCCTCTATATTATAAATATATTTCACCGCCGTGTAGGACAATCGAGCTGGCCGGGGTCAAATGACACAACAAGGCCCTGTTTCTTCTAAGTCCGAATAAGGCCCCTTCCAGGACCTGATTTTTCTAACTACCAATAAAGTCACTTCTAGGGCCTCATTTCTTAACCCCCAATAAGGCCCCCTTTAGGGCCTCATTTTTTTCAAGTCCTGATAAGGCCCCGTCTAGGGCCTCGTTTTTCTAAGTCCCAATAAGGGCCCTCCTAGGGCCTCATTTGTTTAACTCCCAATAAGGCCCCTTCCAGCGCCTCATATTTTCTAAGTCCCAAAAAGGCCCCTTCTAGGCCCTGATTTTTCTAACAATAAGTCCCTATAAGGCCCCTTCTAGGGGCTCGTTTTTCTAAGCTCAAGTAAAGCCCCTTCTAGGGCCTCACTTATCTAAGTTCCAATAAGGCCCCTTCTAGGGCCTCATTTTTTCGAAGTCTCAATAAGGCCCCTACCAACGCCTGACTTTTATACAAAAAGAAAATCATATATTACATAATAGATGTTGAAATTGAATATAAAGTGAGACATTCTTTAACTCTCTATACTTATGTAAATATCTCAAATACAACCATCAACCAAACAATTCTTGGCCATGATGAAACATTGGTTTTTGGTCGCTTCTGAACGATCAACGAAAAATCCATACATCGCTATTCCCAGCTCAGTGTTGATATCACGATTATTTTGTCTTATTCAACCGGTAAGCCAACGTTAAATAAAAATTGTTTAGCCTTTGTTTTCGTGGAATCAACGACGGGAATAATTGTGAATTAGCAAAATGCTGCTCCTAAGATTCTCGATTATGCTGTTGGATATCGAATAAACAGTTCGCAGACATTATGACACATTATAGCACAACAGCATTTTTTTTTTCTTTCAACTTAATTGACTGTGAGAAAATATAATATTTCAGAATAATACGGTGCATGAACGTTGAGTTCGGGAATGCATGTCTCGTATTCGTATTCCTCTGCCACACGTAATAATAACACTTTGCCGAATCGACAGATGTAAGCAAAAAGT
This sequence comes from Perithous albicinctus, assembly GCA_964016905.1. NCBI lineage: Eukaryota > Metazoa > Arthropoda > Insecta > Hymenoptera > Ichneumonidae > Perithous > Perithous albicinctus. The sequence goes on from OZ024688.1 coordinate 15,210,010, forward strand.
TTGGGCCGCATTGTACTTGGTGTATATTCTACTATACTTAGTTGCATGTGTAAGCCGTTGCGGAAATACAAAATCATCGTAGCTGCATGTCTGAATAGTTGCCACACATGTCGTATCAACACACTTACTATACGTTCGAAACCGTTCCAAACTTAAACCTCCATAAAACTATCCCATAACTCATCTCTATACTTGCACTAAAGTTTTATTCAGCTGTGGAGTCTTCTATAAAATCTTAAGCGGAAGAAACAACACAGAGTTCAACATGAGAATTCTAGGTTAGCGTTATTCACGTTGAAATTATTTTATTATTCTTTCCAACTAAGGATGACTATACAAACTAAATGGAAATTTCTATAGAGTTTTAACGCAAAGCTACTCCTACTCACAAAACGTTCCCAGAATTTTTCAAGCGCTTTTCCAGAGTAAAACATTCGACGAATTAATGAAAAAGTGATAACAAAACAGATGTACCAGCGAATGAAGAAAATTGCTACGAAATGAACGACTACTTATTATCAAAAATGATACTATGAAGGAATCAGGGTATAAACAAAAGGGATTTTTGCATTTTGACACGTTTAATGATAGGAATCTTGAAAATAGTTGTAACTCGAATCGTGAGAGATGAAAAGTAGCTTTATTTCATCTCAGTCTCAGATCTAACAGATGTCTTCATCATGGCATAGACTCATCCAGTTATAACTCTTGTATGGATTCAAGCCATTTGTGAACAATACATTTTTTTTTTTTTTTTTTAAAGCTTCCTTTATGAGGATCAAAAATTAATCAACATACTTTCTCGTAGAGGTGGCTTTGTAAATAAAAAAAACTTTGTCAAAGATGGAAAATAATGAGGAATTTGCAACGTTGTACTTTGCAGCCTTTTTTTGTATAGACATAGCTTAAATATACTTCACATGCAGGCTCTATCGTGGAATAAGATTTGGGTACAAATTTGAGGCGAGTGTGTCGTGAGGTGAAAATTTTACAGCATTTTCATATATTTTTTTAAGTAACGTTAAATGATGATCGGTAGATAATTTATTGAGCATCTATTCGAGTAGTTAAAATTTGATCATAATTTGCAATTTTTCGAATTTTTTTTATCCTATTCATCCACATATTGGCACAAATATCGTGTCGATAAATTAGTATATGGGGGATTTCAGCTGAATTTTTCATGCTCTCAGTCTTTCAATAATTTTGACAATTTTTTTTATCGAAAACTATTTTGAAAAAGAAAAGACACGTATTTTTTGTTTGGCCTTACGCCCAATATTTTCGTCAGACGAATTTTTATAAAAATTTGAAATTTTCTGCGTTTATATTTCTTTAATCGTTAATATTTTGGAAATGGACAGTCCTATCGAAAAATGTCTAAGATGAAATTTGTTTACTTTGCAAGGAACTACATAATGGACATAAAAAAAATGTTCATTTAGATTTTCTAATATTTTCTTATATGTCGTTAAACAAAATATTGTTTTGCAACAACAGCCGATTTTAATCATTTTTATATACTTACAGAAAAGTTCTGTTTCGAATTACGAAAATCTTGAGACCCTGTGCAGAATGGCAAGATTTTTTTATGAGAAGTTCTACGTAATTGACGTTTTTTTCTTAATATCCTGAATTATTACGTAAATTTATACGTAAAACTTCACTTACATAGAACTTTGCGAAAAAAAATCCAGCCAGATTGCATAGGGACTCGAAAATTTCTTAATTTTCGACAGAATTTTTATGTCAGTATATAAAAATTATTAAAAATCGCGTTTGAATAAAATAAATTTAAATAGAAAGTTCTTTATCGCTAATAAAATATGGTTTTGACAAATTTTATTCAAACACAATTTTTAATCATTTTTATATATTTACATAAAAATTCTGTTGAAAATTGCGAAATTTTCGAGACCTTGTGCAGGCTGGCAGGAATTTTTTTCCGAAAGTTCTATGGAATTGAAGTTTTACATATTAATTCACATAACAATTCAGAATATTTAAAAAAAACTTCAATTACGTAGAACTTCTCGCAAAAAAAAATCTTGCCACTCGGCACAGGATCTCAAAAATTTCGTAATTCGAAACAGTATTTTTCTATAAGTATATAAAAATGATTAAAAGTGGCGTTTTATTGCAAAACAATATTTCGTTGTTTAACGACATATAACAAAATATTAGGAAAACTAAATTAACATTTTTTTATATACATTATGTAGTTCATTGCGAAATAAACAAATTTAATCTGGGAAATTTTTCGATAGAACTGGTCACTTCCAAAATATTAACGATTAAAAAAATATAAACACAGATAAATTCAAACTTTTCCAAAAATTCGTCTGAAGAAAATATTGGTCGTAGCTTCAAACAAAAAAATACGTGTCTTTTCTTTTTCAAAATACTTTTTGATAAAAAAAATTGTCAAAATTATTGAAAGGCTCAGAGCAAGAGCATAAAAAAATCAGCTAGAATCCCCCATATGCACTATTTAAACAAGCCTACAAATTAGAACCTTACAAATTGCTTCCTCATTATTTTTGAACTTTGATAAAGCTTCCTTCTCAACGTGTATTTCTCTAATCTACAAAATAAAGAGGAAGCAATTCTTGCAATGTTCTAATTTACAGGCTTGATTTAATTTGCCAATTAAAGAAAATGACGACAAAAAAAAACCCGGTTGTATTAATTCTGGCTACACAACAATATATTCTACCGGACAACACTATATAATCGCCGCAATTGTGAATTCGATCGATCGATAAAAACACAGTATATGTATGTATTCTTACCTTACAGGCTCAAAAGATCATTGACACTGCATATTCCCCGTTCATTTTTTTTTTTGTTTTTTGTTTTTTCTTTTAATCATGTATTCTAGACGAAATTGCACCTAATCACGAACACTAAAAGCACTTGTCTATTATTATATTTATAGTACAGTTTGGTGACAGAGACCGGCAATTGCCCACGTGTTAAAAATTTATACAACGGTTTCTACGCGACTTGTACGAAAAAGAAAGAAAAAAAAAAAAATAACGTGTCACATAACATGCGTAAGAGTGCATGTATCGCGTCGAGAGATACCGATCTAGCGAATCTGATGCATAGTTCTCGCGTGGGATCGACGAACGTCTCTCACGCACTGGGCATCGTCGCGCTGTGAATGAATGATTGTCGGGCAGTGGAGAGAGAGTGCGGGCTCTCTCTCTGTTGACGGCACGGCGCCGGCAGCCGGCGAACAAGAGCGGCGGTTGTCATGTACACAAGCCGAGGCAACCAATAGGATTTCAGGTGTGCCAAACGCGCCGAGAGCAAATTGCCCTGAGTTTTCAAATCACGAATTTCATTATCGACCGAACGCTATTATGTAATATACCGGGGTTAGTTTATTTTATTATTGGGGTAAAAAGATCAAAATACTAAATTCGACATTTTTTTTTTTCTATGTAGTTTTAACACATATTTTCTGTCCACCAATATTCATAGAATTTTTTGTTTTTTTTTAATTGACGAATTTTCTTTTTGTGAATTTTTAGTTTTACGAAAAAAACGTATGGAAATAATTTGTTAATAATTCTGTATTTTATGTTGAGCAAATTGCCTTGGGTTTTCAAATGTAGCATTTTTTTTATCGACCGAGCACGATGATGTAATATAAATATTATTTATAACGTAAAAATATTGAAATACTAAATTCGACATTTTTTTTTCTATCTAGTTTTAACACATATTTTCTGTCCACAAATATTCATAGAATTTGTATTGTTTTTAATTTTAATTGACGCATTTTTTTTTTGTGAATTTCTAGTTTTACGAAAAAATACGTATAAAAATAATTTGTTAATTATTCTGTATTTTATGTTGAGCAAATTGCCTTGGGTTTTCAAATATAGCATTTTTTTATCGACCGAGCACGATGATGTAATATAGATATTATTTATTGTGTAAAAATATCTATTGAGTAAAAATATTCAAATACTAAATTCGACATTTTTTTAAATCTATTTTTAACACAAGTTTTCTCTCCACAAATATTCATAGAATTTGTATTGTTTGTAATTTTAATTGACGCATATTTTTTTTGTGAATTTCTAGTCTTACGAAAAAACGTATAGAAATAATTTATTTATAATTCTATATTTTTTGCGGCGAGCAAATTGCCCTGAGTTTTCAAATCTAGAATTTTTTTTATCGATCGAACATGATGATGTTAATATAGATATTATTTATTGCACTATTTTGAGTACAATATTGAGATAGTGGATTCGACATCTTTTTAAATCTAGTTTTAACACAAATTTTCTGCCCACAAATATTTACAAAAATATTTTCTTAATTTGATGCACATTTTTTTCCAATTTTTAGTTTCACGAAAAACAGTACGAAAATAAATTTGTTAACAGTTGTGTATTTTTTTTTTAATTAACAGGATTTAAGGTGCCTAAAATCCAACCCTGCCTTGGGGTTTCGAATTTCTTTATTGACTGAACATAAATGTCGAATTTTTTTTTTTTTGCATTTTGAGCAGAAGTATTCGATGATTATAATAGGATTTAATACAGATTAATTTAATTGTTGTACTATCGAATAAAAAGAGCGATATACCAAATTCAAATTTATGCAATCATAACATACAGTTTATGTTTTTTTTTATTTGATCCAATTTCTTTTTTTTCATTCTTTAGTTTCACGAAAAAGTATAAAAATGATTTTTTTTAACAATTCTGTAATTTTCTGGAATCTAATAGGATTTAAGACGCGAAAGCGACGCGAATGTTGACCTCGGTTTTTAAATCTCGTATTTCTTTATCGACGTAACAGAAGTGTCGAGTCAGTTTTTTTTTTCATCGAGACAAAAAGCACAAATTAATCAACTCGTGAGTATTTTTCGTCGACAGAAGTAAAATAGGAGATGCACGAAAGTTTTTGAAGAACCTCACGGTTAGTTCGACGGAAGATAAAGTGGATACCATTTTTATACCTATTGTCGATACCAACGTTGATGACTGAAACGCGTAGATCTCGTTGTTATCGATTGTCGGGACAACGAGCCGATTTATCGACCGGAGGTAACCACTATATGAGCAGGTATTATAAATTTACCAGTAAATTATAATATTTACCATTTTTACCGATAGAAATTTCGGGTAATTTATCGACAAATTCGATAAACAAAGTGCTACCAAAGTTTATCTCTGGTGCTGCTAATTAATAAAATCCAACTTACAATCAAAATCCGAAAAAATTGCAAAACGATTATAAAATCCACTGATAGTACAAAAGACTGATACAATGGTTCCAGATATTGAAATTTTTTTGTTCATCGCAGATGAATCGTAATTTTCGACTTTAAATCCGAAAATTTCGCTGATATAGCGTATCTGAACATCATTAAGCGTTATCTATCCCAGAGATATCACGGAATAACTTAAACTACAGCTTATAAAGAATTATAATCGATAATAGAAAATGCAATCCAATTTTACTCGTAAACAATTAATATTTTTTATAAACATAGACATTCGATTTAGCTGCAGAGTAGATAAGCGAAATAAAACCGATTTTGCTTTTATCTAAAAAATTAACCAAAGTCTGAATAAATTGGATTACAGAACGATTACCGATTACAGTTTTTGTTACCGATTACAGATTCTCCCATCGAGTACAGTTTCTGTTACCGATTACAGTCTCTGTTACCGATCGCCGTTTCTGTTACCGATTATAGTTTTCGTTACCGATTGCAGTTTAACGTGCATAATAAAAATTAAGTTAATTATCATACATACATAAACGTGAAAATACTTTTATTCTACAAAACTAGTTCCAGCTATGGAATTTTTTTTTTCTTTTCTACTCATGCAAGTAAACCGATTTGATTATGAATCGTAGAGATCGGTATCATGAATTTGGAAATTAAATACGAGGATTTTCCTGATAAGGTATTTACTATATCATAAACATCATCTGTCCCAGATTACACGCTGCTAATTTTTGGGAAATTGCACCTGCATGACTTAAACTTTACGGTTTCGTCATACAGATCTTTATATACATCGGTGAAACTTCTCGCAAAGCCTATTATACAATAACGGGACTCCGTGGACGCCGGTGAAAGATCGACGCCTCTCCGGATCGGGAGTCATACTGCCACGACACTTCCCCACTCTTAAGACACTCAACGTGCGCGGTTACAACCGAGAGATTCGGGCGCGTACAGTCGAAAATTGGCCAATCGTCGAGCGCGAGAAATCAAACACGTTTAGCGGGACTGCGCGCGTCGCGCTGCCTCGTAATCAGTAAATGCACCAGTATACACCGAGCCGTCTACACAGGCAGGTGGAAGGTGGAGTACTCGTAAACTTTAACTCTTTCGAAATTTTCTCATCAACAATTGTGTTTAGATTGGACTAATAGTGTTTTATTATAATAAATATATTAAACAGCAATAATCCACGTAACTTAAATCGATCTGCGACGGAATATACTTAATTTTTTATTTATTTGTTTTTTTTTATATAATTGGTGCATCGCATAGTTGACACAACACTGACGTTACAGGCTGCAATCCATGCTACAAATATAGGATCACTGTTATTTCACTCGTGAGTACTTCCTGTACTTTTTTTTTATAACAGTTATTTTTCTTTTTTCAACTTCGTTATTTTTTAGAGGAAACTTTGTTTTCGTGAATTTTTTGTTTTTCGAGATTTACGATGTCACGAAACTCGGAATGATTCAAAGACGTCGAGAAAAGTGATTTAGAAAAAATGATGGATGTGCGTGTGTAGTTTAAAAAAAAAAATTCAAAAATACATTCATATTTTATTTAACTTTGAAATTTTCCAAAAATGTCTGGATGCGCTCTAGCGGGATTAACTATGGAGCTAAATAATTTTTTACAAATAAAGCTATGTCGAATGAGGATCGGTATCGAATTTGGAATGAGACGACAAATAGGTCCGGTTTTTATCGGTTATCAAATGTGCAAAGTTCTACTTTGCACATTTGAAAACTAAAAAATTTCAGGGCTGCTAATAAAATTTATTTATTCATAAATTAGTATATTTAAATTAAAATACAAATGTAAAATTAAAGGTTTTGTTAAATATTCAAAATATTATAGAAATTCTTTTCTTTTCTACAATGTTAGTATCGATTTATTACGACCGTTTATTACGACCGTTTATTTATTTAACAAAAATGAAAATCTGGAAAATAAAACCGATTTTCAAGTAAATAACTACTTCTTCTATGGAAATAAATGTGTTTGTACGCGAAAAAAATAATCTGCGAGTGTTATTTTGTTTTGAAACAGATTTTAGAATAATGTACAATTATGAAATTATGCGGTCAAACCGTTAAAAATGTTATAACTGGTGTTAGTAAACAGCTGATTCTGACTAGACGTGGTTTAAAGCTAGTTTTGAAATTTAATACAAGAAACAAATGAGTCTTCAGCAATCATGATGTAGCTACATATATATATATATATATATGTTGCGTCTGCTCGCGTGGGAAGAAACTCACGTGCTGTTGGGAATGTCATTCATATTGCTTGGGTAGCTATTTCTAGATCGTGCATGACTTGTGCATACTGCGAGTCGCGACTTATATTCAAGTAGACAAGAAGGCCACTAGTGAGTGTCCGAAACGAAACATGCAAAATCTATAACCGTGCTTCTGCGATAAAGTAGAGAAATGCAGTGACAATCCAAATCGAGATCGAGTTTCACCAATAGCTCGTGTACATCCGCTGTGTGTGTATAACCGATTTTACGACTGGATTTACAGCGCACGCGAGAATATGAGTACTGTCATTCAGACCTGTATTCATACATTTTTTTTCAATATTAACTATAGGCAACACAAAATAGTGTTTAATTCCTATTTTCTTTTTTTTTTCACGAACAAATTGTTTTGTTCATTTTCATTTTTTTTTTTGACAAAAAAAAAGTACAACAGTTAAAAAAAAAGTATTGTTCACATTGTGTATTTCTAGTTTACAATGTAGGAGTGGATGTGTAGGGGGCATTCCATGTAAAATCGACCTGGCTAAAAACCTTTTATTTCTTTATTTTTTTTTGATTATTTTCATCGAGTATATTATAAAGTCAATCGAAAAAAAATGACGAGCTCTTTTTAAAGTTGGGACAATAATTTGAAAAAAATCGTGGACGAAATCCGAGTGAATTATTTTCAGTTTTTATGTCTTTATATTTTTTAAAGTTTTTTATATTTAAAAAAAAATGTCTTTTTTGAGAATAACAATGAAAAATATAGAAGGAAATGTCAGCCCACTCTGGGTCTAGGCTTAAAATGTTTTATATCTAATACTGGATTTTTGAGAATTTTTCCAGATTTTTAAATTCGGGCTAACAATCTTTTCACTTTGGAACATTGTATATAACTAATTCAAATTTGAAAAAATAAAAATAAAATGTCGGAAAAAATTTTCCAGCTCTCTTCAGAGATGGGACAATACTGAAAAAAAATGTAAAAAAAATCGTGGGCGAAATCCGAGTTAATGATTTTCAGTTTTTATGTCTTTTCATATTTTTCAAAGTCTTTTCATAAATAAAAAAAAAGTTGGGACAATAATACAAAAAAAATCGTGGTCGAGTATCAGACCCAGGTCGAATCGGTGTGGAATGCCCCATATACAGTATTAGTATTGGGGAAACCCACAGAATTTAAAAGTGTGGAGAATATTTTAAATCCAGTCCCTTTAACTCGAAATACGTGTCTTTTACTCCCCAAAAACCGGAATCCTAATGTCGCCATGGCTTTTGGGTCACCTGCATGAACTGGTCATGAATTGAATAGTTGTTTAACGCGTGCGTTGAACCATTGTTTTTTTTTGTTGTTTTAATCCTTTAGCTCAAAAATTCCTGAGCCGCAACTATCTTTGCTGGTATCTTGTCGATGATTCTCGATACGCAAGAGCTCACTGACTGATAGCGTTTAGTCGCAGCAGCAGAGCGCATAAAATTCTTTTCCGGAATGTTTTGTCCCTCACAAGTTCACAAAATTGCGCAGCGCTTTTACCGACGATAATTCATAAGTTGCATTACAACGGCAAAGCGTCGACGTTTTGACGATAAGATTCGCACCGAACGTGCTATTAAGGACAGAGAAGAACCCCGCGTGTTAAAGCATTTTCGTAATACAACACCGTTACGAAAGACACGTGAGCCAGTCAGTCAGTCAGGCTTGCGGTAAGTCCTCGTTGACACTATATATGCGTTACTCAAAGCTGACTGGGTAAGAAAACCAACTCGCTAATAATATTTTTTTTCCATGCCATTCGACACGCATGTTTTAACTCTATACTTGCTTTTTTTATGTTCAATTATGTAATATCGTTACGAATTTATGCATATATATATATAAATGTATATGACAACGCTGAGAATGCAGAACGCACCTTGCTCTAGAAATACACAAACTTGCTCCTCGATTATGCAAGCTACAAATGTTTGTACGCTCGCTCTACTATTATTCCATCTCGAGTTATGTACTCGTTTATTATTTTCATATATAGCATTACGTAAATAGAGAAGAAAAAAAAAGAATATTTGTTTAGAGCTGAATTTAATTGGCTCAGAGTATATTTAATTAAGCTAACAGAATATACACGGACAAAAAAAAATATACTGTAAAATCGTACGCTAAGTTTCGCGAGAAAAAAATGTTGTTAAATGTAACAAATCTGTATTTTACATTAAAGAAAAAGTCACATAGTTTTTTTTCAATTTTTTTTGTTTATTTGGTGAAGTGACAAAAAATGTATATTTGTCACATTTATATATTCACAAATTGTTAATTAACTGTTGAGGTAAAATATTTATTATTTTGACAAATGCAAATTATAATGATAACAAGAAAAATATTTTATTATTCATGAAAGAGTTAGAGATAATACTTTTTTTTGTGGAATTTCCATCAACTGTCGTAAAATATAATAACAATTATTTTCTTGATAAAAATTACCAATTTTTGTTGTACTTTTGTTTGAAGTACAAAATATTATAAACATTTTTTTTTTTTGTAAAATTAATAACAGCAATTTGTATGCGATTTGTGGAAGCTTTGTTTTCGTGAAATTTTTAGAAAATATTTTTGTTAAATATTTATTATTTTGACAAATGGAAATTATAATGATAACAAGAAAAATATTTTATTATTCATGAAAGCGTTAAAGATAATACTTTTTTTTTGTGGAATTTACATCAACTGTCGTAAAATATAATAACAATTATTGTCTTCATAAAAATTACAATTTTTGTTGTACTTTTGTTTGCAGTACAAAATATTATAAACTTTTTTTTTCTGTAAAATTAATAACAAAAGTTTGTCTGCGTTTGTGGACAAAACATTTTTGATAAACGTACAAAAGTATTACTTCTATTTTAACTATGTATTGTAAATACTTAACTACTTCTGAGAAAACAAAATTCAATCTAATTTTCTGTCAAACCAATTTAAGGTAATAAGAACTCAATGAAATAGAGAGAAAATGGTATTTATTTAACTGAGATTATCAGCGTTCTGTTTTTTTTTTTTTTTTTAAGAAACGTTTTCAACTTTGAATTTTTTATTACAATTTTTTTATTTTCGTAACACTCTAGTAAATGGTAATGGTTAATGGCCACGTTAATGGCCCGTTCCCACAAATTTTACAGGCGTGTGAAAGAAGGCCACGTCTTTTACGGTAACGTCTCTAATGAATTCGCCGGGTTCACATATTACATTTCGCCACATATAAAAGAGTTTCTGTCTTGAGAAGTGCCTATAAATGAGTCTCTATATCATAATGTTCGTATTTACCGTTTGTATTATTATGCGGAATACGAAATACCACTTTTTATGGCACCCTTGCTTATGTCTTAACCTTCATTCTTGATAATCTGTATTTCTATGCAATCTTCTGTCTGTGGAGCTTCTTTAGAGTATGAAAAAGATATTAAAACGGTAAATCGCGAGGTCAACAATCTTATAATGATCATTATTTTGCATCTGATTATCAAAAGTAAAATGAATCATTTTCGTTAATATTAAAATCAACATTTTTAAAAATATTTAAAAAGTTGAACCTTTTATTTTTATGGTAATCTTTCCATCGATTGGAATCTGCAACTTTACCTTTTTTTAGTAAAAAAAAAATGTTTTCTTTTATCAGCAAAGAATTGTATTAAAAAAATCCTCAGTTTCAAATATAAAAAGTTATAGAAGGTGTACCTTTTTTTAAACAAAAAATATAAATAAAAAATGAAAATATAAGTAAAAGATTACCCCTTTTAAACTCCTCATTTTCCAAAGGGCAGAGTAAATAGAATTTTCCTGTCAGCAATAAACTAATCAATTAACTTAAGTGTGGTACTTGATGATTGTCTTCTGACTCATCATGTATAATAACTCTTAATTGCTAATGAACACCTTAACGCAAGTATACTTAATTTTCAAACTCATGACATTATTCTCATAACAGAGTACTTATAGTACATAAAAAAATTGTTTTGGTAAATCGTAAATGACGTGTTAAAAAAATTGCAGTTTTTACAATTTTTTTGTTGTTGTTAAACCGATTTTTTTTAAACGGCACAAAATATGTTATAAAAGGAAATAAATTAATTTTTTTTGTAAGATATAAGAAAATATGTTTTATGTAATAAAAATACAAGTTTTTAATACATTTTTTCATTTCCTTTTCTTTTGTAAAAATTTAACAAAAATAGTTAATGGACAATAACGTTTTGTTAAGTGTACAAAAACATCAATTTCTTTTTTTCTAAATTATAGAATATTGAAGTTGTTTCTACAGAAGAATTTGACAAAACCGCGCAAATTAAAAACGACATTGTCATTTGTGTAATAATTTTACCAAAAAATTCTGTCCCCAAACGGCCACAGAAACTTTTTGTTAATCTGACAAAACATTTTTTCAACTTCTAGCTTTATGAAATAAGTATAAAAATCTGATTTACTCAAAATTTTATAAAAATGTACTTTTTCTTTTACGATAATTTATTTTTCTCAAAAGAAAGTGATTTAACACATTTTTCTTTACAAAAGTGACCCATTCTTTTATCATTTGTAATTTTACAATTTACAATTTTCGTTCTTGTAAATGCGCCAACGGTACAAGAACTGTCTGCTACATTTTTAATTTAACCAAAAAAAAAATCCGTGAGATACGAAAAAAAAAATATATCGGTAGAATTAATCAAACGGTTATGTCACAGTTTAAAAAACTAGCAATTCGAATTTACATAAGAAAAAGAGGAATTATTATTCGTTTGCATTTAATTTGCAAATGGTGATGTGGAGAATAAGTGTATTATTGTGGAAACGAAAACGGGTTAAAAACGAGGACGCAGGTTCAAAGAGAAATGCCAGCGAGTATAGCAATACTCGCTGTCTCGGCCGTTCAAGCATTGACATTGAGTTAACACTTGCACGAGGGCTGCGCCGCTGACCCGCTATCGTACAGCTCTAATCTATACACTGTATATATTCTCTTTCATAAATAAACAAGATCATATTTATTTTATCACGAAGTTTGTGTTGACATTTGTCATATTCGTCACCGAACTATAACTCATGTTATCGGTCCAAATAATATAGTTATGACTATCAACCGTACTATGCGACTGCACTATATATCTCCATATTATAAAAATCTCTCGCCACCACCGCCATTCCTGAGTACTGGCCTGTTTGTTATAAGTCCCCGTGAAACCTCTCTCCGGGGCCTGATTTTTTTAAGTCCTCGTGAGGCCCCTTACCAGGGCCTGATTTTTCAAAATCCCTAGGAGGCCCTCTTCGAGACATTGACTTTTATAAGTTTTCATGAGGCCCCATTCCAGGGCCTGGTTCTCCTAAGTCCCCGTAAGGGCCCATTCCAGGGAATGATTCTACTGATTCCCATCAGGCCCCTTGCCAGGACCTGATTTTTCAAAGTCATCCACCATAAGGCCCCCTTCCAGAGTCTGATTTTTATAAGTTTCCATGGGGCCCCATTTCAGGGCGTGATTCTTCTAAGCCCGCGTCAGGGCCCTTACCAAGGCCTGATTCTTCTACGCCCCCTTGAGTCCCCATGCCAGAGCCCGATTTTTATCAGCTATCATGAGGACCCATTCCAGGGCCTGATTCTTCCAAGTCCCCGTGAGGTCCCTTGGCAGGACCTGATTTTTCTAAATTCACATGAGACCCCTTTCCAGAGCTTGATTTTTATAAGTGACCGTGAGGGCCATTGCCAGCGCCTGATTTCTCAAAGTCCCCCGTGAGGCCCTTTTCCAGGGCCTGATTTTTTTATTGCGATTCTTTCGATTGCTATTTTTTACCGGAAATGAAAATATCAATCGTTTTGAGCGACCTCTACAATTTTTTTTTCTTTTTTAACACTTTAGAATCGTTATTCTAGGTCTAAATGTATTCAACTCTTAACAAAGAGCGAAAACAAAATCATTGTGTTATTTTGGGCCGCCCTGGCGTGCATGAAAGTGGAAGAGCTGTAGAAAAGAGAGAAATTGACATTGTTTGGACAAACCGCGTCACCGCGAGCTCTACTTCCGATTGAACGTTACAGAGACTATGTGTACGATTAAAATCGGAGAAACAAGTTTGCGAAGGAGGTCGTGTCCAGTATACACTGCACCACTGTGTTATGTACATCCGAAGCTAAGATATTATTTGGTTCAATATACGCCGCTCGTAATTACCGTGACAGCACTAATTGACGTTCCCCTTTCTCTGATGGCTGTGCGTTTGGTCGAGCTCCATTTACCAACGAAAAGTCTTCGAGTGACAATCAACACTTTGATCGATATGTAGTGTAAAAAAAAAGGGTCGATTCAGTTTTTGGATTTCTCCTTGTTACGGAAAATAATTTATGGTAGCAGGGTTGCAGCAATTATAATTACGTTATTGCTTCGTGTTGGAGTATTAGTTGCATTTTTAAAAAAGGCAGTGAGTGCAATGAATTGTTTGTTATTCCTACATGCATTCATTACAATATATTTGTATGGCTCTATTGCGATTTAATTCTATAGATAACACATATCTGCTGTATTGAATCTCTTACCATATCTTAACTTTAGTATATTAAAATTTTACATGTTCCACAAAATACAAACTTTAACACTAAAATAACATAACTTTCTAATTTATTTTCTATTTCAGCTAAAAATTCAGGGCAATACTAATAATAATAGGATAATACTAATAACAATTTTTCAATCGAGCCTGTTTTTTTTAATAATATAACTGTTTTTACTATAAACAAATCTTGAATGTATTTGCTTGTTGAATACTTCTCGCGTGATTTAAGTACGCCAAAGTATTGTCTACATTATTTACAGACTATATTCCATCTCTCTAACATACCAATTGTTTGACACCCTCGCAAAGTAGAAATTCCAAAGCAAAAGCCAAGTTTAATAAGTTATACACCGTGAGAGGAATCGGGATTGTTAGAATCCGGTCCCCCACTGTGAGTTCCACTTCCGATCAGCATACCTGACCATTAAACATGCGCATATATGGGCCATTCCACCTGCCTACCATTTGTGTCTGACCCTCGACCCTCCCGATTGGGTCCACAATTTGTTATATGACTGACACAACTCTAAAAGGCACTAATTTTTTGTTTTTATTTATTTTTTTTACATATTTTTAATTATCTACGATTTTTAAAACAAATTATAAAACGACAGATTTTCAGAATCTGAACAAATTCTGAAATACCTTTTTCTTTCGAAAATAAAAATTTTCGATAAAAAAATGAGAAAAAAAAACATAGTAACTTTACGATGGGCAGCAGCAAGAAAATTTTTGCATCGGTTTCCAAATTTTTTTCATTTAAAGAAAGAACGATTTTTCAGTTTCTTCAGATTCTTAAAACGCGTCGTTCGATAATTTGTTTAAAAAAATTATAGATAATAAAATATGTGCAAAAAGATAGTGCTTTTAAGAGTTATGTCAAAAATATAAAAAATTGCGGACCCGATCGGAAGGTTGAAGGGTTAGAGCGAGGTCGAAACCAGATGGAATGGCCCATATACATTGGTCGTTTAAAAGAGTATAAATGAGGACGAGGAAGTAGGGACGGCATACAATAAAAAAAATTTAAAAAAAAAAAGGCATACGTCGAGATGCGCAGTCGGTGCTCTGGGTCTTCGCCGATGAAGTTACCTGGCAATGGGAAGCTCGTCGTGACGTCACGAGGAGAGAGAGCGAGGTTTAAGTAGGTTAGGTGGCTGGCTGGCGCGTCCACACCACGCTATTATTATATGGGGAATTCCACGGATAATCGGCAGGGTCGTGACACTCATACCCCCCCACCCCCCTCCAACTTGTGATATAGGACAATAAGAAAAAAATCGTCCAGAAAGTTTTTCAACCAAATTTTGGGTTATTATGAAAACAAAGAGAATTTCGAAAAAGATTGAGAAAAAAAAAAATTCTAGGGTGCTTTTTCATATTGCCCTACGACATTCAAAAAGGTAAAAATTTTTTTTTTAAATAAATAAATATGAGGGTCATTACCTGTCGATTTAGACGTGGAATGCCCCATATACATCGGGCCCATTGGCAGCCACGAGCCACGAGAGAACTATCGTCAAGTCTCGAGAGCTCCCAGAAGCCCGACGCGTGTTCGGCGTTCCAACGGGCGATCTCGCGAGCTATCGGGAATTTCCCCTCCAAGAAAAAAAAAGGAGAGAAAGATAGAGATACAAAACGTTCATGATCCGTTCGTCAGCTCCACCTTCGTTTTGGGTCAATCGCCTGGGTTCTTTCGTCCAGGATGCCTGCGTGGTGCGTGTTTATATATTGTACCTCAATCCTTCGAAAACATACATTCAAGTCCGCTATATACTTGTGTCGCTGCATGAGGATCCGATGCGACAGTGGCTTCCGCCTTTTGTGTACAAACAACTCGATTCCTACTAAACGACTTACTTATATACCGGCTAGAGAAATATAACCTTGACTGTGCCAAATTCTTCGCACTGTTAACGTTTATTCAACGAATTCCGTTCATCCGTAACGCTAGAAACGAAATCTCTAATGCGTGATCTATTGGATTTTCTTTTCTTTTTTTTTTCGCGTCTATGAAAAGCAATCTTCGTTATAACGGGCACCGCCAACTAAGTAGGATAGAAGTACCGGTTGTGGGCACCACTGCACCGGTTTTCGCCATACAAATTACGCTTTAGTATGTTTTCGTGCTTACAATTAATCTCTGTAATCAATTGGGATTTTTCAAAATGTCGTGAACCTTGAAAAATTTTAGTGGTATTTTCCGTTAATTTGTGTCTTGATTATAAAAAAAATGCTACACGAAAAAATTGAGGGTCATGGGCCTGCAAATTCTTCACTGGTTACGACAGCAAACAAGTGTTCGCGGCAAGTTCTATGTATACTTTCAGGCTTTACTGCTATTGTACGTATTAGTTTTGATGTGCTAAACTTTTTTAATTAACTGAGATATATGGAAAAATAACGATGGTCACAACTGATATCGAATAATAAATGGAACTCCACTTGTGGCCACAATAATATAACTATTGGTTTCTTGTAAACGATTACACCATCAATTTATTTATTTACAAAGAAAAAAAAAGTTGCAAAACAGAACTTTACACATTGCTTCCACATTGATTTCGATTTTTCACAATGCCACTCGATTCGATTCGAAATTCGAATATATGAATGGTCCAAATTCATCGAATATTCGATTTGAACTTCAAGTTGAATGTTTCGATTCCATTCGAAGTTCTAATATATGAATGTTTCGATTCCATTCGAAGTTCTAATATATGAATGTTCCGAATTCATCGAATATTCCATGTGAAGTTCGAATATACGAGATCGTCGAATATTCGATTCGAACTTCAAATTGAATGATTCGATTCGAAGTTCGAGTATACAAATGTTTCGAATTCACCGAATATTCCATGTGAAGTTCAAATATACGAATTTTTAGAATTCACCGAATATCCCATGTGAAGTTCGAATATATGAGATCGTCGAATATTCCATTTGAACGTCAAATTGAATGTTTCGATTCAATTCGAAGTTCAAATACACACATGTTCCGAATTCATCGAATATTCCATGTGAAGTCTGAATATACGAGATCGTCGAATATTCTATTCCAACTTCAAATAGAATGATTCTATTCGAATCGAAGTTCGAATATACAAATGTCCCGAACTCATCGAATATTCCATGTGAAATTCGAATATACGAGATCGTCGAACATCTGATTTGAACTTCAAATTGAATGATTCGATTCAATTCGAAGCTCAAATACACACATGTTCCGAATTCATCGAATATTTCACGTGAAGTTTGAATATACGAGATCGTCGAATATTCGATTCGAACTTCAAATCGGATATACAATTTGAACTTCAAATCGGATATTCAATTCGAACTTCAAATCGGATATACAATTCGAACTTCAAATCGAATAATTCGATTCGAAACCGAATATTCGATATTTTTGAATATTCGCACACCCCACGTTTTTTCTTTATTCCGGATGCACTATCTTTTTATGAACAACTGTCGGATGTGTTGGACGGCGATGTTGGGTTCGAATATCTTGATTTTGCAAAATGATAACGAGACAAACCATTTGGGGGAGGGGGGGGGGGGGATATTTCAATTTTATTGAATTAGACTGTGTTGGATTGATTTATGTTGGAATTTAACAATGTTGAAGTTACGTGTTGAATTGACGCTGTTCTATTTAGCCACGAAACCAACAATTTCATCATTGAGGTCACATTCTTGAATGACCGTCTCACTCTTGAATAACGCGACCCACACGTTAAAACGTTAAGCGGATAAAATATAACGGTATAACGAGGTAAATGCCCCACCAAATTCGCGAAAATTTCAAGGTCTTGTATAGCCTTGACCAGTAGGTATCGACAAAAGTAGTACACACTCCAGGACAAAGTGAATGTAAACGCGGTAAAAGTACCATGACTCGCATGCCACATAGTAATTGATCCATTATTGCATACATTGGGAGAAAGGAAAATACAGCTATTGCCAAGCTTACGGAACAACCCATTGCTTTCTGGTTTCTTCACAATTGCGAAATTAAAAGTACAATCGTTCTGCAAAAAACACGCGACCAGCATTCGTTAACAAACTAACATTATCTTATCTCGTGGATGCATATTAACGTATGTTACAAATATGGTACAACGAGAGGAAGCCAACATCTCGACTTCCTCACTCTAGGGAGAGAAAGTCGTCGTCGTCCAGCACATATGCTCCTTGGTACATATAGTAAACTCCTTCAAACGCTCCGACACAAAACGTGATTCTACTACATAGCAAAAACAAAACTAAAGTTTTACGCTCTTAACGACAATACTTTGTACATTCTTTTTAACATGAGAAACAAACAAAAAAAGCTGCAAAGTATAAATTTGCACATTCAGCTTTGAACTTCCTCATTGATTTTTTATTTTTTTTCACAAACCCACCTCGATGAGCACGTCTATTTATCAATTTCGTGTTCCTCCCAGACGAAGCATTGTGAAAAATCGATTAACGATTAAAAATCGAATAATTAATTAATGTGATTCATTCACATCGAAAAAAATGTAAAAACAATGAGCTACATTATGCAAAAGTAATTTTGTTACATAAGTAACAAATTCTTTTGTTACTTCACTGATGAGTCATTGTGTTATTTACAACTCTTTCGTTAAAGTGGAAAAGTGAAAATAATAAAGTTGTCATAGTTACGTCTTTGTCTTTTTGTAAAAAGTGTTTTAATGCCACCAATTATACAAGATGTGCATTCGTGAGCACCTGACTTTTTTTTATCTACACTGCGATGACCAAGGAGTGGACATAAGGTGGTGCTCACATGGGAAGCTGATAGAATGGGTCGCTCTATCGGTACTTTGAGACAAGACAAAGGTCTCCTGAGCGAAGGTCAACGATCCCGTCGGCCTCCAACGAGACGCGTGCTCTCGGTGCAACGATAGCCGGATGGCCGCTTTGCGTGGAATTGTGGTCCAACGAGGCGCGTCTCTTGCCCCACTCTGCTCTACGCGCGGTACACTTGTAACACAGACTCTCTGAGAATTCACGCCCACACAATAAAAAATACTGTTGTAAATTCATAGTACTACTTTTTGGTAAAAAAAAAAATATCAAAGAAGTATGAAACTGAAATTTATCAAATTGACCGGTTTTTCTCCACATAAAAATGACAAAAAATGTTTTGTCAACCTTACCATTTTTTTTTTTTTCGTAAATGTTAAATATAATTTTATAAAATCGAAGTGTTATTTCTGACAAAAACGTTTTTTGTTCAATTAGTATCAAACTGAAATCTGTCGAATCCACCTTTTTTCTCAACTACGAAAATGACAAAAATTATTTTGTCAAATTTACAACTTTTTTTTCTTCGTAAAAGTAAAATATAATTTCGAAAAAGCGAAATGTTATTTTTCATAAAGACGTTTTTGGTAAACAAGTAACAAATTGAAATTTGTCAAATTGAAGTTTTTTTAACAATGAAAATGACAAGAAATATATTGTCAAACTTACCATTCCTTTTTTCTTTTTAAAAGTAAAGTATAATTTTCTAAAATCAAAGTGCTATTTTTCATAAAAACATTTTTTTTTAAATAAGTAATAAACCAAAATTTATCAAATTGAATTTTTTTTTTAATCTTGAAAATGATTAAAAATATTTTGTCAAATTTGACAAATATTTTTTTTCGCAAACGTCAAATATAATTTTGTAAAATGAAAGTGCTATTTTTCATAAAAACATTTTTGTTAAATATGTAATAAATTTGCTTAAAATTTATTTTTCAAACACGTTTTCAACCGTAAAAAAAATGGAAAAAAATAAACGTTTGAAAATATATTTTCTGTTCTTCATGAGTGCTTTGATTTAACATAAAAAAATAAGACTGATTAGCGTATTTTAACCATCGACAAAAAAATTGCGATAATCAGCTATTTTTCGGCCCGTTACACTGAGATGATTCCTTAAAAATGTGTAAATTTTCTTTTTAATTAGTGCTTTTTAGAGTTCTATCAATCATCTAAAAAATTGTGGACCTAAAAGGAAGGGCGAAGGGCTCAGACCCAGGTTGAAACCAAATAGAATGTCTCATATGTAAATTTGAGATAGATCATTGTTACGGCACCATCAAAGCCGACTTGTTATCCGACCACAGATCCAATGGTACACCGGTCAATGAACGTATTATTAAAGACTGTCGAGATACCGTGAAATGAACGAGCATTGTACACGCGCCAAGTTCCGCATTAAAATATTCGTTGAGTGAAAGCTCAGTAGTCGAGAGCAATGCGCGATCTTATCACGACACGTGCGTGCGCGCGGCAAGGTTAGGGCCAGAGCGTTTTTAAAAAAATGTTCAGCAAAAACCAGTTGATACGGATTGCCAAGCGCGCCAACAACTCATTCAAATGTGTAAGCGCGTAATCATAGAACTTCCGACAATTATATTTCGTGCTGTGTTATTATTTTCTTTAATCTTGTTGTACCTGAAACAACTTGGGTAAGCATTACAAGCTGCGTATTTAAGGATTAATAGACGCATTACTCAGATATCTAATAACGTTGATCAAATTAAAAAGGGGCAAGAAAATCAATGTTTTAAAAAAGAAAAAAATCCACAAAATGGCGTGAAAAAAAATCTAATGTCAATAAATCATTGAAATGCATTTCTTGCATGGCAATAAACGTTCTCTACAAACTGCGCTTTCACTCGAAACGTGTCTCGTGAAACCGCAGCGTGACCGACAAAAAAAAATAAGGATAACTTTCTGCGTTATTATTTTCTTTATTCAAAATACAAACGATTAACTCTACCGAAAATAAAAAATAATTATATCTACGAAGAAACGATAACATTATCCAAAACGAAATTTAACGATTAGACGATTTCCGATCGCGTGGCAGCATTTGAGGCGAGAACGTCATTTTTTTTCTTCTCTTTTCTTTTTTTTGCTAGATTTCGGTTCGAGAACCAGTGAAATCGTGAATTTTATCTACACTTGGCATTTGCGCAAGTTTGGCGGAAAATTAAAATTTATCTGCCGCTTAATACTGCAAGAAATATATATTTGTATAAATAAGATAGATTGCGCGACGGTTGAAACAAATTATCTGGTATTTTCGTAGCCAGGATAGAGAAGTAGTAAGGCCGATGACAAAGATTCGTTGACTTGATCCTGTAGATTTTTTTCGAGCTCGTGACGACAAGTTGGACAGGAAAAAACGCCCGCGCGGAAACCGCGCTTTAAACAGCTTTGGCATATGTTGTGTGAGCATGGCGTTGTGACTGGTTTGTAGACGAGTTCTTGACAACAAACGCATAAGAATCTGTACAAAAACAAAAAGAACAAAAATGAGAACACTGGGGCGTTAATTTCTATGAAAAACTATTTTATCCCAAATTATAATGTTAAACATGCATTTGATTAGAATTTTAGAACTCTGAAGCGATAGAAATATCAACGTCACTGAACATACAAAGATCCTTCTTCCGTCAAAGAAGATACTAATCTATTAATCATTTTTTTCTTTTCATTATTATAATAATCTTTATTAAAAATGAACGATCTTGGTATCTTTTGTGACATCGATTTTATCAAATTTATTCCTCGTTTTAAAGTACTCACATTTTTAAAAATTAAATAAAACTTTGAATTGACATTATTGACTTACCGGTCGGAGACTCGTTTTAAGAACACAGTTTTTCCTTCCGTAAGTACGGCCCGACACTCGTCCCAGAGTTTCGCATTTTGTCGATCCTTTTTTACGAAATCAGCGAGATCTTTCTCCATTTTATACGCTTCGCGCTTCGGCTTTTTTTTCGGGCGTTCCTCCTCGAAATCGGCGTCTTCTTCCGTGAGATCATCGGCCTTTCGGGACTTTTTGTCCTCTTTTTTTTCGCCATCTGGCTCGTAGCCTTCGGGACAAATGAGCTCCAGACCAAGAGCAGCTATTCTCTTCTGGCCTTCCTTGGTCCAGGGCGCCGGGGCAGGATCATCTCTTCTCAAGCAATAACGCCAAACGCTGAACCCGCTTTTTCCCTTTTGAGGGAAATACTTTACCACTTTGTAGATTCCGTCGTATCTGACGAAAAACAATAGAAAGAAAGCTATAAATAAGTTTTCCGAGTTTTCTGTATGACATTTCACAGTTCCAACTATTCTGTTAGTTTCAAGTTCACTTCTTTTCTCTGTACGAGTTTTCGTGTAAACAAACGTTCAGCTTCATATATTATTTTTCCTCTTGATATTTCGTGTTATTTTGTTTTATGTCTAAACATTTTAGCGCAATTTGAAATTTTTATTTTAACACATAGTTTAGAAAGATATCATAAAGCGAACTAGAGCTGTACTCGCTTGTACAGTTTTTTCACAAAGCTTTCTCTGTGAAGAAGCCGAAATAGATAAAGTTACTTCCTCATTGAGGCAACATTGTGGAAAATCGAAACTAATGCGGAAGGGACATGCAAAGTTCTACTTTGCAACTTTTCTTTTAGTTATGTAGATTGTAAATCGTTTTTAGTTATCTACGATTTTTTCAAAAGATTATTGAATGACACGTTTTGAAAATCTGAAAAGATCCTGAAAAACCGGAAAAAACATTGATATCATTATTAAGACCTTAACTTACCGATATCCTACTTTCGGTGCGTATTTGTGTTCACGGGGATTGTATTTTCTAACGACTCTCACGGGAATTCCTCCCTTCCAGTCCTTCGACTCAGCGCCACTTGTGTTGAGCTTAGCGTTGCAATTGATCGCTAGGGCTTTATTCATTCGTGTCAAAGTTTGGTCGCAGCTCTGTCCAGCAGTTCGCTTGTTACCTAAATCATTTTTCATTGAAAAATTGCGTACATGAATAGGTTGTCGAGAATTTGCACGATGGAAAAGATAGGGAGAAAAGACCACCGAAAAAAGCCCCCAGTTATTTAAAAAACCCCTCATTTTGCAAGGGACAAGAATTGTCGATCGTCTTCGATCTCGGGGGGAGGGGTACGAAATTTTGAACGACATTCCAGAATTGTAAAAATGACAATAACGAAAGATAAACTGTGTGAATTTTTCATTTGGACAGACCACTAAGTCGAATAATTGAGTGTTTGATAATTTCATTATTCAAACACCCATTTATTTGAATATATATTTTCAGAAAATGTATACTTTGAATAATCAAAATATAGATTCGTACGACATGAAAGGTTCCTATTTTCGAAATCGATTATAGAGAACAGCTAGTATTTTGAATCGACAATGTAGCAAAAGGAAATGTAGCGAGACTACGAATATCGTTTGAGTTAAACTCAGATACGCAAAATAGCGAAGGCCCAAATAAAGAACACTATTATAACGAATGCCATAATGGCGAATGTCGTGATAGAAAATGATATAATAGTAAATAAAGAATATTTATATAAGCAAAAGGTTATAACCCAATTTGCATCGATCGGTTATAAAATTTTCGAACTCTCGTCAATTTGATATTTCTCCCCTTATACTTTTGCCCATTCCTAAATAAGCTTTCCATACAACATTCTCTCGACGGTTCGGTATTCTTTATTTTTACATAAGACTATACACAATCTCTTGTAAGTTTAGCCTTTCTCCATTTGAAATTTCGCTAACTTTGAAATTCACGACTCCGGCCATTCAATATTTTTATCTTTCGCTATTTTGGTCCCCCACCCAGAGAGAGAGAGAGAGCGCTAAAGAACCTAAAGAGCTTTATCATCTCCAGCGACGACCTTCGTCTTCCCCGAGGAGTTTTTTGTTCGGGGGATTTTTTTCGTCTAACGACAAAAAAGTGCTATAGTTCATCAAGTGCAATATGACGTTACATTCAATTTGCAGGTATTTATTTTTTATTTTTGCATCACATTTAATCGTTTGTTCAATAGCATTTTCGCCAATCACACGTACACACATAGATTTAACCTAAAAACTGGACCGGAGAGCCCCCTCGTAATTAAGGTGCCCCTTAATTACGATAGGAAAAAAATCATTGCTCCAAAAACAAAACAAAAAAAATTGGTAACTCTCTCAGTAAGATCAAATTACCGACTGTACGAATCAGTGAGGCGACAATTAAGGAAATTGATTGTCAATCGCTCGGTGATATAATACGACACTGAACGATCACTCCTCAACATGATAAAATAATCTTTAAAAACTTTCAATCTTTAGAATATAGATAAAATAATTTGAAGAATTTAACATATAAGATATCAGATTTTTTTTAAAGACAATATTATTTTTTAAAATTGGTTGTAGATCAATTTATAATGAAAAATATTTCTGAAGAGGCCCAAATCTCGCCGAAACGTTAAAATGAAGCATTTCCATCATCCTTTTTCATGTATGGCTACAGCATCATCTACTAATTTCATACCTGATAAATCTCGACCACCCGATCCAGTATACATGAATTCGTCGCCGTTGTCTATATCGTCCTCATAGCCTCCTGACAGAACGATCGAGTATGCACAATCTCTTTCGCGACCATGAATTCCAGCAACGTGCGGCCTGTGCACACCAGCTTGGGAAACCTTCAACAATTTATTTAATGTTAATGAGTTGTGTTGAGTTTAACGAAAGCATTATTTAATTATAAAATATCGCGCTGTTTTAAGAAGCATGCTTGAAAAGTTTAACTCTGTAGCTTCACACATTTGAGGAGCTTCTTCGTTGTCACACTGGGTGAATTTGGTCAAACTGATTTTCAAATGACTGCCATTTAAAAGCTGTCCATCGGATATGAACGAAAAAATTGTGGAAGGTATTTCAAGCGTTTCGGAATATGCTTTCTTAATAATAAACTTAATCAAATGAAAACGTCTTTCACAACAAATTTAATTTTCGAAACAAAATAAAACACTGTTTTGAATCAAATAATTTATTTTATATTTAGACTTTGACGGCTACAAATTTAAGGTAGTATTTTTTTTTAATTCATGCGCATTTAACGAAAGTAAATAAATCAGTTTCAGCGGGTATGGTAATCGAGAATAAATGAGTTACAACAGTACAAAAAAAAAAGTAAAATGGAAGTGGTACCTTCGTAAAGAATACGTTTGTTACTTTAAAAAATATTTTGTAATGTACGATGTTCTTTTGTTTTTGTTAAAGTAACAAATAAAAGAGCACAGTTTGTCGAATTTGTAATTTGTTTGTTTAACTAGAAAAGTGTCCAAAAAATTGTACAATTTTGTCAAATATTTTTATACAGAACTATAATGTTTGTACTTCCAACAGAAAAAAAGGTTACCTATATTTTTCTATTTCGATTATCATCTTTTTTTTCATCTACTTTTGTACCTATTTTGTTGTAAAAATAAGTACCAAAGACCATACTTTTTGGAAAAGATTCTGAAGAATATTTAGTTTTCGTTCTCAACAGCAAAGCAAAATAAATAATTGAAACTTAACCGCTTTGCAAGGCTTCTCCGGTTTTTCGGTGGTTCGTGTGCACGTTTCAGGAGATTTTCCGTTTTTTTTTTAAATTTTTTTTAGTCTTGTGATTCCGACTTCGTAGTGCGATAATATTGTTGATTTATTTTTCTACTGAATATTTTGTTTTTCTTATTGTCCATTATATTATTCTTATTTTTATTCTACTACTCTATATCATTCCATCATTCTTATTTCGCTGTAAATGGGCGCTTGCCCGTGTATTATTCAATAGTTAAATAAATAAATACATTACTCTGATGAGTTTAAAGATACTCACGCCTATACGGAACAACCAAGACATGCCGACTTCAACGCCGGGAATAGCTCCACGATGATCTCTCGGTACGATAGTGCATTCCTCCATTCTTCCAACACAAGCCATACCTTTTCCCCAGTCCCGTTTGCTCTTTGTCTCACTAGGTTCTCTAATTTTTTTCTTAATTTGCTTTTTACCGCCGGCCTTCAGGTAAAAAAAAACACATAAAACAAACAATTAAAAATAACACGAAAGAATATATTACGGCTTTATGATAAGTTTGGTAGAATGAGCCTGTTTACCTTGACAATTTCATTTTCATCGCGTTTGCAAGACGGACAGTACCAGTAATCGTCGGTTGGCAATGCCGTCAACGGTGGATTCAGGCACTGAAGATGAAACGCGCTGTTGCACTCGTCGCAGAGCAACAGATGGTGGGAATCGTGTTTACCGCCGCAAACTTTGCAACCGCACTCCTTGCAATCTTCGGCCTGATCGTCGTTGCAATTGTCGCATATTACCGCCCTTCTTCGCTTGGGAATACCCTCCTTCATTCTTTTCTTATCTTTCGCGTTGCGCTTCTCCAGCAGCTGCGGCACCTCTATAGCAAAGACTTCACCTTTCGGCTTGACTTTGCAATCGTCAACCGTTTGGTCACTGAAAGAAAGCACACAATTGAGACGAATTCTATAAACAATCCGGAAGTAACAAAATAGTATATTTAAAATACAAAAATATCGACTGTGTGTCAATTAGGGAAGCAATCTGTTTGCTTAAGCTTGAATGTACGTAAACTGGATTTTTAGGAAAAATGAATATTAATAGAGTACTCCACAGATTACAGATAAAAAGCGGTTTTGATGAAACGATTTCAATGAAATTTGAAGAAGATACATGAAAAATGTTTTGTCAAAGATACTAAATAATCAAGAAGCAATTTGCAGGCTTGTTCCTTTTTATGATATATAAGAATCAAATTCAGAATTTTCATCTACTCACTTGCCAACGTGCAAAGTACCAACGAGTTCTTCTATTAATCTCGTTTTTCGCATCTTTGCGATCGTGAAATCGTACCAAAAGCCATCTTTCTCAGGCTCGTCGATGTTGTGATTTATCATAACACGATCGCCAAGATCCAATTCGTTGAATGGTCGCATTCTATAAGCACGCGGTCTTATCATGCTCTCCGTAACATCAAACGACTCTTCGTCTTCGTTGAACTCCCATTTGACATTATAGAGAATGTCATCAACTTTTTTGTATATCCTGAGAATTATCGCCTCGAACCAAGCGCCATACTCTCTATCCAGACAGTCCACTTTGTCTCCAACCTCGTAAAACAGACTAGTTGTATCGTTTAATCTCTCTTCCTCCTCATTCTTCTCAATCACTTTGTCATCATCCTCTGTCTCATTTTTTTTACTCTCTTCCGCGTCATCAATTTTTGGCTTTACCATCAGCTGTATAACATCATTCAAGTTGACATTGTAGTCAAATAATTTGTAACCGTCTTCCAGTAGCTTGCCTCGGTAAAATAATTTTTGGAGATTCTCTTCTATCGACCATTTTTCGTTGAGTAAAGCCTGTAAAAATACAAAGAAATTATCAGAACAAACATTGTTAAAATACAAAGAATCTTTTTAAATGAACAATGCGAGAATGCAAAAAAAAATGAAAGTACCAAAATTAAAAAAAAAATTTCACACTCTTTCAATGGAAAACTTAATTAAAGAATTTCTGCTTAAAGTATAAGAAAAATCAATGTACATGAATATAAGTTGTTTTACATCAAAACTCCAAGAGAAATATATTTGTCATTTTTTTAGAAGTAAAATTTATAATATTTTTTAAATATTGATGAAAAACAACAGAATTTGTTAGTTAAATGCTATTTTACAAGGTTACTAAATAATCTGCCTTGTTTCACTGTTCAATTAGGAGATGTATTTAAATGTCTGTAAATCTTCAGATTTAATAAATAAACAAATGACAATAACTTTTTATATATTTTTCAATAACAATTTATTTGCAACATTTAAATTTTTTTTAAATTCATAAAAAAATAGAAGCAACTTTCTGCCCACTTTGGGTCCAAGCTTTAAAATATTGATATCTGATACAGAATTTTAAAGAATTTTTTACAGATGTTTAGATTATGTTCGATGATATGTTGGTTTTAAATAATCATAAGTATATGAAATTAAAAAAAAAATGTAATTAAAAAAATTGTGGTTGCCTCTCAGAGTTGAAGTGATAAGATAAAAAATGATGTATCAAATCTGAAAGGTTGAGGATCAGACCCAGGTTGAATAGATATGGAATGCCCCATATATATGTATCATTTTCTGATGTAAATTGAGTTCTTTTTCTAAAAACTCATTGTCATACTTTTTTTCTACATTAATTAGGACCCTGCATCTTAGATATATATTTGTTTAGACTAATTTTCTCATTGAAAACATATAGAAATAATTTTTGAAATCTTACTGCAGGATTCACCCAACTGTACCTTTAAAGTCAGCTTATTATATAGATACTAAAAATTTGATGGTTTTACTGGGATAAACATTGAAAAAGCAAAAAAAAAAAATGATGGAACAAACACAGCAAAAATGCAGTAAAGAATTATTGGAACAAACAGAGCAAAAGTGCATTTAATGAAAATTGGAACAAAAGCTCTTAAAACACAGAGGAAATAGTTGAAACAAAATCTGTAAAAAAAATTGCATGGAAAATGTTGAAATAAACTTCTGTAGAAATGTTTAAAAAAACATATTCCGCCGAGTAGTAATAAAAAAAACATTTCAACATATATCTCGTGTCAATTTAATCTCAAACCTTCAATCATATTCGTTCGGAAATCTGTAGCCAATTCATATTAAAATTCAGTGAAAGTATTGCAATTTCTATACCTTAAGTTCCTCGATTCTCGTTAGTTTCGAAAGGTCCAAAACCACCTCCTGTTTACCGTCGACAGTTCTCACTTTGACATACATTCTCCCTCCCTCTCTTCAATTTTCTTACGAGGAAAAAAAGAAAAATCCGTAGTGTTCAGAATGAAATGTTTGGCGACAAAAGGAAACAGCAGTAAACGTCACGTGAGCGTTTTACCCACTGATACAAGCAAGCGTATAAAAAAGCGACGGAGTGATGAAGAAAACAACGAGGTCCTTTGTTAACGAAGCGGCTTCTTGTAAAGTAACCACGTTCGTCGTTGGCGAGCACAGCAGCACAACTTCTGCCGCGTGCTCACCGTTTTACTTGGAGCAACTGGTAGTTTTGGCGGGAACCTGTAAGTTATTCTAGCCCCATCTTACAAGCGTTTAACGAACCATCGGCGTGCTTCAGTACTGTGGCGTGCTTTGGCAATTGGACGTGTTACGGTGATTCTGAATTCTGATAGGCGAACAACGAGAGCGCCGTACGCGCAGCAGCAGAAGTAGAGACGTGAGCGGTAAATATGACCGGTAATTTTACCATATTTTTTTACCGTATTTTACCGTTAAAAAAGGTACGTGACTGCTTTTAAAATTACTGATTGAAAATCGTCAAGATATGGTGAATTTACCAAAAGATGTTACGGTAATTTTACCAAAAAATTTGTTACCGGTAATTTTACTCAAAAATTTGTTACCGGTAATTTTACTCAAAAATTTGTTACCGGTAATTTTACTCAAAAATTTGTTACCGGTAATTTTACTCAAAAATTTGTTACCGGTAATTTTACTCAAAAATTTGTTACCGGTAATTTTACTCAAAAATTTGTTACCGGTAATTTTACTCAAAAACTTGTTACCGGTAATTTTACTCAAAAATTTGTTACCGGTAATTTTACTCAAAAATTTGTTACCGGTAATTTTACTCAAAAATTTGTTACCGGTAATTTTACTCAAAAATTTGTTACCGGTAATTTTACAACTATATAGATGAAGTTTAAATTCAGAAAATAAATTTGAGCCTGGTCAAATTTACGAGCAATTTTCACAACACTGTAATGACCCACTTTCCCGGTCATTTATAATCTTCGAATTATTGTCGCGTGAGGGCTCGTTTCGCCCGGGGAACACTGAAGTGTTCGGCTCGCGAGCGCGGGAAAGGATATCTTCTTCCACTATTACTTAAATGATCCACTATTTTATAAATGAAAGATAAGAAGTATGTTTTGTACGTTGAAATAACTCATTCTCTATTCAAATTACAAAATGCGACGATCGATCGTCTACAAGAGTTAAATATCGAATGTGTCTAATATAATCCTTCTTCCGAGCTCCAAGTCCTCAGGAGCTCCTGTTGATGCGTCGCTGGCGCTGGGTGGTTTACCTTCCTTGGTGAACGTTAGCCAATCCGGACCGTCGTTGCTGCGTTGATTCTCCTTCTTCAAGGGTAGCTGGCATCCCTTGCCTGCTCGATGTAGTGGGAGGACGCGCCCGCCGAGGCCAGCGTCGTGGGGCTTGGTGGTCAGCATGTGGCCGGAGTGCGAGGTTCGCACGCAGGCCTGTATTTTGTCTCCTTAAATTGCATGTTTTTCTCTAAGCCAGAAAAACTCCAGAAATCATGTAGAGGCTCCGCTGGTGGTAAGTCCTTTGAGGGTTTTACGAATTGCCCTCATCCGGTGGTCTGCTGCTCGTCACGGCTTCCACAGAATTGTAAACGTAGAAAGACGTTTTTCTAGCTCGACAAAGTTAGCCATGCAACATTATTTTTTTTAAATTTAGCATATACCCTTCGATTGGTGGTCGTTTGGTAGTGTTTGGTAGTCTAATTTGATCGTTTGGTGGTTATTCGTTTAATTACAGTAATTAAAAGAAAAAATAAGGCCCAAAGTTAGCCAAACAATTTTTTTTTCTTCTAAATTAATTGAATTACGGCTCAATCGATGCAGAATCGTTTGGTGGCCACGAATATCATAATTAAAACGTTTGGTAGTCGCTCGTTTGGCTAATAAACGTAAAAAACTTAATTGGCGGTTTCCATGAGATCAACGCGCATTGGCGGCGCGCATGCGCCACGTGTCACTTCCGGTTATACCAATGCCCATCTGGGTTTCATGCACAAATCAATGCTTAATCGACGAGCTGTCATCTGTTATTTAATGTCATTGAAAATAATGATCGGTAAATTCATATTTTGAATCAAATAATTCTATAAGTATTAGTTAAATTATACACGGATAAGTATTAGTAGGATTCTATAAGTATTAGTTAAATTATACACGGAAACTAGAGAGATTATCGTTGTAAAACTAATAAATACCAGATGACAGCTCGTTGATTAAGCATTGGTTTGTGCATGAAACCCAGATGGGCATTGGTATGACCGGAAGTGACACGTGCCGCATGCGCGCCGCCGATGCGCGCTGATCTCATGGAAACCGCCAATTAAGTTTTTTACGTTTATTAGCCAAACGAGTGACTACCAAACGTTTTAATTATGATATTCGTGGCCACCAAACGATTCTGCATCGATTGAGCCGTAATTCAATTAATTTAGAGGAAAAAAAAATTGTTTGGCTAACTTTGGGCCTTATTTTTTCTTTTAATTACTGTAATTAAACGAATGACCACCAAACGATCAAATTAGACTACCAAACACTACCAAACGACCACCAATCGAAGGGTATATGCTAAATTTAAAAAAAATAATGTTGCATGGCTAACTTTGTCGAGCTCGTTTTTCTGTGGGAACGCTCAGGGGCGGCAACTTTTGTATGGAAGGTATGGAGCATACCACACCTGAAATTCATAATTTTGACTCTTGATACCTCCCCCCCTCCCCCCCCCCCCGAAACTCCATACCTGGCGAAACAGAAAGCTGCCGCGCCTGGGAACGCTATTTTTCTCGAGTGTCCATTTCTATCTCTAATATGAACTATCTAAAAATGACGGTAAAGTACAGTATTTTTACGGTCATTTTACAGAAAAAATACCGGTATATTTACATCTCTAGCAGCAGCTCTTCCGAGCCTAAGCGCGGTAAATTCAATTTAGAGACTAATAAGAGCGGTTTTGGCGAGGTGACTTGATAAATATAAGCATGATTGATCATAAATGTAATAATGTATGATGCAGTGGTGGGAAATAATTCCAGTACTCGGTACTTTGGAATTATTTGAAGTAATCCAGAACCAAAAAAGTACTTAAAATATTTGTACTTACATTTTTCAAGTACCACAAACTACTTGTAGTTGTATATTCAAACAGTTTAGTTGTAAAATTAATTTATCTATGCGAATCAGCCAATTTATAACCACAATTTATGAAAAATAACATTGGACGTTAATCATAGAAACGACGTAAAAAGTTTGGTCAAGTAATTTCTTAACGTTTACGAAAACTGCCGGACAAAGAAATTTCTCAAATCAGCTGATCGCCGTGAAACGCATAACTTTCGTTTTTTGCCCCCGTATTAGGGAATTTCGGGAGTTAACAAAAACAGTTGGTTATCACGATGCTATCTCGAAAATATCGAAATGCATTGTGCACATTGTTTTTATCCTTCCTCACTTTGTGGCCGTGATTGGTGATCAGTCGTGATTGGTTGCCAGAAAAGTCGTTAATCCGATTTCAGTAGTATCGACACAAAAAAGATAAACATGTTTAAAAAACGGACGCTGAAGCTTTCGTGTTGGCTTTAACCCTACTTTTGCATTAAAATCAGCTCTTTCATTATGTGAGGAACCGCCCAAATTGGTTATCCGTGTATTTTACGCAGTAAAAGACGTAATAAAGCCTGTTTCCTTGCATCGATAACCCTAGAGCCCCAGCCATCAGGCATCATTAGCGACACAGTTACGTTATACAGGACGCACATGTATATATGTAATCAATTCGTAGATTAGCAAGAACCACATTATTGCACATTCGTTAACAATGAATCCGCAGAGGAGATGCGCTTCGTTGCCAAACTCAATAGCAAAGCTGAGTGCAGAGACATGTAAAATACTGACGACTATACCACTCGACTGAAGTATATTTGTCCAAACATTGGTTGATGACCACGTTTCGTCTAATTTCGTAATCCGATAAAATCGAATGAAACTTATAATAATCACGTGTGTGCAATACGTAATCGTAGAGTAAAAATTGTCGCTACATTTCCACTTACTAATCATCTTATCGTTTATCATTATTTTTAATCACATAGTTTGTCAACATTCGGTGATTGATGATTGTTTTATAACGACATATACATTCATTTTTAAAAAAGACGCAGTAATTAATTCCATCGACTTTTTTTCACTTAAATGGATTGTTACGCTTGAAAAAAAAATTATTATTCATTCTAAAAAAAAAAAAAAAAAAGAGTTGTTACTCGGAGTTCTCCATCACAATTAGCAAAAGTGTGAGAATTTTTGATTCTGCACAATAATCAATTATTTGTTAGGTAAAAATATTTCCTACTCTCGTTCTCATTCTCTGATTAGGAGAATATTTTATTAAACAATTGCAAGAGTCAATAAAAAAAAAAGAAAAAATAATTGTTTTTAGTTTTCGAGAATTTTAATGTTGTCGAATATATCATCGAGATTCTCACGAAGCGAGACTGCGAATTATTGGAGACAAGTATGGTTTATGATTCGGAGAAGAGAAAGGCAGAGAGGTTTTATGTTTTCACTAGGATATAATCGCACGGGGGTCTGTTCGTATAATACGATTTGTGATCAGATGAAAGATATACTTCCGGGAATCACTTGGAATATCCGCAAGCGTCATTGACAACAGTAGCCAACGTTATACATCGGCTACTATATAGGTAATCGACTTAATATCTGGTAGTGCGGAAGGTGGAATTGTGTGCAGTTTTAAACGTTGTGGTCGGTGCACCATACGTTGCCCCTACAACCGGAAGTAACATATATGCAACCTCGTCACTCATGTGACTCAAATCTGTCTCATTGCTCTCCCTTTGTTCTCGTCCTGATGGCAATGAAGACAATTACCGTTCACACTTTGTACAGATTATTGACCTTCGGCTGTACATGGTACATACTATTTTATTACGACGTAAATGCAACGACAAATTGCCCGACGAGGTTTATATAAATTACAATTTTTGCTTCCTCGTAGAGGAAACTTTGTTCGAGATTTTTTTTTTCAAGACTTTCATGTCACGACACTCAGAATGATCCAAAACGTCGAGAAAAATGGTTTAGAAAAAATGCTTGGATGGTTATGTGTGTGTATGAGCGTGCGTGCGTGAGTGCGTGCGTGCGTGCGTGCGTGCGTGCGTGCGTTCTATTTGGCACACATGTGGAGCAGGTAGACTATGTTTGTAATAATTTTAAAAAAAATTCAAACATATGTTAAATCTTTATTTAACCTTGCAATTTCCAAAAAAATATTTGTACGACCTCTAGCATCCGCAATTATTTAACCATCGAGCTGAATAATTTTTTTACGAATGAAAGCTATGTTACATGAGGATCAGTATTGAGTTTGGAATGAATCGACAAATAGACACTTCAAATCTTACCAATTGAACAAATATTTTCTTACTAAATGAAATTCTATTTTCACGATATGGATGATGAGCAAATCGAAATATCATTACGGGAAAGTGGCTGTGGTGAAAACGTTCATGTAGTAAATTCTTCTCACTTTATGTTTAAGTATCCTGCCACATATGAGAAATATAATAAATCTTGACTGTAATCATAAATGTTTTTCACTCTGTCAATGTTATTTTCTTTTCTTTTTAATGGTTTTCTTTGACTTTAAATTAAATGGCACGAAAGTGTACAATGAGTCTCAGAATGGCAATGTATTCGTATTCACTTGCAGTACCATACTGAGCAAGATACTTATTCAACGTTTAAAGTGATTACCATTAAGTAGCTTGGATTGTAATAACGTGTAATCACGGTCAAGACTACTCAAACTCACGCTCGAAGTCTTTGCTATATATGATTTCTCGAGCTTTATCGACTTAAACGCAACATCATTACATGCCCATATTATTTTTAAAAATCTACTGGATATTTATAGTTGAAGACTGGAAGTTTTTATTCATAAAACTGGTGGTATATTAAATGTAATATATAGAAGTGCAATGTAAAATTGCAATAAAACAGATGAAAATTATGGAAAATTTAAAGTTCTTTTGGAATTAAAACTTCCAAAATTGATACTGTAATTTTTCAAATATTTTTAACAGTACATCTGGCGCATTCCTCGACAATTCGACTTAGCTATAATTCTCGTATTTTTCTATTTTTTCGCCTACGACTATATTTTTAAGTCACTCAAAAAAAAAACCGAAAAATTGTTTAAGATTTTTTGACAAGAAATTCTGGCCATAACGATAAAAAATTATGATTTGACACGATGGGACATTATCGATTTTTTTAACATTTGCAACATAAATTCCTCGTTAAAAAATTAAATTATTGAGACTATTCCCACTATGTCCATTGCTTTTTTTTATAGGTAGTACAGCCAAATGAAAAAGAAATTCCTTACAAATTATAGTGATACTTTTCTGGATAACATTAATAAATTTTCTAAAAAATGTGTGTTTCATGCAAATGTTTATTGATTTATTTATTTTCCTTTTTTCTTTTTTTAACGGAAATTTTAAGAAATTTCAAAGGCCCAACATTTTTTCCAGATTTTTTTAAATTTCGTAAAAATCTCGTTCAAAGAAGAAAAAAAATTGAAAAAATACAGTATCGAGAATGGTAATTATTTAACAAAATTACTTTAATAAATGGCTATTGTTATTAAATAATTAAAAACTTAAATTCGAACTTTCTATGCCACAAATTCGTCCCATCAAAACGTATAACAGCGAGGAAACTATATTTAACCATAATTATAATCAACAAACACGTTCCCATTTATTTTCACGATTTACATCTAAGAGCGTAGGCAAATAGATAAAAAGCCGTGCGATTTTCTATATATTCTTGATCGCGCGATCAGTTGCCCTCCAAAGCAGGCGCACGAGTTTCGATAATTAAAATTACTCAGAGAGAGAGAGAGAGAGGGTAACCGCGTCACAGATAAGGACGATGAACGCTTGAGTTGGAATCATGGATCAGTGATACAAGCTCTGCAGCATTATCCCATTGCAGTTCAGTGATACTCGGATATCCATCTCGATCGAACGTCCTCTCCGTTTTGTTCGATTGAAACATAAATAAATAAAGTTACTTTAAATGGTAAATCTCTGAACAATAAATTTAACTAAAAATTAACAAATTGTTACTAATGTCATTGGAATTAAAAATTATCGGTCAAAATTTACCAAAAATATTGACAAACGTCGGTTTATATTAAATTTCTTAAATATATATTTTAACATCGATTGTGACTGACAATTCGTGGCATTTTTGACGACTCCAAAATTCCGGCTGTTAATCAAAAGATATTTTTCATTTGTATTTTTGGTGACACTGTTAATTTTTAAAATGAATTTCGATAATTAAAGCAAACGCAGAGTGAAGTGATGCTTAAGAATATTTCGTAAATAAGTCAATTTAAGCTATTGCAACTGAAAATCGTTATTTTTAAGTGAAAATTAATAAGGATTTAAAAAAAAATGTAATTATTTTTTGTCCGAATAGGGCAAAGAGGAGATATTCATACCTCAAATTGTAAATTCTTAATATTGATTGGCAAATTTAAAGTTCTTTTGCTTACTTTTGAATTTATTCTCAGTTAAACTTAGGAACATTTTTAAAAAATTAAATTGACAAAAAATATTGTAGACGTGGATAAAAACTTGTTAAAAGTAAGAAAATGTTAGTTAAATTTCTACTGTGCTTCCTTTCGATAGTGAATTTTTTCTTTTTTTTTTTATGACAACATTTGTGCATCGATTGAGAAATATTTTGATTTGCCAGAGTAGTGTCGTTTGAAAAATTTAACTCCAATATGTAGCGAAATTTTAACGTGAACTAAATGCCGAATAACGCGAGAGCGAATAACTTTCGCTGAAACGGATCCGAGTGACCCACTCGTGTAAACTTGTTTTCGCCGCGTACGGTTTCGTGAGAAGACACGCGCGTGATGGTGACAAACTTCACCTTTATTATGTCCTCAAGTCGTTGTTTCGATGTACAAATTGAGTTCTTCTTACTGTTTTGATACATAAAAACAAAATCAAAAAAAAAAAAAAAACATGTTGCAAAGTTGAACTTTGCACATGTTTTTCCTCATTAATTTCCATTTTTCACAAGGCCACCTCTAACTATATTCTAAACTACATATATTTCTAAACTACAATCTGTTATAAAATAAAAAATTCAAATTGCTCCAAAATCCGAATCCACTTACCGATTGTCACCAAATTTGGTAAATAACAACGGTGAACATTTTTCCATCTGTATTTTTCATTCATAAAAAGTTTCATATCACTCACTGTCAGTTGACCTGATTTATAATAAAATGTTAATTATTTGAAAAAAATTCAAACTCATGTAAAATTCGAATTGCTTTACCGATCATCACCAAACTTGGTACGTAGCAGTGCTTAATGTTATTTTTCGTCTGTAGAAAATTTCAGTTCGTTTAGTGAGATTTTACGTGAATTAGAACAAAATGATTTTTTTTTAAATCCAAAATCCGATAAAAACCGAACCTATTTGTCGATTCATTCCAAATTCAGATCCGATATATTTTCGATTTCTTTTTAATATTATTACAAGGATGCGTAACTGCCCCACATGTGTGCCAAATTTTAACCCGATTGGTACGACCGTTCTTGAGATATGTAGGTTTATATATTGCCAGCTAATACATCTCGACGTTTTGGACCATTTTGAGTGTCCTGACATGAAAATCTCGAGAAAAAAAAATTTCACGGAAACAAAGCTTCCTCCACGAGGAAGCAAAAAAGTAGCAAAATGCCGACACTATTTTTAATATTTGTTAATTTTGCTTCCCCATAGCTTTGTAAAAAAAAATTTGTCTAAGATACAAAATAATGAGGAAGCAATTTACCAGGTTCTACTTTGCAGGTTTGTTTACTTGGGGAAATGTTTATTAATCAACTGGTGTAAATTAAATTTAATACACAAAAGTCAAATGGTATTACAAAGATTTTATAATGAACTACCTAATTTAAAAAATATTTAATACAAATATACTTTTTCATCACACTTGTACATTGAATTTAAAAAATATGTGTATGGAGCATTTCATACCAATACAACCTATGAGTCTGGCCTTTTTTAAATATGAAAAAATCCCGGTAATGTAATTTATTTTCTGGCATAAATTTGGTAAATTCCTTAATTGTACGTTTTTTTTTACTGTGTAGTTTGTGCTGCCATTCGTGGTCAATTTGATACTCGCGTGGTAAAAATAGAACAAGACGAATATATTGAATTTGCTTTTACTCAATTAAAATTAATCGGCTGTTAGTATTTTCTCTCGTATACTATATATTTACTGAATATTGCTCAACTAAGTTTTATTATTTGTCAGACGTATGTGATATAAACGTTACCTGCATCTATTCGATATCTCTGTCTCTATCTCGTCACTGACCCACCTAGCTGTAGGCGTAATAACAGTATTTGAGCCCGAGGTCGGCGTTGTGTCCGAAATTTAAATTACTCTATTGTCGTGTAACGGTAATATCGTTTAACGCATATATATATATATCTCTTTAGCGGATGCCTGGTGTTTCTTCTTAATCTCCCCGATAGATTGATTACTAATTCAATTGAAAATACTGTTGTAATTACAAATTACAAATTACAAATTACAAATTACAAATTACAAATTACAAATTACAAATTACAAATTACAAATTACAAATTACAAATTACAAATTACAAATTACAAATTACAAATTACAAATTACAAATTACAAATTACAAATTACAAATTACAAATTACAAATTACAAATTACAAATTACAAATTACAAATTACAAATTACAAATTACAAATTACAAATTACAAATTACAAATTACAAATTACAAATTACAAATTACAAATTACAAATTACAAATTACAAATTACAAATTACAAATTACAAATTACAAATTACAAATTACAAATTACAAATTACAAATTACAAATTACAAGTTACAAATTACAAATTACAAATTACAAATTACAAATTACAAATTAAGTAACTGGAAGCAGAATCGATCTTTTTAAACCGTGATGCACTCCCTTAAAAATGGGATTGCCTTTTTTACTGTTACATTGCACGCGCAAGCAGTTTTTCAGTGTATTGTATTTATTATTTTTTAAATTTAGAAAACCATACGTGTTGTTTCAGGTGAAGAATTAAACGGCGCTGACGTATTATGACAAATAAAAGATGGAGCTCAACAACAGCGTACGGCATCTGTCTTTTGTGCCTCGTTGGACTCGGAGAAATCGCATTCGGTACGTGAAACACATATACAATCCTGCAAAAATTCAATTCAGCAAGTAGGAAAAGTATAATAATATTACAAGTAGAACATAATTTCTTGACAAAAAGTAAAAAAATATTTTTTTAAATTCTTTTTTGTTGTTGTTAAATTAGTGAAGACAGAAAAAAGTAAAAAATTTGTTGTAAAAATGATAAAAATATATTGCAAAACAAAATGCACATTTTAATCCATTTCAAAAATAAAATAATGAGAAAGTATGCGAAATTTTGCGTTTTTGATTTTTTTTTCTTGCAAAACAAAGTTTAGGAACGTTTTAATGGTAAATTTTTAAAAAATTGTGGACGCTTGTGAAGAAACCCTTTTTTGTTAGAAGTACAAAACCTTTTGCTTTTACTTGGCAGGAATTCCGGTGCGAGAGTGTAGATCGAAACGGGAGGTCGAGATAGACAAAACCAACTGGACCCAATTGGCGGACGAATGGCTTCAAGCCAAAGAGAGGGTGGAGGATCAATTCGGAGTGACTTTGCTACCAGCGGGAGACAAGCTGAGGGAGCTACCGCCGACTGTGGGACCAACAGCCGAGACGATGACCCAGGAGCAGCTATCAAGGGTACTAAAACTCTCTAATTCAATCACAGGCCTTTCAACGTTAAAATATTTCTTATGAGGATATTTAACGAGCGCAAGGTCCGGAACATTCTGCGCGGAAGCATCCAAAAAGTAAAATTCCCGGCTTGAATCCTCGTATACGCTCTCACTTTTAATGCCGAAATACTTTCACCGATGCGCGCATCGAGTACTTGGCTGCATAAAATAGTCGACGCGCGAATGAAGATGGTTTTTTTAGTGCAGAAATTTTAAACATGCACTTTTACACTCTCAAAAGTATTTTCAAACTTAAATTACTGGAGATTTTATTCATCGGATATTATTAAATTTAATAAACAAGTCAAATAAAATTACTAAACTTTTGTATTACATTTATTATTGTAATTAAAAATTTAGAAACTCATAAATAAATTTTTTTTTAAATATAAACAAAAAAATACGTGCACCTTTTGGAGTCAGAAAAATTATATTAAACATAGTGAACCAAATCAGCGAGGGACAGACCCAGATCGAATTGGTGTGGAAATATCCTATATCTAATCTTCATTCGCCCGAGATTTATTTATCCGTTCTTCACTCTGATTGTTCGAAACGTGTGTTAACTGAAAATCTTTCATTTCCTGCTTTATTGAGACGCACGTTTCAGATAATGACAGTAAAAAACAGATAAATGGTTCACGAGCAAATAATAGATTAGTCATTTATTGTAGAAATTTTTGGCAAATGTGAGATCTTCTTCCTAAGACCTTCAATCAATTTTTCTTTTCATTTGACAACATTTAATTACTTAAAAATTAGAGACTTTCAGGTATTATTAGCATTGTCCACGTTTATTTCATAGCAACCGAAACGTTTCTACCGAATTTTCTTTTGCAACATCAAAAAGAAATGAGACTTTATACCCAATCCGTAAAATTTCATCAGAATTGTTTTACGTACGCTGAAGCAGTGATATTATACGAAATATATAGTTGACCGGATGAATCATTGATAATGGGTATTTTTTTTTTCACCGAAATTCGATCTGTTCATCGAAAAAGTGCAACTGTTTCTATTTTTATGACTTTATTTAATCGAACGTACTTGTGCGTGGCGGGGAAAAGAGGTCATCAGTGTCAATGTGAAAATCGTAGATAAATCGGGTCAGTGAATTTTACAATTCTGTTAATGAGATTCCAACTCATACTGTTTAATCATTATATTCGCAGAACTAAATATACATTAACAGTCACATGAGGTTGATTAAAAAAAAAACGTTACATTTTTTTATTGCCCAACTAACTGGTTGAGGCGTTACTTTGTTGCAAATAATAAGAAAGCTCACCAAAAGAGAGCTCTAAATAATAATATTTAGAGATGATTCACGCAATCTGTAGTTCCCTATTTTAAGAACATGGGAAATGCGTTTTTGCGTATTTTGATTTTTAATAAGTTAATAACTTTCAACGATTTGAAAGTTATTAACATTGAAATTTATATTTACATATAAAATTTTACCGTTTTTCAACTATTACGGCGAAACTATCAGTTTTATCGCAATATTTTTTAAAACTTTTTTTTTAGTAGATCATTCAATTCTCAACAAATCAACTGTTGAGAACAATTAACAAATATCATAGATTGTAAATTGTAAATCCGTGTGTCACCTGATGTTTTAAATTCTGTTTTTAACGAAATAGCAAAAAATGCTGTTTAAACGTAATATTCGTTGCAAAGTAAATTTACGCTTATATTTACGTGTTTTGTAATATTTTTTTTTTTTAATATACAGGTGAATTACTCCAGAATGTTGTGGGACATGGAAAATGTTCAACAGGGAGGTCATCTCTCTCTCTTTGTTGACAAAGCTCTGAAGTTGCTGGATCTCAGGCAAGTGATGATCGAGGTCGAAACATCGGTGATGTCGAAGGTCTCGTGTACAGCCTGCAAAGTTGGTGCCGGTCTTCTTCAGCATTACATCAAGGCCGGTAAAAGCGACCAAGAGATTATGAACAGCATTTATCATTTTTGCGTATCACTCAATATTCAGAGTCCACGCGTTTGTCAAGGTGTCACGATGCTGTTTGGGGTGAGACATACTTTTTCTATTGTAAACTTACCAATGAAAAAAAAGTTGCAAAAAGTAGCACTTTGCACATTGCTTCCTCATTAATTTCGGTTTTTCACAAACGCAACCTCTATGAGAACGCCTGGTTATCAATTTTGGCTTCCTCATGGAGGAAGCATTGTGAAAAATCGAATAATTAATTAATGAACCAATGCAATAAAAAGAATGTACACGTGTTTACAACTCTAATACGCTTTATGATAACTTTCTAAACTTATAATCTGTTAAAATAAAAAATTAATATTGC
This sequence comes from Perithous albicinctus, assembly GCA_964016905.1. NCBI lineage: Eukaryota > Metazoa > Arthropoda > Insecta > Hymenoptera > Ichneumonidae > Perithous > Perithous albicinctus. The sequence goes on from OZ024688.1 coordinate 15,252,086, forward strand.
TCCAAAATACGAACGCATTTACCGATTTTCACGAAATTTGGTACCAAAACTGCTTCAACCGATTTTTATAAATTGTTAATGCAAAAGAAACATTGAATTTGTGCCATATCGGGCATTATACACCGATCGGATCACCTTTTACCACGACCATTGTCGATATAGTTGATTTTTTTTTTAGCTATTCACTTCAATGGATGGAGCATGCTCCATTTTTTTCAAATTTTTCATCGCATTTCACGCGCACATGTTAATTTCTAAAAACTACACTAAAAATTGCGTTTAAAAACTTTCGAATGCAAGTATCTTCTTGGATAAGAGTCGTATTGTAAAAATACCTACATAAAAGATTTTTATTTTGAATTATACTTTAATGTAAATTTATTTTTAAAATTCTTTAACTGATTCATTTTAAATTAATAGATCATTGGTTTTAAAATTAATAAACATAAATATCAATTTTTCAAATACTTGGACATTTTTTTTTTTTTCTGAAAAAATCTCTCAAATACTACTCATAAAGACAAACACTTTAAGCATGGACGGCAAGTGGGACAATCTTTTTTCCGACTCTTTATGAGATTTTAGAAATTAAATACAAAATTTAAACGCTCACAAAAAATCGGAAAAATGTCCCAGTTTGGGACAAAAAATTGGGAGTAGAATATATATTTAAAAAAAAAATCTTAATCAGAGTTTGAAAAATTAGAAAAAATTAAAACTCTCGTAAAAAAAAACATAAATAATTGGCCCACTCCCAATTTTTTTCTTCCAAAGTGAGACAATTTTTTTTTCAAAATTTGATGAGTTTATTAATTTTTTATTTACTTTGTAAACGCTCATAAAAATTCGAAAAAAAGATGGTCCCACTTCCCGTTTAGGCTTAAAATGTTCTTCTTAATTAGTAGTATTGTCGAGATTTTTTCGGAACAAATAAAAAATGTCCAAGTTTTTGAAAAAACGATTTTTATGTTTATTAATTAAAAATCAATGCTTCGGGGTAGTCGGAGAATTTTTTAAATAAATTTTCACAATATTATACTTCAAAATGAAAAACTTCTATATACGTTTTTTTAAGATACGACTTATATCCAGTGCAATGTTTTTAAACGCAATATTTAGAGCAATTCTTAGAAATTCGCAAGAGCGCGAAATATGCAATGAAAAAATTGAAAAATCATACTCCATCCATTGGGGTGAATGACTAAAAAAATAATCAACTATAATCGACGACGGTCATGGTAAAAGGTGGTCCGATCAGTGTATTTTTCTCAACGCTTTAAAGCATTTTCAGTATATAGTTATTCAAATATCGAAAAACAAAAAAAAATGTTATGAAAACAAATTTTTCTCTATGAGGAAGCAAAATGGAAAACGAACGATATATGTTTATGATATTAAAGCGCGAATATATTATACCAAAGTAATATAGAGAAAGAAAAAAATAATGAGACCGAGTGAGCACGGCGTACTTTCTACTTGTAAATTATATAGACGCGATGATTTCACCGATCACGCGTTATGATCGGATATTGCTCACGCTATAGTAGTTACTGAGTCTGATAAACCCTCGCATTAAAAATAATGTTATCTTTATATGTAATAATAAATTTGTTGACATCCGACGCATTTTTTGTTTCGTTACTTTGACTAAAATGCTGATGATTAAAAGACACTGCTGCATCTTGACGTCATATGTACAAACACAGGGATGCGCATGGTTCTTTAAACAAGAATGCCAATTAGATTTTTCCATATCGCTTAATTATTATTTCTCGTATAGTTTCCTTTGCGAATCGGCGGAGGGGTTCAAAATTCATGCATTTTTTTCACAATTTGTATATGCTGCCAGTGAAACGAATTTTGATGTGTCGAGCCGAGACTTTGCAGATGAGTGAAGTTACTACGAAGAATGTTTGGTATTGAACGCAAAATTCTAGAGTAAACCAACCGTCAATTCTATTTATTGACTTATTGATTTAATGAGAATATTGAAAAACTAGCCTTTTTGCGTATACATAGCTTCCTCTATGAGGAAACCAAAATTAATAAATAATCTTCCTCATAGAGGTGGCTTTGTGAAAAATGAAAATCAATGAGAAAGTAATGTGCAAAGTTTTACTTTACAACTGTTGATTATTGTAAAATTGAAATTAAAAAAAAAAAAAAAAAATTCGCTACTCTTAATAACGTCAAGTCAGTTCTTTTTCGTCTTATAATTGCAATAAACCAAGGACAATCGTTATTAATGTAAACTATGAATTTCAGGGTGAGGTGATATATGTTTTGAAGCAGGTGAACATGGGTCCGTCACAAATTTGTAGCTTCGTGATAGGAGACGCTTGTGACGATGCTTATAATCCCCAACATGAGTGGGAGGTTGCTTTTCCACCTGTGAGTAAACCACCGATTCAGCCGCCAATACCACCCAAAGAAGGCGCACCGACTTTCAAGGTACTTCACATATCAGACACTCATTACGATCCGTACTATCAAGAGGGTTCAAACGCCGCGTGCAACGAGCCACTTTGCTGTCGGCTAACGAACGGCGCACCCTTGACTGCATCAGCGGCTGCTGGACGTTGGGGCGATTACAGAAAGTGCGATACACCCAAGAGAACAGTCGATCATATGCTCAAACACATATCCGACACGCATTCCGTAAGTTTATATTCCCTGTATGCTGAATATGGGGCATTCGATGCCAATTCGACTTGGCTAAAAAAAAAACACTCGTATTTCTTGGAGGCATCTTCGAGTATTGATTTGGAAGATTAAATTACGCATAATTGTCAAGAGATCTTTAAACAATCTTGGATAATTTTTTTGAGTAACTTTGTAACATAATCGAGGGAAAAAAATTGGAAGATACGAGGATTTTTAATTAACTCGAATTGGCATGGAATGCCCCAAATTTTCTGCCCAAGAAAAAAGTTGAATTAATTTTTTTTTCAAGTATTTTGTAACAGTGATATTTTTTTACTTTTTTTCTTTGTATTTGTCAATAGGATATCGATTACATATTGTGGACTGGGGACCTTCCGCCTCACGATGTTTGGAATCAAACGCGAGAAGAAAATCTGAAGATTCTAAAGGAAACGGTGTCACAAATGATCGAGACTTTTCCCGGTGTGCCAATATTTCCCGCTCTTGGCAATCACGAGAGTGCTCCAGTAAACAGGTAAATAGGAGAGCGTTTTTTTTTTAGATACTTACTGAAATTCTTTTGTAGAGAATTATGTAATTTCAATGAATGTCTTACTTGAAATTACTTCTTTTCTTTTCTGTAGCTTTCCACCGCCGTTTGTACCTGATGAAAATAGTATATCGTGGCTCTACGACGAGCTCGACAAGCAGTGGAAACGATGGTTGCCCGCTGGCGTATCGCACACCGTTCGCCGTGGCGCTTTCTACTCGGTTCTCGTTCGTCCCGGCTTTCGTATACTCTCAGTTAACATGAATTACTGCAACAACAAAAATTGGTGGCTTCTTATTAACAGCACAGATCCTGTTAGCGAGCTTCAGTGGCTCGTTTATGAATTGCAAGGGGCTGAAATGAACGGCGAGAAAGTTCACATTATTGGACATATACCACCGGGTCATTCGGATTGCCTCAAAGTTTGGTCAAGAAATTATTACCACATTATCAATAGGTCAGTATCTACATACATTTCGATTTCTATTAACTAAATAGCATGTACATATGTACTAAAATTTTCCGTTGAGTATCGCGGAAAAAAATCGTTTTCACTCACGTACCACATTTAAAAAAAATAGGATTAACAGTGTTATTTTGCGTTCGTTCATTACAGCTGAGGAAATACTTTCAAGTATGACCCTTTTCTTTATTTGTCCTATAATTTATTCATCTTTAAATATTTTTCAAAAGCCAAACGCACGCGTTATTTTATGTGGAGTTAAAGTTAACGTGGTTTTATGGGTTTTAAAGTGTTTTAAAAACAATTTTTAATTACTGAAACGCGTCGAATTACTGGAAAAGAGAAATACAGATTAAATGCAAGGAACAAAAATTGGGTACATTTACTTGTTGCCATTTTTTTTTCATGAAACTTATGCAATCTAGATTACATCGGGTGAAGGATAGTAAATGTCCTGACAATAAAAAAAAAGATTGAAAACACTAAAAATTCGCCATTCACTTACAGAATTTGAGGCAATTTTTCCGATGACAATATCTGATGTTCATATCGTTAAGTAAAATAGATTCTTTGGTTTTGCTGTAAAATGTTGCCTGAAATTACACAATTAATTCTGAATACTTTTTTTTTCTTGGGCATGAAAAAACGCAGATTCTCATTTTTTAGAACTATCGATACGATTAATCGTTCCCAAGATATCAAAGAAATAAAATTAAACAGTGAAAAAATTGGCATGTTACGTCAGAAATTTTTTTTTAATTGGAAATTTCGTATATCTATCGAAATCACTGAACTTGATTTTTAGACATATTTTTAATTTGTTCTATCCAATGATAAAATTTACGAGTCTGTATTTATAAAATACTTTTTAGATACGAATCAACGATAACTTCGCAATTCTTCGGTCACACCCATTACGACGAATTCCAACTGTTCTACGACACGACGGACCTTGGCAGAGCCTTAAGTATAGCTTACATCGGACCCTCTGTTTCGCCTTACTATGATCTCAATCCAGGTTATCGGATATATTATGTCGACGGTGATCATCCAAAAACAACGAGGGTAAGAACGAAGGGGTTTAAATCATCTCTTCAACGGCACTTCGAAGTAAAACTTTGAATAATGAAGCTTTTAATAGTGGCATTAAATTAATTTATTTTCTAATGCTTGCAGATGGTAGTGGATCACGAGAGTTGGGTAATGAATCTCAAAGAGGCGAATCTCTACGACTATCCAATATGGCACAAGATGTACAGTGCTCGTCAAGCTTATCAAATGTCATCGTTATTGCCCAAAGATTGGGACTCTCTGATCGACAAGATGACGAACGAACCGTCGAACTTTGATCTTTACTATAAGTAAGTTAAACATCTTCTGACAAAGTAGCGGCATTAAGACATCTTGAAAAGGCGTAATACAACTTTTTTTTGTGACACTATTGATTGAAAGAAAACTGGTATTTATGCAGTATAAAATGTGTATCGAACGCCGTAGTCTTGAAATTTTGTAATTTTGTGGGTTTCGAAATATCGAAACTCGAATTATCGAAATATCGAAACCCGAAATATCGAAATATCGAAATATCGAAATTTGAATTATCGTAATATCGAAACTCGAATCATCGAAATATCGAAATTGCTTCCTCATAGAAGAAGCTTTGTTTTCGTGAATTTTTTTTTTTCGAGATTTTCACGCCAGTTTTACTTTGCAATGTTCTTTTTTAAATTTCGCAATATTGGCCATTCTGTTTTTCGACGATTTGAAATTTTAATCTCAGCCCTGGAAAAAAAAAATAATATCCATCTGTCAATTTGATGTGAAAATTGCGACAAGTGAAAAATTGTACATTTCTTCTAGCAGCATTCTGATGATCTATATGGATGCATAAAGTTGCAAATTTTACAGAGCTTGGTGTCCATTTTATTAGATTTCAGTACAAGCTTTTCGGAGCAGTAATTATCAATGAAAAATATGTTCTCATGCCCTTACTTAGATACTCGGAAACTTTGACAGAATTATTTTTTTAGCGATAAATTTCTTCTATGTAACAATACTAATTGTATTATTAGGCATTATTACAAAAATTCGCCTGTACGGCCGCCCTGCAATGACGAGTGCCGGAAGAGGCTGCTCTGCGATCTCAGAAGCGGAAGGAGTCACGATCGAAAGGCTCTCTGTCAGAGTCTCGAGTCACGAATCGACGGCGAAACCCGAACGACCTGGAGGGAATGGATTTACAACGGCTTCGCACTGTCGTACGTACAAGATTGGTGGATGAAGACTTATTACAACGGCGACACTGAAACTAACAACGTTGGCCCTCCAAAGGCCGACATCAACGTAGCAGCATGAAAAATTTACTCACCGCGCGCTAGTTCCTCGTAAAAATAGAGACTGAGTGCAAATAACAGAAGCTTTTTTCCGACTCGTTTTATACTATCCACATTCTTAAGAGGAGACTATAGTGATTTTTCATTTCTGTAAAATTACCCTGACAATACGGTCAATTTATTTCCAATATGCTGTGATGGTCAAATGTATTTTGTAGTTAAAAAAATATTGATATATGATCGTGAATATGATCGTCTAGAATTTATGTAATCTGATTTGCTATATTGAGTAAGATTTGGTATGAAATTTGTTTTCTTTTTTCAAATATTTCTGGAAAATATTTAAAATTTCGTAATGGAAATTATAAATTTGGAGTTAAACTAACCCGTAGAGCGGTTCTAAGTCAGTACAAAAGAATGCGTTGCGCATTAGGAGATTAAAAAATAATAATAATGCTATTTTTATGAAAGTGCTTGACGAGGGTTGAAAAAGATCAAAACTCAGTATAGTCTCCCGCAAAATCTTCTTCTCTATCTCTGTATATACAAAACGAAAGCCACTTAAGGTGTTAGTTAACAATTGCGCGAAGCATGGGTTAGGGGAATAATTCCTCCGAGAGGTAACGTATAAGAGGTATTCCACACCAATTCGACCTGGGTTTGATCCTCAAGCTCGCCGATCTGTTCCACGATTTTTTATATAATTGTTCTGACTCTAAAAGGCGCACAGATTTAAAAAAATTAAAACAGGAATACCAGTAAACTATTAAAAGAATTTTTTTATCAAAGGATCCATGATTTTTTTAAAATTGAAATCGCTGCGAAAAAAATCTGAAAAAATTCACAAAATTTGTTTGTTGCATATAAAAATATTGCAGCAACAGCCGATAGCGAACTTGCTCTTGCTTCTAATTTTTTTGAATGGTTTATCCGATAAAAGCTTTAATAACGATGGAAACAAAGGTCTGGACATTAAGCTCAAAAACGTTGATATTTAACACAGCATGTTTTCGAAAATTTTCTTCAAATTTTTAAATAACGGCCGCCAAATAAATTTTAAAAGATGTAAAAAAGATCGTAGTGCCTTTTACAGTCAGAATAATTATATTTAAAAACGCTGCAAATTATATTTGCACATCGCTTCCTCATCAGCTCTGCTTGATGGAAAGTACGCCCATGACACTTTTGGCTTCCTCAAGAAGCTTTGTTTTGCGATTACTTTTATCAGAAGTATGCGGCTGGTGTAAGAAAACATATGTGATAAATTTCAATTTCATAATTCAACGTGTCTTTAAATTATGAAGGTGCTTAACTTTTTTTACAGACTTTTTAAGCAGAGAACTTTAATTGTTAGCAAACTTAAGTCTAGTTGCGATGGAACATACAATTCTTCAAATATTCCAAGGATTCGTATGACGGATTGCATGCAATTTGCGACAAAAGACAAGGATTCCCTCGTAAAAGTAAGAGTTCTATCAAGAATTGAACCCAAACAATTTAATTATAGAGTCGTTTTTGAGAAAATTGAAAATCGCGTAAAATCTGAACGGCTGAACCGATTTTGCCCAAATTCAATACCAACCATTGGTCTATAACAGTTCAACTTTGTACCAAATTTTAGCCCGATATCTCAAAAATTCTGCGAGCTAGAGCCCGCAGAAATTTTTGAAAAAATTCTAAATCTTGTGGAAACAAGAGTATTGCATGGATTTTGCCCAAATTCAATACCAATCTTCGGTCTATGATAGTCCAATTCCGTATCAATTTTTAGAGCAATATCTCAAAAATTGAGGGAACTAGAGCGCGCACAGACATTTTTGAAAAATTCTGAATCTTGTGCAAACAAGAGAACTGTATGGATTTTGCCAAAATCTTTTCTTGATTTCGAGCGAGCATAATTGACCCCTCAGCAAGTGTGATTAATTTCAGCTTAATATCTCAAGACACACACATACACACACGTACATCCGGACATTTGTTCTAAATGTGATTTCTCGACGTTTTGGAACATTCTGAACACGTTTACATAAAAATCTCGAAAACAAATATTCACGAAAACAAAGCTTCTTGAGGAAGCAAAAATCATGAACCAGATTGGAGAGGTCGAGGGTCGGATCCAGGAAGAATTGGTATGGAATTCGACATAAACATAGTTAACTGCTAGTTTGCAGGCAAGCTATCTGCTCAATTGCAAGCTCACGCTAACTATTGTAAACAACCATAAAACGTAATATCGACTGCTTGGATTAAAATTATAGTTGAATTGTAGCAAATGTTCGTGAAACGATAAATGGATTTTTGAAAATCCCCATGTCAATATCGAAAAAGAAAGTTTGTGCATGGATCGTTATTGATAAAGCATCGATAGATCAAAAACAGTGAAGAATATCATTTATGTGTGTTTCAGGCGGCACTTCATAAAACGTATTCCAGTCGACTAGCAAATAAATATAGTAGTATAAATGCAACGTAACAAACTTTGTACAATTGCGATTGATGCTTGCCAGAGTATTTGGCGCAGAATATCTTAAAAAGAAAATATCGGCAATCACGTTTTTTTTTTCCGGTGCTTCAAAGTCTTTTCACGTCTTCAGCATCGCGACACGTCAATCAACGAAACTCACGTTTAAAGCGTATATATTTCGTAAACGTTTAATTCGACACATCGCTATCGATATGCCAAATAAATATGCTGGTACTGTAATTAGATAATTATAAGTGTTTTTCAATAAAATATTTGCTAATCAAAGGTTTCTTTCTAGGGTTGGGCATAAAGTTTGTTTCTAATATATAATATACGAATGTACATATTGTCGACGCTAAAATTCTTTCAGCACAGCAATGGGTTAACTGTTAAACTTTCACTGTACAGCAAGGATTTGCAAAATGTACAGTAATTTGAGTTTTACAAACAAATGTTGTACATTTGAGGCATTCTATATTAATTCAGGATTTTTTTTAATTTGAAATTTGGTATACTTATTTTTTATTTTTTATTTTTTTTTTTTTTTGGGTAGGTGAATTGATATGGGATGCCTTCATCTAGCAAAAAATAATATCAAATACCAGCCATTTTTATTAATAATTGTAAACAACATTAACTGTACCTTTTGCAAATTCGTTTAATTAACAGTGAAATTCACTGTCAACTTTATTGGTGATGGATTCTAAGAATATGGCCAGTAAATCCTGCCTTCTTACATTGTAAGTAACGAGCGCGCAATTTTTCTAATTAGTTAATACAATTATTTAGGTATGGACGATATTAAAAAAAAACATATTCATAATTTTAGATTCGAACATTGAGTAATTTTGAAGAGCGATTTAATTATGAATTTCTTTCCCGAAAACAAAAAAAAAATCAATTGAGATAATTAATCCTCTCAATAACAGCTAATTTATAAATTATTTAATATTCTAAATTACTTAAATGCAAAAGTCAAATTTGAATATAATTTTATTTCGAATATCGATCATGCTCACAATTATTATCTTTTGCTTTTGCAAAAATATTATTAAATATCAATCATTGATTCTGATTAAAACTGAGAGTTTTGCACGAGATAAGTTGAGTGAACATTGAATTTTTATTAATAATTTTGTGTTTCTTTTAATATTCCACAGGATGTCAGTGGTCATGGCAATTCCAAGATTTGCATACAATCTACCGAAGTACGTTCTAGGCCTGGGCTAACTGTTGGAGTGGAGGAGTTTCAAGAAAGAAACAAAACAAATTCAAATTGTGATGTTAAATTACTAAGCGCCAGCGCAATACTCGCTTTTTGTCGTCACACACGTTACTCGGTGTTTCAGATAAAATCTTTAAAAAAAGAAGAAGAAAAAATGTTATCTCCCATCATAAGTATTATCTAGAATCTGTACGATACGACCATTAGAACTTTAAAAATAATTTGCCAAATTTAAACAGACATTTTTTTTTTCGGGTTCCAAAATTTGATGAATAATTTCGCTATTTAACGAATCGAAACGTCCAAAAATATGTTAAAAAAAAAAAAGAAAGAAAAGAAGAAAATGAGAGATAGATATTAAAACGACGACATTAGCGTTAATTCTTCAATTCTCAGAGGATCAAAGATTCTTTGATAAATTGTACTGTAACTAGAGAAACTGAAGGAAGTATCGCGAAGATACAGTGACGCATTAATGTTTCGACGAATCTACAGTTTACCGATATATTAATGCAGCTGCCACGTAGAATTAGCTTCGTATTGTTATTATTAAGAGTAATGTTGCGATTCCATACCAATTCGACCTGGGTCTGATTCTCAAACTCGCCGATCTGGTCCACGATTTTTTATACACTTGTTCTGACTCTAAAAGGTCCAAACATTCTTTTTTTATGTTTAAAAAAAAATTTTGTCGGATTTATGATTTTTTAAAATAAAAATATCGAGGGCCGTAATTTAAATATCTGAAAAAATTCTCAAAAATCGTTTGTAAGAAATCAAAAAATTTCTGTTTAGACCCATATTGTCCGGACCTTCACTTCTATTGGTTTTACAACTTTTTTCGGACTAAAATCTTGAAATAAAAAGTCAAATACAAGAGTCAATATGTAACAAGGAATTTGTGGGAATTAAAAAGAAAAATTTTAAAGCGATTTCAATTTTTTTTTTAAATGTTAATCATAAATCCTTTGATAGAAAAAAAACAAATTTTTAAAAATATTTCAATGCTGGTCATGGCTTTTTTAAAAGGAGAGAGAGCCAAATTACCAGAACAAATAGTTATTAGATTGTTGGAACGAAGATTTGGATCACGTGAATACATTTTTCAATAATCTTTTTAACAAATATATGACTTTATTCAGTTAAAATATTTTAACAAAGTGGCAATTTTTATTTTGTGAATCTTGAAATTGGACGATGAAGAATATATCTTCGTCATTGTACCTTACCAAGTTGGTATAGAACAATGTTGTTTTTCATCCCAGATTCTATTAGTTTTAGTCAGATTCTCTTGTCGCATAGAAATACTTTGATAATAAAAATTCTGTAGTGGACAAAAATTCCAATAGTTAAAAAGTGATAACATCATTTCACGCCACCTAAAAAAGACGAACATCAATAACCTAGTAAAAGTTTTTTTTTTCTCAAAGTATTCATGATTTAAGTTTAAGAAAAATTGAAATCGGTTCGAAAAAATCTGAAAAAATTTGTACAAATTCTTCGTTACATATAAAAATATTGAAACAACAGCCAACAGTGAACTCACTCTTGCTTCTAATTCTTTGAAAATATCTTATCTAATAAAAACTTTAATAACGACGGAAGCAAAGGTCTGAACATTATTTACAGTGACGCATTAATGTTTCGACGAATTTACAGTTTACCGATATATTAATGCAACTGCCACGTAGAATTAGCTTCATACTGTAATTATTAAGAGTAATTTTGCGATAATCGATGCGCCATATGTTAACCCTTTACCTTATTTAATACCAACATGCTTGAAAATACTCGAAATGAGTGAGCTCAATACAAAAAAAAAAAATAATGCGTTACTACGGCTGAAAAGCTGAGATTCTTAAAGATCATTAGTAAAGGGTTTGCGATTACGAGATGATTGCATTGTGTTTTCCCTCGCTTTGCGCCATGCCGCAGGAAAAATCCGACATAAGTCAGCCAGTGGTCTGTATATAAGAAAGTAGATATTGTTTATTTATACGCACTTTGTTGTGTTATAGCTGACTCTGTTATTGAATATAATAAAACAAATATTTTATACGTACTAGACGCAAGGTTTGCATTATTACGTATTTTTTTTCTTTTCCTATCATTTTTTACTTCCGCATAGAGGAAGCTTTGTTTTCGTGAACAAAATTTTTTTCGAGATTTTCATAGCAGCATGCTCGGAATTGTCAAACCGTTGAGAAAAGTGACTTGTACGAAATGTCTGTATGAGTGTGTATGTGTGTATGTGCAAAAGTTTAAAAGTTTGAAAGAATTGTTTTCACACTATGACTTTTGTAAATTACGATATATCAGGCTGAAATTTTGAACACAAACGAACTTACAGTGAACGATTATTGGTGCCAAGTTTGGCGAGAATCGATAGAGTGGTTGAAACTTTATTGCTATTTTAATTTTTTTCAAATGTCCGTAAACACTATACTACTTTTCTAACTTCTGGGATGACCGGCTGCAATTTATCACGTGATTTCACAATTATTGAATATCAAAGATGAATCTATTTTAAGGAACGGTCGTTATGATGATAAATTTCGATGTTATTCCAAAAAAGCAAAACATTGCTGTCACAAAAAAAAATAAAATTCGACTTTATTAGGCAGATTTCAATTAAATTTGGCACACATGTGGATTGTCCTAGATCTAGGTATGGGTATAAATTTTACGCAAATCGGTCGAGCGATCACTCTAAAAAGGTATTTAGGGGGTACTTTCAGTGCGGAAATATGTCACTTGGAACGAATGGCGAAGGAAAAAATTCGATATCTCGATTTTTACGAAAAAAAATGGTCGATTCCCAAGATTTTTCTGGAAGCTGTGCCTTCGACTATCGGCCCAAAAAATGGGGTTTCGAAACAATCACTCTAAAAAGGTGTTTAGTGGGTACTCTCAGTCCGGAAATATGACACTTGGAACGAATGGCGAAGGAAAAAGTTCGATATCTCGATTTTTACGAAAAAAAGTGGTCGTTTCCCAAGATTTTTCTAGAAGAAAGCGCCGTAAAAAAAAACCCAGAGCACGCAGCACTGGACGCCGTTGCCCAATTCCGTTCGTACATTGGTTCGTATTTACATTTCGGCGCCCAATCGCTGCACATAACCGAAAAAACCCGAACTCCCGATATTTGGTCAACGAACCGATGCCTGGAAGCACGTGGAGTGTATTTGAAGGTGCACGTGACGTCACGATTGTGTCGTAATACGACAGTCTGAATCCTGCACCATAGCCTCTACAACACGGTGCCGCAATTTTCAAAGTAATTATTATAAAAGAATTACCGCTTTTGTTGTATTATAAAATCCGTCCTGTAGATTTCTGAATTGAAAAACAACGGGAAATTTTCAAGCGTCACGTCTGTATTTAACAATAACAAGAAATGTCTACACCGTGCGTCGAAATAATCGACGATATCGAGGACTTAATCTCATCACAGGACATAACCCCCAAAGAGAGATACAGCAGTAGGAAAAAAGTGACTATACGATTGAAAAACAAAAAGCCCGAAGTCGAAAAATCGGATATACCGGAAAATCCGATAATTTCGAGTATCATACCAGGAACTCAAAATATTTATGTTAAAACATGGGGTTGTACTCACAACAGTTCGGACAGCGAATACATGGCTGGCCAGTTAGCCGCATACGGATACAACTTGACAAATGATAAAATCAAAGCAGATTTATGGCTTTTGAATTCTTGTACCGTCAAAGCGCCCGCGGAGGATCATTTTCGAAATGAAATTGAATCTGCCAAAAAGATGGGAAAACATATTGTTATTGCAGGGTAAGTATTAGGTTGGAAAAAAAAATCGTTTTTTTTTTGCGTTCCTCAATGGGAAATGTTAGTACACTGTTGAAAAGTGATTTTTCCAAAATTTGGGTGGTCTACAAAAATTTTTAGATCGTGCTCGAGCTACATTTCAGTTTTGTTTCGATTTTTCAATAATAATCCCAATATTAATTTTATCTTTTCTTGCTCTCACTACAAAAAATATTAGTGTTTTATGAAAGTGTAATTTGTTCCAAATTTTGACACTCTCAAATTGTAGTTAATAACTGCCTCAAGTAATGTTTTTGCAGTTTTTTCTGTTTTTGTATTTTTAGCTAAATATCATGAGATAATTAAATGTTTAGCTAGCAAAAGCCAAATTTTTGCTTTCCCTGAAAACACGAATCATAAGTATTCGATGAAACTATAATTTTGTCAAAACTTCTAATGCTCTATAACATTTCTCCAGCAAGCTTAATTAGTTTGTCTTCATTTTCATGTACTTTTAGTTGAAATTCATGTAGAAAAATAATAATCAGTCGGAATAATCAACAGAATGCGTAGAAGAACTTATGTGGTTACTTCAAAGATTGAGTTGCACAATAATTACCCTTCTTGCAAGAAGGATATGTTTTTTTCTGTTCTTGTTCACAACTTGCAAAAAAAATTATTTCTCGTGTCTGTTGTTTTTGTAACTTTGCAAAAATTACTTTTTCACAATATTGAATTAAACAAAAGATCTTGGAAAGCATGCTATCATTTAAAAAAGATATATTTAAATCCTCGAATGAATTATAATTATTAACAGAATTGTCTTGTTATCTAGATGTGTACCGCAAGGAGCTCCAAAAACTGGATTCCTCCAAAACCTGAGTACAATAGGAGTTCAGCAAATTGACAGAGTCGTTGAAGTGGTGGAAGAGACACTAAAGGGCAATACAGTCCGATTTCTTGGCCAGAAGAAGTCATCGGGCAAAAAAATGGGTGGTGCTTCGCTGTCCCTTCCAAAGGTTCGAAGGAATCCTCTTATCGAAATCATAGCGATAAACACGGGTTGCTTGAATCAATGCACGTATTGCAAGACAAAACACGCAAGAGGCGAATTGGGAAGTTATCCACCGGAAGAGATTGTCGAGCGAGCTAAGCAGGCTTTCGACGAGGGAGTATGCGAACTTTGGTTGACCTCCGAAGACACGGGCGCTTATGGCAAAGACATTGGAACAAATTTGCCAGAATTATTGTGGAAATTGGTCGACGTTATACCAGAAGATTGTATGATGCGAGTGGGAATGACAAATCCTCCTTATATTCTCGAGCATTTGGAGGAAATAAGTAAAATACTGAAAAATCCCAAAGTCTACAGTTTCCTTCATGTTCCCGTGCAATCAGGCAGCGATCAGGTACTGTACGACATGAAGAGAGAATACAATTGCGCGGATTTCGAGCGAGTTGTCGATTTTTTGTCGGAACGAGTGCCAGGCGTGACAATCGCGACGGACATTATCTGCGGCTTTCCCACTGAAACTGACGATAATTTCGAGGACACAATGACTCTGTGTAAGAAATACAAATTTCCGAGTCTTTTTATCAATCAATTCTTCCCACGTCCTGGTACACCGGCCGCGAAAATGATAAAAGTTCCGACGCAGGAGGTGAAAAAACGTACGAAAAAGCTCTCAGAATTCTTTCAGTCTTACGAGCCATACGGCCACAAAGTTGGCCAAATTCATCGAGTCCTTGTGACGGAAATCTCGCACGACAAAGCTCACTATGTCGGGCACAATAAGTTTTACGAGCAAATTCTCGTGCCGATGAAAGAGGAGTACATGGGCAAAATGGTCACTGTCCGAATAGTCGAAGCGACGAAGCACTCCATGAGAGGCTTGCCATTGGAAGTAAATGAGACTGCATCGGCGAGAGCAACGTTTAGAAATCTCGTTTCCGCGGTACCATCGGAAATGAAACCATCGAAATTTCATGCATTCGCTGTGGTCTTCATATTTTTTGCGATTTTTGCAAGAATGCTGTGGAAATTTTTTATTCTATGATAGGATTGATTCTAGTGTACACGTAATATAGAATAAAAAAAATGGAAATAACTTTGCGTTGTGCCTTAAATAAAACCTGCGGCCTCTTTTTTTTGCTGAAAGTAGGGGAAATAGTACATTGCGATACTAGTGCGATAAAACTTTTTCTGACTAGTGTGAGTTCTGTAATATAGTAATATTTTTTTTTTATTTGCAAATTGTCTTGCTACTTCTATACCATTGTGGTGATTTTTTCTATCAAAACTATTAACGATACAAGCAAACGTAAATTCTATTTGAAGAAAATTTGGATATCGATTACTTACCATCGGAGCAACATCATCGGTGTGTTACCCTAAAGTGATGTGCTATACCGACTGAATCACCGTGAGTGCAAGAGAGACAGCTGAATCTTCCCGAAGCGTTGTTCTCGGCCATGGTAGATTTTTCGGATAAAAGACGAGAACCGTTTACTGTAGAATTCTAAGACGGAGTGAACCGTTCTCACCTTTTGCTTAAAAAATCAAATAGGAACGAGAACAACGCTTTAGAGTTTTTGTTACCGACCGAGTAGTAGCACTTCACCTTAAGACGTTAAGGTTATGTGACACATGTTCATTGGTATCGAAAACTGTAATCAAATCTACTCAGAACCGGTTAATATTCCAGACAAAAGCAAATTAGCCTTCACTTCTTCCGTTCTACGCCGGAGTGAAACCTAATTTACCTTTGTCTAGAATATTAATCATCTCTGAGTAGATTTGATTACAGTGTTCGATACCAATTGCAGTTTCTCAGCTGTTTTCGAACATGTGTCACATCACCTTAAAACGAGAAAGTCGCTCAGCACAATATCATTAGACGAACGGCGATTTCTCACCTTTTACTGAAAAGATCAAGCGCGACTGGTAAATATCAGATTACAGTTTTCGTTACCGACTGAGTAATATCACATCGTCTTAAAGAGACGCTAATTACCGACCGAATATCGCCATTGTGACCAGTAGAGAGAGACTACTAAAACCATTTTTACCCAGAGCTGGGCAGTACGTCAAGTACCCAGTACCACAAAAGTACTTACAATAATTGTATTTAAATTTTCAAGCACCACGAAATTACTTGTAGTATCTGTACTTAATTTGTACAAGTTTTTTTTGCTGTACTTCAAGTACTTTTTCTTGTTGCATCAAATACTTTTATAAAATAAGAAAATCTGAAAATTTATCGCCCATATTGGAGTTGCCGAGAACAGATTTTGAATAATAATAATGTCGAAAGTTATTGACAATTAAGCTTCTTCATGGAGAAGGAAAAAAATGGTTTCGACATTTCTGTGAAAACGTGTTCAGCATGGTCAAAGCGTCCAAAAAACACGCAAATACTTTCATGCTGAAACGTAAAAAAAAAATCAGCGCCTTTTGATATCAATATCAAATACGATAATATTTTTACAGGATATAGGTGAGAAAATAAAACAAAATAAATCGTGTGTATTAACTTAATTAATGGCGTTTTCGTTATATTTAAAAAATTGACAATACAGGAACGTACCCTAAAAGGGCTTACAACGTTTGATTAGAGCTATGCAAATAGATTACAATATTTGGTATCACCGTTTTTTTTTCCTTCAATACTAATTAATTTAACATTATTTTACACGTTACAAACGCTTCGGGTTCCTGCCAACGTAATCCTGAGTATTTAAAGTCTGCACGTGTTTTCTTTTTTTTTTCGTTGCTGAATAAACGGGAGGAGGGGAATAAGGGGTATCGAAGGGAAGGGGGGATAGAGAGCAAAATTTGATACTTTTTTTTTGAGCAAACAATTTGAGCGACGTTCGAGGAGCCAGGGAATACCAATGATAAGTGGAATCGAGAAAATTCATTAGTTTTCTTGATATAAAATGATTTTCAGATATCATCATTTAAAGACGGCTTAAAGATAACTTGCTAATGTGCTGGAAAGTACAGTTTCCTTGATTTGAAAGCTTTCTGAATTCATAAATATCGTCTTCCTTTTTTTTTTTAGCATTATCTCTGACCCTCGAATCCGCCAAACCGTATATAATACGAGCTTGACGATACTCGACTGAAACGTCGTTTGTATAGTTATCGATTACGTGAATTACAACTATAAATTTATATTATTATAATGTCCTTGAACTTTCTAAGCGCTGGCCTTAAATACTTAAAATTATCTTACATACAAGGCACTTGGGATTTTTCATTTTTCTTTCATTCCATCTCTTATCTTCAGGCTCAATGAAGAGCGAAGCAAATGCTGATTCAAATATATGCATTAAAATATTATATCTAGATAAATACGTATAAAAACTTCTTCATTCTTACGTACTAATTTTGAGAGTTTTCAGTTTAAGTAAAAAAAAAAAAAAAAAAACTAGAACAATGAAATACAGATTAAAGAAAACTTATCGTTTACGGAAATACAAGAAGCTATGCAAATTCTCGTGTTTAACCGACTTTTGGACAATGTCACAAGATTCGCCAACCTCCGATTGATTATTTACGAACGGAGATTATTATTCGCGTTAAAATTTGAGCACCTCTCCAGCTTTCTTTAAGTCGAAAGCAAAAAAAGGAATTTAATGAAAATTAAAAAGAAATGGCTTTCTATGAAATTTGGCATGAAATTCTTAACTCTATGTACAAAAAAATACTTTATCTGTTTATTTCTTTAAGTAGCACTTGAGTGGAATGTCAGTATACGTTTTATAATTTAAAAAGAAACACTCGCACACTGAACCGCTTATTTGAATCATGAAGATCACCTCGTTCAGCATTGATAAAAAAAAAGTTGGTTAAAACGTAATTTTTCCCTGCGTTCAAATGACGGAGACGACAAAAAAGCATACATTATATATTACGTAGGCACGTTGGATATTTACATGCAGTCTTTTTTTTGCGCACGACGTTACAATTAACAAGTTGAAATGGAATTTCTTCAACAATTATGCCACGAAAATACGGCAAATGGAATACGAATCGGAGTTAATACAGTCATTTAAAAAAAAAAAAGCAGAGTACGAAAAACACAAGAAAATACAGTAAAGAGCGAATGTCTTATGTCTTTTTTTGCATGTTTTAGTTTTACATAACGAATTCAAAACATGAGAATAGTTATGTTAAGTGGCGCAAAACTGCAACGCTAAAGTAAGTTTCTTTCAACTTGACGTACAAATGTCTATGGCAAACCTTATGGCGCTGAATAAAATGGCACATTTTCATCACCAACTTACGATGGATTGATTTGTAACAAATTCATAGTGAAGTGCGTTATTTTGCAAATAATTGCGTCGGCATGTGCTTTTTAATATTCGTATCTATTGTATTTAAAAAATGTCTCAGGCTTATTCGTTAAATGGCCTATATGCAATACATTCTCATTCATTTTTTTTCTCCTAATAACCATTTTTTCTTTTTTTAGATCCTCTTTTACGCCTCTCTTTCAGCTAATTCTCCACGAACGAGACTAGGAGTTAAAACAAACAAAAACAGCAAGAACCGTCGGTAATGGAGACACCTAGAAAACGTGTCTCGCGCTCGCTGAGTCAAAAAGATGGCGCGCGAGCGCGCTCAAGAGTTTGGTATTCCGGGCCGCCGAAAAGTTTTCGTATTAAAAAAAAAAACTCGTCCAGACGGGACGAGAAGTAGTGTACGAGAATGTTGGTATAAATTGCCGAGGGGAAGATATTCGGCTCCGCGAGGGCTGCTTTTTTGCGCGAGGGCATCTCAAGTTCGTTGCACGAAGAATTCAAACACGGAACACGGGTAAATGCGCGCGCGTCGAGCTGAAGGAGTGCGCTTGTTGGGCGGAGCTCGGTGTTACGTTCAAACTTGAGAGGCATTGTTGATATTTACAGCCGATAATAATTCTACACGCTTCTTTTAATATTATTTTACGATCTTTCTCACATAATACTGTTACGGCTCGAAGTTTATTGCACGCTCGCTCGCGCTTTTGTATTGTTTTTAACTCGCTTGCACCGCTATACTCTAAAGCCGCTAGAAGCTTTTCACCACACTTTAGCATGAAAAAAAACCGTACGAAAAATATCTGAGCTCATGGAATCCAACATTTTTTTTTTCTTTTTAAATTCAATTTCGAGAGCAAATTTGTATGATACTGCACGAAAATCTGGCCGACAAAAAATCGAGAAGCTGACGAAATTGTGTCGCAATATAAGTTACGAGTATTTGCAATATTTTGTATAAAGATATTTGAGTGCAATATGGTTATTATCGGTTGTTCAAATACAATGATGAAGTTAACAATTCACTTAGACTCGAGTACAGCAAACTCCCGACATTTTTAATATCGTTTTGCACCTGCTTCACGCCCGGAATACCGGTTGGTCACTTTCCGTCCACTATATAGTTATACACGATCTCGTCTCAGTCGACTTGCACCTGCCCGATACACCACGAGGCGAGTCTTCGACTTGCAGCGCAAAAATACCGAAGCAACGGGAATAAATACGAGAGCACATTTTTAATTTTGTATGTTTTTACAAAGTTACACCGAATCGCGAATGAAAATACAGAGTAATTGTATTACAATCTGCATTTCTCTTCAATTAAATAAGCGGATATTTTTTTTTATTTCATAAGACATACCCGTTGCAAAAAAAAAAAATTGCTTCAGAATTCATTGGCGGGAGGACGAGACTCGTGGGATATCGTCCTGGGAATATGGGTGCATTTTCTTATCTCCGCGATAGAATGCAGTTATCGCAACGCTCGGCAAGCTGGCCACCGCTGTGTCACAGAAGGGCCGCTCTGTTATGATGCTGACCCGTTATCATTTTCTCGGTGCATATAAATGGCTTATTCAAGACCGTTGCAAAATTCAGTTTACAAACCATAAAATCAATATATCGCGTCTTTTTATACCCAATTCCAAGTAAATTTCAACAAAATCATTTTGATAAAAAAAAAAAAAAGCGAGAAGCAAGTTAATATTTTTTTTTTTTTTTCAGAACCGGAAAGAATTTTAGTTTACAGACCATGAATCAATATACTTTTGCTCCATTTCGAAATAAATTTTCAAAAATAAATATTTACGGAAAAAGAGTTCAAATAGCGTAGAAAACGAAAAATTCCTTAAATACCAAAAAGAAACTTCCCAGAGTTTCCGGTGAAAGGAAGAGAATTTCATCATCGATATTTCTGTAAACCTACAGCTTTTTTTTTTGTTTTTTTTTCTTATCGAAAAAGTTGTATTTGAAAATTTACTGTTCACGGGAAATCCCCAAAGGTGATCGTGAGTGTAACCGGTTTGTGTTTCTGACGAATTTCCATGAGTCCAGAATTTCGCGCTACGAGCGTTATACTGAAATAACGCGTCCAGAGACTAAAGACGAGAGCGTAACATTAACGACGTTCTTGCTGCAGAGCAAAAAAACCACAGCACCGCGAGGTTAAAGAAGTGCACATCATTACGTACAGCGCGGAATTATTAACTCGTGCCCAGGCAATGTTCGACTGGTAAAACAAAACTTAAAAAAAAATGAAAAAAAAAACAAGCGCTTATACGAGCGAGTGAGAAACGGCGAGCATGTACGTGAGCACCAGAAGACAACAGGTACTCGGCAGGTCTTGAGCTTTGAAGGATTTTACGACTAAGCGGCATTGCCCTATCATTCCCCTTCGTCAGTTCGCCCTCCTCTTTCGGTTTAATATCTTCAACATTTTTTCTTGTATTTTTTTCGTTTAACTTTTCTATGAATATGATATACTTTAATCTGACTAACCGGCGGCCAAGAATCAATAATTTTTCTTTTTCTTTTTCGCGCAAAGCGAGTCGTAACACTTTGTCGCAATTCTATGGCACGTGGAGAAACGGCGTGACATTCTTATTAGTACTTTTTTGTGACGGATAAACCATCCTCGCTTTAATAAAACGACACACTCGCTTCGTAGAGATAATATACATATCGTTGCTTTGTATTTTCAAACGAAGCTCGAAATCCGCTTAATGAACACTGTTGGGCTCGTTCAACTTTTGAGGTATCAACGATACAGCTCGTTTTCAGTGTTTTCTTCTTTTTTTTGGGCAGCAGCCTCGCGAACAGGATGCTTCTTCTCGATCGTTATAACCGTCGAAGATTCCTCTTGCTCTGTCGCGAACCAACGATCAGACGTTTGTTGCGTTTCGTTGGGGTCGCGAGGAGAGGCGTCTTGCATGCTCCGGTGTGCGGCCTCGCTGAACACGACGAACAGAATTCGATGCTGCAACCCTGCCGCGAACATTTGCCAACGTTCTTCTCTTCGTCTACGTGACAGGCAAACGAACAGTTCGGGCATGGCAACAAATGCTCCCATGGCTCGAGGGTACGACTAGCCTGCAAAAGAAAAATAAAGAAAAATTTAGAAAAAATGCATTTCAATAAAAATTTTATTTATACATTTATACATTGTCAGAATTTTTATAGCAATGCAATTTACCAAAAATTGCTCGTATAATGTGAAAAAAAATCGTTTATATAATAACTATACTGTTACCAAAAAATAGTTCATAATTTTTTTGTGAATTGCTTAGAGTACCTAAAACAAATAGAAATTATTTCAGTTTTGTTTTCACTCTTAAAAATCCGTGTGAGATTGAAGCAATTACATATTCCATTGGAATGTTTTTAAAAACGTTTTGCGTTGAAATTTCACATGTAATCGTAAGATATAGAAGTTGCAGTTGTTAGTGATATTTATTGAAGCAATGATGTATTTTTTTTTGTCAGTGTATGCGACTGTTTGACTATAGCAGTTAATAAGAAGAATTGATCTATGTTTGAGTCTGTAATTCGTTTAATTTAGATTCTATTAAGTGGTGTGCATACAAATTGGGAGCCTTTGTACCAGTTACTCGTGTGCATCCTTTGCCCGGTAGTAGAATGACACTGACTGCACTTAAACGCTCGTGTATTAAGGCTCGCGTGCACGCGCGTGGTCAAAGTGAAAGGCGCGACGAAACAGAACGTCAGAGATCATTACAAGCCATCGCGCTTCAGTTCAGATAATGTCAGTTAGAAACGTAACTCATAAGATTATCGGATAAAAGCCTAAATCTATATGAGAATAAAAAAAATTATGTTCTCAGTTCATTTAAACGAGATTAAACATACTCTCACTTCTTTTCTTGGATAAAAGCTCATCGACTTTATGCCTGTAACTACTTGCATATATATATATATATTTTTTTTCAATTCATATAACCAATTTATTTTACAGTTACCTTATTTTTTATTTTATCTTATTGATATCAAACAAAATAGAAAAATAAGGCACATTCGCTACTTTAAATTCGAAAAAATATATCAAATATTCCAACACAAATATATATTCGAATTTTCATTAACTTCGAATAACTATGATTAATTATTCGGGAGCGATAGAAATGAATAATAATCATCTTGAATGAAGTCATTTGTGATAATATCCAATAATCTAATTATTTTACGATTCAAAGAAGAAAAAAAATTATTCAGATTTATCACGAAATTAGTATTATTTTGAATACATTTGTATATTAAATAATTACCTCTGCTTCAAATACTTATTTTTCGTTCGACTCAATAAATCGAAAGAGAAAGACTTATTTTCCCTGGGTTATCGAGATGAAGCGGAGAGATTCGAAGAGAAATTGGAAACGAAATTTGAAGCGGTATCTCACCACAGGGGTCACGGAAAATGGTCTCGACGAAGTGGCTGCGCCACAGTACATAACCCTTGTCGGTATATTAAAAAAAAAAAAGGCGTTTTTGATTCCCTCTGAGAAATTTACGGCACTACCGTTACGACATAGTAAGTTAGAAATTTGGTAGTGTGGCCGGCCAGCTAAATTCAACGACGACGGCGACGACGACGTCGTCTACGCTGCTGCTGCTGCTCTTCTTGCCTAGCAACAACCGAACGGATTCCAGCGAGTTATGCTTGTCAGGAGGATTGGACGAAGGTACCGAGCGAAAACTAGATTTTTTTTTTAAAGCAGGAACACGATGACCACGCCTCACTTCGGACCCGCACGCTCCAAAGCCATTTATATACTATAATACAATTTTTTTACGGCTGCTGGTTATAGGCATTACATGTATTTGAAACAAAATTCTACGAGCGACTCCGCTTCAACTTCAACAACGCCGCTGTTCTTCAAACAGTTGATTAATCATAGTCGAAGCGGGTAACGATGTATGTGCTACTTTTTAACTGTAACGACTTTAAAATTTTTTTATGTTTTTTTTTTAAATTTTTTTTTAAATTTTAATTTTTTTTTAATGATCAATGGACAAGGTTAATCGTTAGAAAATTCTCACTTTGTTTAGAGATTAACCGGAATAATTCGGGTATAAATGCATTTAATACGCTGAATTATAATATTATCCTAACAATACTCTTGAAATAAAAAAATAATTTTGTAAAATTATGTTTTAGTCACATTCGTTTCTTAATTAGAAGAAATTCTTTATTCAAATTAGAAAATGAAAATTAAGATTCATCGAATTTACATGTTTTTTTTTGTTGGTATAAATGACAAGTATTGTCTATAAAAATAGCATTTTTTTACTCATTATTTTTGCACTGTTTTGTAGAGGATTAGCAAAAATAATTTGTGGTCGTTTATGAACGTCATTAATTTTTTTTTATTAGTTAAAAAAATTGTAGAAAACATCCCATGCAAATGATTGTTCATAACGGTGTTTTAATTATGTACGGAAATCCTTGGGTCCCGATAAAAAAAGAATTGTATTTTCGAAAAATAGTTTAGGATTTTTAAAAAGTCCTATAATTTCTTATATTCGGGTCTGGGACATTTCTCGCACTGTTACAAATAATTTATTGCCTGAAATTTCTAATTCAATTTTAAAACCGATAACCAGAAACAAAATACACCGTTTTCTTTTTTTTTGTTTTTTCTATTAAAATTCGTAATACAAGACTAAAAAATAAAAGCAAGGCAATATTTGGTACTCTTAAAGTTCTTCACTGACGGAAGATTTGAAGTTTAAAAAACAGTTGATAAATAATATTCAAAATGTACATGAATTCATCGCTAAAGATTGCACATGAAATCGTTGCTTTCATTACTCGTAAAATAACCGACCTTTATAGTTTGCCTCGTAAGTTTTTCCGCCAAGGCAAACGTTTTTAATGCATCGAGGCTGATTTAATCATACAGAAACAGCTGCATTTTTGCAGGGGTTTCGTGAAACCGCATATGCGGGTTTCATTGTGTCGGTTAATTAAGCACTTTTGTCGCTAAGAGCTCGATCATGAAACGCAAATTCTCAAGATGACGCGCATGACGACTTGAAGCAAGGCGAATATTAGTCCTCGTGTGGCCGAGGTCTCTCTCTCTCTCTCTCTCTGTCTCAAGAACACACCACGTATATGTTTCTCGACGACGAAACTCAAGGTGCGAGCTGGCCAAAAGAAGAAAAGAAAAAAAAAAAAAAAATTCCGCAATCATTTTTTTTCGATACAGCCCACGCTTGTGACTGCGGTTGCATTTCCGGCGCGAGAGTCGTTAAAAGACGGTGTGAGAGAGAATCAAAAGGAGCGAAAGGAGGGTTCGTTCGAGAGGTAACGCGAAACAACGAAAAACAACTTGCAAAGTATTCGCGCTTATGAGGTACGAAAAAAACAAAACCAATAGAGAATTAATTTTGTATTGAAAAAATAAAAATTATTGATCCCGCTGTGAAATTAATTGGCATTAATCCGAATCATCACGATTTATTACAATTTTAACTAAATCCCTCGAATTTCCAATTCCGTGTGGTCAATTTCTCTCGCACTTCGCTGAATGATTGATCGGTTGTAAATGAGAATAAAAAATAGATGTTCATAAAATTTTATTTTTTCTTTTTAAATTGTCTGCTATAAGGGAATCAAAATAAATGAAGATGTCACGAAATTTCGATATAATATGTTGTCTTGGCGAGATATAGCGAATTATTGTCATGGTAATTCATTGAACGACGAAGCCGCGCGCGTTCAATCGAAGAAACTTTCGAGCTCGAAGAGACTACCGTGGATTGGATATAATAGAAGCCACGCGGGAGACACACAATTTGCCACCGTTGGAACGAGCTCTCTGACAAATATCGAACGATTTATTCACGTCCTTTCACCTATCCGCGTCGTTATTAAGTCGGAGTTGGTAATTCAATATCCACCCATTTTGCCTATCTGTATCGAGTTACTATTTTTTTCTTCTTCCCATTCCTCGTGACTATTCCCATTTATGCGTCTCAATCGATTAGTTATATTATATTATTTGTTCTCGAGAAAATTATTCGCTCGAGTTGATCTTTATGCCAACGTTAACGAACAACGCCGAAACCCTTTTGTCGGCTGTCCGAGTCTATTTGAAATCTACGCGAGATCAGATTACTCGTTGAAACACTTATGCACGAAATATACGTAAAATCAATAGAGCGAAAAGAATGTTTAGCTGAATTAAGGGGAGAGATTAGGGTAAAATTTACCGATATTGAAACACAAATATTACTTCGAAAAAAGTACTATTCACGTAATAAAAATTTTGTTGCCAGGTGGATTTTTTTTTCTATTCTACACTCTGCACAATTTTGAAAGAGATCCAGTAGGACAAATGATAATTACATGGATGTTTTGATTGTAACGTACAATTTTCTTTATAACGTATTAGTAACCAAATTATCGTTTCAGTTTTGATAATCACATAAATCGTAGTGTATCAGGGTTTATTACCGTGTAAAAGCACCTTAGTTCGGAAGCCTAACGAACCTATCGCGATGACTCCGCACGTTTTTTCATATACACAACACTTTTTGTAGCCTTCAGTGTGTACTATATAGGTATCTTACTGTACGGGGCTGAAAGTTCCTACGCTTGCCAGCTGCCGTTTCGTTCCCTGATGTTGCATACCGATGTAGTGCGCGAACCATAAGCCACATTATCGTCCAATCCCTCCTCCCAATACGCTAAAAAAGGCGTAATTTGATGGGGCGAAGTTACGTGAAGTTGTCATTTTTAAGTGAAGTTGTAACATTTACGTGAAGTTGTAACATTTACGTGAAGTTGTAACATTTACGTGAAGTTGTAATATTTAAGTGAAGTTATAATATTTAACTGAATTTGCAATATTTAAGTGAAGTTGTAACATTTACGTGAAGTTGTAGCATTTGCGTGAAGTTGTAATATTTACGTGAAGTTGGAACTTTTATGTGAGGTGAAGCTCATCACCTGAAGTAGAGGTAACCGCACGAAGTCGAGTTAAGCAGGCCCCGTGAAGTTGGGCCAACTATGGGATGTTTAGCTAGTCCTAAGAAGTTGATTAGCTAAACAGAAGTTCAAGTACTCACGTGAAGTGAAACGGGTAGCGTGAAGTTGAGCTAATCGCGCAAAGTTGAGTGAACCAAAAAAAAAAAAATTAGGTAGCTGCGTAAATGAAATAAAACCTCGTGAAGTTGGTTTAAACACGCGAAGTTGGACTAAGTATGCGATTTTAGCTGGTTATGCGAAGTCAGACTAACGATCTTTAGCTTGTCACGCGAAGTTGATTAGCTGAAAAAGTTGAAGCAGTTGCGTGAAGTCTAAACTGGTCACGTCAAGTTAAGACAACCACGTGAAGTTAAGACAACTACGTGAAGTTGGGCTAACCACGTAAAGTTGAACTGACCATGCGAAATTTTGCTAGTCATACGAACTCGATCTAATCGAAGTTGCACTAACTATGCAAATTTAAGCTAACCACGTGAAGTTTAAACCACATTTTGGTTAGCAAGACGAAATTTAGTTACCACAATCTCACTGTACTTTTTGTTCGACTTCACTCTTTTTTTTTTTTGACAATATATTTTTCACGATAATCGTCTTCGTGTAGCTGACACTGAAAATCACTTCCTCCCCATGTTCACGAACCTGCGTAATTCAATACATTCTACTCGCGAATGTCTGAGAAAGAAAGCTCGCACGGTATTGAGACTCGATTCACGTACGTTTATGCTTCAACACAGACCGCACCCAAGATCCTTCAGGTGCATCATAAATGTATGCTTCGGCTTGAAATACCATTAAGTACAAATAATCCCGTGCAACGGGGGATATTACGCTGGCTAAAAGCGGGTAATACATTTTTCGAACGTGCAATTACGGGGACAATACTATCAACAAAGTAGCGCCTAGTTAAATCACTTCGTTCTGAAGCTCCACCAGGTTGCAGTGTATTTTCTTTAGGATAAACGTGCGAGTACTCACGCTCTTGAATGCACTATTATTACGTGGCAGTAAAACACTGAACAGCATTTTCACTTCCATTAGGGTTTTCAAGCGTATGACCGACAGCTCTCGGTTACTGCAAGACATACCGCGCTCTTGAAGATAATTCGAGTCCCTTTTTAAAATAACGCTTCTGTCTCACCCAGAAACAAGATATTTCAAAAATATACGTTTTAGGAAGAATAAAAAAATATATATATAAATATATTTCCCTGGAATCTAACAATTGAATTGAAATGTTATAATTTTAAAAAATCTCTCATTGGTGATGAGTTTATTATGATACATTTTTTTCCCCTAATCGAACGTTTATCGATATATTTGATATTTAAAAAAAAATATTATTTTGGGAAGAAAAAAAGTGATATAAAAATATTTAACCATTGGAAAAAAGGACAACGATAAAAATGTGCAACTGTGAAAAAAAGTTTTGCGAAAGAAGCTCTTACGCAATAAAAATATCAACATAAATTGCGGAGTTGCCTGTATTACCGACAAGGGCGCCATCCCCAGAAAATGTCTTACAAAATATTGCACAAAGCTGCTGATTCAATCATCGTAGCTGTATCGAAAATCGTTATCGTCACCGGGGCATCGAAGCGTTAGAAAAAAGAAAAAAACCCCCGCGCTCTCGATGAAAGGTTCCAAACACGGTAAACGCGGTGTTTTAGTCACTCTACCGAAAACTCATCGCGACGCAAACAGAGAAATGGAGGGAAGCAAAGCGGAACGTGAAGAAGGACTCTTCTCCGCGCTTTCTTGAACGGAATTCGGTTCGTCGATTCACGCGGGTTTCGGAATACAAGGCGACGTCGCGTTGAGATTTTGGGTCTACGAAGCCTTCCTCGAGTAACGCGATCCAACCCAAGTTTTTCATCAGGCGGCATGTATACGTAGCTTTGTATAAAGAACGAAGAAGCAAGAGAAGCATCAGGAGAATAGGGTTAACGAAATAAAAAGAAAAATATTATGTATAAGCAAGAACGCCGTGCTTGAGGGCAGAATAGAGAAAGAACGAAGAAAAGGGAGACGAAGGAGAGGAAGGAGAGACGCAAAGAATTTCGTCGTGGTTGGGCTGCGGGCCGAAGAAACAGCGCAGCGCGAACGGCCAATCGAGTGCCCGTCTGAAATTCGTGAGCTGGCGAACCCCGCATGATTCGGGTAGTGGGGTACGAAGGGGGTGGGTCCGGGTTTACCAAGTCAAGTTCACGAGAATTCAAGGTATGAGTGTTGGGGTCTGCACGTAGAGTCAGGGCATATGTATGGAAGGTGAAGTGCAATTGATGCGAAGGAATCTAAAGGGCAAAAGCTTTGTCGTTATAGAAGCACAGCGAGAACAAAAAAAAAAAGAATGTCGTTTATTCGGCTAGAGGTATCACATATTTTTATAAATATCTGCTGTCTTAAATAAATGTTGAGAGAAAGTATTAAAAGTTTCAAAAAACGAACAAACTGCAAATTAATTTGCGTCTATTTTGATGTGTAGAATTTTAATTTTCAGCTTTAAAAAATATCTATTTATTTTACACCAATTCTATCAGACCAACAAAAATTGAAAAATGGGAGAATTCCTTTATTTTCACTTGGCCACAAACAAAAAAATTACATATGAATTTTTTTTTGAAAATTGATCTTGCAAGTTTTTATAAATGACAATTGTCACATAATCTCAATTCAAGAGTACAATAGTTTATATTTCGAGTAAAAAAAAAATTCGTTTACAATTAAATGGTAAGCTAAAATAAATGTTCAGTATAAATGATAAATATTTTCCTGACGCACTTAAAAAAATCTGAAAGTATCAGTGTATTAAACTCAAAAGAAATCTTTTTTTTATCGCCTGTATAACACGGGGTATGCAAGACATGAAAATTTGGTCCAGGAGTCCCAAGAGAAGTTGAGATACCGAACGTTGGTCCATGTTCCCGGGTTGTTCCGGTCGCGAGTTGAAGACCTGTGTGTGTTCCCTCGAGTTTTGCTCATCCCCAGAGATACGTATCCGCAGCGTCGTGTTCGCATAATACGACGCGAGGAAAGACAGAAAGAAAGAAAGAGAGAGCGAGAGAGACTAAGAGAAGAGAACCACTCTATGGGTTGCTGCGTCTCTGAGAGTTGAGGTCTGGCCCGCTGTCTACGGTCCAGCAACACCAGCAAACCATCGTATATACGAATCGAGAGTAGAGGTATCACCGACAAGAGGGAGAGGAGAGAGAAAGAGAGAGGCAGGGAATTTCGTTCGGGGTTTTCAAGTGGGCCAGAGGCCCAGCGGCAAAACGCGTCAGATATATCATTATCTCAGCCTCACTGTTGCTATGCAATTAGACTCCGTTAATCGGCAGCCAACTCCCCCACCGCCAAAACTCATCTATCCCCACCTTCAGGCGCTTCCTCCGCCGCTAGAGGCTCTGCATACGTTCTATCTTCTTTTTTTTGCCTCTGTAGAGATCGCAACAACGATCTGTATCCATCTTTTTTCTTTCCATTTTGAGTTTTCTCTCTCTCGTCTATTCGTCATTAGCACTCGTATATATTTGTTTCGTTAGTTCCAGCCATGAGCGTGCTTTGTCACGTGGAGGCTGCGTAGCAATGTGCTCGCTTCACATTTTTTTTTTTTTTTTTTTTCTTTTCAGGGCGCTCTCGAGAGAGCGAGTGAGTTGTGAGCGCCACACTACAAACTCGGAAGGATACAAGAGAAGGCTATGAAGGCGAAAGGCCAGAAAGGCGCTTGCTCGAAACGAACGAGCGATAGACGCGCTTCGTCTGCGCGATCAACGAAGACACAGCAATAACAACAACACAAGCGCGAGCACGTGGATGGGGGGGGGGGGGGGAGACAGCTCCCCCGGAGGTGATGACGACTATGGGTGGTTCTCTTACTGTTATCTCTCTACATTGTTCTCTTTCTCTACTACTATTTATCGTCCCCTGCTTATGTATGTTTTGTATACATGTTATACGACTGACTTCACTTGGACGATGATACATAATATAGGATGTCGGCACTCAACGCGGAGAATTTTATAATAAGTCAAATAATTGTAAACTATGACAAAATTATTTAGTAAAATTCAAGGTCTTTTCGTGAGAAAAGCAAGCTTCTTAAATAAGTCGAGCTTTATGATTTTGTTTATTGGTCTATTATGAATGACAAAAAAATGACGGCTTAATCAATTTTTTTTAGTAAAACTTGAATCGTACAAATTCGATTTTAGTCCATGTGAATATTTTTTAAAATATTGCATTTTTATTTACAGGTTCATAAATAAGATTTTAGTAAATATAATATATTCGCATCGAGATTTTTCAATTGTGAGATTAAATAAAAAAATTTATTTTAGAGGACAAAAATGATGCGTAGGAGATTTTGGTGTTTTGGAAAAATTGTAATGTTGTAATACAGGACAGTGAATAACTCGATACATAACTCTTTATTGGCTTCTCAGAGGAAAAAAAAGAGAAAACATAGATTCCCGCGCTTTGAGAGAAGACTCATATA
This sequence comes from Perithous albicinctus, assembly GCA_964016905.1. Lineage (NCBI taxonomy): Eukaryota > Metazoa > Arthropoda > Insecta > Hymenoptera > Ichneumonidae > Perithous > Perithous albicinctus. The sequence continues at coordinate 15,283,351 of OZ024688.1, forward strand.
TATATATATATACTTTATTAGTATCTGTTCTCACTCGCGTGTATCGGTCACACAGCATGAAGGCGCTCGCGCTCGCGCTCAAATCTTTTGCAGCACAAGGACGGTCGGAGGCCGCTCTCGCTGGGACACTTCCTTCGCGTTCATTAAGCTTTTATTTGACCTTGAGATTCGTCGGTGGGAGATCGGTGAAATGCCAACATGCGCGCGCATACCCGCGTGAACACCGATCTGGCGCGAAGGTACCCAATCTCTACCACGCAGTGTTTATACCGCACAAAATCAACTATGTTAACATTCAATTTTTATTTTTATTTTTGTATATATATATATATTTTTTTTTTCTTTTTTCACAGCTGGTATAATACCGTGTGAAACTATAAAGTCTAACAAACCCGATAGATACAGCTGAATGATAAGAAAAGAAAAGAAGAAAAAAAGAGGCTCCTGCGAATTCTAGGAAATCGAGGATTTATATATTGGTGATATAACACGTGGTTCTCTACTGTTGCTATGCGGAGGAGACGCAGTCCCGAGCGTGCGTTCGAAAACGACGACCCGAATAATTTTCGGTTCTCGTCACAGAAGCGCACACACGCTGGGCTAGATCTCGCATCTAAAAATAGCGCCCGCGCGCCACTTAGTTCATTAAATTTTTCTAAACATTCGTCACATTGATTTCGTACAAACCGCAGAAGGTGTTCGAAGCTGATGTATGCGTTGGTTGGTTAGAACGACGGAGCCGTAAAATATTGTATTTTATGTGGAAGACTCGCGTGAATGCGAGTTCCTCGCACGATGACGTATGGCCCGAAAGAGAGAGAGAGAGAGAGCGGCGGACGTCGTTGACCGGAAGTACGATCATCTTTCTTCCTGGAATTCGATCGGCATCCGACAAACTATGAAGGTACGGAGGGGGGGGGGGGGGGGGGGGGGGTATGAGAAATAATAGGTAAAACCATATTCACAGGAAAAACATTTCTCACTCTGCGCCACAAGACAGCAGCAGCGCGAAATTGAGTGACGAAAGTAGAAACTATTCTGTCAACAACAGTAGAATAAGTGTCAAAATGAATTTTAATTATAGTCTTTTGATGTTTGTGAAATTATTTTTCTATTTATCAGTTTAAAAAAATTAATTTGCATTTTGTCAAATATTTTTTTAAATAAAATATGGTCATTTTTGGGATTTCATAAAACGATCCAATGGAATTTAAAAAAAAAACTTCACGCATGCACTTCTCATGCACGCGTTGCAGAAACGTTTTTTCACACTAGTATCGAAATAAAATATTCTCTCTACAATAAACAGTATTTTTTATGATATTATTAAAATACAATAAAAATAATTTTTTTTTTCGACAAAAACGCGAAATTTGTTTCAAGTCCCGCTGTTTGGTCCCTTTACTTTTTTTTCTAGAAAAAATATCCTACAAGTTAAAAAAGAATCAATAAATTATTACTATTTTTTTTAATTCCCGATAATGACGTTATTTTATACAAAAGTTAGTCCTTAAGTTATTCCGGCTGAATTTAGGCTATTACCCCTTTCTTCATCTTATCACAAAAGCGACGCTAATGTTTAAACGTATACATCAAAGTTCCAAATGAAAGTGCCTTCTTGACTCTTTCGCGTTGGTTTTTTACCTCCACCTTACCGATCAATCTAAGCGCATATTTTACGTGTAAATTTACTAACGAGTCGGCTATTAGCGTTCAATGGTGACTTATCAAAACGGACATTTGTCATTCATTTAAATTGCGTTAGGTGCGTTGAACTACAGTCGAGCGGTCCGCTATCATAGTCAAAAATCCCACATAAGAGAGTCCAGACGCCTAGGCTATGACGCTGAACTAGCCTAATAGAATAATCAATTCTTTCTTTCATTCTCAAGCAGCCATCTTTCATAGTCGATTATTACTCATGCCTTTGCTATCTACATCCGCGAACGACTTAAAACAATGTTTTCTTCTTTTTTTCCTATCCAACAGATTCATCAATTTTCGCAACTGCGATGCAGGATTTTGTCGATGACGTTTTGATCCTTCTGACTCCTGGCCAACCAAGGACATTAATTCTGCGCATGCGCGGCCGCTAACTTATATCTCGCCGTCTCCGTCTCTTTTTATCACCCTCTCCTTTCGACTTTTTCTTCTCGACTCACGCACACACACGCCGATTAGACGCCGTCCGAGGAACCGAGCAACCAACAACAGCAGCAGCAGCAGCAGCAGCAGCAGCACCCAACCTCGCACGCTGAGCCCGCGCCTCGGGGCCACGCGTCGCGTCTATTATACATTATTCAACGCCGGCACTACCACCTCTTCTCCTGCCAAAAACTTGTCGTTGCGAATTCAGTACGATGCACCGTAGCCGGGTAGCAACAGGCAGGTTCGATGGGCCGGTCAACACAACCGATGCTTTCACGAACGCCAACCCGAAACCCATCTCCTCTCAAGAACATATATATAATATATATATGTATATATATATATATATATGTATGTACTGGATTTGCGCCTATATCTATCTACAGCACATAGTACTGTGTGATATACAAGGAATCAGGTCTACCGGGCGCGTGTTCGAAAGGTCGTAATTTTCTGGCGTGATCTGTACTGTCGCAAGTTCTCGTAACAAGCGGAATTTGATTGCGACTAACTGCGTCATCGAGGACGACTTTGTAATCCAATCACATTTTATTAACTCTTAAAAAAAAAAAGTTGCAAATTAGATTTTTGTACATTGTTTCTACATTAATTTCGATTTCAATTTTAGATCAATCAGAAGCTTTCTCATTAAAGGAGGCGTTGTGAAAAATCGATCAATGATTGAAAATCGAATAATTAATTAATGTGCCAATGCAATAAAAACAAAATGTACACATTACAATAACTGATACTCCAAATTTTAGCTAACCGCAATTTTACGTCACACTTGTGTATTAAATATTACTTGTTAAGAGACTTATTATTCAACTTTAAACGCGTTTTTTTTTATCAATAATATATATATTTTTAATTAGCGGGCAGCGGAAGTAAAAAAAATTATTCATTTAATCGACTTTGTTCTGTATTCTTTTTATGGTGTTAAATTTAATTATTTTAATTGCAAACATTCGAAATTTTTGTCTACCTTAATTTTACCGCGCATGAGTATATTAAATTTAATATACCAATTTATGAATAAAAAAAATTTCAAGAAAAGTAGTTTATTTTTCCAAACATTTCGTAACAATCAAGAAAAGTATTCGCAAAAAATTGGGAGAATCCATTTTTTTAACTTTAATTTAAGGACATTGGTTTCTATTTTTTTTTTGTTTAATATTTGAAGAGAGTCAATGAAACCTAAACAAAATTAAATGAATTTCAATAAAGAACAAATATTTGTAAAATTCTGGGAATGTTAACAAAATCTAAAAGCTCGCAAAATTCAACTATAATTATTACTTTTTTTTTATCTACAAAAAAATAAGACAAAACAAATTAAATTATGCATATTTCAGCAATATAAAACATACGAATTTGGAATATTTTCTTTGTCGTTACTTCACTATTTAACAAAATTATTTTCTATTTTCAATGATTAATTAAGAGACATCAAAAAAATTAATCTACGCGTCGTGTTTTACAGAATAAAATTCATTAACAGGTAGCCACGTGTACTAAATTATGTTCTCCTGATCGCGGAACGCTCTCCTCGCGATAAATCTTAAGTATTCGGCGGTATCTTTTTTGCGCTGTTTAAGCACCTGAAAAAACCCTTTCTCAAAATTATGCCTACGGCTGCGACGTTGACCGCACGCTAGAAGATATGACATTCGTTTGTGGCGGCAAATCAGCCCTGTGCGCGTATATCTTCGGTTGTCGTAACGTTTTTATTTTTTATTTTTCGTCGAATTTCGCTATTAGTATTTAAATTAGTTGTAGCCTTTTATCCGGACCGCGAGTGTCCGAAAGTTAGACGTGCGATCTTTTCTGCGTACGATGTTTGTTTACCTCGGGCGGATATGCCTCTTTTGGTTCGGTACTTGTATAGACGTTAGTACATACAGAGTTACACACGTGGTATTCGAAAGAGTCGAGCAGTCTCTGACACGTACTTTTAACGTTACTTGACAAAGGTGAAACGTTTCACGACGCACACTGACTAACTCGAATGTTAATGCTACGACGAGGCTGATCTCTATACGTGACTGGAAGGGAATGTATTAACACAAATCTGCACACAATTGGGAACGAGGTGTTGCTATGGGAACCAAAAAATAATCTTCCTTTTGCATTAATTTCGTAAGAGCAAAGAAAAGTCAAGTGTTCGTATCTCAAAGAGTTGTTTTTTATCAAATATAATTTCTTTCGTGTGTAACATTTTTAATAAACTATATGGGGAATTCCATGCCAATAGCTGTAACCCTAGTATTTTTTTCTATATTTTCTTTTCCTTCGAGTATGTTATAAAGTCACTCAAAAACATAATCCAAAGATTTTTAAAGATTTAAGCTTTGACAAACAAAATCGTTTTTTTTTAATTGTTAACTATCGTTACAGATGTAAACATAATTTTTCCGATTCAAATATAGATTTTTTTTCGTAAAGTTTTCTAAAATAATTTTGCACCCAGGTATATTAAAGATTATTGAGATCAGCAGAATCGTACAGATCAACTGCACGATTTGTCTGTGGATTTGAGAACAATAAATCCTGGGAGTTGAGAACGGTGAGATGTAGGTAAACTGTTCGGATCGTGCCCGCGCCTCTTTGCCAACGAGCTTTACAGCTGTGGATAGGGGTCGTTGCTAATCCCACCGTTGCCGGAACGGTATACACAATTCGTGCAGAAACCCAGAAAAACCGCTACAGTCGCTGGCTAAGTCCCTGGCGTATAAATATATATATATAAAAGAACCGGAACGTGGATTTACGACATCCCAAAAGGGCCATCCCTTGGAGCGCCTAATCAGCACTATCTAAATTGAGGATGGTTCCTTCGGTGCAGGTATAGTAAATTATACGAAGAGATAATATGCGCAGAAGAATGCGCGCGACAATCAACCTGGAGGAGGGTAGTTGTGTTGTAAACGGCGTGAATTCGAGTGGGTTGCAGCGCACCGGTATTCTTAAAGAATTTCGTACTCTCTCCGCTGGCATATCTCGAGTTGAATGAACGAGGCGAGCCTCGACGATGAAGAAGTACTTGGATGAAAAAATAAATAAAAAATTGCTGCATGTTTGCATAAAGTTGCTTGAAATTTGCATAAGTTTTCATAAAGTTGCTTGAAATTTGCATAAGTTTTCATAAAGTTGCTTGAAAATTGCATAAGTTTGCATAAGTTTGCATAAACTTGCTTGAAATTTGCATAAAGTTGCTTGAAATTTGCATAAAGTTGCTTGAAATTTGCATAAGTTTGCACAAAGTTGCTTGAAATTTGCATACGTTTGCATAAAGTTGCTTGAAATTTGCATAAGTTTGCATTAAGTTACTTGAAATTTGCATAAGTTTGCATAAAGTTGCTTGAAATTTGCATAAGTTTGAATAAAGTGGCTTGAAATTTGCATAAGTTTGAATAAAGTGGCTTGAAATTTGCATAAGTTTGAATAAAGTGGCTTGAAATTTGCATAAGTTTGCACAAAGTTGCTTGAAATTCGTCTAAGTCTGTTTAAATGATTTAAAGTTTCTTGACATTTGCCAAAGTTTGCATAAAGTTGCTTGAAAGTCGCCTCAATTTACTTAAAGCTTAATTTTATTATTTTAAAAATTCGCCAATCTTCTATATTATATTCATTTCCAATATTTCAGATAACAGTGAATCGATCTGGTTCAACAAATTTCCACCTACTCTCAGTACATTTATCGAGTGTTTGTCATGAACGTTTTTTTTAGATCTGGATTATTTCTTTTTTTGTAGAGAACAAGTGCGACTTTTTTTTGGGGTTGAAAATCATAATTATCGATACAAAATAAAGTTTAATGTTTACAGTGCTTTTAACGTTTATAAATATTTACAAACTTCAAAATATATAATTAATTTTACTTGGCCTTTTCAAATGCAATTTAATATATCATATACATTATACATGCGAGTTGCAAAATGAGATTCTTAATTTACATTTCAACGACCAATTACTTTTCTTTCTTTTTTCCAATTCATTTTGTTTCTGGAATACAAAGAAAATTAACATATTCCCTCAATATAAAAATTGACACTGAAACGGAATTTTATTGGCAACTTTTGAGGGTGTTGGACAACTCAGGTATCAAAATAAAAGTGACTTGAGTTCTATCTAACAGTAATTTGCTGAAGAATATTATATCCAGAAAGTTGTCGATTGTCTTAATAATGTGTTTAAACAATTATGTCGCCGGATTTATTATAATACTAGTGAGGTAAAATTGGCGTGGGTAATAAAATGTTGGTTGTATCCGAGATATTTGTTGAGTTCAAAGGAGACCGAGGGACAGCAAAGGATCAAAGGGGGGGGCACAACTGCGCGTACCTGAACCTGTCCGAAGGTCGTATATCTCTTGTTCGGCAACCCCTGCGATCGCAGATTTCCCGCACGGTTTCTCGGACGAACGCACTCTCTTCGTGTTCTCGCTCTCAGGCTTTCGCTTTTGGCTCTTCGTCGAAGAGCTTCTATACAAAGATCCCTCCCCATCTCTCTCTCTCTCTCTCTTGCTTTCTTCCCATTGAGAAGCCAGCAGCGAAGCCCGATGAATGAACAGGGCGACTGTGGCTCGGTCTCTGCGCCGGCTGGCAGCCAGATATATCCGTGCGAGTAAGGTACCTACCTACCTACGTACAATACATACTTCATCCGCGCGCGTTCTCGCCTCGCAGGTAAAGCCTTATCGCAAAACCACCGTCTCACGATGTTATCCTCTTTCTCGGCTTTTATCTTCTCAACCAGTTCAACCGCTTAACCCGTACTTTGCACTTTACCAAGAATTTACTATCTCCGACACTACTAATTACGAAAATTGAAGAATGAAAAGGAGAACCATCGTGAACCTGTTATCGTCACTATGAATTATCTGCTTGGTTCAACTGCTGTTATTCGTCTGAATGGTTATGTTTCGTTGTATGAATTAAATTAAATTTATTGTACAAATTAAAAATAAAATTAGCTGCAAAGTAGAACCTTGAATTTAATTTTTGCATTATTTTTCATCTTGCACAATTTTCAGATCAATTTTTGCTTCCTCATACAGCAACTTTGATTCCAACTAAACTTTGTGTGAACATTTTAGCTCGATATCTTGAAATTTGCTCAAACTGACGTGTTTACGTACTTTGCATAAAAAGGGAACGTCAAACGGTAATAAAATTTTAACCATATAAACAATTCCAATCATTTCCGTTCGACGATTTTATGGTTACTTTTTGAAGTGGCTAACCGTACTTAAAATAAAATCGATAAACATTAACGTGAGGAGATAAGTAATTAGAATTTTAGGGATGCGAAATTATGATCCTTCTAAACGCAAGAACCAATTGCGAAGTGACAAATATTAATGGCATAAAGATCACCAGTAATCAACAAGGCAAAACAGTTATCGGTACGAAACCGAATTAGCCTTGCTGAGCCGCTAATGACAAGTTGTACAAGTGCGAATAAAAAGAATTTGCGATCTGACTTAACTCGGGACATACGTGCAGTTAATCATCATAGTCCGTGGCGTGCCTCAATACTATATCGGGGCAGCTTGTAATTATGGTAGACTCAGAGCGGTACGTTTTGCCAGTTGAATATAATTGAGGCTCGTCGAATTACAGCGCGTAACAACGATTTTGCACAAGACGTGTTCTTCGTCGCATATGCGAGGTAATAGGTTGCTTAATGATTGATAAATTGGATTTAATTCTCCTAAGAAGGGTGCCCCGAGCGTATTTATTTATTTGTTCTTTTTCGATTAAAAAAGAATCGTGTAAAAATTTGTTCTTAACGGCATACCGTTAATGTAGAGAAAAAGCTTCAGGCTCAGACATTTAAAACAAAATGCCTTCGTTCCATTTTTGGGAAGTTGTATTTAAAAAAAAACGAGAGTTATTGTACTTTCGGAGAGCCTATCACAAACAGACAGACAGATAGAAATGAATGAATGCTTGTTTTGTCTGAAATCGTTTATTTTTTTGTTCATGGTTCATTTTTTAAATTCGTATATGTAAAACTTATGAAAAAAATGCTAAACTCCATAATCGCTAATAAAAATACATTACATGTATCTAATTTCTTTTTTAATTATGAAATTACGCGAAAATCCACTACAGAAATGAAGTATTTTTCGAGAAAGAAAAGCTAACCAATCGCTTCGAAAATGTATTGAATGAAAATGACTCAAGCAACTGGTCTTGGAAGTAAAAAAAAAAAAAAGATGAATATCTCGAGTAGTACAAAGCGGAAGAGTGTGGTTCGAGAGGCGTCGATTACCCCGTTACTTGAGCAACAGTATACGAGGCAGATCGTGCGAATCTCGAGAGTGGCATTGCGCCGTTCAGTGAGTATATAGTCAAGGACGTCAATATACCGGGGATGCTGACACTGTAGTGACGGGATCTTGGACTGTGGCTTTCACAAACTACCGAAGCGCTGTTTATTAAGTACTCGTAAAGTGCAGAATACGTCTGACTTCGTGGGCGAGTTACGACGATGTTGGCTAGGTCGTGAAACGCTAGAAAGCCAAATATATCAGTCCACTAGTAACTGCAAAAAAAGGCAGAATTACAACTGTTCTCGTAAACGTGGGTGTTTTCGCACGTTTATGTGGGAAGGAACCTAAATACTTATTTTTAAAAAAGAACAACAATGAGTGGGATGAGCAGAAAAGGAAGCAGAACAGAATGCAAACATTTCAACTTTCAAAGAAAATTTACGCAATTTTCAAGAATTCGATCTCATTTTTTTTTTTTAATTTTTACTTTCGAACAGCGCAAGACTACTCTTTTCAACGTTCCTGAAAATTATAGTTATTTTAGTTGCCATTTTAATCTTTTTTTTTCTCGCATGGTTAATAAAGGATCACGTACCTTTCGTAGGGTAAAAAATAGATTGTTCACAGATTTTATCTTAAAAAATTATAGATCAAATCCAAGAGGTCGAGGGTCTGACCCAGGTCGAAATGGTATGAACTGCCCTATATATAAAATTTATATGTACTTAATTAAATTGGCAATGATACTGTTTCGGTATGATTCAAGTTGGAGCTATATACCAGGAGCAGCATCTTGTCCCATCCGTCGTTCCTCCTTTTTCCTGTCTCTCTCGCTTCGCGAAGCTGGCAATTCGCAGAAATCGCGGAAGGCGACCTGTTGCTATGGGGGCCTTAAAAGTAAACAACGTTACGTCATCATCGGGGGTCCTGCTGCGTCTAGACCGAGCGCGAAGGGAAAGAGAGAGAGAGAGAGAGAGAGAGAGAGCGAGACAGAGGCGTTAGCGACCAAGTGAGTGAGGATATATCGTCGCGAGTGCAGAGTTCTCGAAGCTGGACGAGAGAAGCACTGGGAGAGAGGACCGCCGAGGAAGAAGCGACGGTAGAATACAGGCGGAAGGTGAAGGGTGACGGGGCAAGGGGTAGGGGGGAAGGAGAGATTCGGGACCGATGGAAAAGGGGGCCGCCGACTGGCGAGTAACAACAGCGCCAGCACGCGGCACATCCTCCCGTTCGTGGTCCCGTACAGCTTTTTGGCCTGCGAATAATAATCATGTGGCCGAGAGAAGAACACGGTGGAACTACGGAGAGGGGATTTGAGGGGAGTGAGAACGGCAGCTCTCTCGCATGGTCACGGATCTCCGGCGCTGCATAGCAACAGGGAGAGGAAGCGTGTGTTCTTTCTGCTCTCTACGTTGGCGCGCAGAGAATCACGCGGTCCTAACCGAAGGAAACACAAAGAGAGAGCGAGAGAGAGAGATATTGCTTCGGGCTAATGGGATAAAGATGGAGGCCGAACAGAGACAAGCTATGGGAGAGAGAACCGTGTGAGCGCGCCAACGTGAAACGCACGTTGCGACCAACATAGAGGGAGTGAAGATCGGCGGAGAAGTGGCAAGAAGCAAGAAGGAAATGAGACACAAAGAGAATCGAAGGAATGGATGAAAACAAGGGGAAAAAAAGTACCATACGATATAGATACTTTGTTTACCGCGTGCAACTACACACCATGGACTTTTTCTTCAGTATTCTGAGAATCTTGTGTTATGAATTTATGAAGCATTTATTTGTTATATGAATTTAATAGTTAAGTGACCGATTGCGAAACACGTAAATAAATCAAATTTAGTGACAATAGCTAGACTTTCCATGGTGAAATTATCATTTTTTTAAATGATTAAAATTCTACGAATTTTAGATCAAAGAATGCATGATTTTGCTAATTTTCTTGATAAAATTTTTATTGATAAACTCTTGTATATTAAATTTAATGTACAAGTATGATGGAAAATTACGGTATGGTAAATAAGGATTTAGAAAGTTCGGAGATTTCATTTTAGACTACTGTAGTTTTATGTCATATGTTAATATTATATCGATGAATGAAAACTTGGAAAAAATTAGTTTGATTATATTTCAGTAGAGAATACTTGAAAAATTCTACGAAATGTAGCAGAAACAAAAAAAACTTAAAAAATTCAACTAATACATTTGCTAAATATAGTGACAAATAATACCTAAGACTTTGTCTGGTGAAGTTATCATTTTATTTTCATACTAAAATTCTTTGAATTTCAAATGAAAAATTATTTTTCTTTATTTTGAAAATTCATTCAAAATTTATTTTCGATAAATAATTATTTTTCCTGATTTTCCTGAACGTTAGATATTGTGAAGTATTGAAAAACGTATATAAATTTGTTTTTTTTTTTACCGTGGAACTACCGTTAGTTCTACTTTTCTCAACAGCTGCTCTATTCACGGCTACTTTCAAATTGCTTACTCGAATTTCCTAATGAAAAACCTTTCCGGTTGAGGTCAAGTTAAAAACATTAGTTATGCTTGATTAACAGAAATTTGTATTAAAAATAAATGGGAATAAACAATGCAAAGAATTTATATAATTAATTTTCAAGGCAAATAATTAAAAAATAAATAGATGTGTCTGTTGGCGATTAAAAACGGGTTTCTTAATCGTCACATGTTTAATTTTGGATAATATCTCGACGCCAAGATTTAAAACAAACAAAAATGTTAATGTACACTTGATTCTCTTTTACTTTCTGTAAATTGTTACTAGAATTTTCTAACGAAAACTAATTGTGAATATAATATTAATCTATACCAGTGTATATTTTATTTATTTTTCTCTCTAATTAAATTATATACTTGCCTTATCTTTGAACTGATATTTTGAGAACGCTCGTGATAATGGATTAATAAATCTTTCATTTTTAAATAAACAAAACTAATTTTTTTCTTTTTTTTTTTCGTTTTTGAGGGTGTATAAGAAACAGGGAAAGTCGTCGGGATGCAACATCAGGTCGGGGGGCTCCGTCTAGACGGCATAAACGTGAGAGAACGCAGTTGCTTCCACCCACCTTACACGCGCTTCTTCTACACCTCAGCGCCGAGAGAGGTTCCCCTTACTCGCGGTTTGGCTTTATACCGCCTCGCTGACAGCTGTCAGGCGAGAGTCGTGACCGCGCGGGAAGTTGCTCGTCGCTCGAACGACCCGCGAAACCAAGCGATAATTGAGGGTGTTTCTTCTCCGTTGACTCACAAAACGAAAAGAAAAATCTTTACAGATTTCTCTTTTTATTTTACAAAATATTTTTCGTCACTTAAAAAAATACTGTAAATTTGACAACGTTTTATTTGCAGCTTCTAGTTTAACAAAAAATTCATTGTGGTCCAGAGAATTTATTGCCAAAGTGACAAATTGTTACGTATTTAAGAAAAACAATTTTTTTACGAAAAGTAAATATCCGAATTTTCAAAAAGTGTTCCAAATTAAATTGCTACTCGCATTTTTTAGATGATAAAAAAATTGCGAATTAAATACTATAGAGAAAAACAAGTATATGTTCTTTTATACATTTTTTTTTATAAGTCTACTTTTTTTTCGCTTATACAAACATACAATATTTATCAACACACATTTTATTCTGAACACTACATCGTTAAATTGTATATAAATAAATACTTACATACATTAATAAATATTCGAATTAATAGAATATTCGATTCGATCACTATTCTCAAACCCCAAATTTTAATGAATATTTCATCTGGATGTAATTTTTTTTTTCGTATCATTTACGAATATTTACCAGTGCAATTCAATACGCCAATTTGCTGATTATTGAAGAGTCGATTGAGGTGAATGACTGGGGCGATACTGGTCGATATATTTGTGCATCGCTGCTCTCGTAATAGATTCATTAGCCTCGGTTATCGAGGTCTCTATTAATCTCGTTCGCGAGAGTGATGATATTGAATAGCGGGCTCCTACGATGCAAAGAAGAGAAGTTGAAATGTCGCCCATAGCAACTGGATAGTCAGTGTACGGTACCGAGCGAAGCCAAAGATGAAAGATGAAGAGATAGAGAAGCGAGGGAGAGACACTGAGAGAGAGCGAGAGAGAGCGAGAGAAAAGGAGAGAGAGACTCGATTAACCGAGCGTTTCCGGCTCCGCAGATGGGTCAGGATGCACAACTGGACTCGAGACTCCAGCTGCTGGATTTTGTGCATGACGTCAAAGAAAAGCCGTCAGCCAGTGGAGATAATGACGAGAAAGAAGTCGATCGAGATTGTTGGTCGGTACTCGCAGTGGCAACCGGTGTGTGCCTATATTATCGCTGGCATATAGATCTGCGCATTTTACCTGCTGACGCCCCCTCCCCCCAACCCCCCTGCCGACCAATCCCTACTTTACTACCGTTCGAATAGAAATTTTTGGCGGCATCTCTTAACGACGCAGTTCGTCCTCTCGCTTCATATTCTCAGAAGAGAAACCGAGTGAACGCGCGAGCGCATTTTTTTTTTGGAAGGTTTTGAAAGAAGCGAACAGAAAAACTAGAGAACACACTGATGAAGTACATTTGAGAATCGATACATCGAATGCTTCAAATTATTTTTGCTTATCGATACAATGTATATGGCATACATTAATCAAGAGAAATTATTATTTTTATCGAAGAGATTTTATTTATTATTTTAATTGTTTATTTTTTTGTACTTGTCTTAAAGTAGTTTGTTTTAATCTGTTTCATTCCCATTCATTTTTGCGTTATCTATAAATTCAGTATTTATTCGTACTGTTATTTGGCAGCTGTTATGCACAGTCTTTTGTACGTTAATGGATATTTTTTTTTTTTATAACCTCACGCAACCATTTTTTTTCTAAAAATGTTTGTCCGCAAATGTTTATAATTTTCTTTTATTACAGAAAAAAAAGGCCGGATAACAAATAAATGTACTACTTGTGTAAAAAAAATTATTGTTTATTCTGTTTCACGACTCTTTACTACGTTCGAATGGGAAAAAAAAACCTTGCAGATAAAAAATTGATCCGCACCAGTATTTTAAAAAAATGAGAATATTTATATAATTACTTACAGTTATAAAAAAGTATGGAAATTTGTTAGACCGATTTGAGAAATATGCTGACGGATATTTCTTGTTTTTGCAAAATTCATCATTCCACGAATAATCGTGTATCGTCATTATCTTTCCGTTGCAAAATTATCACAGACTGCAGACACATTTGCATTGTAAGAGTTATGAAGAACCGTGAAAATCGGAAAGAAAAATTGAGTGAAAGCGCAGATGCAAAATTCGACGTGACGCTTGAAATAAACACGAAGAAAGGGCTCAGCGTGTGGGCACTGAGTGTTGCAAAATTAGCAAGGCACACTTGTCGACAGATTCATCGTGCATACAAGAACGTAGCTGAAAGGATATGCTCTACACTTGATGGAAAAAGCGACTATTAGAATTCCGAACGCGTACTGAGGAATACCTGTTCATTCAGACGTGACGTGTTGGCTTGGTTGTACCTACGGGTTAAAGAATCAGCTTGGACGAATGTCGCATTTGCATTGATAATAATATCCACGGATTTAATTAAAGCCTAGGATATAAAATATGTTATTGAATTAACAAGATAGACGTATGGAATTTTTTCGCCTATGCCTGTTAACGTTAAAATAAAATTGAGTACGAAATATAGTGAATAACCATGTTTTTTTAATCATTTGAAAATTCTCGCTCAAACATGAAGAGGAAGGGTATGAAAAAAAATCTGAAAAAATTAGGGCATTTTTTTGTTTAAATTTAAAAAAAAATCTTGATTAAAATCTTGACGAAACCAAAATAAAGTCTATAAAGTCGACAAACGCAAAAAAAAGAAACATATTCTCTAGTAAATTTTCATCAAAAATAAATATCAAAAATGTAAAAAAAATTCTACGTTTTTAATTAAATTACAAGAATTAATGTCGCTACAAAATCGTTGCAAAAAAAAAAAGTTACGAATATTTGCTGGCAGAAATACTTCATCGAATTTTTGTTAAAAAAAAAAGCAGGGACCTAAAATGAAAAAATTATGAAATCGGCTTCAAAGCAAATTGAAACCGAGAACGACAAGATCTTAACGAATATATTGTGAGAAAACGTGATGAAGTAGAAAGGTTTTTTTTCTTCTTTTTTTTTTTCACGAGGAAAAATAAAAAGTATAGGCATGCGTGTACATATTCCACTTCAAAGAAATGCTTCGAGCTGCACAGCTGCTGCCAGGGAGTTTTATCATTGTGAATAGGGGAGGCTGGCTGGCGCTGGGGCTTCTGCCAGTGTTCAACTCCCACCAATCCGGGGCTGCCCAGAGTGGAACCACCGTTCTTTTAAATCGGCTTCTCTCTTTCTGGTCCTTTTCAACATTATCTCGTTCTCCTTTTCTCGTGTACCGCTAAAGCGTATTGGGTTACTCTCTATCTCGTTAGAACGGCAGCGTGGTCGAGGGTTTTTCAAAAGCAAGCCCCAACTTGGTATAGGGGCAGCTGTTATACATTCCAGCGTCCCTATCTTTTCTCCTTCTCTCCAAACCCCTCTCTTTTCACCCCTGGCAATCGTTTTATCTCTCTCACACGTTTCGCTCGTGCTCCTCGCTATATTTTAGCCCCTCTGCAATTCCGACGCACGCTTCTCTCGCCAAGCGCCAACAAAGATACATCGAAATGCATTAAGCCCAATATATATATATATATATATATATTGAGCACAGTGAGCTGCAAAATACGGGTATTTTCGTTTTTTTTTTACAATGGAGCTGAGAATTAATTTGTAGTTTTTTTTTGTTGGACGAGATAATTCAGTAAAGGCAAATAAATTATTTTTGACAACAAATAAAAAAAAATGTTTTCAGGAAACTGAGATACATAAGAAAGGCATGGAAATGTTGTTTATGATACTATTGCTTAAAAAAACACGCATTTAAAGACTATATAGTACAGATTAGCCACCGTAAATTTTTGTACAGAAATCTTGTGGATCAGAATGCTCCGAGTAGAAATATATAAAAAAAATGTTTACTGGTCTCAACTTTTAGATCAAACTAAGTGGACGGATTTTAGCTTTTGGATTTCTCATTCTGTTACAGATTTTCTAAAAAGAAATTTCATTCAATGTCTATAAAGTGTATTTATAAAAATGTGTAAACAAATGTTTGTCTATCAAATTTTCACGAATTTGTCAAGTCAGTAAAGCGATACCAAAAGCAGCAACTGTTCATTTGTTAAATGGAGTACTTTAATTTCGTAAAATGAAAATACAAATTACTAACCATTGTTTTTGTATCTTCCTTTTTTGTCAAACATGAAAAAACAAACTTTTTTTTGCCCCCAAAATAAAAAAAAAACATTGTGGTCGTTCAACAAAAATATGTTGCTAAAAGTACAAAAAGTATAACTTTGCCTTTGTTTGTATCTGTAAAAAATGTACAGATGTACAGTGCGCTTGACTGAGCTTTTTTTTTAAGCAACAATTTCAATAAAAAAAGAGATATTTTCAAATCTAATTTTTCCGTGACTGCCTTTGCCACAAAATAAAGTGGTATTCTCGAATAAAGAACGTCGACTAGATTTGAAAATATTACAAAATGTGCTACAGCTTTTCTTTTTAACCCTGCCAGATACGTTGAAAGGTTGAATACAGCGAAGCGATAAAAGTCTAGGGGTTAAAGGGTTCCCAGTACCGTTGCTTTTTCGTTGAGAATAAGAGAGACAGGGAGATAAAATCCTTGGAAGATTAGAGAAGTACGTGGACTGAATTCGTATCGCCGCCGGAAGTTGCTGTAGCAGCAGCTCATGGGTGCCTCTCCGCTTCTCGCTTCGGTATTCGGGTACTCGTTGGGTATCTGTTTAGGGCGTTGATCTAACGCTGTGGCTTCAAAATGATTACGTAATACAAGAGAACGCTTCAAACGAAGCATTTTGAAGCCACGTCTCCCTTCTTATTTTCGAGCGTGAGGCACGCACAAAGCTTCAAACTGCTATACGAACGAAGTGGAAAACATTGAACACTCTCCGGGTTTAAAAGACACATCGAAGTGGGACTTCAGAGAAACGATGTTACATATACACGTAGGCAAAAATATACGACTCGCTACATATTCCATTAGAGTTAGAAACTAAAATCGATATTTTCTTAGTGAATAGTCGGTTGAAATACTAATTCCATTCCTCTCGCGGGTTTCCATTCGTATTCAAATTAGTTCACTTCTTGGAGGCTGTCGCCTGTGCCTTCCGTGTATTCACAGGTCAACAAGGCAATTCGATCCTTCGCATCGTTGAAAGATCCGAAGGATCGAGATGTTGAAAAATACGAATACGAAAATCAACAGGTCCTTGTATATTCTATGTGTCTCAAGAAGCTGTAGATAATAACTATCGATCATTTTTGTACTTTTGAGGTACAAATTATTGTCCTTAAGGAGTGCACCTACGATTCATGCTAGTCAACCAATGCACTGCTTATAAACTTTCATAGAAATTACAACAAAGCTCAAATTTACAGAGCATATTGCTCTACATTTTGCCTTCAGTCACTGTGTAGGGTGTTGAAAGAAATTGTAATTTCCTTCTATTTTATTTTTACGAATTTCGAAATGCAAAGTCACTCATTTCACTATTGTGCCAACCGTATTATGGGCGAAATAAAGTCGACTATGTGTCGAGGCGACTCGCCAAGTTCGTGGCAATGTAGTACATATGTTGAGGTTGGTATCACTGAACTGAATTTCTGCGCAAATTTAAATCGTCGAAATGGCGACGTCGAACTCTGGTTTTCGGAAAATGTTAGTAGGGTTGATTTGACAACAAAGCAGTTCTATAATTACAAGAGTGTGCTAATTTGGGTTGAATTGAATCTAACAAAAAAATGCAGACTAGCGACATGCCGGAATTGTTTGAAGTTATAACTTTTAAGAAGAATCTATTTATATTTATTGATTAATGTACAGTTTCTCCAACCTTTTACGTACCCTCTCTTAAAAACTTACAAACATATAAACTTATTATTATTATATAATATAATCTTAATCTACTATCACAATACATCTTAAAATTATTTCATCCCCCCTCCATTTGTTTTAGTAACTATAATCGCATATCCTATGATTCTATTAAAAAACTAAGTTTTAGTTATCACAATAGGTACTCTTCTCTTTGTTACCACTAGTCGTTTTCAACTCTTTGGCTTCCCTCCTCTTAACAAGAATCTATATTAAGCTAAAGAAGAAGCTAAATTGCCGTATTTCGGCAGGATTCTAATTTATTTATTTAAAATTTGGTGTACCTATTGATACCACTGAACCTAATCTTTCGAATTTTTTTGAAATTTCTTGTTTGTTTTTTGTGGGTGGCTGAATTGATGTGGAATGCCTCGTATGTAAATCATATAAAGTTTCTACAATGCGTGAGGTCAGTTCGTAGAACATTTGAATAATTGATAACAGCATTAAATGTTAGTCCCATTGATGTTAATCTATTAACGGCATGTCGTAAGCACGTGGCGCGTCCGTTACCGCGTTGTTGTCTATCGCATTACAGGATCTTATGAAGGCGTAGAAACCCACACGAAACGAGTATTAAAAGGCGAGCTGCATTTGGTTTCCGCTCGAGGTTGAAATACCGGTGCGGTTATACGTTTATCTTGCAATTAGAGCAGAGGGGAAGTGTGCGAATTAACGGAGAGGCCTTCCGATACGAGCGAGCGAGTAAAACCAAGTTGTTCTGTTTCAGTTGGTAGCTCTCGGTGCGACTATGTCATACAAACACACACACACACACACACAAAACCGGTAGTATCGCTCGATCGCAAACGCTCCGCTAGAGGAAACAGAACCGCGTGTGTTCCCGCAGAGACTCATACAAGCGTGGCTGCACACCACGTGCTCGCTACAAAGTACTCTCTGAGTACTGAAAGCAACGTAAACGCAGCGCCTGTTATTATCCGGGTACTTATTGTAGAAACTGTAGTTTATTTCAGTCAAACAATTTTCTTTCTTTCACTCGAAACGACGAAATTGGATTCGAAAGGAGAAAAATTGTATTTTGATGAAGGACATTTTTTTTTTACTTAAACCTGAACCTACATAGAAAATAACAATGTTGTAAAAAATGCTACTTTTTCTCTAAAAAAATAAATTAAAATTGTTAAGAGATCCGCAAATCGTTTTGTTAAAAATTCATTTTGTTAAATTATTTTTTGAAAATATGTACTATTGAACTATCCAGCAAAGATTTTTTTAACAGGTACCATAAGCCTGCGGGTAATGGGGATCACTTACACAAATTATTTTTTTTACACTCTGTATGGTTTTGAAAGAGAATGAGTAGACCAAATATTCCTAAATAATTCTCACTTGTGCTTCGTATTAGTTTTTCCGGCATGTGCGATTTGAGATAGAATTCGAGTTGAACCAAGGCCGGAGGTTTGAATGGCTATTTCAAAAATATCTTTTTTAAATAAATTATAAATTTACGAATTACAAAGTAAATAAATAAATAAATAAAAAGTTACACTCACGCATTCGTGCTTATCTTAAGATTAACTGAACATTGTTTTGGAATATTTGGTCTACTGGCTCTCTTTTTAAACTGTGCAGAGTGTAAAAACGAGAAAAAAAAAAGAGTGGTTGCGATCCACATTACCCGCATGTTTTATGCCACGTAGAAAAAATTCTTCGCTTCCATCCGATTAAATAAATAACAAATCCACTTCTTTTTTTTTACAAGCATTTTGCGAAATACATAGATTTGCAAATTTCCATTTTTCACAAAGCTTTGTGAAAAAGAAAATTGCTCAAAGTTTTTCTTTGAACAACTTTTATAATGTTAACAAATTTTATATGAGGAAACAATGTGCAAGGTTCGACTTTCCAACGTTTTTTCTCGCTTTGATTTTTTGTGAGATCGTTCCTATTTCTTCTCACGAGTGCTTATTTCTTTCTTTGTCTTTTTGAAGATATACAAATTTTCGTACCTATTAGTAGCTGTCGGTTAATTTTGCGCGCAAACCAAATGCTGATGGAAATTAGCGGGAGCCTTACACACGTGCTCTTCGAGACGCGCGTGCACGTGGCGCCGTTTGAATCGCGCCACGGTTTTATATTCCCTGCGGGAGGCCTCTCAATGTATACAGATATACAGAGTTGTTTCACCGCACGAACTCTCTCTGCACTCGACAATTTGTATCTATCTTATTCTCTTAAGGATTCGCATCGAATCATCATTGGCCACAGTCGCTGCTAGCAAAAAAAGATTCTTCTAATTTCAATCCCTAGGGTAAAGGGGCGTTCACAAAATATTATATCTAAAAAAAAAAAAAAAAAAAAAAAAAAAAAAACTAGAATTTATGTTGATAAATAAATCATACAAAAAAATCGTAGGAAGAATTTTGCTTTGAAAAGTAGAAAATTCAAACATTGTCATAAATAAAAATTTCTCTACAATTTCTTATATTTGGATCTGGAATTTTTTTTACACCATTTTTTTTTGTTTACTATGAAAAAAAAACTCATTTTTTTGGATGAATTTGGTGAATCCGTCCTTTAAAAAAAAAGTATATCCGACGTTAAGTCAGATAAATCTTTTTAGGAAAAAAGAAGAAAAAGAAACTGATAGTTTGTGACAGAAATTGTGATACGACATAAGTTGTCTTGTAATGGTGAATGATGACTGGATTCCTGGAGATCGTCGAGTTTTTAATAAAGTGTTGATAAGCTACCCTTTAACTCGTCGCGCGAGATGAGACGGCAGTATATAATCCCAAAGAGCCGAGGGAGAATATACCAATGAACACCTTCAGAAGGAAATCCCATTTAAGCCTCCTCTTCCTCCCTACGATTTACCGGAGCGGTTCGCGTTGGGGCGCCCGGCTTGGACCAAGGAAACCTACGTATCTGATACACACAACACACACTCCCGTCTTCTCGCGACGACGCGTGGCTCTCGGCGGCTACCGTCGTCATTCACAGACACCAGACACAAGTTTCTTTTTTTTTTCTTCTTTTTCTTTTTTACTTGTGTGGCTTTTCGTCCGGAGATCCGAATCTCACTGTCAAAAAAGGACGAACTTATTTTTCCTTGGAGAACTTTATCAAAGCGTTTTTAATATTGATGCACACTATTAAGAAAATAAAATGGACGCGACTGTTTTTTTCATGTGTAGGAAATAAAGAGATCGAAGAGATCAGTGACGAGGTAAATGTCGACGCGTGAAAGATCATTAATAAACGTCACTCTCGGCACGAGCTTCTCGTTACGTCATTAGTTCCAAGTTTCTTTTTTTCTTTTTTTTTGAATCCTTGAAAAACGACTTTTGGCCATTAAGAAGACGACTTATTTTTCTTGTTTCGATTACGTAATCTCAGTATTGTTTTTATATTTACAATAAATTAACGACATTCAGCGAATATCTCAGGACGATAAAAAATGAAATTTGTAAAATTGATGCGTTGCGTTTGTGCTAAAATAATTTTGTTGAAGAAACAAATCCGTTTGATTGATAATTTTTTTAAATTATTTAATTTATTTAATTTTCGGATTTCCGAAATCATATTATTATACCGTGAACAATGTTAACAGTTGTTATTATTATTCGGAAAATATGAAAATTATTCTTCAATTAGAATAGAAATCTAAAATTTTGCTGAACTTCCTTTTTTAACTGCAATTTTTTGTAAGATATGAAATGTTTTATCAAAATTTTAGTTTTTTTTTCAATTCTTTTAGGGGACCGGATAGAAATATTTAAGGCTGAAGAGACTTTTAAGAAAAGAAGGTTTTTTCACGTATTTCTCATTTCTCTTATAGGCTGCAGCGCGTCTCAGGGTTCTTGAGACGTCGCTCTGAGAGGATCGACCCGTGGTACCCCAAAATGTGAGGGCTGCGCCATTGGGGCAGAGCCCCCCCTTTGGTTGCTCGTAAGAGCGAAAAGAGACCCAGAAGAGTTTGGCTTTCGTTTCGCTCCCAGCACGAGGGTCCGACTGCAGCAGCTAAGCACGCATCAGGTAAACAGAGCCGTTTGTAATTCTGTAAACTATAACCGCGCCTGCATATGGAGCTTTGGGCTCGAAGAAGAAACCGAAAACTGGACGCGCCGAGGACGAAAATTTAAAGACTAAGTGGAGAATAAGATTTAAAGCCATGGGTCAGTTAGCCGAAGGTACCAAAGCGGTGGAACAAAGGAAAAACATTCTTCATCTGTTTTGCCGAAACGAATAAAATAATATACCGAGCTATAGACGAAGAAAGAAAAAAAAATTGTTTAGTAAAATGTTTTTTAAATGTATTTTTCAATAAAAAAAAAATTATTGTAAAAATTTCTGAATAGAAAATTAACCTTTCTTTAATTTAGTAGAATTAAAAAAAAAAGGTGTTTACAATCTTTGTTATTTTAGTTAAAAAATATGTTTACAACATTTTTTATTTTACTAATTTGTTAATATTATTTCGAATGTTCTAAAAATTTGTGTGAAAATTGTTGAGTGCAAACATAAATTTTACTTCAATTAATTTAGTTTGTAAAATAAAATAAAAAATTCACCGTTTATTTTTACATGTATACTTCGTTGTGAATACTCGTCAAATGATTTGCAAAATGAACAGAAAAATTCGGTAAAATAGTCTGAAATTGCTTTGTATAATTCTGGGAAAAGAATACACGTACAATTTAGGTAGGAGGAACACCTGCGGGAAAATTCCCCGTCTCGAGTACTGACCCTCTAACTACCCTTTGGCCTTCTTTACGATCAGTAGTAACCCGCCCAGCTTGCTGGTATCGTCGGTTCCCGACTAAAACGCACAAACGCTTCTGTTTACTAACGAAAGGAATGCACGATGGCACGTACGAGCGAGAGCAAACATTACTCGAGATCGAATACACATTTCTCCAATAGCCAGAGGACATCTTAAGCGCGAGCAAACGATTCTCTAATAGTATTGAGAATCGAAGCGAGACGTCGCCACACGTATAACTTATGTCGAATAGTCGCAGCTATTCGATATATATCATTGATAAAATATTTGCACGTAAATTTCTACCATATACAGCTAAGTCCCGACAGTGGAACGTAATAAATGACTTACTGATCAGCGAGTCAACATTTTTTTCATCTATGATAAAAACGAGACTTTCTGTTCACTACAAACTTTGTAGAGGATTAAAAAATCCATAATTGCGACTTATTTATTTCACCCAAGATCAAAGATCAAGCTATCATTAAAAAAAAAAAACGAAATCTTGTCAATAATATATATAAAATTGTCGCGTGTCAATCGACGATAATCATTAATCGCAAATTAATTGCCATTCAAATATTGATTTCCTATTTTTTAAAAACAGACTCACGTTGATTTTTGTAATTTGCCTATCAGTCGAACGTGCCTAAGAAAGTTAATTACGACGGTAAGCCAATAACAACAAGAACTATTAATGCGTGTTCATAGTTGACATTGAAATTGCAAGGCAATGCCGAGTAAAATTCGTGACGAGCTGTGGCTAAGAAATGCGATTAACCGTGGCGAATACCACACGGGCAGCGGCAGGTGAGAGTGAGATGAAGGCTGTGCGAATCGCGAACGAGAGAAAGATTTGTTAGTCCCCTACTGCAGTTCGTTATGCGCAAGCACGTTGCGAGCACTCTGCCGGAGTGCACATAAAACACACGCCGTGGGATCTGGATTCCGAGAGTGAGTATATATACAGCAAGCACCAGGACTCGATGCATGTAACCAGTGCGACACCCGAGAGAATGCAATACCGATCGTAATCGATTGAACGACATGTTACGACCCTCGTTGCAATGCTCTTTGGTATAAATATACATGCGTATTTATTGCCAACATCGAATGAGACTTAGACTGCATTCGTCCTCGACATATCACGTTTCTCAAGGAAACATTTTATGCAGTAAAAAACGGAACGTTAAGATTGTGCTTTTGCGAAAATATTTCGTCATTTTTGCAATAAACATTTTTTTTGCGCAATTCACGGGCAAATAAATATTTTATAAAATTTGGAAAATTGGGAATCCTTAGAAAAACTAATTTATCCATTTGTAGGACATTTTGTTTTTTTTTTTTTATAGAATTACGTCGAGTTATTTCAGAGACATAATGTGCAGTCAATTTGCAAAATGAAAGAATATTGTGAAGTAAAATTTTGTACAATACACGTCGAAAAAAACATTTTTCTTAATTCGTGTGATAACAACACTCGCATTTGAATCGTAAACGCACACTCGTCAGAAAAAGTTTTACCGCATTCGTATCGTAATGTACTATTTTTGTTTGTTTTTTACCGCTGGCCCACAATCGATTAAAAAAAAGCGAAGATGCCCTCGAACTCTCCTAGGGCGGATCTGGGTCCCCTTATTTTTGTTCTTTCTTTCTTTTTCGATTGCCTTGTCCTAGTGTATCTTTCACGACTTCCGGAACTCGGCTCAACGTTTCTTGCACGTCACGCTCGAGGGATGCGCCGGGAAGTGTTACGGCTGCACACCTGGCCTATATATATACACACATATAATATAACCCGTGAGTAAAAGCTTCCTCGATCGACGAAGAAACGAGCCGTGCAATTTCCTTACCGTGTCGTAAGGATATTGTCCCCTAAATTCGTCAACGGACAAATTCTTCCACACGTGAGGAAACGGAAGAATAATTATTAGTATTATTAGCTAGAGTAGCTCAAATTGAACAAGCAATCAATCCCTTTCATAAACCCTTGATTCATTATTTTCTTGGCAACATTCACAATTTTAGTTTTGCCAAAATTTCATGAAATAATATAAAATTTGGCGCTATTAAATTAGAAAAAAAAAAAAAAAAATTCTAGCACGAAAACTTGTGACTAGGTCAACGAGATAATGTGCCGAAAAGTTAGGATGAGCAGTATTGTCGTCTTGGTCAACAGAGAGACAAAAAAAAAAGGTGTCAGAGGTGTTTGCTACTATATCTTCGTTATCTGTCCTTTTTAACTCGAAACTTCCGTGCTTCTGGCGATTGCCATAGCACATGGACTATACATATGTATTACATATATATGCTGCAGCGTGGTTCTATTCAATGCCTCGTGACCTACGCAGCAGCAGCAACACCTGGCCAGGTGCACGTCGTTCGACACAACAGACAGGAGAGCCGCACGTGATGACGATCGTGGGACAATTTAATGTGAGAACATTAATATACACTGTTTCAAACGCAAGCTATCTACACTGAAGGGATAAATAATTGAATAATAACATAATGGGATGACGAATAATCAATTATCATGCAACTACCGTGTGCTGTTAATTTTCTTCTCTACTTTTACACTCCGATAAATGTTAATATATGCGAGAAGGTCGTTTCTGATGAATAAAATTTTGTTTTTTTTTCTTAATTCTGATAACTGGAGAATCTTTTTTTTTTTTTTACTAATTTTTTTCGTTATTATTATACACTCCAATAAATGAAAAAATGAGTGAAAATATTGCTAATTAATAATAAAACAGTTTTCTCAAAAAGTTTGATAAATGTTGAATATTATTCTTCCTATTCACTAGTCACGTCCAGTGTTACAAACTTTAAAGATATAATGTTGTGCTTTTGTGTTTCCGTTTTGTTTCCCACCATTTTCACTTCGCTAATCGATAGATATTCATTGACATTTAACTCTTGACTCCGTCTGTTTAAGCAAGATTTTTTTATTACGAATAATAAAATATTTTTATTGAACATTTCCGAGAGTCGGTGAATATTTTGTCACGAATTTCCTGAATTATTGTTACACACCAATAACAGTAAAATTAAGCGAGGGTACTTCTGATGAATAATAAAATGGTTTTCTTAGACATTCCGAGATCCGGTCAGTTTCTTTTTTTTTTGTTTTTGTATTTCAAGTTTTCAGAGTGATAAAATGCAAATGCGATTATCTCTGTCGGAGAATCTCCGGTCCATATATATTTGGGAATTGTGTACAGTGGGTCCCACGCTCTCACGCTTCGCAACGAGTTTGCAAGAAAAGACGATGCAGGAAAAGAAGAAGAAAACATTTGGATTGCACCTGTCCTTGTGCAGCGTTCGGGTCCACCCGAAAACAAAAAAAAAACAAGACGGACCGGTCGCCGTACGAACCGCATTCTCTTGCGTTCGCAAACGAATTTCGCGGCGGTAAAATTGCCGATGCCACCGGAAGAGAGGCCGAAGACAAGGTTTACTCGAGGTGCTTTCGAGGACTCGCTGGAAATTCACCTGCCCTGTAGTTCAATACTTTTCCCAATGTTTATCAACGATCTTAAGGGTTGCATTATGAATGCAAGAGAGAGGAGTGCGCTTTAGATGCGTCAACGCGATTTTCATCTATCATGACTATTCATGTTTCACGTTCAAGCTGTAGAAAATAATATATATGGATTCTATACGGGACATTTTCCATACCGATTCGACCTCGGTCTAACCTTCGACCTCTCCGATCTGGTTCACGATTTTTTATATCATTATTCTGATTGTAAAAGGCACTGAGATTCCTTTTTTTACATTTATAAAAATTTATTTGCTGGACCTATGATTTTTTGAAGAAAAATATCGAGGGCTGTTATTTAAAAATCCGAAAAGAAAATCTCAACAAATCCTATGTCGAATATGAAAATTTTGGGGCTGAAGGATTTAACTAAATGGTAAGATGAAGAAAAGAGTTAAGATATTGTTGACAAATATTCATACAAAGGTTTATAAGAGTGCTTGATGTGAAAATTCAACGAAAAAAAAAAAATGTAACCGCCACCTGTCGGAAGGGTGAAGGAGAGTCTCCTCAGTACTTCCGGTCATTAAAGGTAAGACTCTCGTGTAAGAGTAACGAATAAAACGTTCTTGTTGTTCGTGTACAATGCGGGTAAACGTGTATGTGTGTGTGTGTGTGTGTGCCGTCAAGACGTAACTTTTTTTGCACTTCAGGAGACGAGCCAAAGAAAGTGATCCCATTCGCACCGCGACTGAAACTTGTAGGGCTTTCCAAGAGGTGGCAGCCGCATTGTAGGGTATTGGCAAGGCGACATGGAATCAAAACTTGTATTACAAAAGAAGAGAATAAAATTGAGAAATCAGAGCAGGTCAAATTTCATAAATCTTATGGGAACCTTTCGTTCTCATTTATTTCGTTTTGCGCTAAAATGTCTCCTGAAAATAATTGAAAATATAAAACTGATCCATTAAATTTAATATTCGATTATTGTAAAATTAACGTTTTTTAAACATTAAACGCAACTTCTAAATGATGTATTTATTTTCCATCACACTAATTAAAATTCATGTGAGATTTTGGTGACAATAATAGAGACAAATTAATGAACAATTCTTTGCTGTTGGCTCTGTTGAATTATTTTCAACTATTCGATTGAATGTTTTATCGATAGTTTGGGAAATCAAGAGTGATGTAAATAAATTGTATGTGAAAATAAAATGTTGGTCCCAGACAACTGTTTTGAGCGTTTTTGGCTGCAAGCTTTAGTCGCACTCGGTTGTTAAGTCTTAAAAGGGACCACTGTAGTCTCTCGCTAACGACCTGTGCGCTCAGTCCTCTCTGTTCGCCGAACCGATCGACCAGGGATACACTCGATGCTTCCCCGCCCCTCCGAGAGGTTTTTGCACGAGATAAGAATCGCATTGTTCGCCCCGAACCGGCAGGTTTTCGTTTGGGGGAACGAAAGAGCCTCGAGTTTCGAGAATAAAAGGGATGTCCGAGCTCGGCGCACTGACCCAAAAGCTATAACGCTGATGCTGTTGTTCCCACAGAGAGAACGACTATCTGCTGCCTTGGGACAAATATATACAGCATCTATGCATTGAAAAGCAATCGAAGCGAGCATCTCGAATTTTGTCAAGACTATGCCAATAGTTTTCAGTCGAAAAATTTATTTCTCTAACAATCACACAACTCATCCAGAAAAAAATTCTAGTTGAAGCAACTAAATTCGTATGAGGACGAATGCTGATCAATTTTTACTTCCTCATAGGAGAAGCTTTGTAAAAAAAAAGGTTTTATCAAAGATATTAAATAATGAGGAAGTAATTTGCAAAGTTCTACTTTGCAGGCTTGTTCAAGCTCTAAAGATATTTAAAAAAATATATAAAAATGCAACATGTAAAATTTGAACCGCTCGATCGATTCTCGCGAAATTCGGTTTAATATTAGTCCATTTGTGTACAAAATATCAGCCCGATATCTCTTAATGTACAAAAGTTATTGAGTGAAAACGATTTTTTTCAAAATTTTCAATATGCAAATAATAATAATAATAACATTTTTTGATTTCTTTTAGCTAGAGTGTCAGACGAATCCTAATAATGATCACTACGATCATTACCACGAGATCTGCCTTACGCTTATATATCCATTACGTTTATTTGTCGATCCAGTTACGCGAAGCACGCGTCGGAGCTTTCGTCATCCCACTTCAGATACTGTAGGTTTCATAAACGAATGATGCAATCCTTTATTTTCTGTGCGTACCGAACAAAGAACTTTCAAACTAACCAATTTACAACAATTTCCTAATCCAAATTCAAAACCTATCTAAATTTCTGGCGCCAAAACACATTAATTTTCCAAATATTTTATCTAAAGAAAAGAAAAAAATATGTGTATACATACATATTTCAAGCGATCACCGATAACCACCTCACTGTAATATCGAGTGGTCGATAAAGCTGAGGATAAAAGGGTTCCTTTATATAAATCATCGGCCCTCAGAGATAGCGTCTAGTACGTATCACGTGAAACTCGGGCGACTTTTTTTTTTTTTTTGTTCCCTTCCTACAGCGGAGAACTATATCGTTTAGTCACTGGTTTCGGATAAACGGTGGAAAATCGGAATGATCACTGAGAGAACATTTCCAAACCGTGAAAGATATTTCAGTGTGCGCGTCAATGATTCGTGGCAGCGAACACAACTAATTGGGCGTAAACGATTTGGTTTGATTTTTTTTTCCTCTTCTTTCTCTTTCTCTATTCTCGTCATCTTCAACGAGAACATCGAACGGACGTTTGGAGAGTGTGCTCGGTGGAAAAAAAAAAAAAAAGAAAAAAAATGAAAAACGGCAACCTCACCGTCCGAGTGAATCGAACGGCACGAGGGAAAGATCGAATTACGGAAAGTTGGATGATCGGTAGCTGAGATAGTAGAAAAATAAAAAAAGAGTGAAAGACGGTCAACCGATGTTCGTTGGTGTGTGCCAAGCGAGCGAGATGAGGCACCTGTTGATTCACTCGAGAGCAGCGCAACAGGATCGTTCATCAGCACAAGGCTTTTTAATATACATATATATACACACACACAAATTTATTAAGAGGGTGGTTAAAAAAAAAATCGATATTTTTTATTAACGCGCCTCAACGGAAAATGTTATTAGATTGCGAAAAAGTAATTTTTGCAAAATTTGGGTGATCTAACAAATTTTTTAGTTAGTGCTCAAGTTATGTTGCAGCACAACATTAGTTATATTTGTGCTGCAAATATAATTAATAAATGTAGGGAACAATGGCACGGCGGCAATTCAATTGTAAGCTCAACTTGTCAATTGTCACGTTAAATTTCTCACACCAACAATGCACGTGTTAGTATATCATAAGCGCGATAGCAAGCGCACGCCTTAATATTATTCAATTATATACGATACGTAATATGCGCCAGCGGCTACTAAGACGGGAGTCGCACAACCGAAAAGAAAAGAAAGAAAAATCAAGTTGATGAAAGAGTCAAAGCAAGTACGAGGCGAAGCACAGAGGAGGAAGACGATAAGCGCCGCCGACTCGGAATACGAAGCCTTTCTTTCAAGTGCAACGGCACTGCTCGACATTGTTCGAGCTCCGAATACGACACGCTAAGAAGTAAGATATACGCAAGTAGGTTTAATGCCACCGATTTTTTTCTCACGAGTCAGCGTTATTATTATCAATTTTTGATAACGCGATTGCGTACGCGGAACTTACGTATAAGACGTCAAAATAATTAAATCGACTAAATATCTAATTTTCTCTTTTTTTTTGTTTCCCATATTTTCGCTTCTCTTATAATAATAATAGATTATTATTGCGATTAATTTTAAAAAATTAAATAAAACGCTAGTACGTCACAATATCGATAGAGAGAAAAGTGTAACAAATAAGGGATGCAAATTGTAACTTTGAACTGAGAAAAAAAAATATAGTTGAATTAACAAAAACTGCGGTTGAATTTACGTTCAAATAAATCTTTTGTTGTGACTTTTTTGGTCTCAACCATAGGATGGTCAACTGAAGCAAACAATTATTTGACGCAACAGATATTTAGTTTCATCGATTTATGCTTTATTTGAACCTATTCAACCGCAAATTTTCTTAATAGAGCTGTATTTTTTGTTTTCAGTGTCTACATTGTATCCTCATTATTTTCGAATTCTTACAAAGCTACGTGTCTGTAAGTGTATTCAATTTTGGCATCCTCAGAGAGGCTTAGTAAAAAAAAAAACATTAAAAAGTTCTTTGAAATATGAACTCTTTGTTGGATTCTCACCAAATTCAGTATCAAGTAACGACGCTTTATATTCAAGTTTCGTACAAAATTTTGTAACAGTTACTTGAAACGTTCTCGAGTTATGGCATTTAAAAAAAAAAACAAAAATTCAAATTTCAATAATACCTTAACACGAAAATTTCATTCAAAATTATGAAAAAAAAGCTTCATTTAGGAGGAAGCAAAAATTGTATGCAAAAATTAGCAATAATTTGTTATTATTGCGATATTTCAATTAAATTGTCAATGTTTTAATGAATAACTTATCTTATAAACTATAAAAAAAATAACGATATATAAATAACATTAAAGAAATAGAATAAATATGTAGCTAAAAGTAATAATTTGTGAATTGAAAATAATGTGAACAATTTTAATTTGTGAATGGTAAAACAAAGAAAAAAATTGTAATTTTTAAATTTGTATTTAATGTATTTATTTTGAATCTAAGTAGCTCAGAGTTAGGAAATTAAATGTTTATGTAAATGTATATCTAGAGATTTTGATATTTTATTAGATTTAATTTTAATTTTAAGTTAGGTAAGGTTTGTTGGACTATAATAATAATAATAATAATAATATACAATAAATATTATTAATTCTAAAACAAAGCAAAAAAAAAGTCATCTCTTACCTTGACAAATGAATGAAATTTAATTTTGCTAGGTGAAACAGGTGGGCTCTTTGGAGTTTTAGGTGTAGCCGGTACTTGAAGCAAATTATGAACTTGCACAAGATATCCCTTTCTCGCGTATCTGCTTTTAGGGCTCATTTGAATATCGCCGTCTGTCTTCACCTTCTTCATTACTTTAAGATTCTCCTTGGAATTTTGCCTGAGTATTATGTGACTGAGTCTTCGTAGATTGGCTCGCGTATCGTTGATGCAAATTCGTCTCCAAGCTTTGGAGACCATGCTCATTGTACATAGATCATTGGGGCTCAGATGAGACAGTATTTTGGATACAACTCGCCAATGATTGCTCTTCTCGCCGAGCAGACTCATAAAATCAACTGTATCTTTACCAGTGAAATCGGGCATCACTCTTGGTCTGTGAAGACTATAAGACAACGCTCTCTGACTGAAATCCAATCTCTTGGGCTTTATCTCTGGTATACTTGGCAAATGATCGCTTATCATGAGTTTGCTCAATTTTTTATTCTCCACCGATGTAACAACACCAGGACTAGTTCTGCTTGTCGTCGGCGAATAAGTTAGCTCAACGCCGCTGGACGATAAATCGCATATTGGCATATTGCTCTGAGCGTAAGGAGTGCTCTGCGGAACAATGACTAGTTTCATCTCGACGTCCTCTTCGATAGGTTCGCTGGCCACAAAAGAGGAAGATGGTACAGCCGGCGAAGGTGGTGGCGATAAAAGTTGAAGCCTGCAAGCTGGTGTAATGGGCGCCGTACTTCTCCATGTTCTTCTACTTCTAGTCCTTCGCTCTCTGTGCTCCGCACCAAAATCTCTTCCCTCCGAACAGATGCTGTGTTCCAAGCTGGAATTTTGCTCGCACGACGTTTGCTCGCAGCTGAAATTTCCAGAATCCTGCGATACGCAGCAGGCCTCGTGCGATTCGTCGATGATGGAATCGCAAGTATGATCAGTGGTGGCATCGATCAGCGAATTAAATTTTGATCTTGGCCTTTGTGACTTTTGAGAGCGATCCGACTGCCATGGCTCGACTCTCATTCGATAGTGCCTCTTGGATGAGGCTAAGCATGTTCTTGGTCGGCATGCTGCTGCTGCTATTGGCGTTAAACCGCTTGACGAATTTGGTGTAAATGCGAAATAACCGCTGTCGGCACTCTCGTAAGAACCTTGACTACGTCCGTTTATATTTATCGTTCCATGAGGAGTTTCACTTATTAAATTCTCCATTTCAGCCATTTCTACGTCACTCGTCATGGTGTATTTTTCTCCCTTTAAGGACCTGTAGAATAATTTAAAAAATACAACAACAACAACAACAATAAATTACACTCGCGAAAAGTTTTAACTTATCGACTGGGGTTATATTTGACACTCTCGCGCTATCATGTTGTATTTGCTGCGATTTTTTTTCTTTTTTTTTTTTATATTGCCTCTCAAATCACGACTTTTGCTCACTCTCGCGTGTTTCTGCTGCTGCGGTTTGTTGACGTTTCGCCGCGATCCACACACGGCATGCTTCAACGACGTACACCTGAGAGCCAATAAACACACACATTAGGCTACCCAATGTGTGACTTTGTTGTCGTTCTGAGATTACGCGCGAAAAATCATCGACACTGTGTGTTGCATTTTTTTTCCACTGTTTTTTTGAAACGTTAAGTTTTTCGGATGCTTTTAGGGTTGTTGCTCTTTTTTTTGTTGCTTCAGGGCTTTCTTTACAGCCTCTGAAGAGCCACCCTTGCGCGCAGCATCCGCGAAGTCTATACAAACAAAAGCCGGCAATTCGCACTTTTTAATGTATCCGTTTGGCGTTGCGATTTATATCGTTGATTATTATTATCACTATTGTCTGTTGTCGCACATTCGTTTATCACTCGTGGTTGTTGCACAAATGGGCAGATTTTTATAGTTACGAAAAGTACGCAAGGTATACAATAATAAGCGTTTTAACTGACACGGACGAGGGGTGAATACAGAATGATATACGCGCACGCGGAGACATACTCTCTCTCCCTCTGTGGCCTGATGAATACGATGAATTTTCAAAAGTGTTTATATACGCTGTTACAGAGGGGATGGGATTTGCGGTTCACGATGACCAATAAGAAGAGACGTCTCATCCCGCCGATAGTTGCCAAACGATTCTCATTGGCTTTGAGCTTTTGCTTGGTTTTTTCACTGTGGCGCCACTAGCGGGCGTTTTGCGAAGCATCTACGGGCAGGACACGAAGAGGCATTCTCTGTTGCTGGGGAAACTTTCATTCAACCAGTGATTCTCATTTGAAAACTTGAATCTCGCGCCTCTTCGAGCAGATACATATGCTTCCTTTTTTTCTTTTTAGGGGTACTTTTTTATGGGATGCTGCGAAATCCACTGTGAAAAATATGTATCGTTTGACTTTCTCTTTCAAGCTAATTATTTTTCCTTAAGCTCCGTGATGTGTTTCTTATTATTTGTCATATATATTTACTACTTTCTGTAGATTATTTTATCAAATTTTTATTCATAAATTCTACTATTCTTCAACGCCTGGCGAGATTGGGAAACGAGTTTCCATCCCTTAATTTTATAAACAAATTAAGTTTAATTATGTACTATATATTTTTGTTAATAATCCAGGATTTTTAAATTGTTACACCATGTTAAATTTAAAAGGATGTAAAGGAGAAATCCGTAAATAAATAAATAAATAAATAAATAAATGAGTAAATAATTAAATAAATAAATAAATAAAGAAATAAATATCACAGGTGTTACAATTATATTTATTGTGTATCCTTGTTGAAGGGAACACATTTTCTGGCCGATGTTTTTAGATTGTTATTTCAACTTTTGACTTCCTTTTAAACACTATCGCACAAACACACACACACACACACATACATCCGGGCGCCTGTTGAATTTTGACATTAAAATCGCGAAAAAGCCAAAAAAAATGAACACTTTTTTTAAATATCTGCATCATAAAATATGACTTCGAGGTCATTAATCAATCGACTTTCCCAAAAAGACGAAGACCTCATATTTACTTGCTTTTATTTTTAAAAAAGTCAAGAACACAAGATTTTTTTCATATTGCAATTTTTTATTGTAAAAATGGATGCAATCGATTTTTAAAAGAGTCACGTGATTACCACATGTGGCCATTGGCGTATGCATCAAAATACAAAAAAATTATGTCGGACGCGTCGAATTTTTACTCATTAAGACATTGCATTAATTTAAATATTATGTTATATATCGGCCACTGCATATTAGTGCATATTACAGTTTTACTTTAAAACTATTTTTCTGTCTAATCAGAGGCCTTTGAATTTTTCGTAATCGAAACAAAATAAAATTTTACGATACCGTGAAGTAGAATCTCAACTGAATCCAGCAGTACCTTTGATTCGAGAGTTGAGTATACGCATGGGTTTCGGGTTTGTGTTGTTTTTGTAACGCACCTAAAAGTTTGCGAGATTGCAATAATACCGGAATAAAACTTTGTCGCAGCAACAAAATACGTTATCACAATGGACTCCAGTAAGGCGGATTCTGCTCCTAAACAAGCCATGGTCTATATTTGCGGAGGTAAATTCAATGCAAATCAATTTACGTAGAAAATTCGTAGATCTGCCTGTTGCTAACCTCAACTTTTGTGTTTAAAACTGGTGCCGCATGACAGTTTAGTTTACGTAGCTAATTAGGAATTTTTTAAATGAATGTAATACTCACGATGAAACAGCGACAATTATTTTTGTTGTGTTTTAGAATGTCATCACGATAATGAAATACGACCGAGAGACGCAATTCGATGTCGAGAATGCGGATACCGAATAATGTACAAAAAACGAACCAAGCGTCGTATCCTTTCAATAATATGTATATTTTATGTATATTCTTAAATATTTAATGTTGCTCCTGAATTCACTGCCAATGTTATGCTGAACTAAGTTTGGCTATATTAAACTTGTTGATTGTTGCAAACATGACAATATTTGCGCCCTTATAAAGCCATTGTCATGAATTATTTTTTTCTACCATGTCAGTATACTCAAGATCGTCAAAACCATCCAGAAAAGTTGTTTAGAAAAAGTGTCCGGATGTATTTACACACATTAGGGTGATTAAAATAAAAACGTTATTTTTTTTTATTTTAACTTTTTTAGATTAAAAAAAGATTTTTATATTTTTTCTTAACTAACGCTACATAATTGCAGAGTTTTAATTCTTTATATGCATTTTGTGAGGTTCTGATACAAGTTTTTTTTAAGGGAATAGTATCGTTAATGAAGAATATTTTCTAATGTTCTTTTCTGTGACTCTGCCTTATTAAGTTGATTATTGTATGAATATTTTTAAATATCTGAGTGATAGGCAAGATTGTAATAAAATTATACTTGAAACTTATAAGTACAAATAGCTAAAAATATTTTCATAGCATTAGCTAACGATAATATGCACATTTTTCCTTAACATTTTTCCACAGTTGTTGTATTTGATGCTCGTTAAAATCCTGGCTACAACAACATGAATCATACCAGCACGGAAGAAACTCCCAAATGTATCACCTACTTTCACTCTAACATTGTATATATTGTTGATTAGCTCTTTACGATCATGTAAACATGGAAATAGATTGGATTGTATTTTAAATACTTTGCATTCCCTGATTATTTTGTGACCATGAATTTGAAAACATCGCGTCGCAACTATACCGCATTGCCAATTCCAGTGAAACAAAAATTGACATGGTTCGTTTTTGTTAGATGTGGGGTTCTAGAGTGGTTCCACTTGAATCCCGGGGCATACCGGTCCGCTAAGGCCTCACAACACGGTTCGAATTTTTTTTTTTTTTTTTCAATTTCTGAAAGATGCATTTCTTAAGAGTGCTCTCAACAAATTTTTTGAAGAATTTTGTAAAATTGACGGAGATACAGCATTTTCTATGAAACAGTGCCAAGAGCGCGATAGCACTGAGCGTATGTATGAATTATCCGTCACCAAAACTTTGAACGCTTTTTTCAACCTGGTTGACAACATGTTTTAAAAACTATACACCCAATTTGCATAGGCCAAGTCTTAAATTGTTCGAAAAGTCAGTCACCACGTAGGGGGTTTTTAAAAATAAAAGGCCCCCTTCTATTTTTTTTGTATAAACAATAAAGATGTTTTGTGAAATCTGAAAAAAAAACAATTCCCTTTTACGCAATTTTTTAAATCTTTTTTTTTAAATATAGATTTTCCCTTACGTGGTGATCTAACCCTAATTATCCAGTTCCTAAATATATTTTTATTTTTATTTTTTAGATAAACCGTATGGATTAATCGCTGTCAACCGCCGAGCAACAATTTCGCCGAAGTACACTTTTGGAGGGGGCGTATACCGCAAACAGTGCTATAGATTAAAGCAAAAAAAAATTTTATACACTCTTCTGTATGTATATATTGACAACAAGAATGAATAAAAAATGTCCATTTATCGGTTGCATGAAAAAATAAATTACGAAAAATATACCCTCAAAATAATTCTTTTTTTTGTGTTTTCGCATTACCGAATTTGTAAAACGATTAATTTGTTTTATGGTACCAAAAGATACGTCACAATTTGAATACTTTATTGTGGATGGGATGAAAACATTCGATCTCTAGTTGTCAAATCTTTTTAGGCAATATATTTTTTATTTACAATAAATAAATTACATTCTCGTTAATAGTTTAACAGAGTTACAGAATCAGGAAGAAAGTTGTAACAACAACACCAGCAGATCATTGTCCTCTTGACAAATTCATTAAAAGATGGACACTTAACTACTTTTTAAGTATATGCTTATAAAATCTTACTCCGGTCCCATTCTCTGATATCCATTGGCAAAAGCCATATTTTGGTTCCAATGAAAAAATGTTTCATGATAATTTTTTTCCTTAAAACCTTCGCCGAGGCCCTTCGTTTGAATTGTTGTTGTTAGTCGGATCATTATACTGCGTCGACATTTGACAATATTTCCCAGGAGGCCGCGAAAGCCTCGAGGCTGTGCTCCGGTAAATCTTTATATAAAATCCTAAAGATCTAATCCGCCTATCGTACATGCATATAAAATACTATAATAAAAGATCAATGATCTGCGAGTGTCGGTTTTTTGTGTTTTTTTTTTTTTTCATGGGCATACAAAATTTAAATTATCCATAAAAATAGCTGAGAAAGCTTTTCATAGATTCTTCGTAAACTTAGATGACAAAAACCGATGATACGGGGCTGTCCTTAGAAAAATTGTATTTTTGTGATGGTTCAACCGAGGCGGAAATACGCGCGGAAGTATCTCGGATTTCCACACTCGGTTCATTAAGACTTTCTAATACTGAGTCTGGAAGCAACCAAACCAACGTCCTTTTTTCCGATAAACACGAGATACAATCTCGCAAAATTCACATCACAAGTGAAATTATAGAAAAAAAAAGAATATTCATTAGGGTGAACCATCTTAAATCGATATTTTTTTTTTCGTTTCGCACCTCCTGAGAGTCTTTACTTTAACGAAAGACACGTGAATTCTTTTCAGAATTATAAAAACATATTTAGAGATGCTCTAAATATGTTTTTAGAAGAAGAATGCAATTTACGTGATTGTATTCGAATTTCGTTAAAGACAAAATGTGATACATAAACCAAAATAAACATTTTACGTTAAATGGCCTTTTAACACCACTAAATATATTTTTATAATACTGAAAAAAAATTCACGTTTTTTCTTTCGTTAATGTAAAAACGCTTAAGGGAGTGCCAACCGAATAAAAAGTATATCGATCCAAAATCGAGCATCCTAATATTCAAAGATATTTGCACTGCTGTTGATTAGTACGAGAGCTACGGGGACAACGAACTGACCAAGTTCATCGGCGCACTACTAAAATATATAATCGATGTAAATCACGTTAGTTACGCCTCAAATAACTAGAGATACTTGATATGTAATGGGCGCATTGTGAAAACACGATCGTGTAAGGTACATAAAAATGTGTTGGCTCTGACTGAGAGTTGATCCACGATTAAGATTTTTTTTTAAAAACGAGATCTATCAGAAATGTTCGCTTTTGTTGCAATGAGTCTTTTTTTTCTCCTTTGACAGAAGAAAAAAAAGTTGAGTTAAACGTTGGCTTGGCATTTTTGGACACATGCACACGTACACATCTTGGAAGCTCTTAAATAGTTTGTGATTGGGTTCTTTTTTTCGATAGAATTATAACGGGCACACATCAAATGCTACGTTTTTCTCTATGCTACATTGATATCGTTTGGCAACAACCTTCTCGCGATTTCACCTCGTTGTATACAATTGTGCGGTCGCTCCCTTTTTTTTTCTCTGTGTTTACGTTTCGTAATCACCTCCCCAAGCACATTTAGGTACAAATTATGATTATCGAGGTATGATTATGCGATAGGAAAGACATTGTGTGCTTGCGCTCGTGGCCGTATATCGTTAGACAGATATATTGTAAGATTAATATTTTGCAAGGGGCGTATATTTGTTTTTTTTTCTTTTCTTTTGACATACGACAAAAGACTGCTTCGTAAATCGATTAATTTTTTTTTTGGGAAAGTTACTAATTTTAGTCGCAAGATAATATCGCAAAAACCTGAACAAACGATATACCGCTTTCCCGAGTTCCTAAACGCTATCGTATAACGCTAAACATGTTTCGATAATTATTATACACAAATATATATATATATATATATATATAATATTGTGTATGTGACCAAGTAAATTGCGAGAAGACGAATATCGTCGCTGCAATGCAACTTTCAATTACAATATAAACACACCCACGTTCCCGGTCGTGTCAACAATTTCTTCTTTTTTTTCTTTTTGTTACGCGATGGTCCATCGCACTTTTAATATACAAATAATATATGTATATATATGCATATGTACGTATATGTACATATCAATATATACTTAATATATTCTGATATTCAATAGATAATATTACCTAGTAATATTAGAATACTCTTCAAAGGTTGCACGTTAACATTTGCACTTTAAATTCAGAAATCACATGCCAGTCAATTGCACCTTATACTGCTATTTAAAATTTAAATCGTATATAAATAGTACATTTGTTGTCGTTTTTAACACGTTAGAAATCACTTTTGCGATTCGCGTACGCGCGGGCGCGCGTTAATAATGACAAAATAAGAAATGACAAACGGGGAAAGATTTTTCCCGACCGAGTTTTGACGCGCGCAAAGTGCCGATAAGCAGTTTTCATCGTCACCGCTAAATCGAATACCGTTGTAAAATTGTATTTGAACATTACGCCACTCGGTGATATTTTCTCTGTGTGTGTGTGTGTTTTTAATACAATTATTAAAATGCCTACCAGTTTCATACTGCTAGAAAAAAAAAAAGAAAACGTTTCTCGCGGTTCATCGAATTATTGAACGTCGTACGTAAAAGCACAGTTTTATCTCAGTTCGATTTATCGGGCGAACTTTGTGAAAGCCGTGATTTAAAACTGATGGGGGAGTTAAGTGCGTCGAGAGCGTTGACATGATCGAACAGCTCTCCTCAACGAGAATGTGTCGAATTGCGATGATCACGTTTCGTGAAACATTCTCCGATATTTGAGGAAAACATTGAATAGCAGAGCCGCGTTTATCGCGTTATTTTGGCACTATGTATCGTCGCTCTGTCGTCTCCTTTGATCGTCGCCGACGCTCATCTCCTCGCTTACACGCTTTTGAGTATTATCCTTTTTTTCACGAATATCGGCGTGATGCGTACTCGCGATATTTCCCGATGATTCGATATTGTGCTCGACAAAGCAATGTACCTGCAATTCGTTAACCGTTCTCACTGATACAGTGCAAATTTGACACTTGTAAGGATGCGATAATTCGTCGATTCTCGATTCATCGACGGGCTCGATCGGCTTTCCCGGTCTATCTGGTCTCGCGTAATCGGCACGTTGCTGCCGAAATCGGAAATTAACGAGATGCGCCTCGTTAATCGACTTTGTCTCGTCACCAACTAGCATTGGCATGTGATACGCTCGTGATGCCTCGCTCTCTGGATTCATTTGCGGTGCCGGATACTGGTGCAACGAGTGAGGAGGTATCGGCTCGCCCTCGTCCGACGATGTCTCACCACCACTCGCACCCTGGTGCGGAACCATTTCCGCGTCCCACTGTCCCATTTTACTGGGATCTTTCTCGTAAAGCTTCTGAGCCAGTATCTGGATAAACACGCAAATTATAGAGATTAAAATCTCGATGATGTAGCTAAAACCCTCGTATTTTTCAATTTTTCACATCACATTAATAAATTTCCTAACAAAATGTGTATTTACTGTAAACGTTTATTGGTTTATTAATTTTTATTTTAAAAATATTGGCGGAATATGCCAATTTTTTCATTTTTTATTTAATCTGCAATAATTAATTCATATGGAATGCCTCATACAGGCAAAAAAATAGTAATACTATAAATTATAATTTTTTAAGTGCATAAGTTTGCTTAATTCCATTTTTTGTAAACTAAAACATTGACAGAAAGAATTTTGTGAAAATCAGATAAAAATTTAACAACTAAATATAAATTACAAGATGTATTTAAACATAACAAGTTTAACACTAGAATTTCATTATTGATAATAAAAATGCAAATTATTGATCAAACGCCTAAAGAGAAGTGCTTTCTATCAAACGGCGATAATTTATAATTTCTTTTCCCTCATATTTTTTTTACCTTTGTTATATTGCTATTAACCATAAAGCAACGATAAAGAATTTTATCACCAATTTCGTTTGTAAAAAAAAAAGATCATAATAAAAAGCGCTCTCGATTTCCGAGGTTTCGAACGGATTATAATTTTATCAAAGTGTAGATAAATTATTGCTGTACCTGTAGACTAGTTAAACTATTATCACAGTCGGTGGTGTCTATGTCGTTGAGATTAACGCCAGATCGTTCCATCTCGGCGTAAGTGCCGAACGGTAGTTTTCCGAGGCACTCAAGTTTCATTATGTGCATCTTGCTGCGCAGATGTTTAGCCAGATGACCGTGTATCCGGAATGCAATTTTGCAGTCGGTGCATTTGAACGGTCTAGGATTGCTGGTTGTTGCAGCGCCAAAGGTTGATGTCATACTGACCTGTTGAAAATATTATATTATATTTACGCGATAAAATAAAAGTCTACTACGAAACACGATAGATGATATAAAATAGCTTCGTCCCCTGCACGTGTCGCGCTCCAGCCTCTCGTGCCACGATAATTGCAAACTTTCCTTTCGGAGTTTTGTAAATTTTCTAAATTTGTTTGATTCGTTAGAGGAGTGGTCTTATGGAGACATCCAAAAATGGGGACTTAGAGAACCAGGACCTAAGGGGCCTTATTGGGACTTAGAAAAATCAGGGCCTTGGGGTGTCATCTGATCCCAGCCAGCTCGATTGTCCTACATGGCGGCTGCGTGATATTTTTTATAATATAGAGAGAGATTAACAAGCAATCAGCATTGTTTACCTTGTTATGATGAGAGACGGATCGCTCGTGTTTCGTCAAATGACCTTTCGTTCTAAAAGAAACAGCACAGCTCTCGCATCGGAATGGCCGCTCGAAGTAATGTATGTTAATGTGCAATCTCAACTGGCTCGGTTTGCTGAACACCTTGTTGCAGATACCGCAAACACTTCGGCCATCCTCGGTCACGCTGTAATGATAATCGAACAATTCAATTTTTGCACAGTGAAAAATACAGTATTTTAAAAATTCGGTATATTTAAATTACAAAATATACCCCCCCCCCCCCCCCCAGTTGAATTTATGAATTTTTTTACGTTACCCGAAATGTTAAAATGTGTTTTTTTCTTTTTCCATGTTTCAGGTAAAGTGTCAAAAGGAGTGGAATTTCGGTTGAAATTAAATACCAAAACTGCATTTTAAACATAGAAGACACACATAAAATTTCACTGTGGTCCACAAATTTTAACAAAAATTATTGAGTTTTGGACAGTTATCTGCCACAGACAAACAGAAATGAATGAATGCTTTTTTTGGAATCTAGGACCCTCAAAACTTCTATTTCCATAAAAATCTGGAAGTCGAAATTTTGTTGGATTGCAATACTATCTCTCTTTTACATACTTCGTATGTGATGAGAGGATAAAAAATGTAACGCTGACGACGAAATGGTACGCTAAAGAAAGAAAGTACTGACCTAACGTAATTCGATGCAGGACCGCTGGAAGGTTGCAAAAATTCCGCCTGAGGCTTTGAACTTCCGCCAGGTGGCGACGGTGATCTGAATCCCGGCCCGCCAACGACCATTTTTCTGGCCACTGTGTGTTTAATAGTTTCCGATATACTGTGCTTGGTCATTTCCATCTCGTGCCGTTTGATCTCAAGACGATCGGTATTCCTTGCCTCATTTTGTTGAACCCTCGTAATATCATGAACCTTGTTGGTCTCGTGAGGCTTCGATTGCGCAACGTCGAAGCTCTGACGCGGTAAGTCCTGAGATCTGTGCTCGCTCTTGTACTCAGGCATAATTCTCATATCTCTGCTAGGAGGTCTGCCGTCGTTTGTCATATGACGAACAACGTCAATGACAACACTAGGCACGCTCGTCTGTGGAAGAGCCTCCTGACTCGTACGCGGTTCTTGATGCGGCGATTTAAATTCTTGAC
Source organism: Perithous albicinctus (assembly GCA_964016905.1). Classification (NCBI taxonomy): domain Eukaryota; kingdom Metazoa; phylum Arthropoda; class Insecta; order Hymenoptera; family Ichneumonidae; genus Perithous; species Perithous albicinctus. The sequence continues at coordinate 15,325,697 of OZ024688.1, forward strand.
TAGGTGCTCTTAGCTCGGGACACGGCAATTTGAATTCTTGACTAGGCGCTCTAGGCTCGTGAAACGAAGGCGACGACGACGGTGTATGTCCCCTGTAATCCTGACTGGTTCCTCTCATTTCACGACTCGGTGGCCTCGAGTTTGTCGTCCCATTCTCAAGATTTCGCGGACTTTGACAGGGTTGTAATCTCGTGTCAATCGGATTCTCGCGTATTTGAATTTCCAGCCCAGCGCTACGCAAATCTTGATTAAGAGAATCCCGAGAGCGTTCCACCTCGTTCATCATCTTCATGGTATTGAACATTGAGCTTCTATCAATCTCATTTTTCATTGTCTGTTCAGTCCTGATAATACGACTATTAATATCATTAAAAGCCTGAGGCGACTGCCGATCAAGCCCCTGAACGCCACGATTCGTAAAATCCCAATTGAAATTAGATCTCTCAATGGAACTGTGTTTCGTAATGATAAGACTATGATGTTCGTTATTTGTCCTCGTACCAGCGAGACCGCTAAGACGATTGTCACTTTCACGCTCGACAATCGCGTGATTCAAATCCTTATCAATATGAAGACTCTCGATATCAAAAGGTCGTCTCTCGATAGTCCCATTGTTCTGATAAATTTTCTCCCTAATCTCCATCTTAATGTCCTCCGACGTTTGCTTCGACATACACTTGATTCTCGATTCTAAAATACTCTGATGTAATTTGCTTGGATCCGTATAAGTGACAGTCGGTGTACTACCCGAATCCATGTTTCTAGAGCTCATGAATTCAAGCTGCTTCGGATAAGCCTCTGACGCTTGTTTTTCCTGCTGTTTTGTACAACCAACGCGATACTGCTGCTTCATTTTACTGTCCATAACGTGTCTTTCAGTGAGATAAGCCTGAAGCATATGACCGTCAGCGTCGGGTTTCCATTCTCTGCCCTGCAACGGAAGTCTCTCCATCGTTTGTACGATCGTTTGCATGAGAACTGGCTCTGAGACTGGTGTTAAAATGTCAGCGTGCACAGATCTTTGTATAATATTCGTTGGTAGCTGTTGTGAAATTTGTTTAGTCGTGAGATCCATTGGTTGATGTCTGCTTTCCGTTTCGGCGATTTCCTCGACCTCCACGTCAGAGTCTTCGGTTTTCGACGATCTTATTACACTGTCGCGACACTCCTCGACTACGGAACAACGGCTAGAAGGGAAATAGTAGCGATGCGACAATTCACTCTGTATCATTGTTGTTGATGTTATACTCATTGGTGCTGTGGTCGCGCACGTTGAGACGATTGTGGTTGTTGTTGCTGTGACGCAAGATGTCGGAAATGTGAGAACGTAAGGATAAGTCGTTGGCCTGCCGGCGGGTAAAAGACCAGGTAATCTGTTGGAAGATGGTTGCGAGAGACTCAACAGACTCTGCGCTGCTTCTTGCTCCTCGCTTCCGGATTCGTCACTCTCCTCGCCCTCGGTTTCCTCTTCCTCATCCGTCGAATCGTCCGCGTTTCCTCCGCCAGCAACCAATCGAGCGATTGCTTCCTTGTCGATGTTCTCGTCGCATACTGAAGTTGGCACTGGCATAACTCCAAGCTCAACGCACTTTTTGTAATGAGCTTTTGACTTCATGTGTTTTGTGAGATTACCCTTTGTTTTGAAGCTGTTGAAGAATTTAAAAATAACAAGGGGTTAAATAGAGTTTTGTGCGCTTGAAATTACCTGTCTTCTTCAGGCCTTCCTGAGGACAGTTTTTGTGTTTTTAACTAAACATTCCTATGAAAAAGTTCACTCTAAATTAAGAGATTTAACTGTTTACTTTCGTTTAGGCGTATAGTTATTTTTTTGCACGTTGAATATTGACATTTTTTCACCGTGTTTATTATTTTAAGATATGTGCTTGTCTTTTGTTGAAAAGTGAGAATGACTACTGTAAAGTTTCCGGCTTTTAAATTACGGCCCTCGATATTTTTATTTAAAAAATCGTGAACCCGTGAAATAAACTTTTAAAAATTAAAAAAAAAAAATCTGCGTGACTTTTAGAGTTAGAAGAATTATATAAAAAATGGTGGACCAGATTGGCAAAGTTGAAGATCAGTCCCAGGTCGAATTGGTATGGAATGCCCCATATAAATCAAGTGACCCGATTAATATTCATAGCCATTTTACCTTTTTTCCACCTTTATGCAATTTTGTAATATTTAAGAAATTCCGGCATTTGTGAAAAGTGAGAGAGAAATATGTATGTGTATTTACCTAAAAGCGCAATGTTTGCACGTATACGGCCTGACGTCCGTGTGGGTTCTGATATGTTTCTTCAGCATCGAAGGCTTTTTACATCGTATACCGCATTCCTCGCAGACGTAACGGCCTCGACCTTTTTCGTGATTAATGAGAAAATAAAGAAAGGATTAGATCGATTATCGCTTTGATTCAATATCCTAATTGCAATGTGATGTTGCAAACAGTTTTATCCCATCCCATTACTTTGAACTCGGTCCATTTGTTACATGTAAAATAGTAATTTCGAGCAGGTTTACAATTCTGTAATTTTTTCCATAAAATCTAGGACTAGAAAAGAAACAAGTATTTCCATCGCAGTTCGCGAGTGTGCCGTGAATAATTTCTATTTTTTTTTAATTAAAGAAACAAAAAATTTCCCAAATTTTGAAAATTAAAAATTTCAATGATTAATTATTGGAAAAATAAGAAAAATAAAGCATGTGGTAACATGTTTTCCCCATATTTTGAGAGTGAAACGCTGCAGAGTTTCTTTATTCCGATTTGTCTTACCTCGCCCCCTGACATAAGTGTAATCCTCGTTACTCTCGAAGCCACCATCAAAGATCTTGACCCTTCGTGTCTTCTCCTGAGTGTCGCTTTCGAGTCCGCTGTCAGGACTTGTAGGAGTATTAGGACGTTGTGACGAGTGCGTCAGTATGTCCTCCTGTTTCTTCCACGCAACGGTATAACTAAGAGGTCTGTGTCTCGAGTCGTAGTGCGCCATATCAAGATCCGGGGGTGCTTCTTTGCAGATCTTCCAGTTCGAGTACATGGACAAACCGTGTTGCTGCGTAACGTACATAGGTTGGGGTCTATTGAGAGTACAATAAAATACTCTCGTCGAGCACTTCAAGCCCAGATAAGTGTAAGCGTGTCCGTTTAGATAAAGCTGACCGTAAGATTTCTTCGGTCTCGGAGTTTCGGGACTTATAAGCGGCAATGTATTGGCAGTCGGTGTAATCCCGTGATGCCTTTTTGGCGTAAAAGTCCCTGGTTTCAGTGGCAACGATGTCGGCCTCAAGAACTTTGTATTCATCTCCTCCTCTTCTTGAGTCACCTCAACAATTTCACTGATTTTTGGACTTTTAGCTTCAGACTTGTCCGCCTTAAAGTTAACTAGTTCCATGGAAGTTTTGTTTGGCACATTTGTCTTGGAAGTATCTAGATTCATAACGATTATCGGTGGATCGACGCGAATTTTTCCGCCGTTAGCCACATTTGACCCATAACACTCAACAGGCAGAGATTTTGTTTCCGGAGAGCTGTCAATCTTGATGCGACCATTCTCTTGAGAATTATTGAAAGTCGGCGACGGCGAGGAAACATCGTATTTAATATCCCTCACACAATCGACATTGACTCTCGTAGAATCCAACTCGGCGATGCTCCAATTTGCCGGTCTCTTTCTGCTTCCACATTCCGAAATTCCTTTTGGAGAAAATCGTTTAACATAAGAATTCGCAGTGTCCGAAATAATCTCCGGACCATGAATACTACCGTTCGGATAATTGAATATCGCGTCAATCTTGTTGCTCTTATCGTGATTATCTTTCTTGTCTCTATCCGTAGCGAGCTTGTACTTAGCAGCCGCGGCATTATTCTTGATATGACGATCCAACTCAGCCTTGGTCAATTCGTTGGTCGGCGTTGAGGAAGATCTGACGAGTCTATATTTCTCGTTGCTCTGATTAGTTGCGTCGCCGACCTTGACGCTAGGAACTTTTGGGCTCGGTAATGAAGAACCTTGCCGCAATATCTCGCTGCTTGTGGGAATTCTGAAGCTTAGCTTCGTGACTTCCTTGGCGGGACTCGCGAGATCGAGAGGCTGACCGATATTTGGCCCTAAATGTGTTGCGCTGTTTGACGTTGGTCCTGGCATACCGGGTACGCTCGGTGTCTGAACTCTTACCGGACTAGCGAGATCGAGAGGCTGTGAAATCATGTGAAGGCCCGGAAGTCCGGGTATTACTTTGTAAGAAGAATTAGCAGGATCGACGCTCGTTATATTCGGCGATATATCTACGGTGGGGTGTCCAGTGAGCGTGTGAGGTCCCGGCATACCCGGCACATAAGGTATCACCTTACCACCATGAAGAATACTCGCTATACCGGCTTGCTGAAGTGTCAATGGATTATAGGCAGTGATACTCGTAAGCGGATTCAAATGAGGATCGAGATAGTTGTAACACGTCATCGTTGGCGCTATATTGGGCGTTGATATGTTAGGTATGATTGGTGCCAACATCTTTGGAGTGTTCGGAAGAGATATGGAGGAATTTGGTGTACTGCCGTTTGTCACCGGTGTTCCCGGTGGTTTGTGAACCATTGTACCACCGGAATGAAGTCCAGAGCGTACAACGATCGACGATGTTTCGGTTGTCACGCATTTGTTGTTAACAATGTGTTCGTTTGACGGTGAATTCGTTTGTCGTGGCTCGATTCTCATGGTTTTAGTCTCTCCGGTATTGTCGAGAATACGCACTTCGCCGCCAAACATTTGTAACGAATTTGGTCGTGGATATTTCGATAATTCCTCGAGTGAACGAAGTGTCGTTGGCACGGATTCGGAACGCGATTTTTTCATCGGTGGCGTATAAGCGTCGACCAATCGCGTATTACCGAGAAGAGGACCCGGCGATGGAAGAGGCTGTATTGCTCCGTAATAATCGCAACTTTTGGCATTGTCGTAATCGTCGCGCTTATCGAGATCCAATTGAAAATCGCGTCTAGGTGAAGCCGACGCACCTTTGCAATAGTATCTTCTGTGTGCCTCCAAATTGTCGGAGCTTGTATAAGGAATTTTGCACGATTGACAGACCAAGTTTTCGTTATCGGTTAATGTCGCTGTGTCGTCTGGATTTCCGCCACGGCTTTTCAACAAGAGATCCTTGATTATCGAACCCTCGGGATTTTGCACACGGCCGCGATTTTCCTGAGCAAAACTCTCGCTGTAACAACGCTTACGCGAGGATGCTTCCTCCGCTGACGAGAGATTCAATGGCTGCTCGGTGTGCTTTGGCTCCACGAGACTCTGTTGCCTTTGCATTAGTTTGTGAAGACGTGGATCTACCGCTTCGACTATCGCTTGATTGTCCGTTATTATCTTGTCTATGTGCTCCTGCAGCTGTTCCGCGTTTGGCTTCAGACTAGTTGACGATACCGTTGCCGCCGTGGCTGTTGATCCAGCCGAACCGTTCGACGAACTCGACGTAATTGCCGATACTTCGGTTTCGTTGTTGACACACTGAAGAGCCGTGTGAAACTTTGGCTTATAGATTTTACCCGTTTTCACGGTTTTTGTTGTCGACACGGAACTCGGCGTTGTTGCGGCTGGTGGCGGCGGCGGTGTACCCGTTCCATTGCTTGCGCTGTCCGATAGACTTATGTCCGAATCCTCGGAAACCTGTAACGAGAAAAGAAAAAAAAATAAGGATTTTCAATCCACCGCAAGCGATACAAATTGAGAAAGGCAATTTTTAATCGGCGTCCAGATGTGTGTGTGTTTTTTTTAAATAACTTGAGCAAGGTTCATGTAGCTGATCCAAAATTTTGCATAAAACTTGAATATAATGGGTCGTTATTTGATACTGAATTTGGTAAGCATCCAACAAAAACTTTATAATTCAGAGAATTTTCCATTTTTTTAAAAATAAGCTTCCTCCATGAAGAAACCAAAATTGATCAACATACGGCCGCATATAATTCTGCTACTCGGTAGATGTATTTATCTGAATATGATTTAAAGACGTTTCTCACCTTACTAGCGTCGCCACCTTCCATCTTGAGTGCATGGGCCCGTGATCTACAGTGTTTGTAAAGATTCGATTTCGTTTTGAAGGCAAAACCGCATGGCACGCAGGGATAGGGTCTCTCGTTCGTGTGAGCCCTGATGTGTTTTTGAAGAACGCTTGGCTTGGCACACGAGAGCTTACAGTAAGGACAAACATATCCAGCTTTACGAGCCTCGGTGGGTTCACCCTCGGATTCGGGTGACGCCTCGGCCCTGGAAGACTCCTTGACGTCCTTAACGTCTTTACCAGCATCCTTTTTCTTCGGTAACTCGGTTGAAGGCCCAGTTCTATTGGCCGTGGTATCCTGCTTGGTTTCCACCGGTGCCGCCTCTGTCGTTGCCATCTTCTTGAACTTCTTGTGAAGATACTTTGGCTCTCCATCGTTATTGTTGTTGTTGTTGTTGTTATTGTTGTTATTATTATTCGTCAACTGTGGATCAGTCATCGCCACAGTTTGGATCTCTATTTAGATAAAACAGAAAAGAAAATATCAAGATTAATAACAAGAAGTGTTTATAAGCTCAACGGTAAATCTGGTTCGTGAGTTTGTGCTTATTTGTGTTTAACGTTCAGTGTGAATAATCATCAGTAAATTCCTAATTCTATATCGCTTAAATTCATTCTTTCTGTTCTAAAAATGTTTTTGTGTGCAACAAGATTCATATTTTGCTTGATAAATATTTTTTAATTATCAAAGCTGTGCTTTTTCGTCTCATTTGAGTGACTACTGAGGTAAAACAATAAAACAAATAATTTTTGGCTTTTTAAAAGGCCCTGCTTTACTGAATTATTCATCGCCCACTGCCTATTAACATGTAAGTTTGTCTGTACATTTCAGACCAAAGCATAATAACTTTTTAATCAGTCTGCTAATTAAGAATACGCTTGTTACCGTTTTTTAATTTTTTTTTTCATATTTCAGGTAAACTGTTAAAAGGAGTTGGTGTTTGGTTTTAAGCTTCAATACAAAGAGTTTTGATATTGAATTGGATTTCAATACCAAAACTGCGGTCCACAAGTTTTTACAAAAGTTATTATGTTTTTAGACAGTCAACTTACAGGCAGACAGACGGGCAGACAGAAATGAAAAAAACGTCTATTTCCATAAAAAAATCACAAAAATATTAATATTGCAATATTTGTTATAATCGTTGATTCTATCGTTTGGTGCAATTAAAATCAACGGATGAAATTGCAAGATTGTAATAGAGAAGGAATTAATAATATCTCGAAGCCGGAACTCATAACGGTAAATTGAAATCTCCGGCAGACTGAGAATCACATTGTGAGAATATAATTTCACTGAAACATCATTTACAAGGCATAGAGAGCAATTGCGGTGAGAGTATGCGTGTGTTTTTATTCATGTACGAGTATTTGGTATATGTTTTTAAGAGGTATGTAGTGATAATGTTGGAACGTAAAACCACGTGCGTGACTCGTCGGAATATTCAAAAGTCCATAAAGGATGAGACGAGGATTGGCGCGCAGTGTGACGGGGGAAATTACGAAACCGGAAACAGCCGAGTTCAGCAGTTCAAATGACATTCGTGTGCACTTATGCGCGCGCGTTCTCGGTGAATTTCCATCCGTATCAATTACCATTCATAATTAATGAAGCGGGAAACCAGCAGCCCGCGCGCCACACTGCCAAGATTCATTTGTAAATTATTCAGTGAGCGTTATGGATGCTCTATATGGTAGCAATTGAGGGGCTTTATTTAAATCCCACCCCTCTTTTATCATTATGTTTCCCTTTACACAGCTCTTCGATATTCTAGACGCGAACAAAGTGTCACTGTCTAATTATCGACAATATCCGCGTATCCAACTTTACACGACATTCCGCAAATTGTAACACGAATTGTTGACCTGTATTTCGTACCAACGAAGACTACAAACTTATCATTCTAATTTTGTGTTTCACTCAAAAATGAAGCTCATTCAAGTTTTAAAAAAGTTGCAAAGTAGAACTTTGTACGTTGCTTCTTCACTAATTTCGATTTTTCGCAAAGCCACCTGTATGAGGAAACTTATTTATCAATTTTGGCTTCCTCACAGAGGAAGGATTGTGAAAAATCGATTAAAAATTGAATAATTAATTAATGAACCAACGCAATAAAAAATGTAGACGTATTTACAGCTCTAGTCCGCTTTTTTTTCGGTACCGCACAAACAATTTTTTTTTTTAAATTATTTCAACAGAGACGCTTTAAGTTTTTGTCATTCTTTCACAGCTAAATAAAAGTGGCCATTATTGAAAGAAAAAATAATATCTAACATTTTTTTTGTCGAAAAATCACCGTTATCAAGTCAATAAATCTATTCACAAAGTTTCATTCAAAAGTTCATATAAAACTTCTTTTCCGATGAGATACATGTTTTTTCGATTTGCAAATTTCCAGATACGCTGAATAATAATAAAACAAAAATGGTTGACGTGACAAAAAAAATGTCCCATATGTAGCATTCCACTGCAATTCAGCCATCCAAATTTTCCAAATCTTGTGATAACTTCTTAAAATCTTAAACAAATTTCCTAAAGTTTTATGTCCCCACTATATTCCAATCAAGAAAAAAAAATCGATTCTTTTTTATTTTTCTATTGACGATATCTATAGGAAACCGTTCATCACAAAATCATTTTCAAAAACTTTCTAAGGGGACTTGAACGATATTTAAAAAAAAATCTAGCAGTGCCAAGTCTACATGAATTCGACAGAACATTGTGTGGAAGCAAAATAAAACATCCTTCGGTGAATGCGAATAAAGCCTTCCACCTATCAGCTAAAAGCTTCATAAAAAAAAAAGCGATATTGTTCATTGACGCAAATAGTCATGTGCCAAACTGTCTAGCTGTAGGTTTTCCTTTTTTTTATAGCTATAAAACGTGTCAGTGTCGTATACCGCTGCCGCTAGACCGGACAGCTGGGTTGGTATTAGTGTTTAAAAGCTGACGCGGACGATATCGCAGAGTTTTCCCCCCTTCGTCATTCAAGCGCGGACACGGATGAATTCGCGGTGCACATCGCACTCAAGAAAAATCGTTCCACACGGGCTCCTTTGCCTCACAGATCCGTGACGACAATTATAAATTTACAATAATATACATATAATGCTCAAACTACGATTCGAGACAACGCTGGTCGTCAGTTGACGGAGTTGAGAGTTGCATAAATTATAGAATAGAACTCCGAGAGGGTTGAGCGTGAACGTCATTGTGGCTCAGTGACGCGAGAAATTCTGCATATGCATCTTGTAAATAGATGCATTATTTAACGATAATTCACTTTTACGTTAGCAACCAAAATAAATTGAATCGATCGGTAATTTAGTGCTTTGCAATAAGAGAGCAATAATTTAAACAATAGTAAGAACATTTATTTCAAGCAATTAATAAAAAGGCTCCGCTGAAATTATCTGAGAATACGTTGAAATGTGCATCTACATCGTTTTAGGCCAACAAAGACTTAATCTCTTGATTTGCGTTTTCATCAATAGTCGCCGTTCGACTCGAACCTCGAAAGTCATTCGAAACATGAAAATTTCACGATTTTCGTTGGAATTCTCTCAGAATACGTTAGAATGTGGATCTATGTCGTTTTAGGCCGACGAAAACTCAATCTCTTGGATTGCGTTTTCGATTACAGTGCTTTCGACTCGAACCACGAAAGCCACTCGAAACTTGAAGATTTCTCGATTGTCGTTGAAATTCTATTAAAATCTGTTAAAACGTGCAAAATAATGATAAAAAGGCTGCAAAGTAGAACCTTGCATATTGCTTCCTCAGTATTTTGTATCTTTGACAAAGCTTCATCTATGTGAGAAAGTCGAAACTGATCAACACACGTGCTCATTGAGGTGGCGTCGTAGAAAAAAAATACAAGATAATGCGGAAGCAATTTGCAGGGTTTTAAATTTGATTGAATCACGAACTAATTATAATTTTGATCTTAAATGTGTGAGTGTAAATCATCATCTGTTTTATCGGCCGTAAGTAAAATGCGGCAAGATTGTAGCTCCGCTCGTTCAACAGACTCCGGATACGATATATAATATATATATATATATAATCGCGTGTACACTTCGTATGTAGTACTATAATATAGTGTCCAACGTTGGTTACAGCAGATAGAAGACACGAGCGAACAAGGCACAGCGAAATCCCCAAGAGAAACGAGTTCTCGGCTCGTCGTCGTCGAATAACGAGGACTGTGGCGCGCCGGGGGGAATTGAATGAAACGGCAACAGCGCGAGACTCCATTGAGAAGATTCCGTCATATATGCGGGACGTGAGGCAGCTCTGGCGATTCAGAGAAACACAAACAGCCCTTCCGAACTAAGCGAACGCGCCGAGCGAGGCGTCGATACGTTTATTAAACTTGAGGAAATACATCGCCTACCGTTGAGTCATTTAAAAGCTGAACATGAAAAAAAGAAATATGTTTAAGGATATTCGATAGGTTCTGTTAAGTCATTTCGCAAATGAATATGCAATATCGAAAAGTTGTATTTATAGGCTAACTAACTATAAATTCTAATACAGACTTTATAAAAAAAAAAAATAGTTTTCTACAAAAGTTGTTAATTTTAACGTGACGAATTTTTTCGTAGAAAAAAGGAAATGGTTCCCTATAACTCCACCATTTTGAATGTTGAACGAATTTTTTTGTTAACGTTCTAATAACATGTAATTAATATATATGACAAATAATAATATAATAAATCATTTCTACTAATTCACATTATTTAAAAACAGCGATTAAAAACAGCGTGAATCTTATCAACGAACAAAACAGCCATTGGAAAACTTCCGATTGTGAAAACAAAAAAAAAACTAAAACAAAATACGTAATCCTCGATGAGAAAAGAGTGGAGAGAAAAAAAAAAGAAAATATGCCGTTGCGTCACGCCGCGAGACATATGCGAAGCATCGAGTTCCGAGAATTCAAACGTTATTAGCGAAACAACTCAGCCGGACACTCGTGCAAAAGCCCCTCGCTCACTCACTGGAGAAGCAAAAAAAAAGTTCGTCGTACGTATATTTATCGCTGCGAAGCATCGCGCGCGCGAGAAAGAGAGATCGCGAGAGAGACTAGGTTCAAGTACGTTCTCCCCTGCTGACGTCCGCCGGGGCTTGTTGCACCGAGAGACGTCGACGTAGTCGCGGGAATTTCCGAGAACTCGTTTCTCTCTCTCTCGCGTATCTCGACTATACTGTTCTAGGAAACTGGCGCCTCTCTTTAGTTATGGTTAACTCATCTAAACAACTATCGCCGCTTCTGTTGTCACTAAATACCGCACAACATTGCTGAGAAAAATAAAGTTGAGATTTATGCACTGGGATGTGTTAACGAAAAGAGGGAGAAGTCACTGTTGTGGGCTGCTTCACTGTTTACTGTTTTGACCTCTATTATTCGTTTTACTAGCTCACAAGTTCCTATGTTTTTTTTTGTCTCTATTCCATACGGAGAAAAAGGGCAGCTGTTTTTTTCCCGCACGTTTTTATTCAGCACAGTGTCGGTCCAACACGTCCGTTTCTTCACTAAGTCTATGCTGCAAATGATGTTTACTGCACATTTTTTTATCATCGTACGAGTCTCACAAGACATTTCGATTGTACACATTTCTTCCTATACAATCCGTTCCAACACACTCAGTTTGCTGCGCAAAATGATGCGACAGAGTCTCAAAGCAACGCGGCCGTTAATAACAACAAAATCTTGTTGTTATTCTTCAAATTAAAAAACTGACATTTGCATTTTACAAAACAACTCTTGTTGAATAATATACTTAAAAAGACAATTAACGATGTCAAGAACATTTTTAATTTACCCACACTTCAACCAATTTTTATGTATCTATTTTTATTTTTTCAATTTACTGTATATTGCAAACAAAAAATGTTTCTACGTAAAATGTACGATTTTAGTGTACTATTTGTTAAAATAATTGTCAAGTTATTCAAGAAATATATTTATGTGTTTATGAGTACTATAAAGAATTAATTTTCATTTTTCTACATGTAACCCGAACTATTTTGCTGGAAATTTAACAGAATTTTCGCCGACAGTCGTCTAATAGTCGTCTAGCAGCAGCAATCATTTAGATGATAATCGGCTAAACGACTCGGTAAGATAGCGAGTGCGTGTATTTCGCAAACAGCAGGCATGAGTGTAAATCTACAACCTCGTGCAAGCCACATCATTGCTACACACTGTTGATGTGTGTAAGTATATATATATGTATACTGATACTGCAATGAGAGAGAATACGACCTAACCATGCGAAGCCGGAGACTTGACGTTACGTGGCGACGGCCGGGATGGTGGCGGAGGTGCGCACGAGGAAGAAATATATCGGCTCGGTGTGCACTATACTCGTTGCTGGTGACCGCATACCGCGCCTGGCTCCTTGCCCTCGTCGAACCTTACTCGCCACTTATGGCTCTTTTGCTCTATCTCTTTCTGTTCTTTGTACTTAACACTTCGAGATGCGTAAAAAGTTATACGAGTGATGTGATCATTAGATAGAAACGGTTGTATTTTTTCCGTCCTCATACAAAAAACTATGTAATCGTGAAATTTTTTTTTCGGAATTTTAATGTCAACATACTTAAAATAGTTTAAAATTTATCTAATTTAATTTAACTATCCAGTTGAATTTACGAGGCACATTTGAATGCGTAAAGTTTAACTGCAAGCGCAAACAAAGTAAACTAATTGGCGTACAACATATATTCATAATATTCATATTCTACTGCGAAAGAAGTAAAACGTGAAGTTGAGCTGTCGGATACTTCCGCGATAAAATTCTCGGAAGAGTCGCTCGAGTACTGTTCACTCAGGATCAACGAACCATGATAAACAAGAAGAAGCTATCCAATACGACAAGCGACTCTTCGGATGTCATTCGGAAACTCTAGGCCCGTTGTTTTCATGTATGTCCGGAAGGAACGATAGGATCTCCCACTGCGTAAAACGTAACACAGCATACAAGCATTTTAACACCTGTGGTACAAAATGTAAATATTAATTTATAGACGCCTTTATAAGTCTACCATTAATTTTCCATACAACAGAAAAAACTAGTCTGCCATTAATTTTCCTATAAATAAAACATTAGGAGATTACAAAGTATTTTACGATTTTTTTTGTTTAATTTAAAAAGTGGTTTATTAAATTTATGTAAATTGGGCGAATTCAGATATTTCGAATAAATTTATTTGTTTAAGTTGTTCAATTTATATGCTTTTATTTGGTAAATGAGAACCAAAAAATATTTGTATATTCGTCGAATTTACAACAAAAGAAGTGTAAAAAAATGACCAAAAATGGCAAAGTTTATTAAAAAAAACAAGAAGTCACAAAAAGTGGCTAAATTTGTTTTAAAAAGTGTTGAAGTAGAAATGACAGAAATTGCTCTGTCAAATTGAATAAGAAACACAGATTTTGATAGATCATTTTTGTGCTATTTTGAATTTAAAAAAATTCATTTTGCTCTAGCTCACGTCAAATCTCACCAAACGAACTAAAGTTTTGAGCAGACGAAAAATAACATTAGCGCTATTACGTACCAAATTTGGTGATGATCAGTAACGCAGTTTAAATTTTACGTGAGATTGATTTTTTCAAAACATAAAAGTTTTATCATAACTCAGATCAATTGACATTGAATGAATATAAACTTTTTATGAATGAAAAAGACAGATGAGCAATATTCATCGTTGTAATGTACCAAATGTGATGACAATCGGTAAATGGGTTCGGATTTTAGAGCAATTTGACTTTTTTTATTTTAACAGTTTACAGTTCAGAAAGATATAATAAAGCGGACTAGAGCTGTAAACACGTGTAAATTTCTTTATTCCATTAGTTCATTAATTAATTATTCGATTTTTAATCATTAATCAATTTTTCACAATGTTTTTCCCCTTTGAGGAAGCCAAAATTGACAAATAAGCTTCCTCGTAGAGGTGGCTTTGTGAAAAATCGAAATTAATGAGGAAGCTATGTGCATGGTTCTACTTTGCAGCCTCTTTTTAGATACACGAACAACGAGAAAAAATTGTTAGTTCAGTGATAGTAATTGAAAGCTGGGACTTTGTAAAAGGCTTTACCGAGAACGGCTGGTAGGCAAACACGAGTACGCGACTGTATATATAGTGGGCAGCGTGTACGGTGCTGCCACCGTCATAAACCGCGGAGAATCCCGTGAAAGCGCAAAGAGGCAACTGGCTGGAAAGTGAGTCACTGAACGACTCGGCGCGCGCGTCTGCTGACGGGATTTCTCCCTCCAGGTTGGAATCTCGCGCGTTTTGTACTGAGGCGGATCGCCAATGCCCCTCTTCGCCTCCATCCTGGTTGGCGTGTATCTCTCCCCCACCGCCACTTTCGGGATCTCACGGTGTATGATACGAATCTATCGTGTAGGCTCGGTAGGCACCGACGCAGCCCGAAGTGGCCGAGCGCAAAGCGGTGAACGGGTGATTGGGTCACGCACCCCGCGCGCCGCGCTGTTGCTCTGTTGCTGCTAACGTCTCTACGTGTCCTAGGACGTTCACGGCCGTGTTCACGGAATCCCCATTGTTTTCGCGGAGGCTCTCGGCACAAGGCGAACGTACGACTGAAAACCGTATCGCTGCCCAAGGGGCTTTCTCATAGACACGTGCGTGTGGCCACTTGCACGATATAAACTCGATCTACGGGAATGTTTACAACGAGAACTCGTCACGTTTTAGTTCTAGAGATGATTCTTAGACGTACGTTATACCAGGAAGAACGAATTAAAAGGAGAAAAGGCTGCAAAGTAGAACGTTGCAAATTGCTTCCTCATTATTTTTGTATCTTTGACAAAGCTTTTTTTTTTTTTTTTTGCAAAACTATCTCTACGAGGAAGTATGTGGATCAATTTTGGCTTCCATATAGCTTTGGAAGCTTTTTAGAAAATCAAAAATTCTCTGAATTATGAACTCTTTGTTGGATGTTCACGAAATTCAGTATCAAACAACGACTCATTCTATTCAAGTTTTATGCAACATTTTGGATCAGCTGCCTAAACCGTTTCCAAATTATAGCGTTTACAAAAAAGAATGATGAAAATGGAAATTACTTTGTCATTTTTTTTTCCAAGTTCAGCATCAAACATTGACACACTCTATTTAAGTTTTGTATGCAAAAAAAATGTAGATCTGTTGCTGGAACCGTTCTCGAGTTATAGTATTTAAAAAAAAAGTTAAACATTGAAATATTCATAACTTTTGAATCAAACAAACCTTAGTGATAATACGATTCGCGTGTAAAGATTCAGCTTGATCGCTCAAAAATTGCGCCAGTTATCCTCTTAATGTCCTTTTCGACACACACCGCCGGCAAAAGTTGCATTTCTCGAAGTTTTAGACGATTTTAACTAAGTTGACATTAAAATCTCGAAAAATTTGTTTTTCACGAAAACATAACTTCCTCCATGAGGAAGCAAAACGTGACCAAAACTGTCTTTCAATGTATATAATAATGTATACATTTTTTGTAAATGTAATCCAGTGACTCTGTATACAAATGCAAAATTATCACAAAGAATTTAGCAATATCGCGAAATTGTTACGTTGGAAAAGTGATGTACGGTACAAAGCGGTAGGAGTTAACGGACTCTCGAATTTCCAAATACTTGGCGGTCGAGTTGAATTGGGTCGGACACACGAACGTATCAAGTGGAGAAAGTAGGCAAATTCTGGAGGGACTCGATGAACGCCAAAGAGCCGTTAGAGTATTCGGATATCGACTTGGAGTGTCTATTTATTTGGCTTTTGATTATACAGAAGACATAACATAATTCTAACAAATAGAGGTCGCTTAAGACAATTTCAAGAGAAAAGAAAACAAAATCCAAGTATGTGAAAGAAGAATATTCTTAGAATTTCACTTCTGGAGGAAGAAGCTCGTTTTCTTTTTCTTGTTCCGTATCTTTATTCACTATTTCTGAATCTTCCCTGATTTCTCCAATCTTTTTTAAATTCCCGAACCTTTACAATGATTTATTTTCTGGTCGGTAACACAAAACAGTAATTGCAGAACTACAGTTTCTGAAGTCATTTGTTTCTGGACTAAAGTAATTAATTGTCACTCATGGTTTTGATTAATCAGAGAACATTTCCTTTTCTGCCCAGAAACGATCAACCTCCAGTTGAAAAAAAAGTTAATTACAGTTTTGTGTTACAGACAGCATTATGTCACATGCACACAATTTTCAACAAGGACGTCTGATTTTGCTGTACGGTTACATTTTAAAGGGATTATAGTGCACGTATTTAAGGAAAAAATGTAAATTTGAAAGTTCCGTGAAGTCAAAGGTTGCGTGGATTTAAAAGCTGCGTAGATTTGAAAATTGTGTGGATTAAAATGTTGCGTAGATTGAAGGATTGTGCGGATTAAAAAATTGCGTAGATTTAAAGGTTACGTGGATTTAAAAGTATTTATCATTGGTACGGATACTCGTTGACAAATCCCACCCTGCGTTGTCGTACGACAGATGGATCTTGGATTCGTCCCACTCGTCCACGCTAGACGCAGAGAGTGTTGATTTATAATCGGCGCGCGGCGCTTCTGTCGTGGATTTAGGTCATCGTCTTCATCAAGGGTTGCAATGGCGCGACTCTTACATTCCTAAGCGCTGCGAGCACGCTCGTGGCCTACTATTTCGCTATTTACTAATATAACACGTGACTATTCTGTCGGTTCCATTCGAAATTACTGTCAATAATTCACCGAGGCACATTAGTCTGACAAATGGTCGACATATCCGAAAGAAACGATTAGTCACTAAATTACACAATCAACTTAATAATTCCTTGGCCGAGTGGAATATCGGCTTAACATCAACACCTTTATTCCAACATGGACAAGTGGAAATTATTCGTTTGATAAATGAAATTTCGTCAGTCAGCTATAAATAAATATAAAAATTTTCTCGCATTGACTTTTGTTGTTGTTGTTGTTAATGAGTGAATCAACAGTCATGTCTCAAAGATATTTTTTATTTCGCTCAAACATCGATTTGCGATAAAAAAACAATCTTATTTTTTCTAACCCTCTTACATAGATCGCATAATTATACAAATTGTCTGGCAAGCGTTTTTTTTTATCAAGCTCTATGAGGAAGCAAAAGAAATGTCAACATTTTCTTGTTTGTTTGCTTTTCTTGGGGGAAAAAATCCAATCTTGAAACTTATTAAAAGACACATGAATTACTTTCAAGAAGTAGTGAAATCTAATTCTAAGTCAGAGAGATAAAAATTGTATGAATTGGCAGTGAAATGTCTTATATGCTCTGATTACACAAGGGGAAGTACCGAGTTATAAATATATAAATCTCAGCTTGATAACGTTCGTTCGACGTCAACCCAACGTTTCAATCCAAATTGCAATTTACACGCGGATATCTATAAATTAACAGAAAAGTAACGCTAGTAAATTCTGTGATTGTAAAATTGAAAGAAGAAAAACCGTTTAATCCGACATTTCCTGGTATGAGTGAAATTCCGAGAAATCACCGGATTTCCCATGGGTACCGCTGAGCTCATCACGATATACACGGTAGCAATGGGCTCAGCATCGGTAGTTTCAAAGTGGACTTTATACGGCGTTCAAAGAGAGAGAGAGAGAGAGAGAGAGAGAGAGAGAGAGAGAAAGAGAGAGAGAGCACTCGGTCGCGGTCGAGTCTCGCCGATTCAGTCTCTTCTCACAAATACATTAACAAGTGCTACGATACAGGTAAACGTTACATATACACGGTAAACAGACATATGTATATACATATATGGGGCATTTCATGCCAAAACGACCTCATTTCCCTCACCCCTTCAGAAAAAGTTGACCATTTTTTTTGGGTTCTTTGGAGTTCCAACACCTCTGAAATTTTTTTTCAGATTTGTAGAGTTCCTCTAAACCTATTTTATTAAGTATATTAAAGTAGTTTTGGCTGGAACTTCAAGTTGCACATTTTTTAGACTTTTAATTTTTTCCCTTAATTCCACTGTGTCAGAAGATGAAGATTTTATATAACTTCGAAATGGTTTCTATTTTTTAAAAACGATTTTGGAAAAAAATAAACGTTTTTTGAGATTTATGAATTTTATAAATTATTTATAGAAATAATTTGTGTTTTTTTTTTAATTACATGAAAATACTACAATAGTGTAGAGGAATGGTTTTCTCGACGACAATGCAGTCTCATCGAGCTTTTCTCTAAAACTCTGAAAAAAAATTCAGAGGTGTTGAACCCCAAAGAATACAAAAAAAAAACTTGTCAACTTTTTTTGAAGGGGTGAGGAACATGAGTGGTCGCTTTGGCATGGAATGCCCCGTATATATGTATATATGTATGCAATCGTCAGTGCGATGTGTGTCTCAGGGCGTAGCATGAAAATAGCCGAGCGTACTTGGAATATCGGTGTGCCTACGCGTTAAGCATGCCGAGGCGACTCTTCAGCGTCCTTTTCTTATCCACTCGTCGTCTTTCTCGGTTACTTGGCAAGCGAGCAAACGAGGGATCCCCAAGACGGAGATAGCCGGAGAGGGGGAAGAGTTGGCGCACCGCGCGAAAGATAGAGAGCGCGTGTGTGACGAGGCAATAGAACGAGAAAGATAAAGAAAAGAAAGAAAAGATTGTAAGAAGGTGAGCCAGTAAGCACAGAACGAAAGAGCGTTGAGAGAAAAGAGCGAGATGGAGATTGAAAAAAAAAAAGCGGCAGTACGTCGTTTCTACAGAAAGCGAACTCGGTGCAATCGCAATTTTACACTGTACGAAATATTTGGGAATTTAATATACAGAATGTGCCGGCAAAAAATTAACTAAAACTTTATTTATATAATTTTTTTTTTATATGAAAAACAACAAATTAGCGAGAATTTATTTTATCATTTTTTTGTAGAAGCAAATAAATCGTATTGAGAAGGAGCCAGACGAGGGTCGAAACGTTTGAGAAAAAAATAAAGGTCTTAACCTGGTCGCCATTAGCCGACAAACCATCTATCCATTTAGATAAGGATATTCCATATCTAATGTTGTGAGTCAATGCACAACTGAACATAACCAATAATGTTAAAAAATTGAGTTTATAGGGTAACTAAAATTACTCTAATCTCCACGGGCATTAAAAAGTTGTCTTGTCTGTTTAGAAGTATGCAAAAAATAATATATATGACATTTCCTTTTACACTGTCAGTTTAGCTACCGATTTGATGCGGTCGTTTCCTGACAAGAAAGTATGAGAACCCAAGAGATAAGAATAAAGTAAGGAATAGAAATAAGAGTATTTAAAAATGTTATTTTTAGTAATATAAAAATAACATTTTTAAACACTCTTATTTCTATTCCTTACTTTATTCATTTTAAATACTCTTATTTATTACATTTTTAAACACTCTTATTTCTATTCCTTACTTTATTCTTATCCGTTTCTATAAGAATTAGAATTACTTTGTCTATTCAACTGTAAACCAACGTCTGATCATGGCCAAGAACTGATGGTTAGTGGTTGGATTTGAGAAATTTACAAATGGAGACTTAAATGTCTGTCACTTCATTTTCTATTTCAGCATCTCTTTATTTAATTTTTTTCTTTTTCATTTATATCGATAAAAAAAAGCTTCAGGAAAATTCGAAAATAATCTTGCGAAAGTACTAATCTCCAGAGTATGAAATAAAGTATATATATATACTTTCCACAAACGCACCTCTGCATACAACGTTACTCAATTAAACACCTACAGATGTGGGAACCATCAAAACTGTAGGTATTTAATTGAGTAACGTTGTATGCAGAGGTGCATTTGTGTAAAGTCGAGCATTGACTATTGTATAACGCTTGTGTAGAATCAAAGGTCACCTGTGAAACCGTCGGACTTTGTAAAAATGAGGTACTACCGCAATGTAACAGTACAGTTTTGCTCTATCGTGCATCTAGAATTGTGTAAGATTGGAATACGTGTAGAGATGAATTTTTGTTATAATCAAGGCAATGCTTAGAATTACAGTTGTATAGATTCGATTCGATTTCTGTAGAAATGACGTACTGCCGATATAACAGATCTGCTATTTTGCTGTACAGAATTCCTGTATATATGTAGAACAGTAAAACGTGTAGAGAGATTTTATCCAAAATCAAGCCACACGTACATTCTATAAAAACGACGTATAGCAAAAAAGAAAAAATCAACACGTGTGAAACTGTAATCTAATTTACAGAAAATGATTTTTTTCTAAATGCATACGTTTCTACTCAATATGTACTTGTTTGTACCAGCTTTGTTTTCGTTCGTACCTTAAGGATTCCCAAGATACAGAGGCTTTTAAAATACTCAGAAACCGACTTGAGGGAGTTGAATTAAAAAAAAAAAACATGCGTATGTTTGTACTCGGTATCTACTTGTTTGTACCAACTTTCTTTTCGTTTCTACCTTAAGGGTTTCCAAGATACAGGGGCTTTTAAAATACTCAGAACCCGACTAGAAGAAACTGCATTTTTTTTTGTTTAAATCAAAAGCTCAAGCTCAAGGAAACGAAGAAAGAAATGATAAAAGAGTCTCCAGAGTCACTGTTGTCGCGTCGTATCTCCTCGTACGGTTTTTTCAGACCATGAGAGTGAGTGAGGTAGGACGTGTATAGACAATACTCACACACACACACACACACACACACACACACACACACACACACACACACACACATACACCAAGGGAATCGCACCGTGTTTCTCTTGGTGGGAGGAAGAGAGGCACGAGGTTGCCCGACGTCACACACAAGTGTGGTGGCAAAGGGTAAAGGAGGAGGGGGAGTTTGGAGAATCGAGGGAATACACGGGCGAGATAGAGAGAGAGCACATTGAAAACTGGTGCGCGAAAAGTGTATATAAGAGTGAGCGCGCGCACCTCTGCACTAAGGCAGAAAGCGGGGTGGCAGAAGAAGGGGGGGGGAGCCGCGGGGGCTCATGGTTCACCTGTCGTCATGGCAACGCCGCTTCGCCGCTCACTTGTTACTCCATCGGCGCAGCAGCCAGGGCTTCGGTCCTCTCGCAGCCTCCGCGGTTGTAACACGAATACGAGTCTCGATCCATCGCTCGCTTCGCGGCACCAGACCGTAGAATACACAGAGGCACACACAGACACAGACACAAAACGAAACTAACCCAACCCCAACCAGCAGCAGCAGCAGCAGCAGCAGCAGCACAACTTACTACTATACACACTCCTGGGTCTCGAGGCGGCCTCTCCCGTAAGCTCGACTGCTTGCCGCCTGCTCTCGCCTCTCTATCTCTCCTCGTTCACCCGAGAGGTCGAGAAGTCACAGAGGAATCACAAACAGATGAAATAAGAAGGAAAAAAAAAACTGTCTTATCCTTGTTATGCTTTTGGTATTATCACAGAAACGCACCACACTTAAAGTATCCTTCTTCAGCTCTTCAGGGCCTCTAAAAAAAAAAAAATAAAATAAAATAAAATAAAATAAACGACACTGATAGTATAGTAGAAATACTATTATCTCGTCATTCGTCCGAAAGACCCCTACACTTCAACAGAAAACACACTCACGCACACAGGACACACACGTTTGCCTTTTTTAACCACTTGGCTCTTCATTCTCGAGACCACGAAGGCTCTCACTCTCTTCCGGTAAGCGCGGGTTTTCTCGCTTCGAGCACATGTACCAAAAACCTCAACAGAGATGTGTATATATATATATAACTATGAATGAAGTATCACAAAACTAGCACTTCACTATTGTGATTTGTATGAAGACAAATAAATCCTGAATTCTGTGTATTTCCGTTTTCACGTGATCTGCTTTTGAGTAATATCTCGATGTCTTCTTCTTCAATATCTTATATCTCAATTCCTCTATTTTATGTTGGCACTTTCTTTTACAACAACAAAAATTAATAATGATAATATATGTATATATACATATATATTACACTTCACCAATACTGGTTTTCTTTTTTTTTTTTTGTTTTCCTTCTTAAAAGTTATCCGTCGTCTGCCAGTGTTTCGCTCCTCGTCGACGCCGCACACGCTTTCGTCTCGTCGTCGACTCTTCGTCCCTGCGTGTCGTCTGTAAGGCCAGAGAGCGACTCACATCTCTTTCTCCCCACCAGTGACCCGCGCGCGCTTCCACCTCCCTCGCACTCTCGTGGCTGCCGCGCCTGCTCTCTTTGGTGCACTTGCTGTCTCTCTCGTTATCCACTTACCAGCGCGTCAATCTGTTTGCTATGCAAATCCCGTCCGACCGGTGCTGACGTAGCAAGCAAGCAAGCAAGCAAGCAGGCAGGCAGGCAGGCAGGCAGGCAGGCAGCAGCGGCGCGACGACCACACGGACGAGTAGCAGAGAGCAGCAGGGGCTTGGTGAGCTCTCGTTCACGATATCTCCTACTAACACACTTAAGTTGCAGTTAGTCATTGCCCGTAGCGCACACGAAGAAATATAATCATCATTCGTGGGGACCACGCAGTTAATTCCAGTCTTGGCTTCCCCCCCACTATCAACGCACAAACACAGAGCGACGAGAAGCTTCTGTCCTCTGTTACACTGTTGGGCGAACACAACAACACGGTTTGCTTTTTATTTTTTATATATTTTTTTTTTTAATACAACCGCCACCCACCACTGCTGCTGCTGCTCCGACTGTCGAGCGCCGACTGCGACTATACAACGTCGAGTACACTTCTACCACGCTGCTGGTTTCCTCGGCTACTACGCACTGCGAGAGAGCGGGCGGAAGACAAAAGTGAGAAGAAAAGAGAAAAGAAAGAAGAAAAAAAAATGTCGGAATTCCTCTCGACGCGATCTTGGATTCTCCTTTTGTAAAACACACGTATTTTTCTGTCTCTGTCACTTTGAAATTCTTGTTTCTTTTTTTTTTTTTTCTTTTTCTTTTTTTATCATCTATACAGCGCGACAAATTTAGCAAACGAAATCCCCCGTTGTGACTCGACGTGGAGGGTTTCGAATCGCGGGGAAACTCGCCGCCGACCAACAGTCTAGCCTGACGTCACTGGCGCCTAATCGCGCTGTACTTTGCACACCGACTCAGCTAGACGCATATAGTACCATCTTGCAAACCAGCGGCGTATATCCCCTCCTCTCTTTTCGTATCTCTTCCTCCACTGTTTTCCTCCCCCTCCCTCCGCCGTCCTCCAGTTTAAGCCTGTGGCTGCCTTCTCGCTTTTCAAACCTCACGACTCATCGTTCTCTCTGTCTCTCCATTGGGACAGCCTCGTTGATATTTCGCACTCACACAAGCGTCTGTATACCGAATACGGTGATGATGAATACGGTAGCACGCGTCAAACGTGACTGGGAGTTCGACGCATCCGATATATAGGTATTCGTATGACTACACAACTGCACATATATCATATACGACACAGCTGTTGAACTGTTTTTTTTTTCTTCTTTTTTTTTTATCAAACTTGTTAGAGATAAGTAACTGTTGTTTTTGTTAAATTGTTATTTTTGCGAATCTATGGTTGATTAATTTAGTTCAGTTATAAATGTATTTTTGATTTATTTTTTACGGCAAACGACCTTGACGCACTACACTTAAGCACGCACATCGTAATACGCCACAGCTTGCTGAATCTATTTTTCTTTCAACAAACTCAGCGCATTGCAAACTCTTCGATATCCATATAGCACCTTTTGCGCATTCATAGTAGATAAAGTTAGAACGGTTATGAAGGTTTGTAGTTCATTGCGTCACTCGAGCACGACGCACTGTTTAGTTTTACGTACGGGAAAACCCCCTTTCAGGAAGCGACGGGAGAATTTCGACAACGCACGTGGGAGGAATTGCGTTCACAAAACACACACACACACACACACACGTGTGTGCATTTAAAGTATTGTTGTGATAATAATGATACAACGAAGAAGGCGGACGTCACGTCTTCACGATTCATCGCAGTCCATGTACCAAAGTTGTTTACAAGTTGTTTACATTAGCACTTAACCTTTGAGCCACAGTGGATAATTCTTATTTCATCTTCTCAGTCTGTTAAGTCGTTTTTTTTTTAAACCAATATATACACTTTTCCATTAGGTCCTCCTTAGAATAAATAAAAATCATTCTCAGTTTATTTATTTTTTACAATTCTTTATTATATTGCGTCTATCTTTGCTTTTGCGAATTAAAAAATTATCTCCATACAGAAGAATAAAATACACGATAAAAAATAATCAGCTTTTTAGGATTTTATTCTCTCTTAAGATTTTTAATTCACTGTCCCTCAATCAGAATTGATCAATACTTAGCCTCTATCATTGCTAATTCAGCAATACTTTTTTTCTAGACATAGAGCAATAAAATTGCTAATACAAAAAAATGTTAGTATTCATCAACAAGTTTATAATCGCGTAACAAAGAACGTCCTCGTGTTTAGTTGCGCTAGAGGAAACGCGCATTCTAGAGGTCTCTCCTCTCCTCGATCTCTCGGCAGACCGCGTTTTGTTATTGTTGCGTAACTGAGCCGCAGCTATAACTTCGGCCGTTGGTGCTGGTGCTGCTACGGCTACTGTCGTCGTCGTCGTCGTCGTCGGTGCTGATCGGGCTGGAGTTGCTTGGCATGCTTCGTGAGCCGAGTCGACTTGGCGAGTATTATATAGTAGTGGTTGTGTCTCGTAGAATGGTTATATAGTATATAGAGCATTTCATGACAATTTATACAAAATCAAACGCGAAAATCCTCAATTTCCCTGATAATTTCTTCAATGCTGTAGACACTGAAAAAAATATCTATGATTTTTATTTCAGGTCGTTTGTGGTTTATAAAAAGAAATATAGAATTTACAAAAAAATCTGACTTTAACCAAAACTTAATTTCGTTATAAATGAACAAAAAATAATAATTTATTCTTAACATGAAAAATCGATATTTTCATGTC
Source organism: Perithous albicinctus (assembly GCA_964016905.1). NCBI lineage: Eukaryota > Metazoa > Arthropoda > Insecta > Hymenoptera > Ichneumonidae > Perithous > Perithous albicinctus. Next base: position 15,350,690 of record OZ024688.1, read on the forward strand.
ACTGGACTCAGAATTTTGGATAAAACATTGGCATTTAATTCTGTTTGAAATATCCGATTAAAATGTCTGAAATATTATTTATACATATTTCAGACACTGCATTGCTCTCCAAAAAAAGTTCTGAACTCTTTGTTGTAACATCTCGAAACGGGGGTGGCCGACTTGGCGCGGAATGCCCCATATAGTAAGTACAAGCTCACGAGTAACACTTTCTCAATGTGTCGGTGCGGCGAATGAGCGAGTATAAGTAGATATGTATGTGGAGGCCGAGCGAAACGAAAGAAGGAAGGAGTGCGTAAGAAAAGGGTTGGTGTTTTGTATATAGCAGAGCTGGTAAGACGCGCTTGTCTCTCTCTCTGTGTGTGTGCGTGTGTGTGTTGGTGGGCGGCGAGTTTCCGTCGGTGGAATCGTCGAATGCCGAGAGAGGCTAAAGCAGGCAAGCGAGCGGTGCGCCGTCTGGCGTGGCTGGCGACAGTCTGCTGCGTTCCAAGAACCACGAGGCGATTCCGTGTATCGAGCGCGCGCGCGCGCGCGAGCGAGCGTACATACAACCGTGCCTCCGCTCTCTCGGAACCCTCGGACGGGCTGAGGTCGAGAGAGTCCCCCGAGAAGAGGGAGACGAACGTAACTAAAAAGAGAGAAAGAGGAGAGGCTGGGGGGGGGGGGGCTCGGAGGGAATATGCCGGGAAATCGTCCCCCGCCGTTCACGACGACCCAGGCCAGGCTGCTGTTGCTGTTGCGCCTCGTAACTTTGGTCCTCGGAGCGTGTGGTGTATTTGCCGACAACGGCCAACCAACTGAGACAGAACACCGGTTGTTGAAACACGAGAAACAGAGACCGAGAGATACAACAGTGTAGAGAATGAAGAGAGGCGGTAAGGACGGATGGAATGTGAGTGAGAAATTACTACACAGCAAAAAGGAAAATGTATTTTTCTTACTTTTTAGGACAATGCGTACTTAAATGTACTTTTGTGCAAAAGCAGAAATATTTTTGTCTTGTTTTATGCAATTATTGGAGGATAAATTTATAGTTTAACAACAACAAAAATGTTTAGAAGTAGAAAAATATATGGATATATTTTTTTTTTGTTTAACTAGAAAATTGTAAATTTAGGAAATTGCTGAAAAAAATCGACCTTTTCAATAATAGCTGAAATAGGGACGGGAAGTAGAATTTTGATGTTGGTGATCTAACGAAATTTTATGAAGACGTTCGTGAGTTTCAAGATTTGGATGAAAACAGTACAGAAGTGCCAAAAATAATTTGTATTTCTTTTTATTGTAAAATAAAAAGTAAATATCTTATGTTTATAGAAAGAAATTGTCGCTTTTAAGCGACAATTGATATTTATATGTGAATTTCATAAATAATTTAATAAATATTTTATTCCACTGGAATGTGAAATGAAGCTTTGTGGAAAATGAAGATTTATTTCCTATCGATTTGATCGAGATTGGCTCGTTACTTGTTTCTTTTTAGCTTCATATACATTTATCGCTGTCTTAAATCTATTTTCAAGCTAATATTTAGTGTGGAATAAAAGAAGATAATATAATAAGAACTACATTTAATAGAAGAATCTTGAGAATAATATTTGACCGTGCGTTGAATAAACGTCCGAGCCGCTCGTGTCGATTAAGCGCTCAAACCGCTCGTGTCGACGGTGTCGACTAAGCGCTTAAGCCGCTCGTTTCGACTAAGCGCTCAAGCCCCTCGTGTTGACTAAACGCTCAAGCAGCTTGTGTCGACTAAACGCTCAAGACGTTCGTGTCGACTAAGCGCTCAAGCAGTTCGTGTCGACTAAACCTGAGGCGTTCGCGCCGAATGATCATTTGAGCGGAACGAGCGCTCGAGCCGAATGATCGTTTGAGCAGAACGAGCGCTCGAGCCGAATGATCGTTTGAGCAGAACGAGCGCTCGAGCCGAATGATCGTTTGAGCGGAACGAGCGCTCGAGCCGAATGTTCGTTTGAGCGGAACGAGCGCTCGAGCCGAATGATCATTTAAGCGGAACGAGCGCTCGAGTCGAATGATCATTTTAGCAGAACGAGCGCTCATATTACGCTCGAGCGTAATCGACCATTGATTCTCCGAGTTGAGCAGTGAGCGCTCGAGCATCTCAGCGCTCATGTACATCCCCAGTTTATTACAACCGCCAGGACGACATTACCTCAGATATACGCTACCAGCGTATAGGTCGATTCATGGTCGAGACGGGACGGGGAGATGTTGCGCGAGGAAGATGCCACAATCTCGTTTGACGCGTAGAGGAATGGGAGGCGACGATGCGAGAAACACGTAGGAGATTGCAAGAGGGAGAGCGAGTGAAACGGGAATCGGAAGCTCGGGGGTGGGCGAAAGGTATATTGATGAGATAGAAAGAGACGGGAAACCATATAAGACGAACGGGGGAGCGGAGCTCTCGACTGTAAACGACGACGAGAAACCACTCGATCCTCTACTACTATATATATATATACGCTTGTTTCACTTCTACCCGCTGTCGATGCTTCTTCTCTTGCCGTAACTCTCTGGCGCTCGAGATGTGCGGAGTTCTCTAAACTCTGAGGCTTCTCGCAAAACTTTATCGTTTTTATCCTTGTTGCACTTGAACGATCCTGCCGTTCTCTTCCGTTTTACAGAGGGCTCACCACCCGAAGTCACTTTCTTCGCTTTTCGTCGTTTGCGTCTTTGCTCGTTAGGTATACACGTCGTTTCTCGCTTGCTCGCTATGCCTGAACGCTCTCTCCCAGTCCTGACAGAGAATCCCGGAAGAAAAAGGCTCTACGTGAAATCGACCTTTGTTACAGCGATGGAGGTGACGTTGCGAGAAGATGATATTATGACGGAGAGCCGAGAGACTCGTTTTTGACGCAAATGTCGACGATGTTGTGTTGGCATTTAATTAATTGAATCATCGAAGTCAGTATCCGGTTCATTTTACCGTTTATAATCATCGTCATGAATTTATACAATGAATTTATAGAAAAATAGTTCAATTTACCGGCAATAAATCCGAATCCCCGACAGAACATCCCAGGAAAAATATTCCGCGACAAAAGATTTTACAAGAATCATCAAGAAAAAAAAGTGACAAAGCAGAACCTTGCATGGTACTTCCACATTTTATTCGCCCGACATGCACAATGCCTCCTTTATTATGAGAAAGTACATTGGTTAATTATAATTAATGTTGACTTCCTCATAAATAAAAATAAATCGCATTGTCATTTTCAATGTTGCATGTCGTCGTGAATTAAAATTGCACGTGTATTCATAGAGTTAATGTAAGTGGATGTCTGCATCGCACTTACGTTCTACATCGTATTGTCGCATAAAGACAGAAGCATTTCTGAATGAAGAACGAGTGAACTATGAGCTATGCGGTCTGAATAAAGACGTGGTACTCGTGGATTAACGGACGAAATTAGTGACGATGTACGGTATCCTTCCCCCCCCCCCCCCCCTCCCTCGCCTACTGTCCCCATATCATTGAGTCTCCGAGCAGTCATTCTACTGATATAGAACCTTTGCGCGTCTAGCGTTGCGCGATTACTAAATAACGCACGTTTCACTGACTCACCGTTTTCCGCTTCGGATATAAGTATCCTTTTAAATGGACGGTACTCTCAATGCTGTTCGAAAGAAACCGCGAACTCGGAAATTCGCTTTTTTTACGTTTTTGTGGATGCAAAATTCAACGTAAAATAAATGTACTAAAATAGAAGCACAATTGTCAAATTAAAAAAAAATTTATTTATAACATTGTTGAAAATTAGTAGATAAAAAGAAACATATCTACTAATTTTCAACAATTTTTTTTGGAAAAGGCTTGAAAAAATGTAGAGGCAAAGATTTTTTTCCATTTGTAACAGGATTTTTGAGACATTTTTTTTCAGATTTCTCAATTCTGGCTAACGATATATTAGCTTTTGAAAAATCATAGCTGAACCAAATTTAGGATAAAAAAAGTCTGAGTTCTTTTTAGAGCTAGAAGAATAATATTAAAAATCGTAGACCAAATCCGAGAGGTCGAGGGTCTGATCCAGGTCGAAATGGGTATGGATTATCCCAATGATTAACCACAGTGAAGAGGATGGGATAGAGAGAAATCATATGAAACACCTCATACACGCAAAGTCTATAACTCCGAGGAAACTCTCTCGGCAATTATGAGCTTAGAGGGGTTCTGTGAACAGTTGCGTATGTATACACTGTCAATATATATATGTATAGATATAACCGATCCCTAAGCACCGTTGCGTCGGTGGTTTCCATTCACTTTTACTGCCATCCACAATCCAGGCTGAATTATACGTGAGCGTACGCGGCGTTGATGGCAGCGGTGACGAAGGCATTTTCATAGACTTTCACGAAGTTGTTGATCTAATGCGAATTATCGTTTCGGGCGTAATCCCTCGCATTCGTTGCGTACATTTACAACTACTGTTATAGCACATCCGATCAAATTAAATAAACCTGTGTGAAATGAAAAAAAGAATTATTTAAATATCGGTCAATTCTGTATTATTTAAAGTGCGAAATGAAAAATGTTGATACAATAGTTACTTTTATGCATCCCTGCCCGAGAAGTGTGACTTCTCACACTTGTGAAATAAAGTTGTATACCAAACTCGTGCGAGAAACTTTTTCTCAAATCGTGTAATTGCAACACTCGTCAGAAAAAGTTTGATCGCACTCGTATCTGGGAATTTATTTAATTGAAAAATAGCATAAAATGAAATCGGAAAATTTTACAAAAAAATGTTGGAAAGTACGTTGAAAATCCAAAATTTGATGTTATTATGACTTTGTGTTGCGAGGCGTAGTATTGGCATTAAAAAATAAACAGTGATTATTTTCAGCGATTTTCAATGGCTGGAATATGCAATAAAAAAATCTGAAAAAAAAATCCTACGTTTTTCTCTTCAATCAGACCAACATCCTAAAGAAATGTGAGGACGTTTTTTTGACATGAAAAATTGAGGTGGCCGACTTGGCGTGTTTTGCCCCACATGACTCGCTTATTGGATACATTAATAACGTAATTAAATAATGTTTTTTAATTTTATGATAGTAATTTCATTGATTTCGTTATTCCAGTCGCTATCATTTTATTTATCAGGATAATTTGCGGTGCAAATAGTTAGTGTCGATCGACTAACGAATGAGACTGAATTATGGAATTAACAATGTTACCAATTAACGAAAGACGATCAAACCGAGAGCCAAGAGCTCGCGAGATTTTCATCGAGTGCTGTTGTGGCTCCGGTGGATTCGCTGAAAAGCCCTCGAGAATGCTTACGCTAACTCGGTGCAACGAAATATAATTTCAAGCTACCGAGTCCTCGGCTCTGCCCACGTTGCTTCACGAGGCAACAGCAGTACACTCGAATAACCGAGCGACCTTCTATCTCATCCCATTCGAACAAAACCACCCGGGGATCGGGCCGATTGGTACTCATCAATTTATCTGACAGATCAGGGCACCCATGGAATGATACACGAAAAATAAAAAAGGATTTCAGAGGTCCACCCAATTTACAACTTAATGTCCAGATTATTCTTTCTTCATAACAACGATACTCACGGTTGCCAAATGAAAAAAAATACATAAATTGTAGCTAACCACCCTAGCAAGTACGCAAAATATTTATGCCGTTTAAGAGCTGAAGCGTTGTCACAAATGGTAGATCTAAAGTAAAAGATCCGGTTTCGGTCGCTATATGGTTATTCCACAATATTTATTAGGATATTAACGATATTTTGGTAACAAAAAATATTAGCTCTGTGGCCCATTTTAATGTCGAACGTTTTGAATGTGTAGATTTGAATAATTGAGTATTTATTCAAAATTCCAATGATCTGTCGAAGATAAAAATGTCGAGCGACTTATCTTTCTAGTTGGGCAAGAAGAAATATAACGTTTTATTAAATCACCCTAATCCCCATCCTAAGAACGGTTATCTGAGCCCTTAAAAAATAGAAAAACCGTCCGAATTAGGGACGTGGTCCGAAATTGGGTCTCTTACTATATATCCTAAATTTAAAAATTGCAATCTGTGTCACATTGATTGCGAAAACGCACGATAAATAATTTAACAGCTTTCGAAATTTCAGTGTACGCATTTACGTTTGTTATCAATCAGCGAAAGACGTACGATCGACCCTCAATCTAAGAGATGGATGGACTAGGAGTCCATACATCGGCTAGTTCGTACGGCTATAGCGTGCGTAAGCGCTCAGTTGCGCAGTAAATCATCATCGTCGTTAAAATACGTGCATAGTTTGTCCACGCCAGCGCATGTCAGAACGCACATTCGCGTTATAACGATGCATCCTCTATGAGGAGCGAAGAGACGCGACTACATAACGCACGTTGTCCTGGCTCAAGCACGTGTGACGTCGGTATCCACTGACAATGAGTTGATGTTCGCATACACGAGTCTCGTTTGCCGGCTGACCTCGCTAGAAGAAGAAGAAGAAGAAAAAAAGAGAGAATATACGTATATAATATAATTGAATAAAAGTAACGTTGTAAATATCATCATTGTTATTTTCATACTTCCTCATAGGGTCAATTATCCTGTACCTAGGTTAAAATCCGCGGTAAAATATTCACTCTTGCAAGTATAAAAGACATATACTAAAATGGAATTGATTCAACAGAATTACTGAGAAAAAGACGTGCGACATCCATATGAATTTTAGGGATGTGCATGAGCACACTCGAGCTTGTTCGAGTCGTGATTGCGATGCTCGAGCGTAGTATGAGCGCTCGTACTGCTCAAATGCTCAGGCTCGAGCGCTCAGTTGACACGAGCGGATCGAACGCTTAGCCAATATGAGCGGCTCGTACGCTCGACACGAGCGGCTCGATCGTAGCATGAACGCTCATTCTGCTCAAACGCTCAGGCTCGAGCACTCAATGGAAACGACCGGATCGAGCATAGTATGAGCGCTCGTTCTGCTCAAACGGTCAAGTTCAAGCACTCAATCGACACGAGCTGCTCGAGCGTAGTATAAGCGCTCGTTCTGCTTAAATGCTCAGGCTCGAGCACTCAATCGACACGAGCAGCTCGAGCGTTCAGTAGATAGGAGCGGCTCGTACGTAGCATGAGCGTTCATTCTGCTCAAACGCTCAGGCTCGAGCACTCAATCGACACGAGCGGCTCGAACGCGATACGTGTACAATAGTTCGAACACTCAGTCGAGTCGACTCAGTGTTCGAACTATTAATATCGCTGGGCAATGGACTCGTGCAATTTCAAAAATAAATAAATAATTGTAGACTGACTCGAATGTACGGAAATTACAAAAGAATCATTTATTCAGAACTAGTAAACGCAGCACCATAGGATCTCGAAATTTCCTACTTTTTCTGAAGAAATATAGTATTTCAATGCCGCAAAATTACAACATTTTTTGGAAACTTTTAAAAATCGCGTGGCTGAATTGGTGTGAAATGTCTCATATATGAGACATTTCTATACCGTGTAAAGTAAGCGCAAGATCTGAGTTTCGCATTATGGAATGTCTAGCGCGTTGTTTTGCGCGTTTAACCGGCAAATGCACCTCCGGAACTCTCGAAGTACGAGAGTTAGTTGTTAGTCTTGGCTGGCGTAGACGTGAGAGAACCGGGGAAGTCGTGCGGGCTGCTCGTTCAACTGGTTGCTTGGTGATCGCAAGTGCGCGCGCCAGGTTCCATGATCGCTCTCTCGAACCGACCAACCATAGAACCTCAACCGGTGGCTGGTGGGTCGACGAGCCGAGGGATATATCGTACCGCGTTTCTCCGATCAACGGTCGAGACCTTCCCCAGGCTTACCTAGGCTTGATACAAGCCCCGCCTTGTGCACTTGCAGCCCCTTAGCTTCACTCACCGTCTCCTAAGTCTCTTCATAATCTCACTCTCTCTGCCTCACGAGTTTATTTTTCACCGACATCTCTCATCCCGACTGTACCGAACTCTCGACTCACATCAGCCGATTCGTTCTCCTGATCCGTCTCCGTCTAGCTGAACGTCTCTCACTTGGATCTCAGCCGATGCACCTTCCGTGTCTACCCGCACTCTTCGTTACGTTATGCTCTACACCTGCAACCGCGCTCACGTCTGAAATCTTTCTCCGGCTCTGGATACTTTCTCGGTGCTTTTAATCCGTCGAGCAACGGTATTGGTTTTATTTTCAGCCTGGTGCACAGAACACACGAGGTACAAGTCTTTGAACTGCTACAGCACTGGGCAATATTGATCTACTGGAATTTTCACATGGAAATTAAGTATCTTGAAAGATATCTTTTTTTATGTATCAAAAATATATGTCGATTATATTTGCGGTATATTTGCAAGTGTATCGAAGATATTTGAATTATACACGACTTGGTATAATTTTTCGTACAAAATATATTTTATATATTTTTCCATATATTCCAAATATACTTTATTTCCATGTGGGTTATGCTACATTTTTATTCGCGATAAATGAAAACGCTCCAATGTATATAAATATTAATGGTCTAAATTAATATTTATTTAGTATAGAAAGATATATATGAGGTATTCCTGGCCAACTCAGTAAGCATTCAACCCTTCCAATTCCCTCCATTATTTTTTATACTATTCTATATGCTCGAAAAGAAACTTCTAATTTTTTTTTAATTCTTTTTTTTTCATGAATTTTCCAAATTAAAATTTTTTTGTCGCAATTGAAAAATTTGTAATTTTTCTCAAAAATTCTGTAGTACATATGGGGCATTCCGTGCCAATTCGACCTGACTAAAACCCTCATATTTCTTAATTTTTCTCACTCAAAAAAGTAAACCAAATTTTTTTTCATATTTTTTGAAAAAAATTGTGGCCGTAATTTCTTCCGTTTTTTTTAAAAGCCATTATCTTTGAACAAACGCCAATAAAAAGCCAAAAATATGAGGAAAAATGATACAAAATGTCAGTTCATGTTCGGTTATTGCGAAAACATTTTATACATAGCACAAGATTATTTTCGAATTTTCCTGAAGCTTTTTTTAGCGATATAAATGAAAATCATGTATTAAATAACGAGATGATAAAATAGAAACTGAGGTCAGACATTTTTACCTTTCGATTTAACCTGGACGATTGTGAAAAATTAACCAAAAGCCAAGCATCAATATTCTCAGCTCAGAGTTGGATTTAGTATTACTTTGTCTTATTTAACCGCGGGTAGGATATAAAAGGTTTCTTCTTAAAATTGGTAAAGTTGTAATTTTTAAAAGAAAAAATATATTTTTTTAATTACTGGTTAAGAGAAAAAAAAGGTAGCTCATCTCATCACATGCTTGGATAACGTGAAATATTCTTGCCGGTAAGCACAGGTTAACGATCTTAAAGATAATAAAGGATTAATCGATCCTGTATTCATGGCTTTGCTGTGAAATTACCACGTTCGAGAGATATTGAAATTGGTCTTCTGGGATGTGGCTTTTCCTGGAAAATATAGTGTCGTTTTGCAGCTGACGTCGTTGATACGCAATTTTCCCCGAAGGAAATGGTGCAACTTGCATCTAGTGGAACACATCAGTTGAATATTCAGTGTATCGGTAGTACCGACGGTAGAAAGAGGTGAATCATATGATTCGTTACATTCTTCCGGTTTGAATAAAGCAATATATGGGGCAAAACACGTTAAGTCGGCCACCCCAATTTTTCATGTCAAAAAAACGTCCTCACATTTCTTCAGGATATTGGTCTAGATGAAGAGAAAAACTTAGGAATTTTTTCAGATTTTTTTAATGCATATTCCTGCCATTGAAAATCGCTGAAAATAATCATTGTTTATTTTTTAACGACAATACTACGGTTCGCAAACAAAAATCATAACAACTTAAAATTTTGGATTTTCAGCGTACTTTCCAACAACATTTTTTTGTCAAATTCTCCGATTTTATTTTATGCCATTTTTCAATTAAATATAGTTGCCACTTTTTTCCCTCCGAAACAGTATTTTCGATTTAGTTGGAATTTTCACATTTTGTTCGTTGAAATGCCTAGAATCTTAGAACAAATTGGTGAGATGGGCGGCAATTTCGATCCAGAGTTATAGCAGTTCTAATTTTATAGAAATTCGGATTTTCGTATTTTAGTTTCAAAACAATTGCAAAGTCGAATCTTGCATTATTTTTACATTTTATGGATAACGCAAGATTAGTTTCGAATTTTCTTGAAGTTTTTTTATCGATATAAAAGAAATGCATTGACATAATGAGGTGTTGAAGTAAAAAAGTGAAGTGAGACATTTTTAACTCTCCATTTGTAAATTTCTCAAATCGAACCATCAACCAACCGTTCTTCGCCATGCTGAAACGTTGGCTTACGGTTGAACAAGACAAAATAATCCTAATACCAACTTTGAGTTGAGAATGGCGATGTTTGACGGCTTTTAGTTGATTTTTCAGAACTGACCATATACCCGACTCATCCCTATTTTAGCCAAACCCAGAGAATGCTCAACTACGCATGATGGTTCCGTCGTTGGCTGTTCTCAATTTTCTTCCCGAATTATCAACAATCTTTGAGAAAACTGTTGAACAGTTTTTGTTATCAGAATTATCCGACTCAGAATTTTTTTTTCACGTCTTGCACTTCACTTTTAACGTCTCAATTTCACGCTCATATATCATACATCTCAGAATCCAATGTGTGCAAAAATTAATTTAAAAAAGCCTGCAAAATAGAACCTTGCAAATTGCTTCCTCATTATTTTATATTTAAAAAAAATGTTTACATGTATGCAAAGTAAAACTTTGCAAATTGTTTTCTCTACAAAGCTTCCACTATGAGGAAGTACGTTTATCTATTTTGGCTTCCTCATAGAGGAAGCTTTATAGAGAAAACAATTTGCAAAGTTCTACTTTGCATACATGTAAACATTTTTTAAAAATGTAAAATAATGAGGAAGCAATTTGCAAGTTTCTACTTTGCAGGCTTGTTTGTGCATGAAAAAATTTGTCTACTATAAAAATGGCATTCACAAGCTTATTGAAATTTTAAAATCGTCATGAAATTTAAACCTCTCAACCGATTTTCTTCAGATTTGTACTCAAACCTTGCTTCACTGTGCTCAATACGTGAACTAAATTTGACGCCGGTATCTTTTAATTTGTGCAAGGTAGTGCGCAAACGAGATTTTTCAAAAAATAAAAAGTGTTATAAAATTCGAACTACTCGACCGATTTATGCCAAATTTGAATTAAAACCTTGTTTTATCATGGTCCAGAAGTAAAACAAATTTACACCCGATATCTCGCAATTTGCGAGAGTGAATGTTTGAACGACATTTTTCAAAAGTTAAAAAATGAGTGAAATTTATACCCAGACCTAGTTCTAGGACAGACCACATGTGTGCCAAATTTGATTGAAATCTGCCTAAAAAAATCGATTCTTTTTTTCGCGACAGCAATGTTTTGCTTTTTTTTTTGGAAAAAATCAAAATTTATCAACATAGCGACCGTTCCTTAAAATAAATTTATCTTCGATACTCAATAATTGTGAAATCACGTGATAAATTGCATCCGGTCATCCCAGAATTTAGAAAAGTAGAAGTGTTTACGAACATTTAAAAAAAAATTAAAATTGCAATAAAATTTGAACCACTCTATCGATTCTCGCCAAACTTGGCACCAATCGTGGCTCATTGTAAGTTCGTTTGGGTTCAAAATTTCAGCCTGATATATCGTAATTTACAAAAGTTATAGCGTGAAAACAATTTTTTCAAAATTTTTAAAACGCTGTAAAATTTTAATTTTTCCAACTGCAATCTCAAAAGTTGTTGTATGATAGCCCACTTGCGTATCAAATTTGAGGAAAATACATAAAAAATTGTGGCAGCTATCGTTCTAACAAGTGCAATATGCATACACACACGCATACAGACATTTCGTACAAATCATTTTTCTCGACTTATTCGACCATTCTGAGTATGCTGACATGAAAATCTCGAAAAAAAAATTTTCACGAAGCCAAAGCTTCCTCTATGAGGAATCAAAAATTCTTCAAAAAGTTCCTTATTCATTTTTTTTCAAAAACACATGAAGTTTCTAGGTGCAACCGTTAAAAATGACTTTTTTTACGGAGTAATCTCAACTGCTTACAAGTGCGTCACCATGAATATTACACTGATGGACGTACTGGCGCATCGAGCTGTCCGATAAGGGAGACCTCGGCGAACACGAGAGTTTCTCCAACTACACACGTATATAACTATATACAGCGGTAGATATTTACTATAGTGCATGCAAAACTTGTGCATAGTTGTCTCGTATGTGTGTGGATATAGAGTTAAGCATAGAAGAGAACTAGCTGGGTGTTACGTAAGACGCGTTGAATCGCATTACCGGCGCCCGTTGCTGCCTCACCTGTTGCGTTCGCTAAATTGCGACAACACACGAGCATCGCTGTGTGTGCTACACCATCAGGCACAACTGACACGCAACTGACCTTGACTTCTCACTGATGAAAATACCTTGGGTAACGCCATTCTTCATTGCATTTGCATATTACTTATTTATTTTAAACAGTGAACGGCTCAATCACTCGAATGCATTACGGACTCGGATTCTCAGATATTCGATTCGAATACAACATTCGAATAGTCCTTCGAAGATTTTATTCTCTAATTTATAGAGCACACAAAATCGAAATTTTTGTACTTTGAGAAGAAGTTAAGTGGAAATTGAAAGTAAAAAAAATGATATTTGGTAAAAGGGCGTTACAACTCTCTTCAAAATTTAATTGAGAAAAGATGAAAAAATTGCCATATTCCCGCAGGAATGTTTCTTTTTATTTGAATTTTGGGGTATCTATATTGGAACCATTAAACCTGATTTGTAGACTTTTTTTGAGATTTTTGTTTGTTTTTTTTTGGGTTGTTTGAATTGATATGAAGGCCTCGTATAGAAATTAAAGTGTAATGATTTCATCGGTTGTCTGTTCGAGATGTGTTCCGTATCTGTGTTGCGAAACATTGCTTCATTGTTGTCGCCGTCGTCGTGTTTGCATGCGCGTCTCGCGATACCAAAGCAGCCGAAGAAGATGCAGCAGCTTCGCTGTATTCCCTCCGTCCGCAGTTTTATTTTCCGAGCTCCCCTGATTAGTCCCGCTTGTTTAATTAGTATATACGCTGCGAAAAAGAAAATAAGCATGGCTTGCACGTGTGTGAATGCTAGTGACAGAGCATCGTGATACGCAAGAGAAACCGAGCACGTACATACATAGCATAATATTGATGTTGGACGTGTGTCCGCGACAATAATAATAATAACATTACGGCCAACGTACGGCAAAAGACCATTTAGTCATCCGGAGATTCCCCTCAGCCGGAATCTCTTTCCCTCTCTCTGTCTCATTTGCTAAGAAATTCTTGTTTTCACCTACCGGCAGCTTTCTCTTGAAATATTAAAGTGAAACGTGTTATGCGAGCTCGACATTGATGTTTGCTCGTTGATCCACTTAGGAGACTTTATTATATTAGTCGTATTTTTTAATTAAAAAAAAGCGGTAAAGCAAAACCTTGTGTATAGATACCTCATCATTTTTGCTTCCTCATAGAGGAAGTTTTTTTTTCGTAACATTTTTTTTTCGAGATTTTCATGTTAGTATGCTTAAAATTGCCTAAAACGTCGAGAAAAGTGGTTTTGAAAAAATGTATGGATGTGTGCGCGTGCGTGCGCGTGTGCGTGTAACCAGCCTTCAAAATTCAAACTTGCATATCTCATGAATGCCTTTAAAATTCGGGCTGAAATTTGGCACGCATGTGCAGCAGGTAGACGCCATTGCTTATGACAATTTTCAAAAAATATGTTCAAAATTTAATTTTACTTTGCAATTTTCGAAAAACGTTTGTACGTGCTCTAGCTCCCGCTCATTTTAGCTATAGAGCTAAATAATTTTTTATACATAAAGCAGTCTTAAAGAAGGATCGGTATTGAATTTGGGGCGAATCTATAAATAGGTTCGGTTTTTATGAGATTATGAATTTTTAAAAAAATTTACGTTTTGCTCTAACTTCCGTAACATCTCATGAAATCAACTGATATTTTCTACAAATGAAGAATAACATGCAATGCTGCTATGTACCAAATTTGGTGATGATCCGTAAAGGGGTTAGGATTTTATAAGATATTGAATTTTTTGAAAAATTTATGTTTTGTTCTTACGTTAAATATCAACAAATCAACTGAAATTTTCTACAGACGATAAATCTACGAGATTCCTCTATTCCTCTAAAGCCAAAATTACTAAATAAGCTTCCTCACAGAGATCGCTTCGTGAAAAGAACAAAAATAAATGATGAAGCAATGTGCACAGTTCAACTTTGCAACTTTTTAAAAAATCTTGTAACAAGGTCTTCTCTATGGGGAAGAATGACGAACAATTCTGGCTTCCTCATCGAGGAAGATTCGTGCAATATGGAAACTTATGAGGACACTGTATGCAATATTCTATTTTGCAACTTTTTTGTGAAACCTCCTAACTTTTAGCTAGTTCTTCATAACTGAAGATAGGTTCAATGTTGTTTTGGTATTGAATTTCGACACGATCGGTAAAGTGGTTGAAATTTCATGAGGCTCTTGATTGATGACATTTTTTATGACATTTTTACGACATTGGTACATAGTTTCATCACAATCTTTAACGAGGTTCAGATTTTAGAGGATTTTGCATTTTACAATTTTCTATATACAGGACATTCCCAGTCAATTCTCGCGGTGATCGGCCTGACGCTCTCGGATTCCGTTGACGATTTTTTTTTTTGGCATATTTCGGCCCAAAAAAAGAAGACATTTTTTCAGATTTTTATCACTTGTTTTACCCTAATTTTTTTTCCGTAGTTTTTGAGTAAAAATAAATTTCGACCAGTTTTAAAATTCTGATATTTTTTTTTCATAAAATATAGGACTAAAAACAAATATTTCCATCGTCGTTCGAGAGTGGACCGAGAATAATTTTTTTTTTTTTATTTAAAGAGAAGAAATGTTTTCCTAATTTTTCTTCTAATTGAAATAGCTTTTTTCAATGTTATTTTCATCATTGGGCGAATTTTCAGCGTTTTATTCTCGAAATATGGGAACATTTCTTTAAACCATGACATTTTTTATTTTTCTGTTTTTTTCCTACAAGAAACCATTATTGAAATTTTTAAGTATCAAAATATGGAAAAAAATGTCCTTGAAATAAAAAAAAATAGAAATTATTCTCGGCTCACTCTCGAACTACGATGGAAATACTTATTTTTAGTCTTAGATTTTATAGAACAAATTTCAGAATTTTAAATCAGGTCGAAATTAATTTCTACTCAAAAGTTATGGAAAAAAATTATTTTTAACGGTAAAACAAGTGATAAAAATCTGAAAAGAAATATCCTCGTTTTTTTGGACCAAGATATGCCCAAAAAAAATCGTCAACTGAATCCGAGGGGGTCAGGCCGATGGCCAAGTGAATTGACTTGGAATGCCCCATGGTTATAACTTGGAAAATATTGAACAAAGTTGCAAAGTAGAACTTTACAAATTGCTTCCTCATTAATTTTAATTTTTCACAAAGCTACCTTTATGAGGAAGCATCGTGAAAAATCGATTAATGATTAAAAATAGAATAATTAATTAATGAACCGATGCAATAAAAATGTACACCTGTTACAGCTCTGGCCCGCTTTATAATATCTTTCTAAACTATAAATTCAAATTGCTCGAAAATCCATTCACAGAAAAAACACTAAAATAAAAAATCGTTATTTAATTCTGGGTGAAATACAGGATTAAAAAATCTAAAATAATTTATACATATTCTATATATTCCGCACCATTCTCAAACATATTACAAACTTTTTTTTGCAACATCTCAAAATAATAATCGACTACTTCGTACGGAATGCTTCATATATTATGGGAAA
Organism: Perithous albicinctus; assembly: GCA_964016905.1. Taxonomy (NCBI): domain Eukaryota; kingdom Metazoa; phylum Arthropoda; class Insecta; order Hymenoptera; family Ichneumonidae; genus Perithous; species Perithous albicinctus. The sequence goes on from OZ024688.1 coordinate 15,366,622, forward strand.
AAGTTGATTGGTATTTTCTGGATCTATATGGGTTGAGATTTCTTGTTTGGTGGTAAATAAAAAAAAATAAAAAAATAAAATAAACTGCTACCGTCATTCTCACATCAAAACACGATGAGAAAATAAATGTCAAAGTACGGTGTAATAGCCAAGATTTATGGTAATTTTACCGAAAATGAAAATACCGTTATTTCGAAGTCTCTAAATCCGTTGGCGCTTTATCGCGGCAACATTCTTGTTACACGATAGCGAGTTTTGTGCGCTAAACGGAAAACGCTATATTTATAAATTTCCCCTTGATGATCCATCGCGGCTTCTGCTTTTATGCTACTGTACTGTCGCGGCGTCTTGTTACGACGTAGGATTCATTGGTGTTGGCGGCGCCATGGCTGTGTACATGCAAGCTCGACGTCGAAACGTCGCTACGCTCTGCCGAGTCATCAATGAAAGCCGTGACGTAAGGTAGGCTCGCGTGATTCCGAGGCTGAGAAGCTTCGGAGCACCGCTGCTACTGCTGTTGTTGTTTCTGATGGTTTGTGCTACTATAACTATACGGTATACACGTGATCCTTTTCCTTCGTCGCCACCCCCTCGTTCTGCACGCGGCTTGTTGTCGCGTCCACTCTCATCCACGACTTTATATATATATATATATATGTCGCATGAGGGAAACCCGTCAAGTATATCAATGCATGCGCGATAAGCGCAAAATACAGCTCTGTAACTCTTCGCACGTTCTCTCATTAGTTCGTATATTTCACTTGTTAACGTCATGAAATAAAAACAATTTTTTTTCCGGACTGCGGTAAAATAGCCACATTTCGAGCCCGAAAGTAGCCGATTCTCACCAAATCCCACATGGAAAAATCGTATATTTGAGATATACGAAAAAATATATAAAATATATCTTGTCTGAAAAGTTACGTATGTCAGATATATTTTAGAATATATTTATCTTCCATGTAGGATAGACGAGTACGCATGCGCCGATTTTTCACCCCTACCCTCCGGGCCGAAAATGCGCTATTTCTGCCCTCCGGGGCAAAAAGAGTCCATTCCTGCCCTGGGAGTTAAGATGAGTTTATTTCATTTCTTCTTAAATTTAAATTGTATTATAGATAGTCTTCACGCGTTTAAGAGAGCGGTATTAAAAGTGGAGCTAGTCGCGCTAAGACCACATGTTTGAAGAATGACACGCATAAATAAATCGAGCATCGACTCGCGGGAATGTATATGCGTAGTGTTGGTGAAAAAATAAGAGCGAGTTGAGTTTAGAGAGAGAGAGAGAGAGAAAGAAAAGAAACAGATATACGAAGTATTTTAGTCAGTATTACATTACAAAAAGATTGAAATATTGAATTACGAGTTGTTGTATGCTAATGCATCAAAATAAAAGTTTATATTGATAAAGTTTAAAGTTCTTCTTTTTTTCAACTAAAAACAATATATACGTGCAGTGGGAGTTTTGCCCCCCGCCACATCCATCCGGAGCCTCGCCCTTGCATCCCACAAGGGGCTTTGACGCCCCACACCCTACATTTTCCGCCCTAGTAGCATAATGTACTGATTTTATGGATAAACATTTTTTTTTTTTCAGGAGTCATTCCGGCACAGTTGATAAAGAATGCCTCATATTTAACGTCTATAATTACAGTAAACTCGTCACTGTCGATATATGTTTTATTAAAATATTGGCATCCACTCTATGAGGAGGAATGTATTTTTGCTGTAATATTTTATGTCGTTGCGGTAGTTTCCCGGATCTGCTTAAACCTAATAATAAACCTGGCCAAACTTATTATCGATTTTCCGGTAGAAAATTTTGCCTTTCGCGAGACTCACAATATTTGACTGTCGTGAGGGCTTTAAGTATAATGTTATCTCTACGGAATTGTATCCACGTTATATACATTTAAAAAGGGGCGAGAAGAAGAATTGGTTATTACGTAAAATATTGGTTATCTTTATGCGGACGCTGGATATATAACAGCGATGCATTTCTCGCACGGCAACCTGACAGGTGTCACTCCGCGATACAATTAAGCTGAAGGAGTTCACCGAATAGCCAGGCAGTGGTCGTGCTGCAGGTTCAATGGAACATCCGGATGGAGAACGACACGGTGAAATATATACGACACAGTGGAGCGTCGTTTGTGTCACGGCGCTCTCTCGCCTCACGAGAAGCGCGCGAGAATAGGACACTGACGGTTACTGAATATTTTATACCGCAGCTCCCGGTTAGCTTCGGTGTTATCTGCATCGCGGAGCCGCGGTGCTATTAAAAGCACCTGCTCTTTCGGCTCTCGTTGAACGTCACCCGAGGATTCCTTCTCACTGTCCTCGCTATATTATTTTCCTCGTGGCTCGTCGCGCGGCTCTTTATATCCTTCTCATATTTAACTTATGGATTTTCCTACGCAACGATTTTCTCATTTTAAACTATGTGTGGTGTAATTTTAGAGCGGGTATTTTTATTTTTTTTTTTAACTAAATTGATAAACTTGGAAATAACTCTCTAATCCCGCTTTTCGATACTCTGAGAAATATCCAGAGATAAATGTTTAACAGCGCCCGACAAAATACATAAAATTTTTGTTGTTTTCTCGTAGAATTCGTTCTCCACCAATTCCAGATTTTTGTATTCACCTGTTCCGGAAATGGATGCTTTTTTTTCAAGCCCGTATATCATAGAAGATTGAGATCGGGCGAGAAAGTGTGTGAAAACAAAAAAGTTCTATTTTTCCACTGACTGTTTAATGCAATATATGTTATATTTTTTATATCAACGAAAAGGCTATTTTCAGCGAAAGAAATGGAAAATAGTTATTTCTCTTCTAATGCGACACGTTTAATTTAGATGCAGATTTTACAAGGTATTTTGCAGAGTATTAAGAGCGTATAAAAAAACTGGTGTTCTGCAACTCGATAAAAATATTTTACAGAGAAATTAGGATATTTAAAAAAAAAATTCACTACCTTTTTTTTGCTTCTCCTACCATGTTAAAATTTAGATAGCCTTTATTAGACACCCGATATGATACAAATAAATTGCTACTTGATTTCAATAAACACGGGATTTTATTTAGATCCAATAATTTCTGTTAGTTGTTCGTTTCCTGCATAATCAATAGAATCCGTTGGTTCTTTGCCAGTTATTCCACATTTTCCACCCTTCACCAACAGTCGCTGGCAGTGCTGACGTTTTTCTCAGCGGAGCCATCCACAAAACTCAGGATATTTGAGGTCCTCTTTCCTATGCCGAGATTATATCTTCCTACCGTTTCCTGGCCAATTGGGAGATCCCTTTTGTCTCAAGGATACGTTCACAGGCATAAAGGCTAAGCGAGAGAAGACCCGGGGTGGTTCATCTCCTCCTCTCTGCACGGGTAGAGGATTTTGTCCCTTCGGGCCGAAACCACGGCAATCCTCCACCCAGGCGGCTATTGTTTTCTCTCAAAGGACCCTGCTTCCTTCCTTTCCGAGAGACGGACGGTCAGACGAACCATTTGTTTCGGCCCTCCAAGTTTCTTTAGAGTTTACGTATTATACTTGCTTTCTCTCTTTTTAAATACCGACTGCCCCTCTAGGGCAAAAGACGGGAGTTATGCGTTTCACGGCGATCAGCTGATTTGAGCGATTTTTTTTCCAGTCTGTGTTCTCGAAAATGATAAAATATTACTTAACCAAATTTTGTAGGTCGATTCTGTGACTAGCGCCCAATGTCTTTTTTTCATGAATTGAGGTGATCAATTGTTAATTCGCATAGATAAATTGTTTTTTTGCTTCCTCACAGAGAAAACTTTGTTTTCATGAAAACATTTTCTTTTTTTTAAATATTCATGTCGGAACACTCAAAATGGTCTGAAACGTTGAGAAAAATGGTTTAGACAAATTTTCCGGATGCATGCGTGTGATGTAAGGTCCAAAATTCATATTACCATAACTCGTAAACTATTAGGCAGAATCAGCTGAAATTTAGATACCATGTAGAGTACTGGCTAAACTTCGATTGATATACATTTTATAGAAATCGGGAGGCGTATCATTTTAAACAAGTCCAAAGCATTTTTATAATCACATACTTCTCTTGTGATACGCCTCTTGAGTATATTTATAACATTTATGATATTAAAAACTATATTCGAGGAAGTTCAACTTGAGATTAAAGTTTATTACAAATTATTTCATTATTGTTTTAATATTCTTGTTTATGTGAGTCATTTTTGCTTCCTCATGGAGGAAGCGTTGTTATGGTGAACATTTTTTTTTTTCGAGATTTTCATGAAAACGTGTTCGGAATGTGCCAATATGTTTAGAAAACATATTCAGAATAAATGTCCGGTGTATGTATGTAAGGCCTCCAAAATTCATATCCCTATAATTCGAGGATGATAGACCAATCGGACTGAAATTTGGCATACAAGTAGAGTGGTTGTGCCTCAATATTTAGGACAATTAAAAAATAATTGGGACTCCCGGTAAAAATTTACGAGACTATGAATTTTTCGAAAAAAGTTTGTCCGCGTTCTAGCTGCCGCAAATTTCAAGGTGTTGGGTTGAAATTTCTCATACAAGTGGACTAACATCGAACAACTTTCGGTACCAAATTTGGTGAGAATCGGTCAACAGATGAAGATTTGGTAACGATTTTTTTTTTTATTTACCGTGTTTGCTCTCTAGCTTTCGCAAATGTTGAGTTCTCTGGCTAAAATGTTCTCCAGTGGTAGACTAACATAAAAAAAATGTATGATTTAGAATTTGGTGAGGATTGGTTGAAAAATCCAGTTTATACGACATTTTGAAATCTTCAAAAAAAAAGTGTGCGTTGCACAGCTGGTTTATTATTTCGAGGAGTGGAGAAGTTATTGAATGATCAGTAAACGTTTCTATGTCAACGGACTATGAACGGATTAGTCTTTGGAACGCTTTTACAAAAAAAAGTACTCGTTTTGCTTACTCATAAAGGAAATTTTGTTCATATTTATAATTTACAAAGCTTCCTTTATGAGGAAGCCAAAAACATAAACCAATGTACTTCGTCGAGCAATGCTCGATGAGCAATCTTGAACAATGAGGAATCAAAATGCAAATTCATTTGCACCTGATTAGCACAACATGCAAATGAATTTGCATGTTGATTCCTATATATATATTTTTTTTAATGACAGACAACTTTTGCAGTATAAAGTTTATAATGTAAAATTTTTTTTCTCAAAGGGCAAAAAAGCCTCATTTCTTTCCCTCCCTTATATTTTGTCAACTTAATATTCGCGAGGAAATATGGGAAATTGTATTCTTATTACCGTAATCTTATTATCAAGACTCAATAAAAAAAAACATTTCTCATAAAATCCTAACATGAATACAAAAGAACGATATAATTAATTATATTAAGAATTACTTCACTAAGGAAACGTATGTTTAATTCTAAATGGTATATTTCCTTGAGAGAACGTTTACCTTTCGTAGTTTAGGTATAATTATTGAACACACTATAATTGTATATGTTAATGTTTTTTACATATACATTTTTAAAGATATAATTATTGAATACACTATAATTGTATATGCTAATGTTTTTTTTCAAGTATTCCCGAGAACTATAAAATATAATCATTCTGTGAGGGTAATATTATGTACTAGTTATATTGAGCAAATAACATTATCTACCATACAATCACTTTTATTTGTCAAACATTTCTGTAAATACACAATCATACATTTACTACCGGGCACTTCGCACCCGGTTCGCTAAATTCATTTATATTATTTTAATCTTTTATCCGAGCATTCCAAATATCTTATTAATTGCGTCGACAGCAGTCTTAAATTCAAGCGAAACAAGAAACGACGGATTAAAAAAATTAATTGATTTCTTTTTATTGCATTTACTGGAATATATTTGCTGTGGCCCATCCACATGCCAACCACGACCTAACTACTTGAGACGAACATAAGTCCTGATAGATGTAACTTTGTAAAAAAAGGCTTTGTTAAAGATACTAAATAATGAAGAAGCAATTTGCAAGGTTCTACTAAGCAGACTTATTTTTCTAAAAGTATGTAATAAATAAATGGTCTACAAAGCTTTCCACTATGAAGAAGCAAGGTACTTTCTCATAAAGGAGGCTTTGCGGATAGAGGGTTAAAACGGGCTAAAAAAAATGACGAAGCAATGTACAAGCATCTACATTGCAATTTTTTTTTACTACGTTGCTTTGCAAGGGTATTAAATATAAATTAATTTATACATTTCTACACTAGCGACAGAAGAGGCAAGATCGCTTTCACGTAGACTATAGCGTAACAACGAGAAAAGGAATTGAGGGAGGAAGAAGTGAGAGGCTACAAAAAGGGCGTGATCGAGGTAGAGGGCTCAGGGCAGTATATGCCTATAGCCAGTGGTGCGAAGGATAGACATCCGAGAGTAGACACTAGAGTGAGAGGGCGTGTTGTATTGTTGATAGTAAAAGGAGGACCCTAAATCACTGTAGGGGCTCGTAAATACATCAGTAAAAGGAGAAATGGATACGGTGTGTAACAACGAGTGGCATCGAAGGTTATTTACCTCTTGGAGTACTGCGACACCGCGGGATAGGCCTTATTGATTGATGTTGCTGGATCGGAAAGTGGACACGTGATCATAACCGAGAGACATCCTACGACGTTTGAGTACGTAACGACGAGACGCCAACGCCTACGCAATTCGACGCACATAATACCGTAACGTACATCAGGAAGATTATCCTCGACGAGACTTTTGTGGTATATTGAAAAGAGCCTCGTCGCTATAGTCCAATAACGGAAAAGCACTCACTGATGAGACGCTTATTCTTCTAGCAATAATGTCTCGTAACAAGATAAGCATGAAAAAGAAAAATTAGTAAAATTCCGAGTTACTAATCTGGAGAAAAAAAGTTCCTCGTGGCGTGGTCGTAATACGTGAATTTCTCAACACGATTGATAGTGGTGTGATGATGCTGTTGTTAATGATAATTGGTATTGTGAATGAAGTTATGAAAAAGTAAATAAGAATGTGGGGACTTGAAATTATTAAGTTATTTGCAATCAAATTCATGAAATAATGTTACTTTAGTTTCTGATATATACATAAATTTTCATCGAGTTTAATTGATTAAGAACATATCAGACAATACATGCTTAAGATTTTTGTAGGTTTCTTAATTAAATTTAAATTGAAAGTCGTCTTTAATAATATTTACGATTTGCCCCGGCGGAAAAATTTCTACATTTTTCTATGCCAAACCAGCGCTATTTCTACAACTTTCTACTCCGAATAACTACTCGGAAACTACAACTTTCTATGAAAATTTACAAACTTGTCAAATTTTCTACAACTACAATATATTACGGAAATTTTGAACCGATACCGAGCAAAATGGTTGTAAGTTTTCGTAAAAAGTTGTAGTTAATACAACTTTCTACAACTAACTACAACTTATTACAGAAATTTTGAACCGATACCGCACAAAACGGTTGTACATTTTCGTAAAAAGTTGTAGTTACTACATCTTTTTACAACTAAAATGTTCCGATATCGCAAAGAAAGTCGTAATTTCTACGAGAAACTGCTCCTATAAATTGTCAGTTTTCATTCGAGTTTGATGGAGACGTAGAAAGTAATTCTTTCTCATAGAAATTTGTTATTTCTACAACTAACTATAACTATCTACTTTTTTGTTGTATTAAGTTGTAGGTAGTTGTAAAAAGTTGTCGAACTTTCCTACAAGAAACTGCAACTTTTTACGAAATTAACAAATCGAGGAAATCTCGTACTTAGATGCAGAAATTCGTAATTTGTTGTAGAAACGACGTGGAAAGTTGTAGAAAATTTTCCGCCAGGGTGTATTAAAATGCAAAATAATACCTTATTACCATTTTTTAAAATTTTTTCGCATTTCGGGTAAAGTATTAAAAGGAGTTGGTGTTTTGTTTTAATTTTCAATTTGAAAAAAAAAACTACATTTCATGTATGGAAGACACACAATAAGTTTCTCTTAGATTTATTGGCTCCTTCAGAAGTTTTTGTATTTTCAGACAACTCTCTTTTCCATAGTCTATATGTGATGAGACCAGATTAAAATGTCTTGTGTATCTTCAATGAATAAAATATAGTTCTGGTATTGAAGTTGAAAACAAAACACTGCGGAAGCTAAAATTGATGAACATACTTCCTCGTAGAGGTTAGCTTTGTAAAAAAAAGTTTTGTCAAAGGCACAAAATAATGAGGAATTAATTTGCAAGGTTCTGCTTTACAAGCTTGTTTTTTTATTGCACATGCGTTCTTAATAGGATCTTAGATATATTAAAATGAAGTCCCATTCGATTCAAATAAACCATATTTCATTCAACTAAACCCGTATCTTGACATGAATAGATTATTTCTGTGGGTGTATAACGATATGAATGCGAAGATAAGAAACTGAGGTAAAGCTGTAGAATTAGTAAGCAAAGTGGAGAGTTATAGTGTGAAGTAGAAACAAACAAAAGGAAATAAAGTAGAAAACAGCGAGCTTGCATTTACTATTGTGAGAGAAGTGGGAGCAAGTGGAATACCATCGAGTGCAGTGTGGTGAACAACGATATCTACGTGTGTACTACGTGATGGGTTAAGCATGGAAGAAGAGAAGAGAGGTTTGGAAAACTCTCCGCAGGAGTGCAAAAGCCTCGAGTTCTAACCGCTAACGAGTAAAAAGCATGAATGGACGCCAGAACGGCGCCGTACGTTATCTGCCTCCGCCCGTCTCCTTATTATTATTCTCTGCCCCCTCGCGTTTCTTCTCTCCCTCTTTCTCTCTTTATCTCTATCTCTTTCTCTCTTTATCTCTCTCTCCCTCTCTTTCTCTCTTTATCTCTTTCCCTCTCCCTGTCTTCCACATGCCTCGTTCTGACCACTGGTCTGCACACGATCTCTGTTCACCTCCACCGTGCTCCAGGTTCTCTCTTTCTTTTTTTACCTTTTGCTCCTCTTCTGCTTCTGATTCTCCTCTTTCTTCATCGATTCTCGTCACTGGCTACACTGTGGCAACTACTCTCCTCACGCAGCATACGACTGTTCCCTCAACCCGCTCGTATATACGCGCTTACTCTCATCTCAACACAGACATTCCGACGGTATGTTTGTGAGATATACTATACGTATGTACGTGTTTCAAGTTAACTTATGAGAGAGTACTCCAAGAACTAACGAATATCCGCATAGACGTGTGCACTCGTGCACTCGTAAAGCGTTTCGTTTTACTTACTACTATGACTCTTGGTCGTTTGATATAATAGATAACGACGTTCATTTGAATTCGAATTTATTGAATGGCAGTATCAGAATACTGTCCTTTGATCAATTGGCACTTTTTTTTTAAATTTTGCTTCATTTTTGGTTCCTCACATTTTTTTCTAGATTTTCATGTCAGTATACTGAAAATCGTGAAAATTGTGTAAAAATTGATTAGTACACTAAACGATATCTTAACAAAAAAAACTCCCAAATGCAACAAAAAATTACAAAAATATTCTTTAAGAAAAAATGAATATTCGATCAAAATTTATTACAGAGTGTAACGAGATCCCAGGGGCGCCAGTTAATTGTTATTTCGTCGGTATTAACAACCGAGCTAAAACTGGAGATCGGTGGAACCGATGGCCGACCTCCGCAAGGACGAAACAAACACAAAAATCTAAAACTAATCATCGAAACACTTGCGAGCACAAACGTTTGCGGAAATGCACGGTTGCTCAGGATGCGGATTGTGGTAGAAGGATCGCGATCCGTTTGCCAATAAAACAACGTAAGAGAACGCAAACGGTATCAAAAAAAATATTCTGAACGAGAACAATAATTCGACATTGACTTGGAAGTCACGGAATCGCATCTAAATGCACCGAAAACCAATCAGCTGATTGAAGAATCAAGGCGCGCATAACGAGAGCGGATCTCTTCACGCGATCAATAAATTAACTATACAAGAATAACTCACCGAAACAGCGGAAAATATCCAAAATAACTCCACGGGATCCGTATCTTACGATACCACGAGAACTGCACACGATCACTGCAACACTTGGAGCATTAATTACTGCATCACACAAGACGCAGGTTCGTAGAAGGATTCACACAAAAATCCTAACGAGAACGATGCACGAGCACCCACGAGTCGAACGAGAAACACGCGCGAGACGAGCACTCGTGACAGGTAGGGAACACCGTGAACGAGAGAGAGACAGCGTATATCTCTCACTCGAGCGCGAGAACAAAAGGCCGAAACCATAACACTCGGGATCGAGAGCAAAGTCCGAGTTGCCTCGAGGACTGCCCTCGGTAGACTAAATTGTCTACGAGAATCATCGAAAGTAATTATTATCATGATCACAAGAACCATGACCGTTAACTACTGCCCTCTCAACTATTTCACGATATCCTCGAAACGAGAGAGAGAGAGAAAAAACTATAGCGCGGCAATACTGAAGGATCTTCACGATCGCTTCCCCTAATCAATGCGCGAAAACAAGGCTCTTTATTACATTGTCTTACAAAAAAACACAGCACAAGGGGTTCCAACCGTGCCCGGAACTGAACTACAACTTCGCCTGTTCTCCAGCGCATTGCACTATCCGTTGGGGTGCCGGGATTGCACCGGACTTTTCCGTATTCACAATAAACCCTCGTCGGGTCTCTCCTTTATTCGGGCTGCTCATTACCTCGAGCTACTCACCACCGAATAAATTCAAGAACCTCGACCAAAACTAAACTGAAGGGCGAGAGAAAAAAAAAGGTAACAAAATAAGTTGCACAAAAAAAAAATCTCGATCGAGGGCGTACCGGAACCGAACGGTAACATTAAATAGGCGAGATACGACAAAGCGGGATCTATAGCAACGAAAATTGGAAGTAGATCACACAATTTCGTTTACTTTTCATTTTTGTGAGGATGTTTTTAAAAAATCACGTCACATACTTTGGCACTTCTACTTTGACGTCTCCCGACAGTTGTAAATAAAAGATCCGTAAGTTGAATAATTACAAACAAATAATTGAAGTCTATTGTTACAATTGTAATTTAAAAAATTAAGCAGTTATCCTCCTATAAATGTTATGAATTATTTCAGATTTTTTTTTATATATAATTTTTTATTGAATATTCATTTTTTCTTATAGAATATTTTTGTAATTTTTTTTGCAGTCGGGAGTTTTTTTTTAAATTTAAATTTTTTTTTATTTCACACTTTTTAAAGGTGGCCTTAGCTTGAACCAATCGACGCCATGTTAGGCTAGGCTCACACACGTATACAGTAGTCGTGAGAATGTAGTGGTCAAGGCGATATTTACGAATTGGCAATTTTACAACTTTATTCAAAGATATGTATCTCCGCGGAGGCACTATGGATCTCAAAAATCCATGGACTTATGGCAAAGGTCCCAGCCATAGAAGCTCTGTACCAAAACTTGTCGAGAAATATTTGTCCTTTTGACAAACATGCATTTCGAAGATTCGAGGTGAGATCTCTCGATCGTCGCGAAATGTATAACTCCCGTCTTTTGCTCGGGGGCAGTCGGGAGTTAATAATCGAGATCTTACTGTATTTATTCATGTTTCCCATCCCTCCATTTCGTTTTTTTGTTTTTTTTTTCACGATATCATTATTCCCTTGTACATTGTTCAATAATATGATAACATAATAATAATAATAATAATAATAATAATAATAATAACAACAACAACAACAACAAATGATGACACCAGAAACTTTTTTTCACAATGACAATTTTTTTTTCTTAATATTTTTTAGTCCCTATAATAAATTGAAGCAATTATAAATACATAAGAAAAAAATTAATAAATCATGTAATCTTTTTTATATTTTTATTTATAACACAAACATTCTAAGAGAAATAAACTTGAATAGAAGGGAATTTTTCCCGATGAAAGTGTTAAACAATTTTTAATCAAACAACAAAGTTTTCACCCGTATTATATTGTTGTACATATATTTATCATTGACAATACGCGGAATGTTAACAAGTATTGTCACAGAACAACAATTACAAATTAAGAAAATAGACTCCTCTTTGCACTTAATTAATTACTCAAACAATAATTAATAGATCTTGAAAATTTAAAATAAATATTTAAAAAACAGCGTACCCCGGCGCAACCGTCACGGTACGATGACAGCGCCTGAACTTCAATAAACAGCCAAGGCTAACACACATATGTGAGAATGTAGTAGTAAAATCAATATTTTCAAATATGCAGTTTTACGACTTTTTAAAAAGATATATATCTTCGCGAGGGTGCAATGAATATCGAAAAAGCATGGCTTCCGACCGATTCTCCCAGCCATAGAAGCTCTGTGCAAAAATTTGTCAAGAGAAGTTTTGTCGTTTTGACAAACATGCATTTCTAAGTTTCGAGGTGGAACCGTCTGATCTACTCGAAACGCATAACTCCCGTCTTTTGCCCGGGGGGCATTCGGGAGTTAAAAAGATGTAAAGATGTAAAGTAGCTGCAAATATTTTAAGAGTTAATTACGTATATAGTAGAGATTAAGATAACCTTTTGGCAGTTCTCGGAATTCTGATAGACCATTCTTTTTTTTTTCGATTTGAAGGGATAATACAATATCAATATCGGTAGACGAAAATCAATATACTGTACATGGAATAGAAGGAGAGATGAGGTTTTTTATTTACCGAGAGATTTGTTATCCGGCAGAGCGATCGATTACATCCAATTGTAATCACGCAAACGAGACTGTAACAGACAAGCAAACGAAAGATTGCGACAACAATTTTCGCAAATTATTGCAGTATTATTATCGCCGCAAATTTATCTCACTGCTGATAACGACACTCGATTGAGATGTGAGTAATATACTCTCAAATATTTCATTTCAACGATACTTTTTACTTGTAAACAGATGAATAGAACAACGTAAACAAAACTTATATATAAGGCCAAAGACGTCAAGTCGGCCACCCCAGTTTTTCATGTCAACAAAACGTCCTCACGTTTCTTCAGGATGTTGATCTAGTTGAAGAAAACACGTAGGAATCTTTTCAGATTTTTTTTATTGTATATTTCAGCCATTGAGAATCGCTAAAAATAATCATTGTTCATTTTTTAACACCAATACTACGGCTCGAAAAAAAAATCATAAGAACTTCAAATCTTGGATTTTCAGCGTACTTTCCAACAACATTTTTTGTAAATCCGATTTTATAGTATGCTATTTTTCAATTAAATAAAGTTGCCACTTTTTCCCCTCCGAAACGGCATTTTCGATATAGCTGAAATTTTCACATTTTGTTCTTAAAAGTATCTAGAATCTTAGAAAAAATTGACGTTTTGTTGACATGAAAAATTGGGGTGGCCGACTCGACGTGTTTTACCCCATATCCAGTTAAATCACTTTATCTTATGTCGAGACTGTTATTCTGGTTCCTGTCTAGCGTTTATCCAAAGTTTGTAAATCAGCTTTGAATCAGCGGAGCTAACGCAGCGCTGGACTGTCCAACAGATTCTTCACTAGAGGCACAATGGCGCCAATCGGTATCGAGATTATCTGGATAGCTTCTGTTCAGCAGCTGTCCAGGAATCTTAGACTCGCAAAAACAGCTAAGCGCTAGACTGAATCTAAGTATACTACGATCGAATTTCCACACGGGAAAGAGAATAAAGGGTGACGTTTGGGGTGGGTTGTGCCAATGTGTCAGCTGCAATGTCGTCGACAATTCCGAAGCCCAAGGAAAATCGAAGAAACGATCGCGAGGTATTCGCGAGCGACTGGCGCTGCCTTTTATGTCCACGTATAGTGGATGTCCGAACCTCGCGGGACCCGAGATTCCTGTATATGTGTACGGCGACCAAGAGAATCTTACCTTATTCCGAAGCCGTGATGCGAAACTACATCGACCGATCGAGTGGCTCCCTCGGGGTCTCCCGCTCGCACGTATATTTCTACCGAGCGATAAAGCCGATTTGTGATGAGCCACTCTTCCAGTCGTAGAGTTTGCAATATTGCTCTCGGTACAGATTCTATGTGTGTGTATATATATATATTATGCCGTGCGTTTCAGTAAGTAGAGTGGAACGGAGCAAAAGTTAGATTCATCGAAAGAGTGAACTGGATACGAACACGAGCGGAATAACAAGCTATATTCTGCGTTGGATTCGTTGGGTTGGGGAGATGACAGGAGGCCAGCTTGCGCGTACCTTAGGGGGAGACAGCACCGATCATCCTGATCACGAGTCACAAGAACGCTTGAATGGAGCCGGAGAAGTCACAGAACCTGTCCTCAGGATTCGTGTATCAAGAGTCTGAGACGGGAGTTGCTTCCGTTGACGAGAGAAGGATGAAACGACATATAAGAGAGGAACAGCGCCTCGCATCCCGTGCATCTTCGCGGAAACCAGCGGGCTATTCGTAATCGTTACTGACTTTGAATGGAAATATTCTTGTCTTCGGCCTTGCGTCTTTTCTATATGTCTTCTTACTCCGCTTTTCGTATATGGTTTGCCATCTTTGCTTCTGTGGATTTTTATATACGAGAGAAATCGCATCTTGTTACATTATTCTGAATTTTGCCATATCAATCATTTTTACGTAAACGTAAATAGTTATTAATTGAATGGATTGAGTAGTTTAAATTACGAAATTCGGTCCGAGTGAATTCTGTAACTCCAGGGTCCATTTGTATCCTGAAGCGATTTCTCTGAAACAACTTTTTTCCGCCGTCGAAATTTTATTACTATTATTCATAACGACAGATGAACATTTCTTGACAATATAATGAAATATTGAGGAGTGTATCAACGTCTAGATTTTTGGTTGCTACGACTGATCGATTGGTGATATATGTCCGAGGTACGTCATAGTTCGTTGACTCATGTTAGTGATATCTGAATGAAAGATCCAAATAATTCAGGTAGGAGCCGTAACCAATATTTTTTTCCATGTGTACGTGTACAGGTGTTCGCAAAAAAAACGACTTTCAGACCGAAATCATTGATACCAATCGGAGCGTCGGTCTCGCAAGGTTATCATTGACTTAATCCAGTCTTGAATTGGATCTCAATCAATGGCAACCGCTCAATCGTCAGTATCAGTGTGATTGCGAAGCATTGATAAAAAAACATGGATGAGGTAGGCCCCACGGACATCTCGTTGCGAAAAATGACATATGTTTCTACGATAATGTAGTATTAATGTATTGAATCTATATGGGGCATTCCATCCCAATTGGACGTAGCTAAAACCCTCGTATTTTTTCATTTTTTTCCGTCGACTAGGCTATAAAGTCACTAAAAAAAAAAACCCAAACGTTTTAAAAGATTTTTTTACGAAAAATTCTGACCGTAATGATCAAAAGTGTTAATTTGACACGATGGGCCAAATGTGTGTTTCATATAAACGTTTATTGTTTTTTTTTTATTTCTTTTTTTTAACGAAAATTTTAAGAAATTTCAAAGGCCTAACTTTTCTTTCAGATTTTTTGAAATTTCGTAAAAGTTCGTAAAATGTTTGGGTTATACTTTTTAAGTGACTTTTACAACATACTCGAAGGAAAAAAAATGAAGAAATATGAGGGTTTTAAAAGTCAAGTCGAATTTGCATCGAATGCCACATATAGTATTACGAAGAAAATTATTCATAGCTTTAGAAAGTTACTTTTATTTTACTCACAATTGATATGACGCAATGAAATGTAATCTGAGTAAACGTCGTTCAATTTCACTGTATATAAGTAGTAAATTGTGGGTGTAGAGGAACAAATATATTTTCATTGAATTTCACAGAATTTTACAATTACGTTGTTACTACAGTCAGTCTCTAAGCAAGACGAACGTTCTTATGAATAAAGTAAAAATAAAAGAAACAGGACAAGGGTCAAGGAACGTCCGATAAAAAAACCGGTATTCTCTTTTGTGCAATACAATTCCAGTCAATGATATACATATGTGTACATAATTATAGAGAACTACGAGCGCTAGATCTGATTGAAGTCCATTGGCGAAACCTAACGATCGATTACCTGGCTGCAATCGAGACGCATCTAGAAGCTACACGTGTCACAAGTTAATTATAATGAACGACGACTATGAGCGCCTCGGTTGTTTCTCGTTGCGTCAACAATTATCAGAGCGTATTGGTTTCTGAGTCACGCTTTAATCGACTTTTCCTCGCTCCCGCTTCTGAATTACATCGTTTTTACAAAGTGTTCGGTACTTTGAGTACCATGTACGCAATATTTTAACCAGTACTTCAAGTACGAAATTTTTTTACTTTGCGGAAATCTACGATGGGTGATAAAAAATATTAATATTAATGAAAGATCATACTACATTTTATAGGCAGTTTTTATTTGTATATGAGTGCAAAGCGTTTGTATATTTTTTTATTTGTTTCTGCTGTGTAAACCTCATCCAAGAAGTACACATTAGGGTGGTCCTTAAAAGGGGTATTTTCGAATTTCTATCGTGCCGCTCCCCAGATCGGTTCGAACTAAATAAACAAACAATTTTCAATTTTTTCAGATTTTTTATCCCACATTTAACCCTCCCCCAGGGAGGTTGAAGTTTTCCATTTAAAATACATGGGGTTTTTTGGTCTTCACAGTCAATATTTTATTGCGCGACTATCTGTCGATCGAAAAATCTGAAATTTACACCAATTACGCAATAAACATATTACTATACGAGGAAAAATCGCCAACCCCCTACCCTCATATTTTGTAATAGATTTTCGCTTCTGAAAAAAAACGAAAGTTGAAGTTTTTCAATGGGTTTATCGGTTTTAAGCAATCGATATTTTATTATGGGTCTATTTGTTGGTTAAATATTTTGAAATTTGTATAAATAACTCTATGTTGCAAAAATTATTGAAGTCCCGTCCGAATTTTTTTTCTTTTCTTTTGACTCCATTTCGTGATCAACCCGTAGGAATACGAACTTTCGAGCGCATCACTCGACACTCACTGTTCAAGTACTCGTCTACTGAAGTACCGGACTTCAAGTACCAAATAAGTACTTGTGGACTGAAGTACCGGACTTCAGGTACCAAATAAGTACCACATACTCGAAGTATCGCCCAGCTCTGGTCTACAGTATATTTTTGAACCAGTGTTGTTATATTCTACTCAGTAGTTGCTTATCCGTACCTCAATCTCCTTAAATAATACCATTAACATCATCGTGTTTTTCCAAGACATTTCTAGTTGAATCTGGATGACATTCGTGCAAGACAAACAGTGTCTATCGGCCAGATTCTGGATTATCACCACTTTTTACGTTTCTCTTTCTCAAGATGCTCACAAAGAATCGAATACGGACTCTTTATTGACCTACCTTGAGGTAAAACATTGAATTATTGGGCCAGATCAGCAGGGATCGATCGATAAATCGAGATCGGCCTCGGGCGCGATTTCAAATGGTACCCTTGGTGGTAACCATTTGTTGGTCTCATATATGCTTCGCCCTCACGTACAACGGGGATAGCTATACTGTAATGTCGTTGATCGCCGAGGCCAGCAAGATCGAATTTACCGAGGCTCACTCGTCCCCTCTGGTGAGAAATGGCGACTGCTCGAATTTAAACGCTCGATAATTCTCGACGGGGTTTCCGAATGAAATCCACATCTGAGCGACTTCGTGGCGACTATGGTTCTCTCTCTCTCTCTCTTTTTCTCTTTCTCTCCGGCGCCTACCGTTCTATATAGGTGTACATGTAGGTTCTATATAGGTATTCGCAGGGGGGATGGAAAAAAAGTGGTTTGTGGGCTGTACGCGGTTGATGAGAGGGAGCAGATGCAGCCGAGTTCCCAGAACCAATAATTGATGACGACAATCGCCATAGGCACGTGGTACGTCAACCACGCAAATCGGAATGAAAAAAATATATATATTAAAAATTGGTCCAACGAAATATCTCTTGCGATAATTGACGTTCGAGTGACAATCGGATCTATGCCAAGTCCAAAGTGAAGGATGATTTTGTAAAATTGAAGCTCCGGCTTTCGATAAGTCGCCCGATTTTTAGTTTGACTTATTTTGACAATTGTCTCTCTATATTATAAAAATAACAATCGTGTTGGCCAGGGTCAAATGACACACTAAGTTAATGAGCGAAAGACATTTTTCAAAAAATAAAAATGTTATTAGATTCGCGTTAAATTTATACCCAAACCTTGTTCCGATAACATTCTGATAACCTTGTTCTAATCCACATGTCTACCAAAATTGATTTAAATATGCTGAAAAATAAAAATAAAAAAGTTTCGTGACAGCAATATTTTGGTCTTTATTTTTTTTTTTTAGTAAAATAGAAAAAAATGACAAACACAGCGACCGTTCCTTGTACCAAATTTATCTTTGATAGTCAATAATCATAAAGTCACGTCGGAAATTACAGCCGAATATCTCAGAATTTACATGAGTTAAAGTGTTGACAGACATTTTGGAAAAAAATGGAAAAATTGCAATAAAATTAGAAACACTCCATCGATTATCGCAAAATTTGGTACAAATCATGGTTTAATATTAGTCCATTTCTGTACAAAATTTCAGCTCGATATCTCTTAATTTACAGAAGTTGTTGCAGTGACCTTCAAATGATGGTGAATTGACGATAAAGTAACAAACCCACATCTGTAATATACCAAGAATTGCATGCGGGTTAGTCGTCGATATCGACCAATGCGAAATAGTGGAATCTAGCTACAGAACATATTGGACTTGAGTCACTGCAACGAAAGTGACTCCATACCGGTCAACCGAGTGCTGAATCACGTGATTATACTTTCACGCATATTGTAAAATCTAAATGTGGGTGCGTTATTTTAACACACTTAGTTTTGCAGTCCAACTTCGATCGAAGAGACGTTTCTTTTTACGAACAAACATACATATATAGATATTGGATATTGCTACAGAGAATTCGCGAATTGCCATTGGTTGAAAGAGAACTTGCACCGTTGTCCGATCAAATTAGCATTTACACCCACTATTATTGGTATGCCACCAATTCTGGCTGTTTGCGAATACTCTTGCTGTGCAACAGTTAATACTATATTGAAAGAGAACTCTGTGAATTCGACGAATAAGCTATAGGCGAGTTTTCCTTAAACAACTTGTGGTATATTCACGGCTGAAACTCATTGACGACAAAATTAGCGATTGGGTTTAAATTACGAAAGATGTGAGATCAGAGAAAAAGGGAAGTTGGTTATTTTTTAATGATTCGATAGATAGAAATGCCTATTATTGGATCTTTTACTCGATTGAATTCCAAATGCGAAGCATTCCGCACGTAGGAGGCAAAGTTCTTTTTTACATCGCTGTAGAGGTTCTTGAATATGAACAAATTATTTCAGATGTTTTAATCTTACATTTCATTCAGAATTAAATACCGATTTCTTATTTTTGTGGGTTTTCTTTTATTCACTGTATATAGAAAACTATTCGTTGTGCTAATAAAATATCTTAACATGAAATGTGAGAGAAGAATAGAGCGAACATATTTTTTTCAGAGGGACGTTCTTGATTTTCCTCCAAATTTGAAATATTGAAATGGATTTTTTTCAATTTTATTTTAATTATTGGTTGAACTCAGCGTTTTACTTTCGCAATCTGGGAACATTTTTTTTTTTTTATATTTGAAATTTTTTTTTTCTTAAATTAAAAAAAAAATACAAATTATTTTCGGCCCCTCTGAACCTACGATGGAGAGATTTGTTTTTAGTCCAAGATTTTATGGAAAAAAAATCAGAATTTTAAACCTGATACAAATCTGAAAAAAATCCCCTTTTTTGGACCAAAATATGCAGAAAAAAAAAATAATTATCCTTTGGTTTTCTTCAAGATGCCTGATACCCGACTGGAAACTATACTTTAAAAAAAATATTTTTCAAAGCGACAGCTCAGTGTCCAGTACAGATTCAGGCTTAATTTTTTTGTCCCAGTATAATTATCCATTAACAATAATGCCAGTACTAGTATCTTTGCATTGTGGTCATGTTGAAAACTCGGAGAGCGATTTCCTTACGTTGGGAAAACACATATGGATATGAGGAAATGACGAAAAAAACGTCGTGCGTTGTACCTGTTAAAGTCAGGAAATATAAGAGATGATTCATAAAAACCGGATCCGCTTGTTTCACACGTAACGACGTAATGACCACGAATAACGTCACTAAATTAATGACTCCAGTGACGTTATGCGTGGTAGATTATCGATGACGATGCTCACTTTGAGATGAGCCATCCGATTAAAAGCCATCCTTTACTACCGATAGCTCTGTCACATCATTAATTTAGTTCCCAAAGCAGAAACACTAGTCGATATGAATAATATCCCTTTTACAGGTAACTCAATAACAATCACCAATCCTGTCTTCTTCTCCTGGAAAATCACGTCGACTCTCTGACAAACGAATACGTGGTAATTTTCTTGCAACCACGAAAATTCTATAGAACTCAATGGAACGTAATTCAACGTTCTTTGGTAATAAAAGGACTGACGTGGAGTAGACAGTTGTACGCCTCGAATAGTTACAAGTTTTGAAGTGACACGTGTGCCGCGATGATCTGAGAGACGAATTCGGAAAAGGAAAGAATCTCTCGAATATGACCTCGGATGTGAGTCACAAGCGGGATACTTTGCCAAGCACACTCAATTAAATGGCGTATTCCCTGTCGACGATAAAAAAGAAAATTCAAGTGAGATATCTCGCCCAATGACCTCATCTTGAACGTATGAGGCGGTTTTCATTAACTCGGCCAATTTTTTTTTCACACACTCAGATCTGCCCCATAATCGGTCATATAGTAGTACTACTTTAAGGTACTCTTGGTGATTTTTGTCTGATCTTATTTCCTCATAGAAGAAGCTTTGTTTTCGTGAAAACAAAGTGCGTGTGCGTGTGCGTGTGCGTGTGCGTGCGCGTGTGACGAAAAGGACATTAAGAGGATAATTGCCGCAATTATTGGGCAATCGAGCCAAAACTTTGCACGTGAGTCTAGTTACCACTAAGGTTGTTTGGTATTGAATTTGTCTCGAATCGGTTTAGGGATTCAAAAGTTATGAATATTTACTATTTTTGATTTTTTTTTTGAAAATACTAAAACTCGAAAACGGGTCAATGATAAAAATAATATCAAATTTAGCATGAATTTGGAAAAAAATGACTCCTGTATAGTGTAATACAGCACTTTACTTTGAAAAATAACACACTCACCCACGCAGTGTTTGCAAATTCCTCAGAAACGTAGAGCTGGCTACAAATGGCTCGAACACACGC
Organism: Perithous albicinctus; assembly: GCA_964016905.1. Lineage (NCBI taxonomy): Eukaryota > Metazoa > Arthropoda > Insecta > Hymenoptera > Ichneumonidae > Perithous > Perithous albicinctus. Next base: position 15,387,935 of record OZ024688.1, read on the forward strand.
TGCTTTGGTTCTGGAAAGTAAAGAATTTATTCTCTAATATAGATGTAACATATAAAAATATTTGACTGTAAACGAAATCCGTTCTATTTTTAATATACTCGTAATCGTGTATTATTTTGGTATTACAGCCAAACCTCTTGACAGAAAACAATTTATTTTTTGGCAAAGTGCATGGACCTAAGAATAATCTCATCAGTGAATTATAGTTATTTTTTTGGGGTCCAATAGTTCTTCATTTCAGTGTCAGGGTGGTCGAGGTGATGTATTTGGTGACAACTTTTGTTAAGCTGTTTTGATGATTGAATTTTTTTTTTGATTTTGGAATAAAAATAAAAATATAAATAAATATATTTTACAAATAGAAATATTGAACTAAAATATCAGCCGGCGTGAAAAAATGAATGAATTATTAACATGTACTAATAAACGAAAATTATTAGAAAAATTGGCAATTTAATGTGCGTTCCTAAAAAATAGAAAAATATATATATATATATATATATATATATATATATATATATAATTGATGAGGAGGAGAGAGATCTTAAATATTTTAACCACTTAATTAAAGAGAAAAAAGTTGAAGTTAACTAAAGAGAAATTATCATTGACGTTTTGTAATTTGCAGAGATTATTTGATATTACGTATTCAAAGTATTTATTCGCGCCAAAATGTCCGTCGTAATAGTTGAACCTTTTTTATGCTGTCGTTCAGACCATTGTCACAGCTCATTTGCTTCTGATGTCTGTTGTGCACCAGCGAGAACGAACCTCGGGGAAAACTGGCCTGGGAAATTTCAGTCGAAATTTCGCGACGTGTATTTTTGGCCCCTCTCCAAATCGCGGATTTCGCGCGCTCGCGCTCGCATCGGCACGAATTCCGAGTTGGTGAATCTATTTTAATCGGGCTCTCCCGAAGATTCCATTACTCATTACGTTCCTCTGTGGCTTCTTCGTGACTTCTTGCTGCTGGCAGCTGATTGCTCCTCGCCATAAAATATTTATAAATATTCACTAGAAAGTTTATGCTTCGTAGCGATACTCGTATGGGCATGCACATGAGAGCCTAAAGTTCACCGTAGACACTGTTAAAATACATGTTTAAGAAAATGTATATTATTTACATTTTGGTCATAAATGAAGATGAAAAAATGTTTAAAAAGAATTTTTAAAATGCAAAAATAAAAGTTAAATAAACATGAAAAAAGATAATGGAGGTTTAGAAAAAATGCTTCAGGGCTTCAAAAGGCTTCACACGCACACGTACATTTTTTTCAGAACCACTTTTCTCGACGCTTTGGACCATTCTGAATGTCCAGATATGAAAATTTCGAAAGAAAAAATCTCACGAGAACAAAACTTCCTCTATGAGGAATCAAAAAGCCCACAAAATTATATTTGTTACCAAAATTTATTGGAAGTAGTAAATATTTTAGAAGCTGGCAGTGCATTTCTTCTTCCAAGGACACTCCATATATATTTCGCCGTCAACAACGCGAGTAGCGGAAATATAATAATAACGCGTGCGAGCCAATCGCATCACACACAGGTCGGTAGGTTCTCTTCGACGGCAATTAGTCTGTTATGCCATTACTGGAGCAGCACGTACTCTCATAGGAAAATTTACAGTTAAGATTTATGTATACAGTTATGTGGCAGGTATTACGAGAGTATAACTGCATACTGGGTTGGGCGGTTATACCATGCATTCATAAACTGGCTTAACAATATGCGTCAGTCAATATCCGCTAGCATATATGTGCTAAATATATCGAAGGTACGTATTGTGGCATAAAATACTAAAAAAAAGCCTGCAAAGTAGAACCTTGCAAATTGCTCCCTCACAATTTTCTATCTTTGACAAAGCTTTTTTTTTACAAAGCTACCTCTACGAGGAAGTATGTTGAACAATTCTGGCTTCCTCATAGAGGAAGTTCTGCAAAAAAAGTAAAAATCAAAGTTCATTCCAGATAATTAATATTAACAAATGCATCCTTCACAGAAAAAAAATTACGATTGTTTTCATAAATTTTAAAAGTGATAATTTTTTTTTCAAATCAGAGTGCTAGGTTTTCAATGAATGATGTTGTTAATTTACGTTAATTAAATAAAATATTAACAAAAAAATAACTGAAATAAATTAAAATTACAATGATAATAAACATGTTATAGAATTTGTTAACAATTTTAATTTCGTATATTTGTATTCTACGATAGTATTTTACGAATCTATCCACAGCCAATGCATTATTGCAGCGCAGATAAATGTGGTGGTCTGTCGCAATTATTGTAATATTAATGTCTCAACTTCTGTCGAGGGAGGTGAGAAAAGGAGAATGTAAATGTCGACGTGAAATTAGTCGTACTAATGACATCACAGGCACTCGCGAACTATATGTAAGTCGTGACATGTTCAAGGATATGCGGTAAGTTATCGCGAAAGTACGCTTTTTTTTACTCGTCGTCCTTCGGGATACACGGAGTCACTCCTTTGTTATTTTATCGTGACTCGCGAAGCACGTGATCATCGTCGAGTGTATTGCAGTATAACTGTGCACAAGTGAATTTTTTTTTTTTCGAATGTCTCTTTGATCTTAAAAAAATCTTTCATTTTATCAAACGAGCAAATAAATTTGAAAATTAACAAAGCAAAATAAAAAAGATAAATTTTAACATATTTGTCTACAAAAAATTAATTACATTAATCGGTTTTTAGGATATTTTTTATTTATTTTTCGACACAATAAAAGTTGTTAAGAAAAAAACCAAATAAATAAAACTGACACACGTACCATTAAAAAAAACACGGAAATAAATGCAAAGCGAAAAAAAAAAATATTAAAGTATAAGTTTGTGCCACAGCAATAACCTGAAGATCGTATTGGCATGAAAATATTTCGCCCGGATGATGAACGATGAACATCTTTGCTGGCCCTTTGAGCGCAATTTCGGCATGGCTGCAGTAATCGCTTCTCAGAATGTTGATTCCGATCCGCTCGAGAGTGGATCGTAAAACCGCGCGCGCGCGCTAAGAGTAGGAAGGAGAAAAGGCTTACCCCGGCTGAGTGAGCCTAGTACGCGTGCACGGCACACACGATCGACGCGAAATGATTCACGATTTCTCGGAGCAGGGATCTTCCGATCGCAAACGACTTCGTGGAAGCTCGAATCTTGGGAATTCGAATCATCAATGCGTACTCCAGTGTCAGAAGTTCGGAGGACACAGAATCGTGTTTTTAAAATGTTAATAAGAATACTGACATTCTATAATTAACTGCAGTCGATCTTATGTAACGAATCATTGACATCGACTTTAATTAGAAACTTTGAATTTTTGAAAATGAGTAATCTGTAAAATCATATAATTATTTCAAGTAATAACACAGCCAAACTCTACTTATGTCCAATTCGAGATAATTTAACTGTAAAAAGGGAAAACGTTGCACAGCTTAAGACAGACGCAACTGTATACATCGAAAACTGTACACAGCATCCGCCAACTCTACACAGCGAAAACAGTACACAGCATCCGCCAGCTCTACACATCGAAAGGTGTACGGAGCATCCGCCAACTCTACACAGTGAAAACTGTATGCAGCAGCTATTGTACACAACAAAAACCGTACACAGGAAAATTGTACACAGCATCCACCAGCTCTACACGACAGCAACTTTATACAGCAAAAACTGTACACAGCGGAAACTGTACGCAATAGCTACTTTATACGGCGTACACTGTAAATAACAGCTACTTTACACAGCGAAAACTGTACACAGCATTCACCATCTCTATGCACAGCAAACTGTACACAGCGACTACTTTACACAACATTCACCATCTCTATGCACCGCAAACTGCACAGAGCATTCACCATCTCTATGCACCGCAAACTGTACACAGCGACTACTTTACACAGCATCCATCAGCTCTACACAGCAAAAACTGTACACAACTGTTACTGTACACAGCGAAAATTGTACACAGTACGAAATCGAAATTGTCGAAAGTGTACACAGCAGCTACTCTATACAGCGGAAACTGTAGACAAGGCAAACTCTACACAGCAACCACCTGACATAAACGAAACTTTACATAACGAAAAATGTATACAGCCAAACTCTACACACAGATCTGTGTACGGTCGGTCTTATGTCGAGTTTCCGTTATGTACAGTTTCAACCCTGCCGATTTGCTAGTGTACATAGTCTGGCTGTGTTGAATTGGATGTATGTAGTATTTTGCCGTGTAGAATCGAGTAATTGTTGTATTATTTTTTTTTGTACAGGATATGTGTTGCACCCTGTAGGAAACGATGTCGGGCTCCATATGTTTCATTTCACATATTTCATAAAATAAACCATCCCTAAAATTCAGCGCACAAAATAGTGGATTATTAGGCTACAATGTATCAAAAATTCAGCTCATATTCATAGATTTTATGTAATGTATATAGCAATTTAATGGTTGTCATGCTTTCCTATCTGCTATATGGTCTCACTAATGCACTAACGAAAAATACTTAATTTCAGTTTAACTGATAATAAGCCGTATCTTTAATAAAGACACCTAACTCTGGAGCAGCCTTGAATACATTCTAGACAAGGTTATCGCGTGTCTGCGGTGGCTCCAGGGTAACGCCGCACGCCGTAGCACACGCATAAAAATAAACACACATTTGCGTGCATGCTAGAGGCGCCCTCGATGCGAGAGTTCTATTACCTCTCCTTGCAATTTTAACTGCCCGTGGGAAATCATACAAATCGTTTAATTATCCTCTCTCAATACTGGATGAAAATTAATGATGCGTAGATTGTGTGTTATTCCAATGTTTCCGAGTTCTCTTCACCGTTGTTCCGGGCAAACACGACGCGTCGACGTCGCTTGTAAACATTATCAATGAAATTCAAATTGCACAGAAGATAATAACTTAATTGCACATCATAATACTATCTTTCCTGATGAATTTTTTACGTTTAATGCGCATGTTTAAGCCGCCCGGATGGAATAATAATATATTTATTAATTATACTTGTACGTATCGGAATAATATAATTTCTTTTTTTTTTAATACAAATTTGTTTCGTGAGATTCAAGATGTTTCGCTTTATTATTACTCATTATTTTAATAATACGTTTACGGTCAATCTTAGCAGTTTACTTGTACGATGGAGGGTACAGTGAACGAGGAGCTCGCGGGTTAAATTCCAGAAGTTACAACTTCCGCCTTGCGTTCCGTGGAACGTCCTCTACCACTTTTGCAACGGAGTCAGAGAGAGCGCCGCATGCTTCCGCGCTTCATGGGGAGGAAGACCTGTTGCCGCTCGCATAGCAGCGACTTGGAGAGCGATCTCCAAGTGCACGTACTATCCTGGAATAACGCGGCCGTGAGGCAGTGACGCTGTCTGGTGTGTATCAAGTCGCGAGGTACGACGCCGTAACGTAACGAGAGAGAACCTCAGCGGAAAGTCAAGCGAACCGTGAAGCAACTCTGCTGCTCTGCTGTTGCTGTTTGGCCTTCTAAGAACGTCGTCTTTCCTCCGACGAACTTCATCAACGACATCGCGAACGCGTCGTCGCCGCACGTGGCGGATTTCTCGAACTCTCGAACTTTTTTAAATTCTATTTCACTTCATTTTTCTGGCTCTACGCGCAATTTTGCAATTAATCCGTCAGACTTTCTTTTTAACGTGGATGAAAATATTATTTTTTTTTAACAAGTTTACTAACATAGAGTATATTAATTTTAAAACAAACCTCTGCTAATAAAATTAACATGCAACTTCTTCGTTTCATTACTTCGTAAAATTCCAAATTTTGTGAATATTAGAAGCAGATATTGAACTTCGCCAAGAACAGTCAGGAAGTTCTCGAGATTTTTTTGTCACGGATTTTAGTAAATAAATAAAGCACTATCTGACTCTTCGAAATCGTCTTTTTCTATATACTGAAGAAAGCATGTTACCAATTAAAAAATAATTTACTTGAGGTCTGTTAAGAAACAAGTTTTGTCATTTCAATATTCCACATATAATTCTTACAATTTCATATGAGATTGAAATAATTAACAGTTATTCAATTAACGATTACAATAACAATCACTGTTTCAATTTCATCTGGAATTATAAGAACTGGTTATGGAATTGAAGTGGCAATACTCGTTCTTGGCAGCTCACAAGCGAGCTGTTTTTGAGTTAATGACCTTTTGCTTCCTCTATGCTTGCATACACAATGCTTCCTGTATGAGGAGGCCAAAATTGATAAATAAGCTTCCTCATAGAGGTGGCTTTGTGAAGAATCGAAATTGATGAGGAAACAATGTGCAAAGTTCTACTTTGCAACTTTTTTTTTAAGCATAAAAAGATTTGCTATTTCTAGATTCTCAAGCGAAAGGGAAAAGATCATATTTTTTTTTAATATTGAGTATAAGGGAAGGGTTTACTACACGTGCGTATCAACAAGGAGCGCCCAAGGCATTTTTTTGGTGTCCCCATTCCATCGTCTTGCACTCGTGGTACCAGCTAAGATCCGAGCAAAAATCGTGAGCCCCCAACACGAGTGGAGTTCTCGCGGAGATGTGTGTTTTCTTTTGTCGAGCGCCATGTTTGATTCTTTCTTAGAAATCGACAAAGCCAGCAGGCAGGCAGGCAGGCAGGCAGAAGCCAAGAGGACGGCAGCAGAGCGGAGGCAGGAGCGTCTTCGCATCCAGCGTAGCAGGGCAACGATCTGTATTTTTTTTCCCGCACCATCTACTCGTTTCTCTGCTCTCGACCCTTCGGCGCTCGCTCTCGCCCTTTCGTCTTCTTCTTTTTCGACTTTCGGAGAGGCTCGCGCCTCTCACACACACACACACACACGGACATACAAATACATACTCACCAATACGATATACGATTCCCCGAATTTATGTAACGAAACCTTTTCCCCCTACACACGCCACTGGTCCCTTTGATACCTTCTTCCCACCCTTCCCTTTTTCTTCTTTGTTCTTCCTTTTCCTCGATACACATTTTGCTTCGTTCAATTATCAATACATATGTACTTATACTATTTCTCTTGCGGTTTCTAATGTATATTCATTGGTTCTAAATTTACATTTGTAAAAACAAAAACCTGTGATTAGCAGTACTTGGGTAAAAATATAATCAACATACGGTTTTGATTTGAATAACTATTTTTTAAAAAAGTTGCAAAATCGAACCTTGCAGATTGGTTCCTCATTTTTTTGGCCTGCTACAAACCCTCCTCTATGATGAATTACGTTGTTTCATTTTGGCTTTCTAATAGAGGAAGTTTTGTGATAATGATTTTGTATCAAATACATATAAATATATATATATTTTTTTTTCAATTGTATATTATTTTGATTCCAAATGGTCGAAAATAATAATTCAATAAGAATTTTTGTTTTTTTTTTTTCATTATCGTTTTGTCCGGTTCCCGTGTTGGTTTCAGGACTTTCCTCATGATAATGACCGACTATTCTAATTATAAAATGAATAAACAAGCGGGATTAAATAAAATACTCATTTTAGTCATTCGTTCGTTCAACACGCTGGTCTACAAAGCTTCCTGTATGAGGAAGCCAAAAATTGCTCGACATACTTCCTCATAGAGTGAGGCCTTTGTGCAAAATGAAATCTAATGAGGAAGCTACGTGGTGATGTTCTACATGTTAGAGCCTTTTTACGATATTTTCGCGTTGAATTTTCAAGAATTTGTGAATCACCCTAAAGCGATAAATTTCCTTCACCAAGTTCATTCATTTTAGACACAGAAACATTTGTGGTTTGTTGCACACGTTCATCAGATTGCACTAGCTGCAATCAATAACAAAATTGAATCGGCTGAACAAGAAACCGATGATGGGAATCGCTCAGACGATTATATTACAAATGACTTTGTAAGATCGGTGCGATAATACATAACACCATCAATTGCACGCCATGCGTGGATATGCCTACGCGGCTCGAACCATTGGTTAGGTTCGTGTGACTTGACTCGGGAAGTTATGCAAGCTTGCATTATTCATGCCGTCGTGCTTACGCTCTTCCTTTGGAGTACTAGACGACAGCACACTGGCGGGTATGTACTTCATTGCGCAGGCAATGTAATACACGTACACGATTCATAGTTAGTCAACGTGTGTGTATATATATATAGCTGATGGTATTGTAACTGCGAGCTGTGTGGGATTCTATTTGCGAGTGTGTGCGAGTAACTAAGATGAAGGCTTTACGTAGGCGTGGGTAGATGATTCACTCATACTACAATCATTATAATCAATTCATTCATAGATCGTGGCTTTTCGCACCCTCTCTACAATACAATTATAATAATCGTGCAATGATCACCAGGCATTCATACTTTTAGAGTTGTATTGTCCTAGAACGCTAGAGAAACCTTAAGAAATCTAAAGTATCTTCAAAATGCTTCAAAAATGCTTAGGATGGCAAAATGACAAATATTGACACAGAGTGTGTTAATGTTTCTGCAAATTTTGTTTTGTTTTCTGAATTATCGTTGTTTTAAGTTTTATGCACATTTTTAGATCACTTACTTGAAACGTTCTGGAAAGTCGGATTTTCGAAAAAAAATTATTGAAATTTCAAAAATCCATAAAATCCGAACCGGTTTTCGTGCATCACGTGCACCGAATTAATGACGAAAAGTTTGTACTGTTAGGTATTCAAATTTCTCACGCAAACAAATTTGTTGCTTATATAATAAAATAATTTTTATAACACAAAGGCATCTCGATTTTCCAATAAATTTTGTCATATTTCTAACTCAACAAAAAAAAACCGTAAGATACAATCTTTATTTTGTCAAACTTAGTGTTCATACTTTTCTTTTTATAAATATAAACATGCAAATTTTTTATTTTTACAGAATGAACAACAATATTTCGGACGTTTGTGGATAGAAACATTTTGTCACAAGTGCAAAAATTGTAGTTGAAAGTTAATTAAAAAATTACCTTTATTGTGTACACTGCGTTTGAGTGGATCAAGCCTGATTGTGACATCAAATCTCGCATGCTACCTACGCAGGAGAAACTATGAATGGAAATATGTGTTGTGATAATCTGCATAACGGAGGTGAGCACGAATTGAACGCTGAAAGCGCCTACACCTATAACGAATGGCCACAATTAACTTTGTGAATATATAAAGCATAAAGCATTAGGATACAAAATATTGCACACAGAGAAACGTTCGAGATACGGAATATCGGTGTCTGCGTGTGTATGTAGGCACGAAGAAGGAAGCGCGTAAGCACGCTATGAATAATGTAAGCTTGCATAACTTTACACCCCGAGAGTCACGTGACTATTTTGGCTCGTGCGCATCGCACCGTTGGTGATTTTATTATCGCACATAGAAACGTCGGAGGAAACGGTGGTTGTTGTCTCATTCATCAGAAGCAAAGAATTTTCCTTCAATTTTGTACTATGAAGAATTTGGAAACAAAACACTGATTGCCTTTTGGTACTTTAACTGAAATGTCAAAATCAGCTGTTTTCTTTTTTTCATGGTTCAGGTAAAGTATCAGAAGGAGTGGAGATTTTGAATTGGATTTCAATACCAAAACTACATTTTATACATAGAAGACACACATAAAATTTCACTGCGGACCACAAGTTTTTACAAAAGTTATTGTGTTTTCGGAGAGCCACCTGCCACAGACAGATAGACAGATATGAATGGTTCTTTCTAAATCTATGACCCTCAAAAAGGTCGACTGGAAGTCGATATTTTTTTGGATTGCAATAAAAAAATGTAGTTCTGTTCAATTTCCATTTTTGTTGATGTCATTTTTCGTAAAAAAAGGATTCATTAGAACTCCGATGTCTTTTAGAACGTACGATTTTTAATCAAGTCTATTCTGCGTAATTAATAAAAATATTTCAGTATCGTCCACCTTTCATGCCATGTCACCGCAGTATTATGCAATTTGAAACGATGATGAGCCACATCTGTCCTGAGAATTCATTCTACAAAATGTACACTCAAGGTCTAATATTGTAAATGGTGATATCCGTGGGCGTAACAGGATAACGCGACAAGAACGGTCCTTCAACTCTCTTAAAACTCCACGTGGACTCTCCATCAGCACGAGCCCAACGATTCATCGAGAGGATATTCATTCCGTTGGCTCTCTTGAACCAAAACACAAATTATCCACGAATTCACACCGGCGCCCGTGTTCTCCCTCCCAACATCCTTTCCACCGTCACGCGAACTCACGGAAGCGCATAATTGCGCGACAGAGAAGTCTCGTGTGCCGTTCTGTGCCACACGAGGCAAATAAAAATAAAAATAAAAAGTTTAACATGTAACGCGAGAGATACACACTATACACACGCGGTCGTTAGCTCGCATCTCGTCTCTTTTCCTCGCGTGAGTCTAATCGTTTTCTTCTTTCATCCGCCTCTTTCTTTTCTCATCCCCTCACCTTCATTCTCGTAAGAGGAGGCAAAACGCAGTCCTGTGGGCGCCCATCTGGTCCCCGAGATGAAACTTTCCTGGAAGCGACAATAACAGTAGCTATGGCCAACGCCTAATTGTACCTGGAATCGCTCAAACCTCTCTAAAAGTCATTGCTTCTCGTTTATTTTATGTTTCTTGTGTTTTTGCACGAACTCTCTTCAGTTGTTGTTCAATTGCTCGTTTTATGTTAAGAGTACTTTACGAAAAGTTTAGGGAAAGGGACACCGAGATCGAAAATTTTTTCTACACGTTTTGTCTCTGTGTTTCTTGTCGACAGGTATATCCATCATTGTAAATTTGAGCGACACTATACTGAGGAAAAAAATTGTTTGATTCAAATACATGTATTTTGTTGATTGGAAATTTTGTTAAGTCAACAAAGGTTTGCTCAAAGTTCAGTCATAGTTCAGTCAACAAAATGAACGGCGTTGGCTCACCTATCTGCGTTGACTAATCCATTTATTGGAACGAACGGTCACATGTTTGATTAACTTGAACAATAATTCGTGAATTCAAACATATGATTTTGTTGATTTCAATTATTCTGTGTATGAAAGTGTATATTCGTTCGGATGGAAGAGATTCCGTGTTAAGGAGACCGAAAAAGTTATTCAGAAATTGTCGAGCGTCGACTAAATATTTAGTTGTTTTCAAGCCTCCCGTAGTTTGAAAAAAACATATATCAAATTATATTAGAATATTATTTTGTTGAATACAAGGTGGGTAGAACGCTGAAATTCATGATATTTGCTATCAGTAATCTAAATAATTTATCTTTTTTGAGTGAAAATCCGTTTAGTTAGGATAAAGATAATTGCCATCTCAAAATGTCTTAGTTCAGAGAATCATATGTAGTGTGTACTCAAATATCTCGCGACATTAAATCAACTAAATTTTATTTCGTTCAACGTTGACCCGCTTAGTTCATCCATTAAATTGCTTATTTCAGAAAATAATTTGACATCCTCGAAGCCACCGCCGCTAGGTGACTTCGAGGATGGAGCGTTTCTCTCGCAAGCGGTCCGGTATCTAGCAAGTTACTATATACGAATCACTTTTTTAAGTATGATATAAGTTAACGGGTGATAGGTAGGATGGTTAGGTAGGACAGGTAGGTAGGATATATACGGATATCCACGAAACGTTGGTTCCCGTCACTGCCCGCAATAGAGCGACCCGTTGGAAATTAAGGCATTAATGAATAAGCTCCAAATCTTGTCCAGTTAAGTGCACAAAATATTTTTTTTTTCTCTGCCTAAAAAACTACCAATAATTTAGTTGAATTAACAAATTTTTTTTCTCAGTGTACACAGAGAAAAATGGGCAGGGTCGGGTGGATTTATTTGAATTCAAATGTGGAAATTTATTTGAATCGAATAAAATTTTATAGCACCCACACATGTACCTATTCTTTTCCACCCACATGTGGTTTTCCCTTATAATATAACGTTTTATGAAACCATAATACATTACAGTACACGACCGCGTATTCCACAACCACGTAATTCCAAACGACCAGATAAGTTGGGAATCCACCAACGGCTATGTCGGTGAGGGTTCTTAATCTCTCTCCCTCACATGGCATAGGTAGGTATGTAGATCGCGTGTTCATTCTCCCATTGGAGCTCTAATATACGCTCGAGTCATTCTAGGAAACTTGGAAGTTTCTCAGTAAAACTCGTCCGTATTAAATTTATAGACATATAACTTGAAGAAACTAACGAGACAAGCGAACTACGGTGGAAGCACATCGGGACGTAATTATGGGGAAGAAAGGTTGTACATAAAGAAAACGTGTACATATACGAGGGGTAAATAAATTGCACGCTGATCCCATGAAAATCATTGTCCATCGATTGAAATAAAGAATTAAGATATATAACGACGATGTGTTCTTGCATATGCTAAACTATTGTACTTGGCTTCAAGCACATTCGTGACTATCAAACGCATGAATTTGCATAGATGGAATTAATTAACCCCCGTTAACGCTCACTGGGAAGACATGGTAATTTCTGTTTAGATACCAAAGCCTCTGCAGTGCCTGGATCCAATGGTGAAATGCTTTATTTCAGTAAAGTCAATATTCCTGGCATTGTTTTAAAAAAATTATTTTGGCTATCTGATATAGAGGAAATTTTGTGGATGTCGGGCGACAAAAATGAGGAAATAATGTGAAAGGTTCCACTTTGTAAAACTTTTGCTTCCCTGTAGACGAAGCTTTGTTTTTGTAGAAATTTTATTTTTCGGGATTTTCATGTCAGGAATGATCCAAAACTTCGAGAAAAATAGTGTACGTGTGCGTGTTTCCATGTATCTTGTTCAAATATAGTACGCAAGTGGGCTATCAAACAATAACATTTGGGAGTGTACTTGGCGCAAATTGGTTGAGAGGTTCAAATTTTACAGCATTTTGAAAATTTTGAAAAAAGTCATTTTACGCGATAACTTTCGTAAATGACGAGATATCAGGCTGAAATTTTGTAGGCAATTGAACTAACATTAAACCATATACAGTGCCAAATTTTGCGAGAATCGATAGAGTGGTTCTAATGTTATTGCAATTTCAATTCTTTTTTAAATGTCTGGAATCACTTCTACTCCTGTAAATTCTGAAATATCCGGCAGCAATTTTTCACATTTTGTGATTTCACTATTTAAACTGAAACTGGAGATGATATTAACGATTTGTAAACATTAAAACAAATTATTATATAAAATGTGAAAAAAGATGTTATATAAAAATATAATTAATATATGCCACTGATCATAGGATAAAATATAATTCGCTATTGTCAGTACATTCGGTAACAATGAGATGCTAGATCTGCAAATCGACTTAGAGTAATGATAGCCATGTGCTTATTCCAATAAAGGTGTGGTTACAGAGTAGGGCAAGAGAGGTCGACGAGTTGCATTTTCACAGTTCTTTAACGCTCTGATAGCGTGTCGGTAACTCATGTACCACACAGACCACGTAGTCACTTAATAGTACCAAACAATAAAAGGCTATAACCCCGACGAATCACGCTATATTCACCTGTTGATTCCAGACTTTTTTTCATGTATTATGTATGCTCGAATACGTTAGTCGCTTGCATGTACATACATTAGATTTCGGTGTGTAATATCACAACAGAACAGATTCTATGGCGATTGAACGCTGTCCTTGCGATGCGCATTGAGCTCTTGAAGTAAGCGTTACACTTCTTCAGGTCATGTGGCAATTATAACTTCTTATTCCTTTCTCATCACATACTGAGTATGTGTAATGAATAACCAGTATCAAAATACCCATGGAGTTATAAATAAACACACCGAGCTCGAAACTATTGAGATGGTTACAACTCTGAATTCAACAGGGTCGGCAACATAAAAAGCAATTCGTGGAATCTTCAATGGGTTAATTAAAATGATGTTGAAGTTGAAAAATGTCGAGGTATCGACAAAGATCAATCTCTTTTTAGTACAAAAATGTCTCGCAGCTGCCGCTATGTAGAAACATCGAGGGGGTGTGACATTGGCCACCGATTCGGGTTCATGGCCAACTTCACACCGTTCACTAATCGATTCCAAGACCAACTTCACATCAGTCGATAATTGATTCCACGGCCAACTTTAAACCGCTCGTTCATCGATTCCATGGCCAACTTCACACCGTTCACTAATCGATTCCATGGCCAACTTCAAACCTTTCGATAATCGATTCCACTGCCAACTTCAGACCTCTCGCTCATCGATTCCATGGCCAACTTCGCACCGCACGCTCATCGATTTCATGGGCAATTTCATACCGCTCGCCCACTCATTGCATGGCCACCTTCACACCGTTCGCCCATTGTTTCCATGGCCATCTTCGTACCGCTCGGTCACTGATAACATGGCCAACTTCGCACCGCACGCTCATCGATTCCATGGACAATTTCATACCGCTCGCCCACTGCTTTCATGGCCAACTTCGCACCGCTCGCCCATTGTTTCCACGGCCATCTTCGGACCGCTCGCCCATTGATTTCATGGCCAACTTTGTACCGCTCGCCCTTTGTAGTTGGTCATGTAGAATAATTGAACGATAGCAACCGTTACCACAGCAGCTGTCTTAATACCGATCTGATTATAGCAATGCGAGCGCGCGAATTAAGTTAGATCGGATTAAATTGCGTAGGATTATCTCAAGTAGTATTAAGTTAGGAATGATTAAGTTAGATAGGATCAACTTAGTAAAGTTAAGGTAGGTATGATTAAATTAGTGAGGATTGAGTTAGGAAGAAATAAATTAGGCAAGTTTGTTAGGTAGGTTAGATTAAGTAGGATAAAGTTTAGTAGCGTTTGGATAAGTTGGTACAGTTCTCAAGTATCGACTATGTCCTTATTGTAGAACCATCACCCTATGATGATAATGGCAGCGACGAAATATTTTAATAATAAGTAATGATGAAGTACGGGGATTGGTGCACGAAGCTCACCAATATATATGTGTCTGTGTGTGTGTGTGTGTGTGCGTGTGTGCGGTGTGGGAGCGCGTGATTGGAAATCGTTTGAAAAACAGGCGAGCGCTCAACGGGAAGAATTTTCCCCGTGGATTGGCACGCGATAATTGCGACTCCATGCGTGTCACGAGGCGATAGAAGTAAAAGAAGGTGCGAAATAAGAGAGGGGAAGTAGTCGATGCAGGTAAGAGAGTCTAATGCGTTTCATCGATTCTCGATCGTTCGTCGACCTAACGAGTCTCTATGGCTCTTATAAGAAACAGTCTTTGTTTAATAATACGACGGATATTTAATTTATCATTTACTATTTACGACAGGAAGTCTTGTTACAACTTTGTCTTGTTAAAACTCGTGTGACGATATAAAATGTGCAGTAAACATCGTTTGCAGGATAGATTTAGTGGAGAAACTGATGTGTTGAAGCGACATTGTGCTGAATAAAAACGTGCGGGGAAAAAAGGTCTGCCGGTCGAATTGACGGAGAATGCCTCATATAACTAGTATTATATATAATGAGTTTATTTGCATGACAGAACTGCAACGGTTTCTATTTAGGTCGCAGTGAATTGAACGATTTCACTGAGTACACATTTAATTGTCTTGAAATCCAAGAATAGATTGCGAAGCATAACCGTTAAGGATATTACTATAATCGCGAATACATACCTCATCAATTAATTAATTTTGTCACGAAGCTTCTCTGATTACGAGAAGATCTAATCATTGTTACCGAATAAACCGCAGCTCAGCTTTATATTTCAAAATTACGATATTCTATATTAGAATTTCAGTCACAATTCAGATTCTATAATTGGAAAAATCTCGATAAAACACTTTTACAAAAATCCTGCGATGTGAATCAGAGCGATTATTATTTTTTACTATATACGATGTATATTTTGACTGTACATTCTACTTATTCTATCGACTCGGAATTTTACAAATCCATTCTATATGCTCGACTGAACGTGGTGTTCAGTATTTTCATTACGTCGGTATCGTGGTTTAAAAAATAATGTAAAAAAAGGTAATATTGGAAAGAACCTATTTTTTAAGAGGGGTTATTTTGAGCAATATTCTCGGCGCGAATTCGTATACATTAACCGGCATATTCCTCAAATATTAAGGGAAGAGTGATTTTTTTAAAAATAATCTACCCCCAAAGCATTTTCCGCATTTTTTAAAATGTTAATTACCTGAAGAGGCAATGAGAATTTTTATTAGATTTTTGTTTTAAGCATAACATAGTATATCATTTTTTAAACATGATATACTTATGATTACTTAAAATCTACATTTTACTTCATTTACTTCATTTAAAAATATGAGGAAGTTTTCAAGAATGTTTCTTTCTCAATTTTCTTTTTGACAAAAATTCGAAAAAAACTCGGACAAAGTCCGGCTCTTTGGGTACAAACTTAAAAATATTGATATCATATACAGGATTTTTGAGAATTTGTTCAGATCTTAAAATGACGTGGGTCGATATGTTGAATTTAAATAATCATAATTATATCAAATGATTATTCGAAAATCTAATACAAATTTTGGTTGCCTCTTAAAGGCAATAAAAATTAATAAAAATGTAAAACAATTCCAATAGATTGAGGCTTAGACTCTGATAGAATCGACATGAAATGTTCCATGAAAAAAATTTCTATCACGCAGTTATTGAATGATTATTTACAGGATTATTTCTGTCAATTCGTGTTAATAGAGTGCTTCTTAATACCCGAGACGCGATTTAATTATAATATATAACTGTGACGAGATATCCCGATGACTGACAACTGTCGAGTGCATGCTATAGATAGAACGGAGTCATTGTAGTGACTATATAAATAGCGATATATCGAGTTAGCAGTAGAACCCGTATTCGCGCCGTCGCGATCGCGTAAAAGGGCGCCGCTCGTACGCGCGTTCACACGCGAGCCCTTTTACGGCCACAAGAAGTCCAGCTCGTACTATAAACGAAGCACGTGCTCGCGCGAACGCTCCACAGCTATACACCGCAACTATATGTAGACGCATAATGACGACGGTGGGTCAAT
Source organism: Perithous albicinctus (assembly GCA_964016905.1). Classification (NCBI taxonomy): domain Eukaryota; kingdom Metazoa; phylum Arthropoda; class Insecta; order Hymenoptera; family Ichneumonidae; genus Perithous; species Perithous albicinctus. Next base: position 15,404,967 of record OZ024688.1, read on the forward strand.
GTACCGCCGTGTCGACGCTTCACCCTCTGTATTAAAATTTATTCATACGGAAAATGTTCACTCTCTTAACGCGGTAAATCAGCTACGTTCGCCAAACACACCTACGCAAACGCACGGACTTTTCCGTTCTATAAAAACTATGCACAACGTTTGCCAATGATAATACCGGTAAATCAAAGTATATTATATTGAATACAGTCGACGTCCCTACATCTACAACTCCTCGAGACCAAAAATACGAAATCGCATTTTGATTTCAACTATTCTTACTACAAGCCATTAGCGATCTGTAGCAAATTACAGCAGCAATGTCCTGTTCCTTGGACTTGGTGTAGAATGAACTAATTTGCGTAGATTAAGTCAACCAAATGTCGGTTGGTTAAATAAAATTTAGTTGCGTCAATACTCGATACACTAAATGCACTATGTATACTAGGGTGGCCCTTAATATTGGAAAAACAATTTTTTTTTCTCTCACCCCTTTAATTGACTCGAAATACTAAAAAATGATTTTTAAAAGTGAAATCCGCTCTTAATTTCAATATTAACCCGCGCCCCAAAGGCCCTTTCAAGGAGTTACAGGGCACGACCAGTTTGACCGCCTAAAAAAAAGGTGATTTTTGGGAATTTTTTTTAAGAAAACTATTGGATCGAATTGTTTGAAATTTAGCGGGTATATTTGTGCATGTGCAACGAATACATGTTTGAATTTTTGAACGAAAATATTTTATTTTGGACAAGTTATTCGCCATCTCACAAGTCCCCAAAAAAAAAGTTCCTCCACTGTTGCAGTGATTGCGGCCTTCAGTGCGAAAAATATAAAAAAAACCAAAAGTTTATTAAACCAGACCGCATTGCCAGTACCAAGACCCTCGATCGGGGAAAAAAATTAAAAATTGACAAAATGGCAGAGTTATGAAAAAAAATTGAAATTTCGCTGAAAGATCCGATGATTTTTTGCTAAAAAAAAAACTTTTATCCAATTGGAATAACTGGAGGTTCACGGTACAGAGAAACTTATACAGAGTATTTAAAAGAAAAATCATATCAATCGGATGATTTGTAATCGAATTATAACTGCAGCAATCTTGAAAAATGACGCTTCGAGAAAAACGTGTTTAAAGATAAAATTATTGATTTTATTGTGATGAGCGGCTACTCTTTAGAAGGCTGTAGCTCAAAAACCATTTGAGATACACACTTGAAATTTCAGTATGTTATTCTTGAAGGTATACACTATCGAAATATGCAAAAAATCGATTTTTTCAAATTTTTAAACTGTTTGTGCCATTTAGAGGAGTTAAAATCGATTTTTTACCAATTTTTTGATGAATTTGCATATAAACGATGAAATAACATTGTGTAGCAACTTAAACTAATCTAAAAGTATTCTCATCGCATTCTGCATTATCTGAATTTCTTGAGGTGATACGGACATTAGAGCAATGTAAATATAAAAAGCTGAATTTTTAATATGCAATTAATTGCTAATAAATACGAATAAAATAATTTTTTGAGAAAGATCTGACGTGTAGCTTTTGTGTAATTAATTATTGAAAATCGGATATTTAACATGCAGTCAATGGGGGAGCTTGTGTAAAATGCAGATTTTTCATACAATTCTACCACAACTGCTAAAAATAAAAATGCAAAAAACTGTAATTTATATTAATTAAATCTCGCAGATTATGCAAAAAATATAAAATGTATGATGGCGAATAACTTGTCCAAAATCAAATATTTTCGTTCAAAAATTCAAACATGTATTCATTACACATGCACCAATATACCCTCTAAATTTCAAACAATTCGATCCAATAGTTTTCTTTAAAAAAATTCCCAAAAATCACCTTTTTTTAGGCGGTTAAACTGGTTGTGCTCCTTAACTCCTTGAAAGGGCCTTTGGGCACGGGTTAATAACAAAATTAAGAGCGGATTTCACTTTTAAAAATAATTTTTCAGTATTTCGAGTCAATTAAAGGGGTGAGAGAAAAAAAAATGTTTTACCAATATTAAGGGCCACCCTAATGTATACTTTCGTTTCATCACTGAATCTTTCTAAATTTTATTAACATTCATTGTATTAATATTAATATATCTCTATATCCGTTACAATGATGTAGATATATTTGCTTGACAATGATGATTAGGTCGATGATACAGAGAGGGAGGCGGACAAATTGCTGGGTGATGCGATCTTGTCTGATTGTCTAACTCCGGTCACTATACACATGCAGATGTACTATGCGTATTGCGCAACGCTAATGCCTAAGCACAGAGAACGCATGCATTAACTCCTACGTAACCCAATTATGCACCAGCAGAGAAAATCGATTTACGTGGGGGGCGCCGGTAACACCGTTGACTCTGATGGTCTCCCTCGTCTCTCTTCAACGGTGAGAGAATATCCGGACGTTCACCAGATGCCAGTCAACGATACGCGTGTGTCTAAAGTCTATTTGCAAATTGTACAATATGTATACCAGAATGTTGGGTCGCAGCTACGATATGTATGCGAACAGCGGTGTAACAACTCGCAATATATGATTCTCCGAGTATTCTCTAATTGGTGATGGTGTCAGTAGCAATAATTAATTAATGCACGATGAGCGTATAAGTCGAGCGTAACACACGTATATATGTAACGGGTTCGATGAGTTCCCTCGAGCAGAATCTTTGCATACATAATCGATGCACCTTCGTGTCGTTGATCTGAAAACTTGTCTTCAAAGATTTATATATTTACCGCAAACTCATTAATTTCAATCGTTGAAAGTCATGATGATGGTCAGTAGAAAAATTGAAATGTGCGATTATAGATGAATAAAAACAAAGTAGAAACTTGTAAATTGCTATCTCATTATTTTGTATCTTCGACAAAGCCACCTCTATGAGGAAGCATGTTGTACACGTTTTGTGAACTGACAGACATTTTTAAACAGTACCTTTTGTCAACGATCCTGGAACAAATTCTATACATGATGAGGGATATATCAAATTTTCATAGAAAGCGCGTGAAGTTGCCGGTTTACTTTTTTGTCCTCTTGCTGGATCAAAAGTATTCAAGCATGAAGCGACCTTGGATGCGAAGATGGGTTGCTTCGGCGCGATACCTGAGAGAAGCGAAAACGTGGAAGGTTGTTGATTTTGTTTGGAGGAGTCAAAGTCCGCATTACCAGGAAGGGAATCTTCGAGAGAAGCATTAATGTCTTCACAAGTATGCTATACAACGTATGCTATATATGTAGTCTCTCGATGAGTGTAGGCTGAAATGTGGTTCTGCTCTGATGCACCAACGTCCGAGGAAAAAGAAGAAAACCACATGGATGGTCTGAGAGGCTTATTATTTTCGCGGTTTTAACGCTGCTCAGATGCGTTGGAGGACGACATTCTGAAAACTCATTCTCGCACTGTTATGGCTTATCAAATTATATTCCGGTTTTAAGAATGTATCTATATATAGTTGTATGAGAGGTATATATACTGCTATAAGAAGCCGGTTACCGCCTGTTTGCTTTCTCGGAGTCCTTGCACCGAAGGATTCGATATGAGAGCGAACGCGTGAGGACAGAAATGGAGGCAAGCGACAAATGTAAATGACGTGGCAACGCAACGCAACTTTTTTCTGGGAATCTCCTATTCATAGTCATCGACGAATCGTAAAACAACGAGCAAATAATATTAAGACTACGTTTTTTATTTCAATTAATTGATCCTATGTTTAATTTCGCATTTACAAATTTGTATGTATTTTTAATCATTACTTGTTAAACAAAATAACAATTGAATAAATCGTTGTTTGCGTGTGCAACATACGACTGATGAAAAATCTATCATCAATCGTTATAATCTAACAAAAATAGAATGTTATAATGATAATTGTTTTTAAAACATGGGTGCAAAATTGAACGTTTCATATTGGTTAGTCATAATATTCCATTTTGCTTCCTCATAGAGGAAGCTTTGTTTTCATGAAAATTTGTTTTTTTTTTCGAGATTTTCATGTCAGTATACTCAGAATGGTTCAAAACGTCGAGAAAAGTGATTTAGAAAAAATGTCCGTATGTATGTGTGCAAGGTTTCAAAAATTCAATGGCGTCTCACTCAGTAACCCTTTGAGCGATCAGGCTCAAATTTGGCACGCAAGTAGAGTATTTGTCCCGCTTTAAATGTTGCGATTTTTGACAAAATATATGTAGTCATTAAGATTTTATGTAGCTTTTAATTTGTTAAAAAAGGGCGTGGTCGCTCTAACTTTCGTAAAAGTTCGCCGATTTAGTTAAATAGTTCTTCATAGCTGGAGATACGTTCAATGGTGTTTGATATTGAATTTGGATGAAATCGATAAAGCGGATCGGATTTTACGGCATTTGCAAATTTTCGGAATTTTTTTGAAAATTCTATAACTCAAGAACGGTTCAAGTATCTGATGTAAAATTTTTGCATAAAAGTTAAATAAAATGTGTCGATGTTTAATATTAAATTTTGCTGAAATCGATAATGTAGTTAAGATTTTGTCGGAATTTGTATTTTCGTAATTTAAAAAAAAATACTATAACTCCAGAACCGTTCAAGAAAGTGATCTACATTTTTTGCATAAAACTTAAATAGGGTGAGTCAATGTGTATGACCCTAGAACAGGGTTACAGTACAAATTTGACGCAAATTGGTCCAACGGTTAAAATTTGGTGGCATTTTGAAAAATGTCGGTCGGGCAGTAGCTCTCGCAAATTACGGGATATTTTATTTACCAGTGAAAAAGAAGTAAAATAAGGCTGCAAACTCGAACTTTGCAAAATACTTTCTCATTTTTCCACTGTTGACGAAGCTTCCTCTATGAGGAAGCCAAAATTGATCATCATACTTCCTCATATTCCTCTATGAGGAAGCCAAACTTGATCATCATATTTCGTCATAAAGGTAGCTTCGTCGAAAGTGGACAAATGAGGAAGCAATTTGCAAAGTTCGACTTTTTCACAAAGAGGAAACCAGGATTGATAAACATTCTTGTTCATACAAAGTGGTTTGTCAAAAATGGAAAAACATTATTTAAAAATTAATTTTACAATAATTAAATCAATTGATCAGTAAATCGCGATCTAAATATTACATTCAAAGAAATTAATATTAATTTAATTGATTAATTTGATTTATGTCGTGTAAAGACAATTATCTAATAAAGTATTTAAGCGAAACACCGATTCGCTCTCAAACAACTAAATATTTGAATCCAGTAAATTTCAGTCCTATTTAATGTACGGAATGAGCGATTAATAATTGACAAAACGGTGCATCTTAATCTCGAGCAAAAAAATAGCATGGAAATGTTCATGCTCTGACGTAGCAAATCGTAGGTTGGCCTGTTTGAACGATATTTACAAACATAAGTACGTAATTACTGATACTACGGTAATACAAAATAAATATATTGGTATTAAATATGCACGAAGCGGAACACGTACATTCCAACACCTGCATCGTTCGATGAGCTGTATTCTGCAGCAACAGGCGCCCACATCGCCGTCTCGCAAATCCATGCTCGTTCGTGAAACCCACCGAACGTGCGTTTTCTGTTTAGTGTGTGTGTCGAGTAAAGAACGAGAGAGAGAGAGAGAGAGAGAGAGAGAGATGGAAAGAAAAGACGATTGAGAGACGGAAGGAGAGGCGAGAGACTCGATTCGAAGTCTCTGTGAGTAGAACGACAGGCGGGAAAAGAGAGGTATCAGGGAGGCCCGACAGACTGACGCCAAAAGCCCCACCATGCGAGACGGCGACTATACTACATATACACGAATAGGACGATGACGGGGACGCGGTGTTACCCGCATGTATTTAATCTCCGTAGTGTCCGTGAGTTTCCCTCACACCAAACTCACACATATATGCAAACCCCGCCTGCTCGAGTGCATTACATATACATGTATATATATATACAAGCGAGTTTGCACACTGCATAGGTAGATTAGGTATTATACAGTAGAAACCCGATTAACCGTGGTGGTTTGGGTACGAAAGATCACCGGATAGCTAAAATTACGTATAATATCCGACTCGCGGGGGCGGCCGTTGATAAAAATATGTTGTTATCTATAATAATATTAGCAGATTAATGATCTTTTTTTTTCTTAGTGCAAAAATTGTTTTTCGAGATTTAGAGATAGGACACTCAAAATGGTCCAAAACGTCGAGAAAAGTGGTTTAGAAAAAATGTCTGTATGTCTGTGTGTGTGTATGCAGATTTTGAAGAAGCACCATAATTGTCGTAATTTTCGATGAATTCTCGTCAAATTTGGCACGCAAGTGGGTTATCATACAATGACGTTTGGGATTGTATTTGATGCGAATCGATTTGGAAATTTAGACTCTACAGCGTTTTGAAAATTTTGAAAAAATCGTTTTCACACTATAACTTTTGGAAATTAAGAGATATCGGGCTGAAATTTTGTACAGAAATGGAATAATATTAACCATGATTTGTACCAAACTTGGCGAAAATCGATAGAGTGTTTCTAATTTTATTGCAATTTCAACGTTTTTGCTTCCTCGTAGAGGAAGCTTTGTTTTCGTGAACATTTTTTTATCGATATTTTCATGTCAGTATACTTAAAATTGTCTAAAACGTCGAGAAAAGTGGTTTAGAAAAAATGTATTTATGGATGTATGTGACCAGCATTCAAAATTCAAAGTTGTATATCTCATGAATGGCTTTAACATTCGGCCTAAAATTTGGCATGCATGTGTAGCAGGTAGACGCCATTGCTCGTGACAATTTTCAAAAATATCTTCAAATTTTATTTAACTTTGTAATTTTCGAAAAATGTCCGTACGCGCTCTAGCTTCCGCAAATTTTTAGCTATAGAGCTAAATAATTTTTATACATAAAGCAGTCTTAAAGAAGGATCGGTATTGAATTTGGGGCGAATCTATAAATAGGTTCGTTTTTTATGAGATTTTGAATTTTTCAAAAAATTTACGTTTTGCTCTAACTCCCGTAAAATCTCACGAAATTAACTGATATTTTCTACAGATGAAGAATAACATGCAATGCTGCTATGTACCAAATTTGGTGATGATCGGTAAAGCGATTAAGTTTTTACGTGATTTTGAAATTTTGAAAAAATGATCATTTTCTTATAACTCAGGTCAACTAACAATGAATGAATAAAAACTTTTTCGAAATGAAAAATACAAATGAAAAATATTCACTGTTGCTATGTACCGAATTTGATGACGGTCGGTAAATGGGTTTTGATTTTGGAGCAATTTGAGATTTTTCATGTTTTGACAGATTACAGTTTAGAACGATTTCGTAAAGGGGACGAGAGATTTAAACAGGTGTATAGTTTTGTGTTGTATTTTGAAAACGCTTCATCCCGAGAACGATTTAAGCAGCTGATCCAAAATCTTGCATAAAACTTGAATAACATCAGCTGTTGTATTTTTTTGCGTTGTTGCACTGGTAACTACCAAAGATATAGTGATAACGCGTTGAAAAAACTGCTTATTCAAATAAGAAAATTGTAGAGTAGAACTTTGCCCATTGCTTCCCTGTTAATTTCCATTTTTTAGATAGCTTCCTCTATGAGAAAGCCAAAAATAATAAATAAGCTTCCTCATAGAAGCGGCTTCGTGAAAAATGGAAATTTATGAGGAAGTAATATGCAAAGTTCTACTTTGCAACTTTTTTTTTCAAAATGTCTGTAAACACTTCAATTCGTGTAAATTCTGAGATATACGACTGCAATTTTCGACGTGACTTTATGATTATTGACTATCAAAAATGAATTTGGTTCTTTTGCCAAATTCATCGGTCGCTGTGTTTGTAATTTTTGATTTTACTTAAAAAAAAAACGCAAAACAATGTTGTCGTGACAAAAGATTAAAAAAAATATTTTTCAGTAGATTTAAATCAAATTTGGTACATATGTGAATTGTATCAGAACAAAACTTGGGTATAAATTTAACGCGAATCGGTCGAGTCGTTCGAAATTTCTAACATTTTTTATTTTTTTCAAAAATGGCTTTGCATCATGAATCTTTCAGAAATTGGAAAAGAAAAACAGCAACAAGAAATTCGAACCGTGTTCTAACGCCTTAATAACAATTGAAACAAAGGTTATGGACCAAAACTCAAAAAAAATATTAATTTGATTAATTCAACATAGAATATTTGAAATTGTTTTCAGATTTTTAAATTACGGCCCTCGATTTTTTTTTCTTTAAAAAATCATAAGCCCGCCAAATAATTTTTTTTTAAATGTGAAAAAAAAGTCTGAGTGCTTTTTAGAGCCCGAATAATTATATAAAAATTCGTGAACCAGATCGAAGAGGTCGAGGATCAGACCCAGGTCGAATTGCTATGGAATGCCACATAGATAAATCAAAGTAACGAAGTCAACTATACGATTACATCGTCGAGGCACTACTCGTATGTGTGTCTGACCACAAATGGCACACATAATACGACGCGCACTTTCTCCGTCTTCAACTCCCTCCTGTTTCTCCGTGTAATCCGCTACTTCTTATTCCACTTGTCTCTCGCGCCACTCCAGCTTTACTGTCGGGTCCACATGGAAGCTCTCCGGGGGCCAATGCGCCACCGCGTGCCCCAATGTTATCGTCATCGGCCCAACGCTCCTGATGAATCACGAGTTTCCCTGCATATGTCTCTATATACTATACAGTTTGCTCTCGAACGTGTGGGCTTGGTGTGTTTATAATGTCAGGAACATACACAGCAGCACTAACCAACGATGCGTGACTCTACTGAGAATACGACGGTAAAAGCGTATAATTCAGATTCAATGGAACCGAACGCAAATCTCGTGGAATATAATTCGCAGCAGGATTAAATGTGGCGTGGGTTGTCCTCGAGAAACTGGTAGATATCGAATATATTTATAATGGCACTTTTGTCATCATCGTGTAGATTTTTATTTCGTCAAGATATAATAAGGGGATTTGGGTCAAATGTGAAATAAATAGCATTGCCGTCGATCGTGATGCTAATTGTCGCTTGAATAGTTTAAATCATCGACGTTTAAATACACGATGCAGTCGTATACGAAAACTGCTTAATGACTTTTGTACAAATGTCAAACCATGTTCTGTTCTGCATTTTCCTTGTCATCTTTTCCTTTCTCTATATACGAATGCTGCTGGTCATATGCCATTGATGTGCGAAAAATAACAACTGCTGCATCATATAATTGCAAAAACTTCACTGCTGTATAAATTTATGGGGGACATCGAATTTATTTTAAATTTATTTTCCGGATCTAAGCAGCGCTAATGTAATTTTTATAATCCTTATGATAAATTGTCTTTTAGCTAGTAAAACTATGGCTCGTTTCCAGGTCGAGCGGTGTCCCAGTGACGGAACGTCGGACAACCCTCAAGACACACGCGGAAGATGCGATTGCAAATTGCGTATCTAGAGGTGACACCTCGTCTCTGTGCCGCTAACTGACGCCGCGTTTCTCACGTGCGACTAGCGCGCACTAAACTCTCTCGTCATCGCGCATCGTTAAGAATAGTCAGAAATAGAGAGCATCCGCCAGAAACGCGACAACCATCGGAAACTTCATTTTCCAATTATCGCTCTGTATATGCATTGCGAGCATAGAGTAAAACCTGCAGTGCATCTTTGAAGACAGAAGATGAGTAGCGAGACATATTTACCAAACATGCGAGTCCTTGAAATTGAATTAGTATCGGCAACTTATAAGCAGAGCTGGACACTAGAAATCTGCATGAGCGCTAAGATGCTCAAGCGCTCGTGCCGCTCAAACGTTCATTCGGCTCAGTTGCAGCAAGTAGCGTGAGCGCTCAGTTGCAGCAAGCAGCGTGAGCGCTCAGTTGCAGAAAGCAGCGTGAGCGCTCAATTGCAGCAAGCGGCATGAGTGCTCAGTTGCAGAAAGCAGCGTGAGCGCTCAATTGCAGCAAGCGGCATGAGTGCTCAGTTGCAGCAAGCAGCGTGGGCGCTCAGTTGCAGCAAGCAGCGCGAGCGCTAAGTTGCAGCAAGCAGCATGAGCGCTCAGTTGCAGCAAGCAGCGTGAGCACTCAGTTGCAGCAAGCAGCGTGAGCGCTCAGTTGCAGAAAGCAGCGTGAGCGCTCAGTCGCAACAAGCTGCTTGAGCGCTTACTCGACAGGAGCGACTCCGGGTTTTATTCAACTGAAATGTAATTCTCAAGATCCTTGTATTAAACGATTCAGTATTAAATTTAGTTCTTATATTATCAAATATTTCCTTCTTTAACTCCGCACTAAATATTAGCTTGAAAATCGATTTTAAGGCCGCGATAAATGTATAAAGAAGGTAAATTGAAACAAAGTAACGAATCAATTCCGATCCAATCGATACGAAATAAATTTGATATCAAAGTTGAAAAAAAAAAAAACAACAAATATCTTTTGATACTTTACCTGAAATGTAAAAATCAGTTCTTTTTTTTCATTTTTTTCTTTACATTTAAGGCAAAGTACTAAAAGCAATGAGTGGTTTGTTTCCATTTTAATACCATAACTACATTTAATTCTAAATAAAAATCTGGAGGTCGAAATTTTTTTCTTTGCATTGCAATACTTTCTCTTTAACATGTTTTACATACTCTGCACGTGATGAGAAAGTAAACAAAAACAAAGTAACCAAAATCTTTCATAATTGTCCAGCCACTTTGAATAGACGTCGCTGAAAACGGTAATAGTGAATTGCGGTTCAGAAGGCGCCACCTCCCCGTCTCTTGTATTCGCAAGCAAGCACATAATACACAAATCGCCTCTGTGGCCGCATACATAGAACTGGTAATCTCAGGCGCAGGCCGTTGAGAAGAGTCAGAAATAGCTTGTGGCGTACGGTCCAGCAGCAGTGAGCCAGGAGAGCTGTGCGCTGCTTCATCTTCGAAGGAAGGCCGTAGGTAGGCCGAGGAGTGAGGAGCGGTGCGGTGTGAAGGTGGAGGGTGAAGGAAAACGACGAGGCGACGGACAGCCAGAACCGCAACGCCGCCGTGTGTACTTATTCTCCGTCGTGTCTTCGTCTTTGAGACGAGCAACGGTGCGCGATATATGGCGAGAAAGAGGGGGGCACCCGAGAAGAGAGAAAAAGAGAGAGAAGCTCAGCGAGCGACCGTCCTGGGGATTGGGGAAGCCCTCTCGATTCTCGGTCGTGATGTCGAGGCTATTCTCGCTTATCCCGGGTCTCAGGAATAGATCTCTCCCGTGAGAGAAGGCTTAAAGCTTCCTTCACACTGTTGGTCGTTATAAAATTTTTGTCGTCATTCGTTAAAATATTAAAAAGAATTATTACATATACTCATATATGTCCTTGAAAATATCATTTTGATATATAAATTATTTTCTATGCTTTATAAATTAACTATACTTTTGCGAATATTATTGAAACATTTAAAAAAAAAATGAAATTATTGTATTACTACTATTCAAATATTTTAAATATTTTTTTTTAAATAGTATATCGCGTGAGATGCGTGTGAGTTTGGTACAGAATTTATGAAAAATGGATCGTTTAAATGTTCGTATGAAATCTGATGTGGGTTAAATTTACATCTGTCGAGTTATGTTTGAAAGCCAAGAAGCTTTATTGTACGCTTGTTTTCTGTACTGTGTATCGTAAACATCCCTTCCTCCCACTTATCACTGTCACTTCGTGTCGTTCGAAATACCTATTGTCATTCACGGATCTGGCAAACTCGGCATTGAATGAACGAGACAAACAGCCTCCGGTGGGTATTTAAGAACGCTCAATGGATCCATAGATTACGTCATACGGTATTGGGTTATATTTCGTTAGTATTTATTGGCTTCTGAGGAATCTATGAATATGTTTAATGATTTCCGTGTCGTCCATTAATCATTTCATTTTTTTTTCAGCCCTCCGTGCAGAAAAGTGAACTTTTCGTTCAACACTCGAGAGAAAAACTACTTTTTAGCTCGTGTAATCGTAGAACTCACCTTCGGCTCGTGCTACAAACACATACTAGCTAAAAAATGATTTTTTCTTCCTTGTGTTGAAATGTACTATTTTTCCTGACTGCGCTTAAATAGCCTCGTTTCAAGCGTGAAAGTAGCTGATTCTGACCCAATAGACCAGTGCGCATGCGCCGATTTTTCACACTTACGCACCGGGGCGAAAAGAGGCTATTCCTGCCCGCCGGGCCAAAAAGAACCTGTTCCTGCCCTGCGAGGTAAAATGAGTATAATTTCATTTGTTTTTGAATTAAAACTGTGTTAGTCTCTACGCGTTTAACTGAGCCTCATTATACGAGGCGCCAGTTGCGCTAAGATGACATGTTTGAAGAATGACACGCAAAAATAAAGCGAGAAACGACGCGCGAGAATGTGTGTGCGTAGTATTGGTAAAAAAATAAGAGCGAGTTGACCGTGAGTCGAGTTTGGAGCGAGAGAAGGAAAAGGGACAGAGATGCGAAGACATTTAGTCAGTATTACATTATAAAAAACCTGAAATATTTAATTACGAGTTGTTATATGCCAATGCATAAAAAAAGCAGTTTATATTGATAAAGCTTACATTTTTGTTCTTTTTTTCGAAGAAAAAATATATATTTTTGCACAGGGGGGGGGGGGGGGGGGGGGGCTTCGCCCCTGGACCCCGCTAAGGCATCGCTCCTGAACGCTGTTGCCTCCGCGAGAGACTTGAACCTCGGCTATTTCAGCGCAATCGAAACAAAAGTATCGGATTTTCAAAATCACGCACTTTTCGTCCTAGTTCGCATAATCTACTATTAACATTTTTCTACTATAGAATGGCCTAAAATAACTCAATGATTTTTCTTTTCGCTCTTCCTCAGGAATTAATTTCATACAGGCCTAAAATAACGATCCTAAAGTAAAAAAAAAGTCTAAAGGTCGCTCAAAGCGATTGAAATTTTCGAATTCGGTAAAAATCGGGATTGAAAAAATCGATACATCGTTAGCCTTTTACTTTAATTTTTTTAAATTTCTACCAAACGTTTCGAATGGAAAATCAGATCGGTAAAAGCCTTATCTTCAATCGAACTCTGTGCAATGAATACGAAAAGGCCACGAATTAATTTATCACTTTGCATCCTAACAACGAACGGCAATTTTTCAATTACACTCAGGCTCAAACCTACGCACTTCCAGCGTGTATATACCGCTAATAGCGGTATTTGCGAGTATTGCGTAACATCTGAACACATAATTTCTGGCCTTATTGAAGTATCACACAATTTCTCGCGGTAATTCATAAGAAAACCTACGCTATCCCGTCGTTTACCTAATTGCAGTTACCCCACGTTATTACATTTATTTGAAATGTAAAAAAATATTTATGTCTTCTTTGTTCCCGTCTATTATTATTATTGATTAATGTACGGTTTCTCCAACCTTTTACAATAATCTTAGTCTATTATCACATGACATCTTAAAATTATTTCATCGACCGCCCCCCCCCCCCTGTTTTCATAACTACAACCGTATATCCTGTTTCTATAAAAAACTAAGTTTTAGTTATGACAATAGGTACTTTTCTCTTTGTTACTGCTATACCCTTTCAACTCTTTGGCTTCCCTCCCCTCTTTCTTTTTCCGCTCTGGTTCTTTCTATGACGATTTTCTCAAAAGCTCTAGCATATTCGCACATTTCCATCCAAGATTCACCTCTCAATAGTTCCGCTATCTCCGAGGATAAATCCCGATCTGCCAGACGAACTATCCATTACTCTATTTTTGTTACCCAAACTTCTTTAATCTCCCTCCTCGGAGTTTCACACGTCCATCTATGCTCCAAACTTTCCTCTTCTTTTTGACACACTCTACATTTCCAATCTCTGCAACCCTTTTTCCCATTTATTCCTACATTACCACATCTTATTGTCCCAATATCTACTTTGTCCCAATATTCTCCTCTTTTACACTCTGTTTTTATATCTTTGTAATTAACATAGAACGTCGATTTATCTACTTTACTCCAATTCTTCTGTGTATCCTGCTCTATTTTTCATTTATTTCCCTCTTTCAGAAGTTTCTCTATTCTCCCCATTCTTTCTCCATTACTTAATAAACCCAATAATAGCCCCGTACCCCATCTCGTTCATAGCTTTCTTAAGTTCCACCCCCCACCGTGAACGATTTCCATTAATTATACTCCTTATTTCCTCTTTTCAACATATCTTAGGCCACCTTCCTTCCTTCCTTCATTTGCCCTATATCTACTAAGTTTTTCACGGCCCTCCTTCTCGTTTCCACCTCCAAATTGGCACGGGAAGGAGGTTCCCGACTCCAGCTTCCAAAGACAGTCTGGCGTATTTCTTGCCACTCCTGTTCCACTTTATTATTTCGTAGATGGAGACACCAATTGTGACCACTGCAATCCTCCATAGAAACAATTCAACAATATATCAAACATATAGCATTTTCGTAGGTTTATACTAGGCGTGCGAGAATAGTGATCGAATATTCGAAAAGTTATGGAATATTCGAAAAGTTGCTAAATAAAAAAACCGATCTACACAGCATAAACTTCAAAATCGAATAATCACCCAATAAAAATTAGCTATTACAATTTGAAAAACATGAATATTTCTGCTAGACTTTTATGACAAGTAAAGTCAAAACATATGAGATTAAAACCGTTTTTATCGTTATTTTTTTAACCGGAATTCTTTGAAGCTGAAGGTTGATCGTTACTTAAGCTGTTACCCATTCTGCTTTATTATAAAACATTTGAAAACGGTCTAGTATCGTTGACTTCTGTATTTATACAGCTATATAAAAGCGCTTATTATTCACGTGAATATATACGAGTTTAAGCTACTAACTTCGCATTACTGATTGTGCCGAGGGTTGCGTATATAAGCAGTGCAACACATGAATTCAAATGAATGGACTCTCGCTCTCGGTGGAAAAGCGTTAGCGCTGCGGTAATGAGATTCACGGTACAGTGAAGTGCAGCGGTCCCTGGCCTCGGTCGGCCCTCTCGCACGCTCAGATGCACCAGGGGTTTCCTCGTGGCGCCGAGTGTCTGCCGACCCGGCGGGCTCCGTGTCAGAGATACACTCACTGCGTTATATATCTATATTTACGTACAAGTGCGAGAGAGAAACATCGACAAGTCCTTCTTCGGTACGTTCAACCATCAGCTGCAGGCTACGTATTTCTAGGAATTTCTGACGATGCGTTTCTTGAAAAAACATACATTTGATACCAAAGCGGCTTAACTAGGATTTTTATTTGTATAAAAAGAAGTGTATTGTCATTTTTCTAATGTAAAAAAGTATTAACGAATTCATACCAGTCGAAATTCCGACCGTATTTGTTGGTAAATAGTAAGGATACGCATGCGCTCGAGCCGTGATTGCGATGCTTGAGCGTAGTATGAGCGCCTATTCTGCTGAAACGATCATTTGGCTGGAATGCTCAGGGGACACGAGCGGCTCGAAGGCTCATTTGGCTGGAGCGCTCAGGCGACACGGGCGACTCGAACGCTCAGCCAATATGAGGAGCTCGAACGCTCAGCCGATATGAGCGGCTCGAACACTCAGCCAATATGAGGGGCTCGAACGCTCAGCCGATATGAGCGGCTCGAACACTCAGCCAATATAAGCGGCTCGAACGCTCCCGCGACACGAGTAGCCAGTGACACGAGCGGCTCAAGTGTTTTGTTTTAAGATTTTTCTACTTGATTACATCATTTTTTATGTTGAAAAAAAAGGAATTAATATAGCACACGATTTTCATGGGATACCCTATTTATGATCTATTAAAATATTTTATTGATAAGAAGATGAATGTTACTGAATATTCCAGAATATGGATTTTTTCTGCCCACGATTAACCTTGAAGTAAAGTTGAGTACGAAATATGGTGAATAATCATGTTTTTTAATAATTTGAAAATTCGCGTTCAAACAGGGAGACGAAGAAAATGAAATAAAAATCTGAACAAATAAGGGGAATTTTTTTTACCACATTTGGAACCGATTTGACGGGCTCCAACGTGACATTTTTTTCTGCCCCCATATAAGGACCACCCTAACATTGAAAATTTCAACGTAATTATAAATTTCGTGGTTTGCATTTTTCTAATGGTATTAACAATAATAATAATATTAATTATTAATAATTAATATTCACAGTAAAAAGACACTTAAATTCATGGGAAACGCAAACTGAAAAAAAAGTGCATAGAAAATACTCTCAAGGAGTAGAAAAATCTTGCTAAAGTTGGTTTTGTAGAAAACAAATATTTAAGCAGTCAAAAAGTATTATGAAATAAAAAAAAATATGTATGTAAGGTGTCTTATCACCATCCACTCGCAGGACAGTCATTAGGCTCTATATAGACATTTTGAGAATGTCTACAGGGAGGCCATTCGTGTTGGCGATCGTGGGAGACTTATGCAAGAGCATTTGGTAGCTACGGAGAGGCTGTGTCGTGAGCGTTCGACGACTATATATGTACGACTATTAGAGCTAGTGTGCGTGGGGATTCCTTGATGGCGCCGAGCGTCTGCCACGCTGCCGACGAAACAGTGAAACGCGCGTCAAACTGCCGAGCGCGGGTACCGGGACGAGGGTTAAACGAGACGCTCCGACGGAGTGGGATGCTGCAGCAGCGAGAAGACTTGGCGAGACTCACAGCCTGGCTCGGGCTCCGAGCCGAAAGAAACCATCGAACCGATACTCGGCTGTTAAGTTACGCGTGTGTATCTCATTTTGCCCCGGCAAATCAGCATCGTATAATCTAGTCGATACCATTATAACTGAATATAGCCGGATTGTAGTCAAACGTATATCCAATATATTATTGTACGCATTAAGAGCAAGATGGAAATTGACGGATTTTTAACGCAAACACCGACTGAAACTTTTTATTCATTTCACACGGCTCCACGACTAAATATCTCGAGCCTAAATAACTCCGGCAAAATATCTCCCGAAATTTTTCTTCTCGTCAGATACGGCCGCAAGCACGGCTGCCTAAATCACAACCCCGATTGAATAAATAACAGTATTTTGTGAATCATGAGGCTTTTATAACCACATGACACCGTAAAACAGAAAATTTATAATCTTTAATAATCTGGCGAAAGATATTTTTATTATTTTCATACCGAGTACCGAATGCCGAATCAAATTAAATTTATAAATATAATTTATAAAGTTGGGTTGTAGATGGGGATATTATCACCCCCCCCCCCCCCCCCTCCCCCCTCACCCGCCGACTTCGTCATTGCTTTACATTCATTTACATCAGAAATATCAATCAACAAAAAAACCCACATCATAAACATAGATAAACATATTTTTGTTATATTTTTGAAATTAAATATATTTAATTGAACCTAATTTTCAGAGTTCTAACCGTGGCTTTAATGGAATCCAAAGAAGTTGAAAGGTCGGTGCGCGGCCTCCACTCACACGTAGACCGGAGGTCCAGACGAGTTTGCCTGCTGGTGAAGACAAAAAAAAATGGTCGTCCCACACTCGACGCCTATCCTATCCTACATCGTGTATCCCAGTGACGTTCACCGTGCTAGAAAACGAAGGAGGGAGTAGGAACGATTGAGAACGACTAGAGAAGTGTAGAGTGTAGCGCAAGTCAAGCTAGCTCGCCCACACAATTCGAGACTTCGAGACAAGCACACAGTCTCAACTACCCACGAAAAAAAAAACCTATCGAGTCACCGACTAGATAAGATAGGAGACGCGAGTTTGACTGGAAACGCTTTACGTCAGAATCATATCGAATGTTTGATGTTTGGCTCTCTTTCTGCGAGATCGCTGACCTCTTTCCTAATAACATGGGTACAGTACTTGAAAAAAAAAAAAGAAGAAACTGCAGAAAACAAACATGAATGTTTCCAAAATCGTATGTTTTCAGCGATAATTTTGAGACTGATGAAAGTAACAACATGAGTTGATAAGCATTCATGGACAATATTAGCTATTTATAATTTTTGTATCTTACTTTTGTATTTAGCGAATTCATGATTTTATGTAAGGTTGATGAAATACACTTAAAAATTACATTCACTGTCGACAAGGGCATGAGCACGCTCGAGCCGTGATTGCAATGCTCGAACGTTCTCGAGCGTAGAACAAGCGCTCATTCTGCTGAAACGCTCATTTGGCGCGAGCGCTCAGCCGATACGAGCGGCTCGAACGCTCACGCGACACAAATAGCTCGAGCGCTCGGTCGGCACGAGTGGCTCGAGATTGGCGTGACTGCGAACACAGCGATCTTTATTCGTAGATGGAAAATGGTATAAGAAATATTTTTAAAAATACAGTCAACTCCATTTTTACTCAAGTGAAAAAAAAAAAAAATATTTAATAATAATGATGATCCATATCGAAGAGGGTTGCAGTCGATGGCTAGCTAATTGGCATGGAATATCTCATATAATGTTGCACTAGCTGCTGGAGCTCGCATAGTAGGATACACAGGTAGAATATATAAAAGACAGTAAACTTTGTGGATGAGAAGGTACGGGCAGAAATTCCTGTAGGGTGGTAACGTTTATCGCAGTCCCAGCTGGCAAGCTTCCATAAAGCAAGCTCATAAAAACTCGAGTCGAGCTCGTCTCGTGTCCAGCAAGAGAGCGAAGCGCGCTTTCAGCTTCGGGCGGCAGGGCGTTGCTGCAACGACGGCGTTGTTGGAAATGACGGAAGTTCGCGAGTTTAGGTACTTTTTACATCCGCCCACGCGATAGAAAGATCTCGTTACGATATTTCTGAGTTGGCTTTACTAAGGCTAAAAGGGATAAAAGTCGATAACGCTACTTTTCCACTGTGATCTCTCAAATCACTGCTATTCATTTTTCGACGTATAGAAGATTTCAAAAATTAGTTCGCACTGTGAAAGAAAAATATGATGGATTTAATAACACTTCTATTAAGAGCTCAAATTGTACCTTCAACAAAAAAAAAGTTTTTGTCCATGCAGGCCAATTTTTTAATAAGTTTTTTGTTTATGTATAGAAAAAAAATAGAATATTTTTTTTGGGTGAAAATGTTATTGTGATAATTTTATTTCTTCGGTATGAGAAAAATTGTCTTCGATTGGACGCTTTTGTGCTGTAAAGAAGTCCCTGAAGCGAGGACAGCGAGGGATGAGCGCAAAGCGGAAGTGCGAGTGTCTCATCTATATAAATCTGATGGTGTCACACCGATCGCACCATATTGTCGCTAATAGGCTCGCTTGTTGAACGACGTCTCGAGAAGAACAGATGATTAAACGGTGAAGAATAGAGGTGCTGAATAACAGAGCCATTCAACTGAGGATGCACTGTTTATTACTGGCGCTGTTTGCCGCATTGATACGGAGCGTCACTCTCTAAGATTTGCAACACAAGTTTCTCATCATTCAGCGACCCAGCATTTTTCCCACCCACATATACATATGGGGCATTCCAAGTAATAATAATAACACAACGGCAACTTGACACAGTCGAAACTGGAGATTGCTAAAAATACCGAAATTGCACACAACTAAACTCTAAAGAAGCAGTAATTCAACACAGTGTCTAAACTCTACACAGCGGAAACTGTACACAGGCAATATTGAACGTAATGCAACTTTACAAAAGAAAAACTAAACTTTTACAGGCCTCAAGTCAGTACTGTGTTGAGTTTGAACTTTGACACAGCAGAAACTCTTCACATCGATAAATCTACACGTGTGTAACTGTACTACTGTACACAGAACGAAATTAACACAGTAAAAAAACACGACCAAAACTGTACACCGTACGAACTGTATACAACCGAAGCTGCACTCAGTACAAGTTCTGCACAAGACCGGCCGTAAGCGAGTCTCAGGTCATTATCGTGTAGAACTTGCATTGTGTGCAGTTTTTGCTATGTTGAGCTGCTGCTGTGTAGAGTATGGCTGTGTAAGTCTTTCGCTGTGTTGAGCTGCGGCTGTGTAAGTTTTTCGCAGTGTTGAGCTGCTGCTGTGTAGAGTAAGACTGCATACATTTTTCGCATGTGTACAGTAGAAACGGTGTCCTGCCGCATACATACAACTGTGATCAAAACGGAAATTGTCTGTAGTAGTAAGTATGGAAATGCAAAACGTGTAGAACGCCGTATGGCGAAATTATAAATGAATAAATAAATAAAAATAACATACGTAAATTGTATATCCTCGATTATATATTTTTTACATTGGGTGTAGTAATTAAAAATAATTAATGTCTACGGACTAGGATTGTAGGACCACTGAAAAGATACCCAGGTGTGAAACCCAGTGTACATGTACGCAGTGTTAAGTGCCTAAGGCGCGAGAAGTGCGAAGGCAGCCCTTAGCCAATCGGAAAGTGTAACCATAGGCACTACTTGGGGATTCACCCTCCATCTACTTCAAGTATAGCTCGTATATCATCTCATCTCAGGAACCCAATAGCCCGTCACCTTCGCAACTAAAGAAGAGGAGCTAAAGGCGCGCGCGTACGTGAAGCGTAATCCAAGATGGCGAGTTGCGATACACGTCTAAAAATAAAGCCCGTGAGTGTCCATCTCACGGCGCTTTTGCGTTGCCGTCCGTCCATTCCATATCCATCCGTGCTCTCGCGTCCATTTGTCCCTGCAGCAGTAGCAGCGGAGGCTTATGTCGTGGTAGTATTACGTCCGTCTCTCGCGGTATTTGTGCCGGACGCCACGATGTCGCCAGCAATGGCGAGTCTATGCGAGGGGCGAAGGGGAACGCGGGGGCGAGAATACATTATGCGACCTTCGCATTATGGATTCAGAAAAGTGAACGAGGGGCGGCACGAGACGCGTCCAAGATGCCCACAAACTCATCCAACTTCAAACTTTCTTACGTTCTGTTATCACTTGACACATTACTTTGACTTTAACAGCTTAATTACCGTATGTTTACGCAGCCGCTTGACCGTTGCGATACTTCAACTGTTGAGAAAGAAGATTACTGTGTGGCAATACTTCGTTTCTACGGAACTCGACTGTAAACGGTACCGAGTCTACATCAACGACCCTACACAACGGCAATTGTTATACACGTGGCTTTTTTCAACGCAACCGCAACTGTACATAATGCTTTACTTTACATAACCACATCTTAACACAAACACAATTTCAACACTACACAGACACGAAGTGACGAGAGAAAAATTGGCGCGAATTAAATTAAAGATAGCGAAACTCTACACAAGTCAAATTAAATCTTTGAAAAATGGCACGCCGATATCACAAACACAAAACGTGTTTACTATGTATTTTGCAGTACTGAGTTAGTGCATGTGCAGATATGGGATTGTGTGCAGTTAGGCATAAGAAGATTGGGGTTCTGTAAAAACTGTAAAGATTAACATGATAATGAAAAATATATATATATATATATATTCCGTATCTATATTATACAAAAAGTTAGTCAACATTTGACCAACGCAGTCTGCAGGTACTGATTATTTATTTAATTGCAGACTATGCAGGCTGCCTATCAATGTTGAAATAAAATTAATGATCGATAATGAAAATTGCTCACGATTGAGATATCATGCAGCGATTTGGTATAGTGAACTTGTGGGCATCGTTTTTTTTCCTCTCCATCCGGTTATTGTCGTTCCAGCCGGCAGTAAGTATGAAAACGCCAGGTGTAAAATCTGATGGTTGGTACGCACACACTCAGGTGTAACGTGAAATTGGGCCAAACGAGAGATTAAATTTAACGAGATAGCACTGGGCTGCGCCATGCATGCATCGTGTGCGTTCTCTGGTTGCGTTCAAAGTGCAGCGTGCCACAGTGCTGGAGTAAATCTCGCGGACAGTAGAGAGGTGCAGAGTATTAATTAATTAATTAATTAGCTCCACGTTAAATGCATGCATTATAGCATTAAGATTATGGCCTGCTCTTAGTCTGGACTAAAGCACGACAACTTATATACATCGTTATTAATCGCGCACAGTGATAGTAACATCTAAAATTACGACAGTTATCGTGCTTACAAGGAAATCTGCATGCACGGATGCACACGTTTTTTCCAAACCACTTTTCTCGACGTTTTAAACCATTCTGAGTGTCCCGACATGAATTTCTCGTGAAAACAAAATTTCACGAAAACAAAGCTTCCTATATAAACAAGCAAAAAATGATTCTCTGCAGACTGTGATCAGACAGCTCGATATCACTGAAAAAGTCACTCAAACCTTCTCTGAACCCAACGCAAAGTACCACTTTTATCAAACTACAATAAATTCAAGATACTAAGTATACACCGAATAATCCACCCGGAAAAAAAAATGGTAATTAGAGTGTTTGTACAGTATCTGGTTCCTGAACACATGCAATAAATATACGAAGGTACACTGTGCTTACTTATCATGCTATAAATTTGTGCTTCGAGTTGGGCCGTACCTCATAACTGTTGCTATTACCAATTTTACCATATACGCTTTCCAAGTGGGAGAAGAAAATCATAGGACGGGCACGAATCCGTAAATCAAACGCAGACCAAACTCTCTCGAGTTTTTTTGGGACGTGCAACTTGTCCCAAAACGGAAACTGTGGATGTGCGCATACCATCGTCCATCGGATAAATACTACTCTGAGAACACGACACGATGTGTTGTACAGCTATCGACACTGAAACACGACGGCAGATGGCTGGCAGATGTATACGCCGGAATATTGCCGTCCTGATTGCAGGTCTGTGCAAGGTAGCAGCCCGTGAAAGGTACAATGCCCATAACAGTTAATTCGTAACCATCGCCAATACCCGCAAACTGCGGACGGTACGCCATTCGTTCTCGCCGCTTACTTGAAGAGAATTCGTTATTATATCCTAATAAGTAAGACAATGTATTGCCAAATTGTTATTGAAATCTGTCTTGCAATTACCTATATATTATAACAGAATGACACTGATGGTAACATTATTCAACATTTTCAAGTGGAGTTTAGGATGAAAATTCGGTTCAGTGTCTATTCGTAATAGAAAAGTTGCATGCTGAGCGTAGATGATCGATGGGATGTCGGCTAAACTCAGGCACAGGTATTATGATATATGAAAAGTAAAGTCGTATAATAATGCGTTATCTTGATCCATATAAATAAATCCAGACTTCCAGTGAATGTTTACGACGCATCATTCGACTTCTGCGACCGGTGCTCGAATACTTTAGGGTGCTGCTCGGTGTGCCTTGATGGAAATTAAAGAAACAAAAAAAAAACCAAAAGAAAAAAGAAGCAGCACCAGCAAGACATTCGGGTTTCTTTGTTCGTCCGCAGAAGCGAGAACACCTGCCCATTCTGACTGGGCGCAATCGACTCGACGTTTCTCATCGTGCTTCTTCGTTCCACCTTCCTCTTCGAACCTATACACTCGTTCTACACTCGCACAGCATCAGCATCTTCTTCTTCTTCTTCTTCTTCTTTGGTCCTGCGTGCCCTTCTCTTCGTCATCTTCCGCTCTGTTTCTGTTACTCGTGTATCATCCTTCGTTGCTCCGTCTCTTTCACTGTCACCTGCTGAATCTTCTGCCTTGCCAGAGGGATTAAACGTGCGACGGACCAGCTAAACGTGTACCTTCGAAGATATCCAACGGGACCGCCACATGTTTCAGCGCCCCCTTCGCGTCTGTCCTACCTCTTTATCTCCTTGAGGACATGCAAAATTTCGACCACCAGGGCGATTTGTGGATGAACGACCAACATCTGCATCGCATTCTCACATAACAGGCAATATATTTTGCCACATTCAACTCTACCATTAAAGTCAAGTGGCCCTTCATTTTCCCCATCCCACTCGAGCCTCGTGCTCACGGTATCAACAACTGTTGTTGTTATTGCTGTCAAATTTGAAGCCGCTTCATCAACAAATTATATACTCATCGAAAGCTTCCTCTACGAGGAACCAAAAATGAGATGAACTACCTCAAAGATGAATCAATTGAATGCAGATGCAAAAATCTTCAGAATCATAATTGCAAATTGAATAGCAAAGTTCTGTGATAAGGTAGAAAAACAAAGTTATGTGAAAAGATCAATGAATTTCGGAAGTAATACAATAGTATACGTAGTTGGTGAATTATCACGAGCGGATATATTACCTATCTACCGAGCTACCTATCGCCATAAGATACACGCGTACGTGTATATATACAATACCACCGGGAAACGATATACGTGGGCGTTCAAGTTGCTAGGCGACCGAACGCTCCGTGCTCTTTTCACTAGAAAGCCCGGCATCTCTTAAACAGACCACTTCCAACCCCTGCTTCTGCCATATTTCTCTTTGCCCTTGCCTCTCTATTTCTCCCCCTCTCTCTCTCTCTCTCTCTCTCTCGCTCTTTTATTCTCCTTCTCTTTGGCACTCGAATTCTATGTTGCCCTCGCGGAGTTTGCCTCTTGCGCTTTGCCTCCCTCTCAACCTCTCGCTTTAGCCCTCTGGCTGTTCCTCTGTTCGTCGCACTCGTGTTTCACGAAGCACCTCATTCCTACCACCCACTCTCAACGCCGACCGGATCAATGCACCTCTCGTGTACTCACTCCCGATGCACTCGCTGAGCTTCACCGCCGAGCTTCTGTATGCACATGTATATATATATAGATGTATACAGTGTATACGCCAGCAGGTGCATATTGTACGTTTATGTGTACTGCAATGCAGCAATGTGTACACGTTTGTGTACTAGAAATACCTTTGTGCATCTTACCCGTGTGTGTCAACGAGCCATCGATATTTTATGGCTATATAGTATAGCCGTTGGTTGCATCAATATGTTTAGGGTGTCTATGTACGTGCCAGTGATGGGCAATAGCATTCGAATAAAGGATTATTCAAAATAGGGTTTGAATAACTTTACAGCAATGATACGAGCAGTAATTATTATTTTGTTTTATAATTATTATTGCAAAGGGAACTTTGGTTTTTTAATTCTTTTCGAGGTTGCCATTTCAGAAGTTCCAGAAGTTCGAATATTTGAATTTGCCGAATATTCGATACTTTTCGAATATTCGAGATCGTCGAATATTCGAGATCGTCGAATATTCGAGTCGAACTTCAAATCGAATAATTGGATTCGATTCGAACTTCAAAACAAATAATTGGATTCGATTCGAACTTCAAATCGAATAATTGGATTTGATTCGAACTTCAAAACGAATAATTGGATTCGATTCAAACTTCTAATCGAATAATTGGATTCGATTCGAACTTCAAATCGAATAATTGGATACGATTCGAACTTCAAATTGAATAATTGGATTCGATTCAAAGTCGATTATTCGATAATTTTACGGGTCGCGTCATTGGTAATATTCGGCTCCAACATTCCCTTAAATACTATTATCAATAGATTTTCATTCAAATACTGCCCATCTTTGGTACATGAACCATACTCTGCATATACGTGTACCTTACCGCAACCACATGTAGCTCAAATTACGTAAGTAACATTGGTACATACACACTTTTATGTTTCCATCAAATTATCCTTATAGTATTTAACCTCCTATTAACAGTGGTATTGATTATTCGAAAAGCAGTTAAAAATACTGTTTTTTAATCGCGAACAGAGTTACCAGAGATAAATAAATATTCTACTTTAAATGGCATGAATTGTACATTAAATGGTGAAAATTACGTACTTACAAATTAATAATACCAGTCTTATTTAGGAGCAGTACATTAACTGTAAACAAAATTCAGTAGTCGTCTTTCTTGAATTAACGATATGTGCTCAGTTAAATCTTCAGCATATATAAATGTGATACGTGTGAACTCTTGACCAGCGTTGACCTATTCGATGTTACTAATAAACACCTTTTTTAAAATTATTATAAGGTACATAAAATTATTCGGTTTGCATTTCAATACTTTTAATATATATTTATATTCAGCAGTAAAGGAACGTCAATAAATTGACAGGAGTCTGTGCAGAATTATGATATGAGTAGAATTTAAAATTAATTCGAACAAATAACTATATATTATTTGTCCGGATAGATTTTTTTGAAATCGATTTATAAGTTTTATCTGGACGAGTTACTATACATTTTTTTATCCGACAGAATTTTGAAGGAAGGAAATAAAATAAAATAATTTTTTAATTTTGACGAAAAAAAAGTAAAAAAATTGAAAAAAATGAATTTTGGCGGAAAAATAATGTACTTTTAAAAAACTGCAGTGAATTTGGCCGATAGCTGGATGAATTAACATGCATCCAGACGAATAACATCCAGTTATGCATATGACGAAGTAAATATTGAGTTAACTAAACGGAATCCCTTTTTGATAAAATATTATATGTAAAATAAAAAGAAAATGTTGAGCTGATTCGATCGACGAAATATTAGTTCAATCACCTCTCGATATTTACTTCATCACCAGCAAATTTAGTCGATATTACTAAGCCTTTCTCTCAGTGTAGTGTCTCCTTATATTATAGATTTCACTTTGCCAAACCAAACATCCGAAAGATTTTATTAGCTACATCAAAGAGATGAAGGATCGATAAAAGCACACGTCGCACGAGAGAGATTCAAGATTATTTTCGTCGCGCTCGCTGCGCTTGAAGAGCCTGCACCTGTATCACGTTAACCTACTTATTATTCAAAATTCAATTTCACAAATCAACGACGTTACACAATGAACTTGGTGCCGTGGCGATATCGATTAAATATCTGTGCGATTTTCATCGGTGAATACTCTACCGTAGCTGCCAAGCTAAGTGGAAAAATTCATACATAACTACACGTTCGATATTTCAGGATATAACCGATGGATTGAGTGACGTTAAATGTGAGAGAGAAAAAAACTCGCCGATATTTTACTTCAGCAGAGAAAATTTATAATCGAATACCTTTTTTTTTCAATTATTATTTTCCTCATAATAAACCGTCGATCCTGACTGAAGGATATTGTACAACGTATGTAAAACACAGAGCTGTATTATTGCTTTTGATAGGAGTGCGAACAATTCTGGATCGTGCACGTTTTTATCCATGCGATCCAATAAAAACAACAGAGCTTTTTGTTTTCCAGAGACCAAGAAATAAATTGAATTAAGGGGGACTTCTACCTTGGAGCACCATTTTTCAGGTGCACAGATTTTATTTTTTTGTGGCGAAACGAATAAATGTAGACGACTGCGGGTTTTTCTATTTATTATTTACGTTTTAAAGTATGGAATGGAATTTTTTTTTTTTAAGTTAAAAGTTGTCGGCGTTCCAGGTCCTCAAATACGAACATCCAAAATAGGATAGGCAAACGGTTACCACTCCTGCTGGCACACCGTTGATCTCAAACAAAAATTCAAAGCAGATTTTTAATCAGTATCACTTTGGTCATGGAATGACGGAGGTTTTTTTTCGATTACTGCAAAATTAAGAGAATGTCGGCGATTTGAAAAAAAAATCGATTTTTCCCCTTTTTTTCGTATAAAAACGTTTTAAAAAATCGAAAAATTAAGTTATCGAAAAAAACCTCTGTCATTCCACGAAGACATGTTGCCCGAGTATGTATGCACAATTTCAGGCCGGGCGCATAATTACAGTGGTCAGCAGAGTGGTAGCCATTTCGAAAAAAGTGTTATCGAGAAAAACGCTTTTAAAGTTTTGCGATCGGTGTACACAAAAGGGTTTATAATTACCGTCAATCTGTTACAATCTGCCATGACTGCTCCATAAAGGCAACCCTCCTCTTTCTCCGTCAACTGGTTTTGTGCCGATATTCGGTCGCCGGGACTTTCCAGCCGAGCGCCGCGCCGAAACGGTCGGAGCGCGCTGACCGCGCCGAACTTGAACACATTTTTCCTAAAACGTTCGAATCTCGGAAAATCCTTTCACAGGATAAATTTGACTTACATATAGATAAAGAATCGGCAAAAAAAAATGCAATTTTTTAAAAGTTACCAAGGTAGAAGTCCCCCTTAAAGTAAATTCTTGAAATAAGGAATATATGGATTAAAACGCGTAAAAACGACCGCGTGGCTATTGTGCATAATAAAATTGTGCACTAACCACCGCGTGGTTAATAATGTTTGTTGGTTTTTTTTTTTACAAAGTCACTATGAAAAAAGAAAAATCTCATCCCTCTTAGTGTTAAGTCACGACCACTACAGAAAGATTGTATTTATTTGTTCGTTACTGCTAATTTGCAATGCACTCGCTAGAAAAAAAGAAATATCCGAATGTAGAAAAAGAAAAAGGAAGCTGGCTGAATGTTTTTATGATAAGACCTCGGCCATCCCCGAGAATCAGTCGTTGCAACCGGACTAGAGAGACTCCTTTGTGAGTAAAACTCGAAGGTCTCGGTTCTGCTTGTTCGAGCGTCGTTATCCCTTGAAGAGAACGCCAGTACGGTCTTTTCTTCCCTTCCCTATCAATCGCATCCTTTCACAGCGTCTCTTTCTCTCCCTTTCACTGGCAGTTCCGGAGGACAGCATCGCCCGCTCGATCGGGACTTCCCCTGGTGACGTAATATCAAATGGCTCCATCCCAGCCAAAGCTATATGGCCTTTCGACCCCGTAGGGATGTGATATAAATGCCGGCTAACCGTAACCCTCCCACTCGACCTTCCGTTCACCCCCTCTTCTTCACTATACAGCCACGATCCACCTAGTCACGTCCACCATGCAGTCACCGGAGGATTGCGAATGAATAACCCCAGAGCACAAACTATCGCCGACAACAATTTAAGAGGGTAAAGTCACCTGAAAATCATATAAATAAACTAGTGTTGGAGCTAATACATATCATGTCATGAAACTGCAATTTATTTTTTGTTGCCTAGTGTAACACTTAGTATGCACTAGGGTGGTCTTTATAATGGGGGTTGAAAAAAATTTCATTTTGGAGCCCGCCAAATCGGCTCTAAATGCTAAAAAAAATGCCGTAATTTTTTCAGATTTTTATTTCATTCTCTTCGTCTCCCTGTTTGAGTCCGAATTTTCAAGAGATTTTAAAATATCCTTATTCACTATATCTCGTACCCTATCTTATTCCAAGGTTAATCGTAGGCAAGAAAGAATCCATATTCTCAAATATTGAGTGACAACCATCTTCTTATCAGTGAAAAATAAAAAACAAGCCTGCAAAGTAGAACCTTGCAAATTACATCATCATTATTTAGTATCTTTGACAACGCCTTTTTTTACAAAGCTACCTCTATGAGGAAATATGCTCTTGATGTTAATCACAATTTTGGCTCCCTCATAGAGGAAACTTTGTAAAAAAGGCATTGTTTAACATTCACAAATCATGAAATTAAGTAGAAAAATAACCTCTAATTTTGCATGTCATCGACTTTGACGTTACGAATAATAAGAAACAAATATCGATTTTCATAAATCATAAATATTTTTTCAAGACGAAAAAAAAACATGATATATGGGTACTTTAAAAAAAAATTACATTCCACATTAAAGAAAAAATAAATAAAATGCATTTATTTGTCAAAAGTCACTAAAAGTCTCCCCGTAACCTTAGGACGCTGACAGAATGGAGTAGCAGATTCAGCGGTAATATCGTGAAACTTCCAAAGTTCTCATCGTCAATAGTTATTGGCAGAGTCTCTGCTCTGAATCGCATAGAATGGACAGAGACGCAAGTATGCCAATAACACTACTTGCCGTCGGATTTTCCATGACCAATGTCTGTACCGTTTTCCCCTAGGATTTCCCATTACCCTCGCGTGTGCGAACGACCGGGGAGGGTGAGACTGAAGCGACCGGCAGAGAATCCTGTTGGACGGGAATCCAGAATAGCTCTGCCTCGGAGAAACGGGGACCATCCGCGAGGCGAAGAGAGCCAGGATTCTGCAACGCGGGGGCACGAGAGGAAGGTTGGGTTATGACCTGAATAGCAGATTAGTAGATTACCCGTTTACGACGAGACGCATCGTACCTTCCGACGTTTTATTGAATCCGGAATAGGTATGATCGTATACTATGTCTTCCTATTTCCAACGTTAGTGTATATTTTCTATATACATATATATACGTAGCTCTACCTCGGGTGCTAACTTTGGGATTCAAACTCTGTGCCCGGTTGAAGCATATCTAGGACCCTAGGTTTTATTCCTTTTTAGGTGTCCGTTATAGATGAGAAAATTTCCTATTCTACGCGAGTAACATATACGGATGGTGAACGAGTCCGAGGCAGTCGTAACGCAAATAATACGATGGGATGGTTCATGGTCTTTTGAAATTTTGATCTAAAAAAGCACTCGAGTATTAAATTTTATTTAAATAAAGATATATATATATATTTGCAATTTCTGAACTATTCGTTCAGATTCGTTATCAGTGACGTTAAAGACCATTGAGGATCGAATTTTATACATACCAAGTAACTTTTTTATTATTTTAATTTGCCATGTTCGACATAAATAAATCCTGAACATAAATGTGTTAGAACTTTTGAGGTGGGGACCAATAACCTCGGAACACGAGCTTGTATTAACTTAATGCTGTGAAATGTGTTACTATTAGCACTAAGCTGGTCAACACTGGTCAAATGTCCACAACAACCGGTTTTATCGCGATGAATTTTTAACAATTTATGGATGGTCTCACTTAGTGTGTCCAGAATCGTCAGTTATCAGTTCGATCGACAAGTTCACTGTGAATTAGCCAACAATTTATCGCCAGTAAAATATGCTGCTTATATTACCGATTATACAAATATTACGATTTTGCATTGTAATTCTAATTTCTTGTGAGCCATGTATAAACGCACATTTTCGTTTTTTAGAGTTGTTGATATGATTAATCATTCCTAAGATATTATGGATTAAATGAAAAACGAAAAATTCCGGTAAGAAATTAAAAAGAAAAATGTTAAATGTTGAGTATCTATTGGTACCACTGAACCTGATATTTAGAAATTATTTAAGAATTTTTTTCTGGCTGAATTGATATTGAATGCCTCATATATTTGTTAAAATAATCCGACGTATTTTGCTTCCTCCGAATGGTCCAAAACGTCGAGAAAAGCGATTTATACGAAATGTCTGTATGTATGTGTGTGTGCAAATTGCCTTGTTAGCACGATAACTTCCGCAATTTTTCATGTATTTTCCTCAAATGTGATACACAAGTGGCTTATCATACAACAACTTTCTGGATTGCAGTTGACGCAAATCGGTTGAAAAATTCAAATTTTTCAGCATTTTGAAAATGTTGAAAAAATCGTTTTCACGCTATATTTTTTGTAAATTACGATATATCAGGCTGAAATTTTGAACACAAACGAACTTAAAGAACCATGATTGGTGCCAAGTTTGGCGAGAATCGATAGAGCAGTTCAAATTTTATTGCAATCTTAATTTTTTTTTAAATGTCCGTAAACACTTCTACTTTTCTAAATCCTGTATCGAAGATGATTTATTTTAAGGAACGGTCGTTATGTTGATAAATTTTTATTTTATTCCAAAAAAAAGCAGAACATTGCTGTCGCGAAAAAAAAATTGGACTTTTTTAACCAGATTTCAATGAAATGTGGCACACATGTGGATTGTGTCCAGACCTACAACTAGGTCTGGATATAAATTTTACGCAAATCCGTTGAGCGGTTCAAATTTTATAACGTTTTTTAACTGTTGAAAAATTTCGTTCCAGCATTTACTCGCGCAAATTGCAAGATATCGGGCTTAAATTTGTTTTACTTCTAGACTATGATAAAACAAGGTTTTAATTCAAATTTGGCACAAATCGGTCGAGTCGTTCGAATTTTATAAAATTTTGTATTTTTTTTTAAATCTCCGTTGCGCACTAGCTTGCACAAATTAAAAGATACCGACTTCAAATTTATTTCACGTATTGAGCACCGCGAAGCAAGGTTTGAGTACAAATCTGAAGAAAATATTTTGAGAGGTTTGAATTTCATGACGATTTTAAAATTTCAAAAAGCTTGTGAATGTAATTTTTATAGTAGACAATTTTTTTCATGCACAAACAAGCCTGCATAATCGAACCTTGAAAATTGCTTCCTCATTATTCTACATTTTTTAAAAATGTTTACATGTATACAAAGTTGAACTTTGCAAATTGTTTTCTCTACAAAGCTTCCACTATGAGGAAGCCAAAGTAGATCAACGTACTTCCTCATAGTGGAAGATTTGTAGAGAAAACAATTTCCAAAGTTCTACTTTGCATACATATAACCATTTTTTAAAATTGTCTACTATAAATTTTACATAATTTGTGGTAAGTTATTGCAATTTCGCTCGAGGTTAACAGACGAATTTTAATTTTTTATCTCCTGACAAAGTTAGTTATTGAATTCTCAATAATTGTTAAATCACCGACATGTACAGAATTCTATGTATATCAGTCTGGACGAATCATGTTCTTAAGGGATTTTAGCGGAATTTCGAAACGCTATTGGTTTTACGCGAGATTTACACAGATGCGGAAATCTTCAGCCTACAAAAGCGTTGTAGGAAGTGTGATGAAATAAAGTTTCACCGCGGATAAAGAATTTTGGTAGAGGATTGCCTGTACCTCGCCACCCTTCTCTTCGTTGCTAAGCAACAGCGTGCCTTGGCACCCCTTACGAAGATACCGCCACAAGGGTTTGCAATCCAAGTACCCTACAATGCGAACGACCTTTTGACATTTTAAGGATCTCTCGACTCGTCATCCCCCTCTACCTTCCGTATTCATATCGATCCTATCTATATTTCACTTTTTTTCATCTAAAAAATAATGAATTATTTAGGTTCTGTAGAATTTTTTTTTTACAAAAATTGTAATTTGCTTTTCGATTGTAACCACATTTCTAGGCGACACTTAAGGGGAGCGAATCACCTAAAAATCATGAAAATTAAATAGCGCAGAAATTGTACACACAAAAGCGTTTACATTCATATAAATTATCACTGAAAAAGCACAAAAAATGAAACATGTTTGTAGGTGCAACTTTTTTTTTTTTAGTTGGGTTTGTTGATACAAATATTTGCATGAATGAAAATGCGCAGAAAACATGCACACTTTTATAATCATTTTTTCTCTGCGGAGTAATTTATTTTCTAAGTTTCGATGTAACTTCTGTGAAAAAAATCTTCAAATAAAAATCCTTGTACTCGAATCGGAGACTCTGAGTACGAAAAGAATTGTCCTTGCAAAACCAATTTGGTCTTTCAGTGTAACCTGAACTCTACAAGTGTAAAATAAACAATATTTGAATTGATGAACTTAGGTACAAAAAAAAATTCACTTTCAAAATGTTGTTCATATTTTATGCTTGCCCGGTAGTCATTTTTGTCAAGATAAAAGTTAATAAATGAAATTCCTGCGTTATATAATTTTCATGAATTTTAGCCGATTCGGTCCCGTTAATGGTGGGTCTTATAGCCCAGTGGCGTCGTAGCCAAAACAAACAAACAAAATTACGTTTTTATATGGAGCATTCCACGGCTAATTAACAGAAGAGAAAGTGTTGCAATTCAAAAAAATTTCGACTTCCAGATTTTTATGGAAATAGACGTTTTGAGTGGCCAAGATTCCAAAAAACACATTCACTCATTTCTGTCTGTCTGTATCGTCCGAAAGCACAATAACTTTTGAAAGAAACTGCAGACTGCACTAAAATTAACTGCGTATCTTTTAGGAATCAAACGTTGCTTTGATATTAAAACTGAAAACGAACCACCCATTGTTTTTAGTACTGTACCTTAAATGCGAAAAAAACTGATTTTGCCATTTCGTGTAAAGTACCAAAAGGTTTTGTTTTCGACTTCAATACCAAAACTATATTTGATTAATATACGTTTTAACATACATTTCTTTCTTTTAATTTCTCGAGGTAGGTAGTGAGAGTAGAAATTGTCATACTGCCAATACCATCATACATATACCAATACAAAAATAACCAACGGTATGCAAATCCATCGAACTGGAATCAATGCAGAAACTTGACTAAATAAAAAAGTCTTTGTCGACTGTTGCGAAGCAGTGAGATATATACGCACTCTACTTTGGCAGAAGACAATCGTAAACCGAACTGCGTATGTAGAAGTAGATCTGTCATCGAGATTTATAAAAAATTAACATTGCAATTATACGTGGATGTTCGCTGAAAGCAGAAGAGAGCCGGGGCTCTTGAGAGTGAAGAGTGCTTCTCGTATTGCGCTCAGAAAGGGAAGAAGAGAGCGTACAAAGAACGAAACTGCATGGAAAGGATCCCGAGGGATACTGGAGAGGCTACGCTATAGCGAAAGAAAAAAAAGGGTTGGCCATCCAGCGCAAGGACTTGGAGGGTTGATTATGAAGATTAAAGATACTGCAAGCGCGTTTCTTACTCTCTGTCTCTCATTCTTTTGCGTCTGCGTCGTTCCCATCCTCGCACCAACTTACAAAAAGAAATTTTTCTCCTCCTCCGAATCTCATCGGTCTCAGTGCGACAAAGTGAAGAGAAAAGTAATTACTAATATTCATCATAGGATATTATTATTATTATTATTATTATTATTAAATTATTTCCGAAGTATATTTAATTGTGGGATTTAAGAATGTTCCGTTTATCCCACTACTTAGTATTAATAATATTATGAGATCATGTTTAAAAAATCCCTCAGATGTAAACATTTTTTTTTAATATATGGGAGGACATGGGATTTTATAGAATATAATCACAATACAATAAAACACGTCATTGCGACACTACCCTGATCGGTAACGTAAATAATAATCCAATGTACTCAAAGGACTGGCTTAATTTTTGTAATGAAAAGCTAATGTATTTATCGAATATTCTCATTTTATATTTATATACAAAAAAGAAATTATTCTCATCGACCAAATCTTGTCGCAATCAGAAAATACATTGAATGGGTTTCGTCAATATAAGCGAATATGAATTACAATTAATTGTACGAAATTTATTTAACTATTGTTATACAAATTAATTTAATAAGTAATGAATATTTTACTGAATTTTCTGAAAACTGATACTTCATAGAGGTGACTTTGTCAAAGATATAAAATAATGAGAAAGCAGAGTTTGCAAGTTTCTACTTCGTAGAATTGTATTTGTTTAACTCAACCGACATTAATAAAAAAAATTGTAATATCGATTGAGGAACAGACACAATTTTTAATCACAACGATTCATGTGACTTGGTGCTGTTCTATTGATAAATTTACATCTTTTGCGAAAAATTGTAAAAGTGGTATGACTACGGTAAGTGTAACTATGTGCAAGTGTGGTGATGGTGCTTGCTGTAAGCATGTGGTTTTATGAATACTATACTATTACTGTATACACATTCTCGACAACGACCCTCTCGCTATATGCTCTCGCGTGTGCGCTGAATACGCCCAGGGATCGCGTGCGCTCCACAGCATTGTTCCCTTTCGCCTCCAACTCTGCCACTCTCTCTCGATTCCTCTTTCTCTCGACTCGACGGATCCGTTTTTTTTTCCTTTTTCTTTCCATCGAGCGCCGCAACCTCCTCGAATTCACCCTCGCGTCCATTTCCAAGCCAAGCTCTTTCCCTTTGTTTTGCCTCACTTTTTCTCCTACTTTTTCTCTCCTTCCGTGCCCCGTACCCGCGCTATCACTTGTACCTTTTCTATTTTACGAGGGCGTCCTTCAAGCACAAGCGAACAAGCGTTCCAGGATATAACCTTTATGGGGTTTTTCTGAAATTAAACGAAACTCTCGTGCTTCCACTGTTGCTACTAGACAACTTGGCTAGAAGCAACGATGATGCTGCCGGTTACTGCGAAAGAGATAAGAAAGATAGTATAAAAAAAAAAGATCTAAAGCAAAAGCTTGCACAATGCTTTCTCATAGAGAGAAAGCTTTGTGTATGCTGCGAACTAAAAGATAGGAGGAAGCAATGTGGTATCTACTGTGCTTTTTTTTACATTCTAACGGACAGTTTTTCGATATTATATACGCTCTTGAGTTCGGAGAAAATTCGGGGCCAAAAACTATCTTGATACTCATTCTTATCGAAATTAATTTAAAAAAAAAGTAATATTGAAGAAATAATGAAATAATTCCTAATACGCTTTAATCTCAAGATGAACTCCCTTGAATGCAGTTTTTAATATTATAAATGTTATAAATATAGTCAATATAAAACCTTATAAAAACCTTTTGGACTTTGTTTAAAATGATACGCCTCCCGACTATATATATGACATTTGTAATATTGAAAACTGCATTCGAGGGGGTTCATCTTGTGACTAAAGTGTATCAGGAATTATTTCATTATTTTTTCAATATGTTCGTTTATGTGAGTCATATTTTTCAATAAATATCTTTTTTAATGAGAGACAATTTTTGCAGTCGGGAGTTTTTTTAATTAATTCTTTTTTTACTTCATGCTTTTTAAAGTATTTTTTTTGGGTGCATATCTTATTGGGAGGTATCCGATTGGAACTAATTAAGCAGACAAAAAACACCAATTGAAACCTATAGGAGCCTATCATGTTTCAACTAGAAATTTATCCATTTGATCGTTTGCTATCGGTTACAATTGAAACTTCTAAGCAGGGTATACGGTGCATAATCCAACCTGACTACGAACTATGTGCCTTGATTCTTTATTATTACCTTCTTGCACAAATTTACTTCTTTGAGAAACTATGAACATTTCCTGCCTTCTGGAAAAAGCACTATGCAATGTTCCAGTTCACCTATCTTTCGAAGTGCAACAGAAAACGTATTGTGGAGGCTTCGATAATCAACACAATGGTATGATAAATTAAAAACAAACGATTATCATGGTTTTTTTTTAACATCCGATCGGTATAATATTTCAACCATTATTCTTTCTTATTTTTTATAATATTCTTAAAAAGTAATAACACAATGTATAAATTAAATAAAGTTAACAAATAGTCGAAGGATAAAAGTTTAAAATAAAGCAATTGCACCTCATACAAATGCAGATTGAGACTCACGGGCGGTATTCGAGCGCCAGAGATGAGAATCTCTACAAACACTCTACCGTGAGCACCCTAAAGTGAGCTACGAAAGTGATATTTCGATATATTCAAATAGGCTATTTGTAACAATTTGATAAAAATTATTTATCTATGCGAATCAACAATTTATCACCTTAGTTTATGAAAAAAGACATTTGGCGCTAATCACAAAATCAACGTTCAAAATTTGGTTAAGTTATTTTTTATCGTTATCGAGAACATTGGCTTCAAAGAAATCGCTCATATCAGATGATCGCTGTGAAACGCACAACTCGCTGTGAAACGGATAACGGGCAGTCGGGAGTTAAAAAAGGTTAGTATTTGTTTCTTGTATCAACGGTGATGCCTAAGCTATTCGCCGGGTACATGGTTTACCCGAAGTTGTAGGCTCCTACCTACCCATCACCAGAAGCTCCGACAAGGCCCTAGCTTGGCGAAGTTGAATTCCAATGCTATAATGTTTCTAAAATTTTAAATTTTTTAGTTAATTTGAATTCATATCCGCGTCCGCGTATGTCTTGTTGAAGTAACCAGCGTTGATCCTTGAAACAGCTTGACCGGAAAGTGGCTCTCGAGGTCCAGATATATCCCGACATTGTCGTTGCGGTCCAGGTTGACCGGGCGTAATTTCTCTAGTGCTCCTGATGTGCCACGACATGGTCCAAGGGTTTCACGACCCTGTCGTCCAGGTTATTATAGAATTCGATAAACGTTCCGGTATTCGATATCATTAGATGCTGAATCCGAAATATTCCCTTTCGCAGATTGATGTGCTGATTTTGGGTTGAAGGCTTTCGAGGTCATTGAATCTACATATAACATCAGAATTTCGAATTTCAAAATAGCAGATCAAAAATAGCGGAATGCAGTTCGAAGAACGTCAGAGGGATTCCTCCAACGTTTTTTTTTCCATTGTATATCGTATTGTGATAGGGTAATGCAATTAGGATGCCTGTCCACATGTCAACAATCGAGATTCTCGATTATCTCGCTTGACAGAGTTCAAGATGTTTCGGGTCGCGAAAGTAAGTCATGTTCAACTTTATCAATCGAGATTGAGAAATAATTGACAAAATTCAAGCGAGGCCGAGCGAGACAGTCAAGATTCTCGAGTCTTTTCACGTCACTAACGAAATTTCAAGTAAATCGGAGGTAAAGAAAAACAGAGACAATAATGCGGGATAAAATCAATTTGTGGGGGGTAGTTTTTAAGTCACAAAATATCTGACATTTTTGTTTATTTCGTTACTGAACATTAACATTTTTCACAACATTACCTTAATAATGTTGAACGAGAATGATAAAACTTCTAAAAAATGTAAATTACGATAAAATCCGAATCACTGTAATCTTAACCAAATACGAAGTAACGCCGAATATTAATTCGTCCTTGTAGAAAATTTGAATTGAACTGGTCAATGTTGACGTGATGTTTTCAGAAAAAACATAAAGAAATCACAATCCTATAAAACCCGATACGCTGTACAGATTTAACTAAAATTCATCCTTTACATCCTTGAACATTTTTTTTATTTCTCAATACATTCAATCAATACAAATTTGCGGAACGTTAACTGCTCTTTCTGCATGCTCAATTTTAGTTCGCTTGATAAAACCAGTTTAAAATAAAGGTTTAAATTTCGCAATCAAAAGAAAAATCTCAAAAGAGAAGAAATTCCATGAAAACAATGCTTCCTCTATGAGGATGGAAAAAGGGACTTTAGATCAAAAAGTTGCGTTGGTTGCTACACTGATAGTAATAAAACCAAAGTAAAAGTGCAGTGGAGTAGTGCCAAAGAGCATGCACGCAGTTTGCAAAGAAACTTATATTGAAATAAAGGAGAGAAAGAAAACCCACCAGAGTTTTCTCCATTCTGATGCTGGAAGCGACGAGAAGGATGAAAAGACGGCCAAACCCTCGTGCAGGGAAGTAAAAAAGAAATGTACAGCCACGAGAACGTACGCGAGAGGTATAAAAAGCGAAATGAAAAGTACGCTTGGATGAGAATGAGCACCGAGATATATACATATATATATCTATCTTGTACACAGCAAAAAGTAATTTCCTAAAATGCAACAATTTTATTTTATTAACAAGAAATTTGACAAATATTATAAAAATCTTTTGATTAATTATTAAACATTCATAAATTTATAGTACAAAAATTCTCAATAATTAACCAATCATTTTGTGGAATTCTACAAAATACTTTCTTATGTGTATATTATATTGATAGAAAGATTATTTAACAATACGACTCAAAATGCAAATATAGCTTGATGTCATCAGAATTGGAAAATTGCACATTTAGGCTACAATTATTGGATTAAGCGTTCAAAGCTTCCTCTATGAGGAAGCCAAAAAATAAATGATATAAAATTATTTGTGGAAAACAAAAAAAAAACAATGAGTTTGAAAGTATTATGAAATGGTTACAACTCTGCAAATTTTATATGATCGTCTACGACGTATTCGATGCGTTAATTTCTATATCTCTATCAACGCATTTCAACGCAGTAACTGGATCACCTTTTCCACCTCTTTAAAAGCTCTTTGAAGGGGCTCTTTGAGATCAACTATCCGTCTTTCTCCTCTTTTTTTTAAATCATCGCTTTTCGTCTTTCGCTCGATTCTTGCTTGCCATTCGTCCCTTATGTGTTGTCTCTCTTCATCATCCACCTTAAATGTTTTCACCCTTTGCTGACGCTTTGTATCATCCTGTCTTACTCTTCTCGTGATTATCTCTCTTTTTCTTTGCTTCAGCGTTTCACTCGCTCCTTCCAACGACCATCTTATTTGGGACCTGTGTGCTTTGAGAGTACTGGCAGAGCTATGCTATAAAATATGGACGAGACTCCCACGATACACGACGAACTGTATAGCTTTTCCATGGAGCTCATCGCCTTTTATGAAAAGCATCGGGAAAACGGAGTTGCACCTTTTCTGCCGTTCTCACTCTTTTGCTTTCATGCAGTTTCTTGCTTTCCCCATGAGGGGATTGTCGAATCTTCCGTAAAGCAAAAATCTCGAGTCTTCGTACTCGAAGAGTAGAAAGACTCGAGAGAAATATCAAAGTCGAGTGTACAAAGTTAAAATTGGATTCAGATATATCGAGCTGTCACAGACTATCGGTTTGATGTTCATCGGACAAATCCTGCACAACTTTGATCCCATTGGATTATTATTATTATTATTATTATTATTATTATTATTATTATTATTATTATTATTATTATTATTATTATGTAAGAATCGTCCGTTTTTTCTGAACCCCACCTTTTTTCTGCATTTTGGAGCAGCATATAGTTTTAATTTTAGTGATATAAGAAATAGTGAACGTTCTATTTTAAAAAGATTGACAATAGATTGTGACAAATGAGCAGGAAATGATACATAAATATAAAATAGTTTAGAAATATCCTTAAAACAAGGATGCAAATTGAACTTTGTAAAAATTTTAAAATAATGAGAAAGCAATGTGCTATGTTCTAACCAACTAATGTGCTATGTTCTAAAATAACTTAAAAAAAAATTAACAAAAAGCTTTGTTAAAACGATAAAATTGTTTCGTTTTTTGCTATGCAACTAATTCAAGTTTCCATAGATTTCCGATGTCATTAAGTTACTTATAACCGTTTTCTCATTCGTCTCCAAAATGCGCGCTTAAACATTTCAAATGTAACGAATTAATTCTTCTATTTTTAGTAAAACTCGCACTCGAATCGATAATGCATCACGACTGACGTACGCATCACTGTACGTCTCGGTTACAGTGTTATCACGTTGTAGATATACGTCGGTCATATCGGCCTATTGTCCGCGACGAATATGCCCTATGTGCATACATATTTGAGTCAACATATCCGCCAGCCTACAATATCTGTATACATCAAATCACCGCAGCTTCTGCCTCCTCTGTCGGTGCTCTGCCGTTGATGACTGCATCCAGACCCGGTCAGTTATGCAATATCGGATATCGACTATCTGTCGGTGGCAGCGAGAGGCAGAATCCAAAGCAGAATCTGTGATCGGCAAAGCACATTCGGTGAGTTACCAACCGGAGAATATATATACAGCGTTGAGTACGGCACCGACATGGACGATTGGCCTGTCGTACATTTGAATCTCTTTGTAATAAGACTTTGCTGCGTGGAAAATTGTCTTTCGACACGGCATATTCCACAACTCGTCACAGACTGTAGCTTCACATATTTTTCAAGCGCTTCAATCGAATCAAGTTGTCATTACTTCGATCTCGCGCGGTTACACGGATTGTCGAGTTTCCTGACAGCTGTATTCAAATGTCACGATTGATTGGGTCAAATAAATCGTAATCAAATTGAACGTACCGTCGCCTCGATACCAACAGAAGTATAAATGAAACTGCGTAAATTACCGCGCGAAGCTCACCGAGAAGGAAATTTATATTAACAACGTAACCGCATGTATATATATGCGGTTACGTCTTTATATTGCATTGAGCGAAAGTCTGTTAAACGAACTGATGCCGATCTCATATTAAATTACCCATTTGTCCCCTCTACGAGGAAATAAAAATGTATCGTCACACTTTTTCTCACAGAGAAAACAAGATAGCAATAAGTAAGATCAAAGTAATAAAAGCAAAGTAATAAGTAAATTAAATCTGAAGCTTTCTTTCGTCTCATTGACATCAATTAAAGTGTCTCGATTTTGATAGATTCGCTTTATGTCGTACAGAGTTGTTCCCTTCAGAGTTTTACCGAGAATCGGTTCTCGGTCTTCGGACAAGATCCAAGAAATCTTGGTTGAGGAACAGGAGAGATCGGACTGTCGGAGAATCGGTGACTTTGATCCTCGCGCGTTGCTACCAGACGAAGAGCCGTGGTATCTTCGCACGTTCTTGGAAGAAACAACGTGCTGCTGTTGCTGCTGCTGCTGCTGCTGCTACATCCTTCTTTCTTCTTCGCTGTCTTTCTCTCGAGCACAGTTCAACAGCGGGATTCACTCTTATTCGCAAATCGCTATCGACTGCGGTCCCTCACGGCTTCTGCCACGATTTTTGTACCGCGACTCGGCAGCAGCCTCCAGGGATTCCCCGTACCCCAAGTGGCGACTTCCTTTTCCTGTTAATGCCACACTGGCTCTTCTACCACTGGTCGTCCTTAATCAAGATACTCTCTGATGAATACTCTTCCTCGAAATCCGAAGACTCTCCCTGACACTTCAATTTCTGCGGTAGTCATCGCTGTAAAAACCAGAGACCGCCAACCGCAAGGCCTGTGTCAGTAGAGGTTTCCAACAAAAAAATAAAATCCTCTGCACACATTGGTATTTCATTCGACTGAAATATTCTCCTATTCTCCTAGTTTCAAGCTACTTTATAATCTGAAAATAAATAAATACAACGCAAAATATAGAACTTGCACGCTTATGAAATTAAAACGCGGTTTCCTTAGTATTTTCCATTTTCACAAAGTTACACAATAATAAATAAAGCACAATTTTATCTTGTTTATAAAAGAAGCTGTGTAAAAAAGTGGAATATAATGAGGAAGAAATATGCAAACTTCCACTGTCCATGATTCTGGGAGCTTCATAGTAGCATATACTTCCTCATGGAGGTCGCTTTGTAAAAATTAAATAAGCCAGCAAATTAGAATGAGCAAATTGCTCTTCATTAATTAGTATCAATGACAAAGCCTTTGTTTACAAAGCTTCCTCTATGAGGAAGCAAAAATATTCTTATTTTCATAATATTTTAGCTAAACTTTACGTTTTTAAACTTTGCATAAATATACAGAGGTAACAAAGTGTATTAATACATTCGTCTCTCAAGCGTCTTTGCATCTATGGAGTCATAGTGAATGTAATAAATGTTGGTGAGGGTTGCAGTGAGAAACGAGTATGAGATAAAGGGCAAACCATGAATAGGTATGTGTACACATGTACACCATATATATATATATATATAAATATATATATGTCTGCAGTGCCGTTCGCAACGGAAGAGGGGCTGTACATAGCCGTTCCATCGACTTCCAAGGGTCTTTTACGATCTATGTGGTACGCGACGTCGTCCAACGACGCCCGGCTTTACGTTTACGCTCGCGCGTCCTCGTAACTCCGTCCAAGCGTGTCGAGCGAGAACGCGCTCGTTTCTCTACCGTCGCATGGAAACTTCTCGTCGCATCGTTGCATCGTGTTGCTGCTGCCGCATTTCATCCTGGTGCACGGCAGACTCAACGATGCCGTTGTTAACGTTGACCGCGGGAATTATAACGGCACGAATTTCCAACAAGTAAAGAGCATAGGTATTTACTAGTACCGTGTTATATATTGGAGGAATCTTGGATCACTTACATCTCTGTACTCGAGTGGTTCAACATCTCAACAGAGTTATACAATTCTTACATAAGCTTATAAAAAAAAATTCCAAATAGTCGTGAACCTCATGATCTCTGATCGGATTGGAACTCTAGGATATTAGTGTATAGTATTTTGTAGGGGTGCGCGAATGTTCGAAAATATCGAATATTCCAGCTTTGAATCGGACATTTGGTAATTCATAATATTCTGTCACTCAGTGTGTACGTACACTGAGTGCTATTTTTTGAATGTTGTTTTTCGGCATGTTAATTTTAACGTGCAACCATTATACACATCAAACTAACATCTAGTTTGATATAAAAATATATACAGTATGTAAAACTCAGAGAATCCGCTCTATGATTTCTTAAGGTATTTAGATACGAAGAAAAGAAGTTTAAGCAAAGACCCTCACAACGAGAATGCACGAAAAGTGCAATATTCCGTGCATCTCGCATGCACGAGAATGCACGAAAATTCGAAAAGCTTGCACAACGAAGCGTGAATTCAGGGCATGCATGGCAGTGTAAGGTGAATATATGCGGGACCCCTCCACCCAGCACCAGTTCCATGTCCACGATAGAATCGATACGGTGAAGGGCCGCTCGTGAAATTCGTACTTTACGACTCTCTTACATATACCTACCTCTTGCTGCTTCCATAGCTCCCTACATACGTACTCAACTATCCTGGCTACCTTGGATATACCTGAGCTCCACATATACGTACATGCAGTGTACGCTTTTATCGTAGCAATGCGCGGTCTCCCTCAGCTACGTTTCATCGTAGTTTCGCTACTACGAATGACAGCCACGTACATATATATATATATATATATATATACTGTACTTTACTGTCTCATATAGAGTGCTATACCGTTTCCTATACTCCCCGCGGTATGTAGTCAGTATATGTACACCTGTCTATCGTCGCACCGTTTTTTTAAAATGAAACTCCGGTACTAAAGTGCCGTTCGCGCTTTACGATTTTTGCTTCAGCGATTTTCTCGCCGGTCTTTCGAGCCTCGAGACGGTGAGCTATAAGCTCTCACCCTCAGCACCTTATCCAATCCCACACACGATGCCTTTTTTCCTGTAGTATATCGGCTCTACATTATCC
Organism: Perithous albicinctus; assembly: GCA_964016905.1. Taxonomy (NCBI): domain Eukaryota; kingdom Metazoa; phylum Arthropoda; class Insecta; order Hymenoptera; family Ichneumonidae; genus Perithous; species Perithous albicinctus. The sequence continues at coordinate 15,449,342 of OZ024688.1, forward strand.
GATAGCACATATCACCTGACCCTTTTTTGCTTCCACACAGAGGAAGCTATGTTTTCTTGAGAATTTTTCTTTTCGATCGTAATTTTACATGTATCTTCTTCAAATTTGGCACGCAAGTGGGCTGTCATACAACAACATTTGGGATTGTAGTTGACGTGAATCGGTTGAAAAATTCATATTTTACAGCGTTTTGAAAATTTTGGAAAAATCATTTTCACGCTATAATTTTGGCAAATTAAGAGATATCGGGATGAAATTTCGTACGTAAATGGACTACCATCAAGCCATGATGTGTACCAAATTGCGCAAGAATCGGTAGAGTGGTTCTAATTTTATTGCAATTTCAATTTTTTTTATATGCCTGCAAAGACTTCAACGCCTGTAAATTCTGAGATATCCGGCTGCAATTTTAGACGTGACTCTATGATTATTGATTATTAAAGATGAGTCTCGTTCGAGGAACGGTCGCTGTGTTTGTAATTTTTTACTTTACTCCGAAAAAACCAAAACATCGGTGACGCGAAATTTTTATTTATTTTTTTTAAATATTTTCCAACGGTGTTAAAACAAATTTGGTACATGTATGGATTATCTCGGAAGAAAGGTTTCTGTATAAATTTAACGTGAATTGATCGAACGGTTGAAAATCGATAACATTTTTTATTTTTTGAAAAATGTATTTAGAGCTCAAACAAGCCGGCAAAATAGAACCTTGCAATTATTAAGCTTCCTCATTGTTTAGTATCTTTGACAAGGCTTTTTTTTACAAAGCTTCCTCTATTTTATGCATAAAAAAATTATTAAAGCGAATACAAATTCAAACTGTACATTTTTCATTTGGTTTCACCTGTACAGTCGTGTAACTTATATAGGCGGAACTTGGGGTGTACCGGCTTTTATCCCACGCGCCACTGCTTCGCTGTGATTATGCGACGATGCTGCAGGAACGTCTCACGGAGTCTGCGCGTTACTTCCGCTTCCGTGACGTGTACCTCTCTCGCTTCTGAGCTCTTGCTCCATTACCGCCAGTTCCTTTTCTCTGCACGCTCTATCATCGACCCGCACCCACTACTGAAGGGGTAGATTTAACCCTTTGGCGAAAACAAAGATTCGCCGGATTATTTCTATTACAGTAGCGAGAATATTTCTTATATTTTTGTTGAGGAAGGACGTTTTTTATGATGTATTCATTCTTGTTTTTGTGCCTGGAACACACACACACACACATCCGCATACGGGCATTTTTTCTAGACTATTTTTCTCGAAGCTAACAAAGTTGAAGCGTTTAAGTTTATTCACGTAAATAGATATTTGCACAAAATTGTCCAAATATTGTGAACTATGCCCATCAATTTCTTGCCGCAGAAATCGGGACGCCGAATGAAGATGAATTAGCCCGTATTGAATGCTCTAAAAACTCCAAAGAAATGCACATTTTGTCTTATGGTATAGAAGTAGCCTCGATCGAAGAGTTTATGGTCTCATCCGCCCGGGATTTTAGACGTTATATCCCCGGGTATAAAAGTTCGAGGGTTGAAACGCGGAAACAGGAAGAGTCAAGCTCCTTAACCTTTGTACTCCTGTTAAGAGGGCGCGCATTTCCACGCGGAAGCGAGCCAGCCGATTCGATTCATGTGGGAGGGGGGGCACCCTTTCCCGAGGAGTTCCCGGGACTCGGGTGCGCTTGCAACCCACGCATTAGTCCCAGGGTTGAATAACGTAAAGAGCACTTTAGGGTGCGCGCCGAGCATTCTCTGTATCCACGTTTCACACGTTTCTCTTGCCGCTGTCCTCCCGATACGGAAGTCCCTGATTTTCGGGCAAATCCGAGTTTTTCTTTCTGGTAACGGGGACAAGCCCACACCCCTAGCAAACAGCATTGCACCCATGGCCTCCTCTGAATTTTCGTCAGGTGCTTCACGTTCCACCTGGATTTCGAATGAGGTCATCGTATTCCCCCGCAGCTATGCGAACGAAAACGGAGGAATAGACGAATAGCGCACAAACACAAACAGCGAAATTTGAAACGTCGAATCCGGCGGCAATCCTTGAATCTGCCGTACTTGACGATCCTGGCATACCGAAGAGGTAATTTCCCAGCTCCTTGTGCAATCGAGTTACCCGCCAAGTTGGGGCAAAGTTGATTTTCCGAATGACACAGCGTACCAGGAGTCGGTACCGCAGAACAATGTCAGATACTGGAACCTCATTCTCTCGTCCTATTCTTCTTCTTCTTCTTCTTCTTCTTCAGTTGGCAATGACGTCTTTAAAAAGTTCTCTCAACAGGTATCGATACAACTATAGACCGTCAGTTTTTTATTTATTTAAACGATTTTACCTTCTTCAGTTTTTTCTCCAATTTTTGGCTCTTTCCGTATTCTTCAGGATGATATGCAATGACTTATATTTTGTTGCTTTCAGAGGCGTGCTGAAGAATTCCTTTAGTTGAGTAAAAGTTAAAAAATTAAAGTTGACAAGTGATTTCTCGGTGGGTGGTCGATGTCGGATACGAGTAGGAAAGCATAAAGGAAGTGGTTGGACTTCCTTGCAACTTTTCCAGTGGAGTTACTCAATGGTTCTACGGAGTCACAGGATCTTCTTTCTCTAGTTTCGAGACTCCGGATCTGCAACGCGCTTCCTGAATCGAGTCTTGAGTTGCGGCGTCTCGGAATTATTATTTAAAAAAAGCTTGGTAGAAAGAAGATCGCACAGCCATTATGAGAATACAACGCTCTATCATTGCTGGTTTTGCGAAACGTCTGTATCATTTTTATTCTTCATTCTTAATCGAACCTTCGGGATACAGTGGAGAAGAACGAAACCTCCCTGCTGGATTGGGAAAACATGAGGAACTAGAGATAGCGTCTCTCGTTTCGGTTTGGACCTTGTCTCAGAAAGTTTTTCCTTGTTCTCTTCCCACTCTTGTCTTCTCGCAGACTTCGACTCGGCAGTAAAATAAGAAAGAGGTGGATAAGTCGAAAGAAATGTAGGGACTCAAGTGCGAGAAGCGCGAAACTCGAGAAAATCCGAGAGTCGCGTTGCTAGGAAAACATGAGAGTGCTACAAGCTTAGGAAAATGTATATGAATTTTCCTGGTCAACGTTTCCTGCTTTTCTGTCCTCACTCCTCGTAGCGATATGTTTTAGAAACATGTATCTATGTGTTTAAAAAATCCAATAGAATACAATAGAACAATAGAGCTAAAAACGCAATGATGCTGTATAGTATTCTTTCTTTGCATTCTGACGGTTTAATCATTTTCTACTAGAACTTTAAAGTAGCAAACGTGGTAGAATAGCCGTTTTATCATACGATAGTTTGATCGTAAAGGTAATGAAATACATAGGCTGTTTTCGTAATTTAACGAGTTTAATCGATAAATGTGTGTATGAATTAATACACAGATTTGCCTGGAATCTTTTAAATTCGAAAATCTCATTAGTTTTTTTCTGCGGGAATTAAACTACCCCGAAAATCTATGCTTCGTCGTCGCATGACGTCCTAGTCGCGAGGGAAATTCACCCTCGCGGATCTCGGAATTTTCTCCAGTTCGTCTATGGACCCGTTATAAACACACATACTCTCTCGTCTATGTTCCAGGCAGTGCAGCTGCCGCACATCTTCTGACCGCCTGCTCAACCGGCGTCTGATTTTAGGACGATAGACACGTTTTTCCAAGGGAAAGAGACTGAGATACGACTGTCGGTTGGGAACTCCCTCGGGATTCCCGGCAGACAGTTGTATACTCTCGTCGCTTCCTTCCTATTTCGTTGCTGCTCCCCGGTTAACCACTCACTCGAATTTTTCGTCAAAAAGTGTCTTTTTCCGGTGAAACCGAGCACCGTGGAGCTTTGCGAATATTTCGCAAATGTATATTTCTTTGATCTCGAACAATAAATCCGATACTCGATAGCAACTACGATCTATGGAAATCTAAGGCCAATTGTGTGTTGGGAATATAGCAATAGACGAATTTTTATATCTATAATTTATGACGGTAACAAAAAATGGAGAATTCATTCGATTTATGTGAGTGTAATTGAAGATTTTGGCAAGGGAGTTGGAAACGAAAGTGCTGACTATGGAATCCATATGGATGTGAAAGAGATTGTTGCTCAAGCGTCTAGAGTCCTGTTACAGATAGCCGATGCATTCGTGACGCTTTTCCGGGACGCCAATTTTCCGAGTTTCGCCCCACTCAACCAACACCACGAAAAGCTTTCGGACTGGGATACCTCCACTTTATACGGATCCCCCAATTCACTGGAATACTACTTCTAGGGCTTCGCTCCCTCGGGACACTGTGTATACTGTATACGTTATGTATCAGGAGACTTAATGGCATATATCCACTAGGGCAGTTCAAAAAACGGTGATTTTCAGATACAGATTTGCTCATTCATATTTGGATACGGAGTTGTTAAAAAAAACTGCTCGTGAAATCGGACGCCTGTACGTTTGATACTGCTTGAACATTTGATACTGCCCCGTCAATATTGAAAATGATAAAAAAACGACATTTTTCACATTTTTTTTTAGATTTCGAAATGGTCATCGAGTTACTTGTTTATCTTGATGACTCATGAAATTGAGTGAACCCGAAAAATTGCAGTTGTATAATACTGCCCCATCGATGTTGAAATTTAAAAAATCGTAAAATCAATTTCGTTATTTTTAGAGCTACACTGTTACTCATTACATCCCTCATTGTTTTCACACTCAGTATACGTCTCGTGGAAGCGAAGAGCTATTGGATAACCTTTAGAACTGCCGCCTCTATAACAAACTTTTCGAAATTTTATTTTCTTACCCGTACATTTGGTGTTTTGTTTTCAAATTCAATAGCAAAACTGTATTCTAATTATCAAAGATACGCAACAAATTTCGATCCGGTCCATAGTCTCTATCACAAGTTATTTATTTCCTGCATGAGATGCGACCACCAGAAATATAGTCTACGCATGACAGAATCTATTGGCGTCTTATCGGCATCCGCGATCGCTCGATTAAATCACCATAAGCGTATCAAGCGATATTTATTTATTTTCTGCTCTCATTATAATAATAACTCGTCTTATAGCCTCGAGGTGTGGATACGCGTGACTCGACATAGCGCGCGCCCGGCGACGAGGTCGTACAAGGCAAGCAACCTCACGCATACCGAGTTATCGCGCTCACCGGTGCACGTTCACCGATTTGCTTCGCTCGCACGAGCAAATCGCTACGCGCGTTCCACGCTTACACCTCGCAGCGAGGAGCGGTGACCTCCCTTACTCGGTTATTTATCAGTTTCAAGTTAGGATACCCGCTAAACAATTGTGTTAATTACCTCACAATTTCCGGTAAATTGCTGGTTCCTGCAATCAATAATAAACGACATTTATACGGGACACCTCAGATTTTAACAACAAAAAAAGCTCATTTTTTTATGTAGATAATATATCAAAACGCAGTAGTTCAAATTTGTAAGATAGAAAATATGAAAGAAAAATTATTTTTTAAAATGTAACGATAGTGTATGATTGGTGAGCGAGTACGATGCGATCAATTCCCAAGATTTTGGGGATAAATGTTGAAAGTCAGGTTTAACATTTCGATTCTGAGTTTTGGACCGTCTTCAGAAATGTTATTCTCGCCTGCAGTTAATCTGTAAATATGCAGCGCTTTGAAGAATTTTAATTATAATGTATGACATTGCATTTTTCCGTATCTTTCCGACTCTTGAACGTCCTCAATTTTCTAAGTCCCCCATGTGGCCCCTCTAACGCCCTGGTTTTTCTAAGTCCGCATAAGGCCTGATTTTTCGATGTCTTCTATGAGACCCTACCTCTAACGAATACAACAAATTTACAAAATTTACAAAACTCTGAAAAAAAAAATTTGCAATTATCGTGGTACGGTACTAAACGTTGATCCTAAAACATTGTTTACATAATGTTTTAGGAGAATTTTCTTCAAGTATTTATCACCGCTATTTGAAGTGGGAGACAACAAAAATTCAAATTTCAAATAAACTATCACCCTGAATAAAATTTTAAAAAATTGACTGCATTCTCTTGTTCTCTCCGAAATTCCGTAGCGACCGCCAAACATTTTTTTTAGCCACTAATGATTTAAGAGAATTCTTTTTCAGTATTAGGCACTTTGGATTGGGAGATTACATGTAAATAAAAAAAGTTGAAAGTGAACTACCCTACTGTATATAGGGGAATACCTAACAGCCTCAACGTTTCCCCCTTTTGCCTCTCAATGCCCGGTGATCTCGCGATACCTATGTAGAGCCAGTAATTCCGACCGGTATATCTCCTGTCCCTGTCCCCAGGGCTTGGCAGGATAGAAAGGCGTCTGGCGAGTGCAGACTCTCTCTCTAATACCTTTGAGCATACCGCATACCTACGTTGTACACTATAGACTAATGTGTATAAAGTACGCGAGTCTATTTATTCAGGAATGTAACAACGTCACCTCGGGTATGCGAATCTGTGATCTGGCAAAAGTTCACAGATCCGATCGATATCGGGAGCGACGTGAACTCTCTGACAATTATATTTTTCCTGCACAGCAATTTCATTTGATGATAAAATTCGTCGCTGTATTTCCTTAAAGTTCGTTTGTCTTTTTAATGGATTTTTTTAACGCTAGTATTGTTCATTTTGAGGTTCTTCAAAACTTATCTGGAACTGGAAGTCAACTTTCTCGCGCGGTACCCTCGGCGACAAAGTTCGCACTCCCGTCGGTAGTTTCATCTTTTATTGATCGACGTCGACTTTTTGACCTCGCACTTAAAACTACATCAGTTAGACAGTAAATTTGTTGTCAGCGTTTTACCTCCAAGTAGACGACGATCAGTTCTGAAAAAATAAAAAAAACACATTTTTATTAATTTTAAGTGGTTTAACTATTTTTTGCTTTTTCATAAAGGAAGCTTTGTTTGAATGAAAATATTTTTTTTAGATTTTCATATCAGAACACTCAAAATGGTCTGAAACGCCGCGAAAATTGGTTCAGAAAAACTGTCCGGATATTTTCTACCATGTTATTATTTACCACGTTGTTATTAAAAGTGTAATTATTGATCATGTTATTTGTATTATTATACCCGTCACATTTAGACGTGCCACCGACAGCGAAGCTCCTTCAATAAAAAAGCAAAAAAGGAAATGGTGGACAATTGAATATTTTTCGAAAACGATAATTTCTTAATTCTCGTGTAAAAGAATGTGGTCCTTCTCGAAGGACTACATTTTCTTATCTTCAAAATATTTTTTTGTCTGCGTGAGCGTCATTCATGTTGAATAGAATTATATGCATATTTTTAGTTAAAGAGTTCTACAAGAAAAGTGTGACACAAATTCATGGATAACTTCGAAAGATCAATAAAAAGATTCTAACAATTTTCTCAATCTATTAAGTATTTTTCTCCGACCTCCGAAATAGTCCGATTTTATTCAATTGCAAGTCGAGATCCCCCCCGCCGCGCCTTAATGTGAAAAACCACACTTCAATCCAACTCCTACAACAATTAGATTTGAAGTTTATTTTCGCAATGAATTAATTATTTACTATTGAAATTGGGAATGAGATATGCTATGAGCCTGATTTAAAATAATTATCTTAAAAAATACATCAGGCTACAAATTGATAAGAACCAACGGTTAAGAAAATGACTGGTAATTCTTAGCACATAATGATAACAACGATCATATTTTGCAGATCTTATTGATAGATTCCTAAACTCAGTGAGCTGCAGCGAAATATGATTATTATAGAGTACACATTGTGAACAAAAATTCGATCATACAAATAACGTGTAGTAACGTTGATAACAGTTACAGTGTTAACATGTAAACAACATCTGCAATTATATCTACAAGTAGTCGTAACACGAGCCTGCAAGCGAGTGTTACGCCTCGATCGATGACTAAAGATTCATATATTGGATTCCCGCAAAGTCTCTAGATTTCTTGGAACGCCTCAACTGCAAAGTCTCGCCGAGACCGCGCGTTCGCTTGTGTACTTGCTCGCACATCAATCATTATTCCGTAGCGCGCGATTGAGATAACGAACCGCGTGACAGAGATACCACGAAGAGCTACATCGACTCGATAAAATTACGCGCGAGAACTGCCTATATGCAAGATCTTTCGCAGAGTATTTTCTCGGTGGTTCTACTTGTGACGAACAAACGTGCTTTTATTTTATCAAGACACGAGCGATGCACAACGCAGCAATAGAATCTGAAGTCTGCTATCTAATCTCCATTACAGGGTAAATACGTGGAAGTCATTGCTGCTGTGCGTATCATCGAATTCTTCGTTTCCATTCGATGGTTCAGCTATATGGATCATTTCATACGAAGTGGGCCAACGCTGTTTTGAATTGTCTAAAAAAAAAGTTCATAATTTTCTTGTGAGTATTTTAGAGTACCTAGAATAAGTACAAATTCAGACTTTTCTATCCTAGTTTTTAATCCAAGTCAGGAGGGTTTTGCCACACGGTTTCTCTGACTTTGTGTCGTTTAGTTAGAGTGTTTGTCCAGTTATTATTCCACTTTGTTTTAATAGCATGGAAGATAGATCTTTTAAGCTCCCGTGGAGAGAGTGGTATCAAATCAATGTTGTTTGTTGCTTCTGTTAGAGCATTTTTAGCAGCTGTATCCGCATCTTCACTTCCAGTATTGACAGCGAATGCTTCGCATGCGAGTATTGGATAAGCCTTTTGTAGCTTGTAGAGGACCTCTTGGTTTTCAAATATGACTGCACATCGACGAAATTCGTTGGCAATAGAACCGTCTATGAAAATTTCCACGAAGTCCGCATATTTGATGAGGATTAGATTATTGTACAGTTCAGGGTAAATGGCGGGAGACGTATTCAATTTACCGTCTGATTTATCGAATATATCGAAGTCGATCTTCAGTGTTGGAGGAATATTTCAATTTTGTCCTGTGCAACTATTCCAATTTTACTTTTCCATGGAGAAAGGTTGTATTCAGTCAATACGAGTATGGTCGCAATTATGTCATATGTATAACAGAATCACTTGGCACGACGTCGTTGTGTATCAATTTAAGATTCGGCAAACTTCGTCATATCAAGATCGTGCCATGTACAGTTTCATCGTGCTGAATTGGATGTGTGGAGTTAAAGTCCGTGTAGACATTGGTTTCAGTAGAACCGGGATATGCCGTCGATCCATGACAACACGATTTCATGCTGCAGTTGAACGAATGTACAGATGCTCCAGCAGTCCTTCTGAAAAGATTCTTTATTATCATATTTTTATGTATCTTCTCCGCGACTGTTTTCATTCTGTACACATTCCATCCGTTAGTGTTGAGGGTCGTGAAAGGGTACTTGGGTCAAGGCGCTGATCGCGCAACGATATTTGCACTATCGGTGCATTGGTGTTGGGTCTGGTATATAGAAACTAGTACCTTTACCTTGTGCTACGCTGTTACCTTCTGCTGCAATGGGATAGGAACGGCATAGGCGAACTGCAGCAACACCTACCGTATATATAAACGTATTGCTGCTATACTGCTATAAGCTATCCCGGGTTTTACTGCATATTGAAGCCATAACCTCCGTTTATACGGGCCCTTTTAGTGGAACCTTCGGGTGAGAAAGTAGCGAGCGCCGAGGCGCTTCTCCCACGAGATATAATTTTCCGGCGCACAGTCCACGTACACTTCCCGCAGTTTCCGCGGATAATGGGACTTGATTTAATCACGAATGCTTCGGAAGAGGCGAAACGCTGCTATTTTAACCGTCTACCTATAGTCTCTCGCGCCGTCTACCATCGAGATTCGCATTAAGGTAGCTTCTGCGATCCAGTTGAGTGAAATCACTCTCTCCAAAAATAATATTCGTTCCAGCATTAAAAAAAAAACACACATATTTGGTGTCGTTGGACTAGGTGCACGATCAAATTTAGAGAAATACCATTACCATTTTTTATTTACGTGAAATCAATTGATAATTAAGAGTCGTGATCGCAGGTATTAGCTTCGTATATTCAAACAAGCCTGCAAAGTAGAACCTTGCAAATTGCTTCCTCATTATTTTACGTTTTTTGCTTCCTCATAGAGGACGCTTTGCTTTCGTGAAAATGTATTTTCCGAGATTTTCATGTCAGCATACTCAGAATAATCCAAAACGTCGAGAAAAGTCATTTGTACGAAATGTGTGTGTGCGTGCGTGCGAATTGCCTTGTTAGCACGATAACTGTCGTAATTTTCAATGTATCTGCTTCAAATTTGGCACGCAAGTGGACTATCGTACAACAACGCTTGTTATTGCGGTTGACGCGAATCGGTTGAAAAATTCAAATTCTACAGCATTTTGAAAATTCTGAAAAAAAAGTTTTCAAGCAAATTAAGAGATATCGGGCTGAAATTTTGAACACAAACGAATTTACAGTGAACCATGATTGGTGCCAAGTTTGGCGAGAATCGATAGAGTGGTTCAAATTTTATTGCAATTTAATTTTTTTTTTAAATTTCCGTAAACACTTCTACTTTTCTAAATTCTGGGATGACCGGCTGTAATTTATTACGTGATGTCACAATTATTGAGTATTGAAGATGAATTTATTTTATGGAACGTTCGCTATGTTGATAAATTTCGAATTTATTCCAAAAAAAGCAAAACATTGCTGTCGCGAAAAAAAAATCTATGTTTTTAGGCAGATTTCAATCAAATTTGGCACACATGTGGATTGTCCTAGAATTAGGTCTGGGTATAAATTTTACGCAAATCGGTCGACCGGTTCAAATGTTATAACGTTTTTTAGCCAAATTTGATTGAAATCTGCCTAAAAAAAGTCGAAATTTTATTTTTCACGACAGCAATGTTCTGCTTTTTTTGGAATAAAATCAAAATTTATCAACATAGCGACCGTTCCTTAAAATAAATTCACCTTCGATACTCAATAATTATGAAATCGCGTGATAAATTGCTGCCGGTCATCCCAGAATTTAGAAAAGTAGAAGTGTTTACGGACTTTTAAAAAAAAATTGAAATTGCAATAAAATTTGAACCACTCTATCGATTCTCACCAAACTTGGCACCAATCATGGTTCACGTTAAGTTCGTTTGTGTTCAAAATTTCAGCCTGATATATCGTAATTTACAAAAGTAATAGCGTGAAAACGATTTTTTCAACATTTTCAAAACGCTGTAAAATTTCAATTGTCCACCCTATTCGCGTCAATTGCAATCCCAAAAGTTGTTGTATGATAGTCCACTAGCGTACCAAATTTGAGGAAAATACATGAAAAATTGCGGCTGTATCTTGCTGACAAGGCAATATGCACATACACACACACACATACAGACATTTCGTACAAATCACTTTTCTCGACGTTTTGGACAATTCTGAGTATGCTGACATGAAAATCTAAAAAAAAAGGAAGCAAAAATACGTTTCATATAAACAGGAGAAAACGAAAGATCTGTGTTTTATCCCGAATTAATGTCAATAATAAAAAAAATATATTTAAATATATTTTTTAATGTCAATATTCTCGTCAAGTGGCAATAATTTAATATTCACCGTTCAATTTCTTTGTGTTTTCATTGTTTCAATGTATGTATATTTTGACAACAATGTCTTCCTAATAATAACTGGAAGCTTTAGCAATCAGAGTAATGTAAGAGGTTTGGTTAATTTGTTTGGCACAATGCTGTCGCTCGCTTGACGAGAATCGTCTCTTTACCAAGTTTCACTCAATCCTATTAGTACCAAACCGCAATTTCGCCGTGAAGTCTTCCTCAGCTTTTACGAACATTTGGTAAATAATGGTAAATAATGCTATACAACATAGGTTTCGCCTCTTACTTCAAACTATTCGCTATGTGCAATCTCACACAGATCCAATATCTATGGAAATATTCCCATGCACATGCATACTATAAGCACCACCTTTTTAGCCGTAGAGAACTTCGCTTTGCAGAAGTTTTTTTTTTCGAATTTTTCATGTCAGGATACTCAGAATGATCCAAAACGTCGAGAAAAATGGTTTAGAAAAAATGTCTGGATGTGTGTGTCTTTCCAATCGGGCTAAAATTTGCCAGACATTTCCGGCATGTAGACACCTTTGTTTGTATTTATTTTCAAAAAAGAATTTAGAAAATACGTTCAAATTTTATTTAACTTTGCATTATTTGAAAAATGTCTGTACACCCTCTAGCTACCGGAAATTTCTAGCTTTCGAGCAAAATATTTTTTTCTAAATAAAGCTATGTTAAAGGAGAAACGGTATTAAATTTGGAAGGAATCGTCAAATAGGTTCGGTTTTTATGAGATTTTGAATTTTTCAAAAAGTTTTCATTTTCCTCTAGCTCACGTAAGATCTCACCAAACGAACTGCAAATTTTGTACCAAATTTGGTGACAATCGGTAATTGTATTCGTATTTTGGAGGAATTTGAATTTTTCTATTTTAATAGATTATAGTTTACAAAGATATCATAAAGCGAACTACAATTGTAAACACGTGTATATTTTGTTTACATTTGATTCATCAATGCATTATTCGATTTTCAATCATTAATCGATTTTTCACGATGCTTCCTCTTCGAGAGAGCCAAAATTGATAAATAAGCTTCCTCATAGAGGTGGCTTTGTGAAAAATCGAAATCAATGTGCAAAGTTCGAGTTTGCAACTTTTTTAATTACATGTTTTGCTAAATTTTCAAAAAAACTCGTGAAACATCCTACAATGCATGTATACATAAAAGCTAATAATTCTCTAAACAACGGTTTCAAAATGGCGTCTGAAACTACGAAACAAACAACAAAGGTCACCTTATTCCCCGGTTTGTTTTTTCTTCTCCAGCGATCATAATAAATAACCAAAAGTAATACAAATGTCATACCATCCCGGTGTTCCGCCGTGAAACAATTTTATACACAAAGAGAAAAACGACATCGCGCTTCCATCTCTGTTCGTTTTTTCACACATCTTTCCGCTGCAGCACAAAACTAACTTTATTCCCGGATAACAAACCGACCTGCAAGAACACGCAAGAATATAATATTGTTTCACTCGATCGTCCGCAACTGAAGATGGGGGAGCCACTGTCTGGTCTCTGCTTTTTTTCTTGCGCCATGTTGGATTGCACAGTCATTGCAACATGGACACTGTCACTGTTTCGCCGCCTCACTGATCGTCAAACGTTGCAGGGTTATTCGCGAGAAAATTTCTTAAGGCTTTTCTTAGCTACAATTAAATAAATTTGAAAAAAAAAACGAAAAAAAAAGGAATAATCAAGATGTCAGGAGGCGCACTCTTCAGCAATAATGCGACTCGGGGCGCTAAGAAGTATCTAGTCGAATTCAAAGCAGGAAAAATGACAATGAACGGTAGAATGCTCTATCCGGATACACGTAAGGGACGATTGTACGTTTATCAATCCAATGACTCTCTGATGCACTTCTGCTGGAAGGATCGCACTACCGGAGTCGTCGAAGATGTAAGAAATTTTCTCTCCACTGTCAAGGAACTCAAAAAAGGATGTCTTTGTATACATTTACCGTATCCGTTATGTGAAATATGTCTCTTTCGCAGGATTTAATAATCTTTCCGGATGACTGTGAATTCAAACACATTCCGCAGTCCAAAACTGGTCGAGTTTACCTGCTGCGATTCAAGCTCTCGAATAGAAAATTCTTCTTCTGGCTACAGGTGACAAAAAATTCTTCTCTAATATATTTACGTGTCTGTCAAACTTTAAGAGTACAGAATTACAACTCTACTAAATTGCTAGTCTACCAAATTTCACCTCTGCTGTATTGCGGCACTACCAAATTTTGTCTCTACTGTATTGCGGCACTACCAAATTTTGTCTCTACTGTATTGCGGCACTACCAAATTTTGTCTCTACTAAATTGTAGTTCTATCAAATTTCATCTCTACTAAATTGTAATTCTAACAAATTTAATCTCTACTAAATTGTAATTCTACCAAATTTCATCTCTACTAAATTGTAATTCTACCAAATTTCATCTCTACTAAAATGCAACTCTACCAAATTATAACTCTCCTAATTTGCAACTCTATCAAATTTCATCCCTACTAACATTAAGCTCGAGATTAACTATTTTACAATCCTAAGTAATGTTATACAAGATAATATTTCAAAATAATGCAATGATAACATTTCAAAATAAGATATATAGGATTTGTCAACAAGGTTTTACATTAAAATGCTGACAAATGACTGATATCATTACCATTACAAGCCATTATTATTATCATTATCATTACCATTACTACAATTTTAAATAGAAACTGTAAAATAGAGTAATTTAATTAATTTACTAACTTTTCTCTTAATAAATTTTGATATTTATATTTTTTATATATTTTTATCAATGCTGTGAAGCATAGATTTTTTCATATGTATAATTTTCTTGATATACAGTAGTTGAAACCTCACTGACTGTGAAATCCTCTACATTATTGCAGTATTTTTACGTAATTTAGAAAAACCCAAATTATTACAAAAAATGTTTAATAAATCTCATAAATCTCATAAGTCATTGAAATAAAATAGAAACCATTCAAAACCCATTTCAAAGTTATATAATATTTTCATTTTTTGACCCAGTGAATTTAAGGAAAAAAATGCCCAACTTGGAGTTTTAGACAAAACTACCTTAACATCCCTAATAAAATAAAACACCAAAATGCCCAAAAAAACGAGGTGTAACGTGGATCATTGGCACTAAAGGCATATTGAGTGTATATACAAAATATACGCCTTTGAGCTGCTTGATTTATTTTAACGTATGGCCATATAGTTATACACCTATTTGTTACTAAATTTGAACTTTTGACGCATAAGTCCCCATAGCCTTTAGAGACGCGATATGGCAGTGATGAAAATGTGCTGTATTCACCAGCCAACAAGCAAAGCTCATAGAGAAATTGATTTATCTATGCAGGATCTGAAAACTGATAAAGATGAGGAGCACTGCAGAAAGATCAACGAGGTTCTCAACAATCCTCCTACTCCTGGATCGCAACACAGCGGAGGCGCTAATCACGAGGGCGACCTACAGAATCTTTTGAATAACATGTCTCAGCAACAGTTGATGCAATTATTCGGCGGAGTTGGACAGATTGGCGGTCTCGGTAGCTTATTAGGAACTATGAATCGTCCTCATGGCACTAAACCCAGTGCAACGACAACAGCTTCTACGCCGGTTACTACTAGCGCGACCAGACCGCCGGCTGCTCAAACTCCGGCGCCTACCACTGTCACAGAGGCTCCAAAGCCGACTACAGGTTCGATAGCATATTGAAATATGTTAGATTTACCGGTTGTTGGTCACTTTAATCTCTTCCACAATATTCCAACGTTTTTTAATTTTTCAATTCGTATGAAATGCTTGATTTTATTCTAGTTTACAGAGTTAAAGTCCTTGATTAGAAAAATTTGAATTTTCACATTCATCTATTATTTAGTTATTGAACTCATGATTAAGGAGACGTGTTGTGACACAAATTTTTCTCCTGTATTTTTATTTAATGGTTAAACCTTACAGAAAGAAATAAAACATTTTCGTACTTATTTTAATTAATGTAAAGCGTTCCAATTTTTATTTATTTTACTATTTTTCTTTACAAGTCGTAATTTTATTTAAAAAAAAAACAGTATCGATATGCAAATGTTTGTTTTTTCTCCGCAGGCACGCCAAAAAGTCAGACGGCTAGAACGGCGACACCGACAAATTTATTAGGAATCACGCCAACGAACAACACAATTCACTTGAGCGATCTGCAAAGTTTTCTCTCCGGTATTCCAACCCCGGCTGGATCGGAACCAGTGGCCCAGGTAATATCTCATTCAGTTTGTTGTAATAATGATTGTGGTTTTAGGATGGTTAAAGAAGAAGGCTTTATTTTCTGGTTGAGTAGCTCATCGACATTTTTTGTTGCAAACAAAATATGTTTACAGAAACAAATTTACACTTGAATAATTTTTTGTTTTTTTTGGTTACTGTTGCACGATTTTCTCAAATTTTAATGTAGTATTATTTTCGCTAAATTTTTATTACACTTTCGACAGAAATTCGTTGTTGTACAATTGCCATATGATATAACATATGACCAACCATTGGCGCTACTATCCAACATCAAGAGTCGCGACAGCGACTTCACGCCAAGTATAAATATACAATGGTCCCTACGCAAAACAACTGTAATCTCAATGAGCAACTCTACCGAAAAAAGGCTTTTTTTTATAACTGCTCTATTGCGGTATAAGACCGAGGGATGTGAAAATCGTTGGTGCAGGAAACCTCTCAATGTGTTGTACGACTGTTTCCCTCTCGTTTTCCTGGAATGCGTAACAACTACGGACGTCGGTCGGTAGACAGGCTTAAAAAAATGCTAATGTAATTTTTATCCTGTGTTTCATCGTTTACCGAGAAAGTTTATTTCGAAGTATCTACTTGTTATCTAAAACAACAGGCTGACAAGGCTTCGCGATAAGATTATTTCACGGACTCGTTTATTCAATCGACCCATCATCGTTGCCGCGTATTTTACGCAGAATAGTAGCTCCAACATTTATTTATTGCCGCATTTGTATTCGAGCTTGCCGACACATAAGTCGACGGAAAATTGAAACTTCATTATATCGATATTAGCAGATGTTTCGTTATGCTATCGATCATTTTTGCGGGCGAAATGTGACTGTAAGATTCGTTAGGCGTATTCAATATAAACATGACAGCCGTATACACTGTTTTGCTTGAAAGATATCGTGTGAAATGGATTACAAACGAAAGATTATCATCCTCATTGGTAGTCGTTTGTCCAACGAATGGTGCACCTCGTTTCTGCGATAGACAATCTCGACGATACGTCATTCCAAATTTTCAACACAACATATAAACGATCCACAGACAGTTGCAACGTAATTGCAATTCGGCATCCATAACAAAAATGTATCCTGTGCTGCTAGCGAAAAACTAAAAAAAAAACAAACAAAAGAAACAACAAAAAACGCAAGACATTCAATCAGAGATTAAACTATGTGCGAATGTAGTAGCCGTGTTAAATAAAAAAAATGGATGATCACGTCGTTGAAGCAGTGATAACTTGTTAGTGACGTTTTTCCCGCTACAATTTTTCTACTATCTTTAAATTTTATAATCATAGAGGAGTCTCAGTTACGCCAAGTTTGCGTGACTTATCAGCCTCGAGTCGCTCTTATGTGAAGACTGTCGTGATTTTTCGCGTAATCATATATATGTTTTTTTTTATTACAATACTATCATCCAAAGAAAAATACGTGTTATTTGACGGATACTTAAAGCGATTTTTTTAGTGCTCTTCACATAAGTCGTAAAAGGATAAACAGGACAAGACTTAGTTATGTTACTCGCGTTGCTCGCTAAACTATTGCAAATGAATTTTTCGTGTCTTGCGGAGATGCTGCAATTGCTGAGGAGCTGGGGTAGCGGAACGGGGTTTATTTGTTGTTCTCGGTCGGCTACAGCACAGCTTATTGTCCGGCAGAGGGGCGTAGCAAGCGAGCTGACCAATTCCATCCCGGCGGCGATTACGGCTACGGAAAATCTGGAGCGCACAATGAGCACGCACTTGCCACCCGGGGACAACCTGTGTACCACGCTATCGTCCCCCCAGTTCTCCCAGGCGCTATCAATGTTCTGGTCTGCTTTGCAGTCGGGCCAGGCGGGCCCAGTCGTTCGTCAATTCGGCTTGGGGACAGATGCAGTGAATGCCGCAGCCAGTGGCAACCTCGAAGAGTTCGTCAGTGCTCTTGAGACCGAAGCCAAAAGTGGAAGCCAAGGAACCGGAGCAGCTCAGCAACAGGGCGGCGCCTCTCAGGCTCAACAGCAGCAACCGCAACAGGCGACCGAGGACGAGAAGAGCAAAAAGCAATCGCCTTCAGGAGGAGCCGGTAGCGGTGCGTCTGGAAAGAAGGACGACGACGATGAGGGCATGGCTTTGGATTAAATCGTAGTTTAATCCGGATCTATGAGATTTTTTTTTTCGTTATTGATTGGCCACAGTTAGATTTTCTTGATAATTCTCGAGCCAGTCATACACGTAATGAGTGTTTCTGCCTCATTGCAGACATTGAATTTCCTGAATTCTTTTTTTTTTCCCCTCTAACCCATTGTCGAGAGAGATTGTAGTAATATTGTCTAACGTTAATCACGTGCTTTTTCCAAACTCGCAAACTACGACACGTTCGGGATTTAATCATTAACATTTGTACATGAACGAACGAGTAACGGTAATAAAGCAAATTTGTCAGCCGGTATGGGATCTTTTTGTTTGGCGTATTATTGTCACACCTTTTCCCCTGGTTGTGGTAGATAAGAGGGAAGGCATTTCGTGTTGACGCTACTTGGATGGATGGAACTAGTGGCGTTTTCTGAAGCTGCGATTTCATGGAGCTGGTCGTCTGTTTATGTGCCTTGATGAAAATATATATCTGTATATATTAGGGTGGTTATTCAGCGTAGCTAATTGTAGTTTGAACCTTTTCGGAACTCCAGGCTTAAAAAACATTTAAACGGATTTACATGCGAAATTTTCTAAGTATTACTGTAATATTCTACTGAAAATGTAAATACGTATAAATTCGTGTTTGTAGAAATATTTACGTATTAGCATTAGAAAATACTATTTTCTAAAATCAAAAAAATGTCGCAAGCAGTATTTCGCGAAAAACTACAAAAATCTAGATTTAAAACATTTGAAAGTCCATAAAGCAACTAATCATAACTATTATAATGTACCAAAATGCAACGAGAAAGTATGCGACTTTAGATATATTTTGTAAATGATTAAACGTAATAGTAAATGTCCATGCGATAGAAGAAATACAAAAATCTACAAAAGTATACCAGTTATAGCATTTGCATGTAGAGTTTCGTAGAAGTTTTTAGACTTTTGTAGAATTTCGTTAGAATCTTTTGTGGTTTCGTAGATTTTTTTGCAGAACCATCCGGGTAACGACCCTGGTGAATATATTTTTCAGCGTTTCTTGAAAATTATGATCGTATTTTTTCCTATATATTCCGGAAATTTCTCAGATTTTGTAAAGTTTTTCGAACACCGATGTGGAACTACAATTTCCTCCATAAGTAACGATTTTCTAGAATTTAAAAAAATAAAATAATATAATGGTTTCATGAACGTTTATCAGAATTTTTCCGATGATCTCCGTATATTTTATCAAATTTATTAGAGAAGTTCGGTAATAATTTGAAATCACTGTTTTCTCAGTCAATTTAATGACTAAGAAAGTATGACTCGATGGAAAGATGTATGAAGAATTCGGAAAAAAATATATGAATTATTTCTGTACGTTTCATATATTTAAGGAATCTTATTTTTTTCATTTTTTTCATCAATGAAGAAAGAACGACGAATTATTGCTGAGGATAAAAATTTGACGAATTAGGAGAAAATGTGATATTTACTTCAGGATTTCTCAAATTTGTACAACTCCCGACTTTCTGTCAATATTAATTTTGTCATTTCATAAATTGTAGAAGAAACGGAAATAAATCGGAGATAATCTACATTTTTTTTTTTTGTGAAAAAAAGGATGTTTCATAAATTCCAGCAATGAGAAATAATTAGTAAAATTCTAAAAAAAAAAACAAAAAGTTCTGTAAAATATACCAGTTAAAAATATTTCTAAAATCACAGTAGTTTTAAATAAAATTTACAAATTTTCCTATAAAAATCGCTCTAGTCTTGTATCGAATTCCAAAATTTTCGTAAATATTTATCGTAATTTTATATAAAATTTGTATAATACATTTTATGCCACACGGTGCGAGAAACGCGGTTTTACGCAC